>OU015638.1:17202500-17950000 GCA_907165235.1 Zeuzera pyrina | reverse complement strand
TAAAGGATAAATTGGTGCATTTGGTAAACATGTGCTTAATGTGGTATTTCTTTCTTTTTCGTTATGATTCCTTCGGGAAAATATGGCCAGTCATTGAATAACAGCTATAATAATGTATTTGAGGTCACATAATGTTTTGGAAATGTTCTTTTGTACTCTCATATTTAGTGGCATATAAGCAATTAAGCAGTGTTTATTATTTATCGAATAGAAATTATTACTTACACTCTTCTAACATATTACCAAAACCATACGTACATTTGTATGTCATAGGTTATATTACTATATTAAATAATATGATTCATTGTATCATTATACTTGACACATGATTTAAGAACAAAATAGGTATATATTACATGAATTGTATTGTATTTGGTACACCACAGACCTCCATGTAAAAACTTATCAAAAAGAAATCGCTCTTCAGTAACAATGTCATCCTTCATTCTGAATTATTACAACTCTTCATTCTGTATTATTTTGTTACTTGATGGAATTTGTCGATCATAATAATGTTCAATAATTATAATGTAATCGTATGACAAACTCGAATGTATGATCATGATAATATAAGTGTAAATATAACAAATATATATTCTGTGTTACACAATACTGGAGTAGACACTGCTTAATGGCCTTGACACATCTATGGCAAGTTTCCAACCCAAGCTAAGGCCATATTTTGTCGTTTTTTTGTATCTGGCCATAAATGTATTAACAAAATCTGTTTCTGTTCTGTCATGCGGCGGTGTAGCACGTTGAAATGGTGTCGGACATATATTTCCCTATTCCTCCCTCGCCTTACCCGGCGCTCTACCCCATATCCTACCCGATCAACACCTATACCCAATCTCCACAACGTCCTATTCGCTCACCACAACGCCACCCCCCATCTAACAAAAACACCAAGCACGAAGTGTATGACGCTAACAGGAATCATGTAGTGCCTTATTATTATTCTGAAACACTAACTCCCAGCATGTCTAATAACAATTATGCTGTTCCGAATGCGTCTAGAAATCGACACACCGTAGCTAATCCTTACGAAGAAAGACAAAATTACTATCAGAGACCAAAAATAAGTGCTCGATTCCAAGATCGTGTCAATCCCAATCAAGAACTATCTCAAATCTTCTCTAGAAGCAATACGCAGTACCAAATGCAAACGTTTAGGCCTTATAGCGTCTTAGAAACATCCCAAAAATCACCTATTCCGAATATTCAGAGACCTTCCTCTGTCGTTCCTATGACAGAACACTTCAGACCAGCTTCGACATTCTTCAAAAACGATCCCCAAAAGACAAATGAAATACCCGAATGGAAGGCACGTCTCCAGAAGGAGATGTCAAAACCTCTATTCAAGACAGACAAACCTTTCAGACAGATCTGTCGAATACCAAACTGCAAATGCAGTGCGAAACCTATAGTGAATCCGGAAAGGTTCAGCGAAGTTCGGACGCTTCCAACAGTATCTGAAAAATCATTACGTAAGTCTCGTAATTTGTCCTTACCAACTTTGAAACTAGAGGAATTAGAGAATAATGATGGGGACAAAAGTCGAGCTGAAAGAGATGTTACCCCTACCGTTAATAAACCCATTACAGAACAACATTTAGGTTATGTTTAATAATGTGATTACTGACTTACTAATGAAAGTTACCATTTAGAATTACATCTATATTTTGCTTAAAAACCATTTATTTACTCTATGTAGAACAATCTTGTGTATATTTCGCTGCATGTGAATTCGCTTTATGAGTAAACTCTGTAGGTACCTACTTTACTTCTTATCGCTTCGATCTTAGAATAGACTGTTGTAATATTTTTGATTTTGTTAGATGTTATTAAGCTAAAAATGTAAACTGCCAAGTGTGTTTTATTTTGTAAATATGACCACGTTTTACCAGTGTTTATATACATACCCATTATTTTACGAGTTGACATTCAATTCGACACAAAAATTCTTTCTTTTTGAATAGATATTGAAACCAATAAAGAAATTTAAAAAAAAATTGATATTTAATGTGATGGGAATATTTGAATGTCAATTCACCAGTGTGGAAAATCCAATGGCATTAATCATTCGAACGCTAAAATCCTTATACTTTGTAACGAAATGTATGCATTCATTCATTTGTCTCGTCTTGTCACCCCATTCCATAACCCACCCTACCGGACGCCGCTGCGTAAAATGGCCGACGTAAACAAAATGGCGGTGGAACAGAGGCCGGAGCCGTTGTCCGACGACTTTTTATTCTCGATGTCATCGAGTACCGAGAACAGATTGTCGTATGCTTCGAGTCCTGAGAGTGACTTGGACGTAAGCCCGCCGCCAGCACCGAGACTCGTCAAGTCCTCGTCCGATCCGTCGATAGCGACGACCCAAGATAACATGGACCGAGATGACGACATGAATCACATGAGCGATGCTGTTCCTCCACCTTATACGGTTGGTATCGCGTTTCTAACATTCTATAATGTGTGAGTCATGAACTAGGTAGCCACGTCATTTCATTAGAAATATTTAGGGTGATCAAAAAATGTTTTTCTCTGCTCATGTCTTGTCTTCTAAGCTATATTCTTAGATTAGGAATGGCGGCTACGCAACTTTCATTAATTGGAAATGGATATAATTGTTCATATGTTCCTGCAATCGCATTGTAAAGATATATTTGGTTGACGGTCATCAATAAATCTACAATGTGAAATCGATATTTGTTTTCAGTCAATGAAAGCTGCAGTGAGACCCCTGTATAGGATGAAATGGAAATTATTAGTAAAATTTAATCGGGGTGCTTATACTTTCGACAAATTAAATAATTCGGCATCAGATAATCAACTAACAACTAGTAATATTAATTATTCTAATACGAGTAATTGTAATACTGTAACAAAACAACTAGGTACGATTTCTACTTCCCCAATGTGAGTAACTATTATACTGTAACACAAACAACTAGGTACGATTTCTACTTCCCCAATATGAGTAACTATTATACTGTAACACAAACAACTAAGTACGATTTCTACTTCCCCAATATGAGTAAATATTATACTGTAACACAAACAACTAAGTACGATTTCTACTTCCCCAATATGAGTAAATATTATACTGTAACACAAACAACTAAGTACGATTTCTACTTCTCCAATATGAGTAACTATTATACTGTAACACAAACAACTAGGTACGATTTCTACTTCCCTAATATGAGTAACTATTATACTGTAACACAAACAACTAAGTACGATTTCTACTTCTCCAATATGAGTAACTATTATACTGTAACACAAACAACTAGGTACGACTTCTACTTCTCCAATATGAGTAACTATTATACTGTAACACAAACAACTAGGTACGATTTCTACTTCCCCAATACGAGTAACTATTATACTGTAACACCAACAACTGAGTACGATTTCTACTTTCCCAATACGAGTAACTGTGATACTGTAACACAAACAACTAAGCACGATTTCTATTTCTCTTATACGAATAATTGCAATAATAATAATAATTTATTTCAGACCATAAGAATCCATATTATGTTAGTAAAACACTTATATCTAGTGTTAGTAAATCATGATAAAAAGAGAGATTTTAACAAATACTAATAGCAATGATGTACCATTTCCATTACTATATTACCGAGTGGACCCTCCGATGCCATCAGGCAGGTCTAACCGATAGTATGTAACCTGATCCAGCGAGTCAGCATCGGTGAGTCCCACGGGTCCGCCAGCGCGCGCAGGATGATACTCTCAGAATATATACACAATATATTTACACCATTTTCCTTTCGTGGTCGACATCAGAGCAGCTAGACAAGTGATAAACGCTTCGTGCAATGGAAACGCTTGCGGGCGTTATTTTCCGTCAAAATTGCTATTTGGTTATGTTTTATATGGCGGTTTTTACACTACTTTACGTCAATTAAGCCACTTGTGTAGGCCCCCAGAACATAGCAAAATCGTACCTCGATGGCTTTTTTACCAACAAGTGTATGGATTTATAAATGGTAAAAAAAAACTTAATAATGTATATTGTGCTCCAACCTGCGCAAGTAGATAAGAAATGGATATTTTTCTTTCTCTCTCAAACCAGCATTGTAGCTTAATACTCTCGCATCATTTTCTTTTTTCTTGCTTTTCCATATAATCAAACTATCGGTAACTTTAAATAACATTTTGATAAAATATCGACTGATAATCTTTGAACTAACGGCAATAACATTGCATTAGAAATGGACATAAAGTTATGAATGTCGGCATTCATTGCGATTATACCAATACCTTTGGATCTTTGATTAATATTTCAACGAAATCAATGACAATGGTTACAATGCATTTTCTTTCCATGGGGAAGATCCCGTATTCGATTACTGGTAAAGTCATTTAAGGAATCGCTTTAAATACTGCCGTCCGTTGATAAAAGGCAACTAAGCTATTTGATAGATTTTGAGTTCCGAACGAAACTTAAATTTCAAAAAACTCCATCGATCTCTCTAATAGCTGTATTATTCTTGAATTACGGTGCTAACAGGAAGCTACACCACTTAGCTGGCTTAGCTGGCTTTCAGTCAGTGGCAGAATGATTCTCTTGGAGTCTGGATGTAATTGGACGCTTCCCAAATTCGCTGTTTGTGTATAACCATAATATATTGTATAGATTCCGGTGTTACTTTGCGGAAATCCATCGCATGTAATAAATTCCTAAAATCTTTAGCTATCTTCTGCTCAAACTCTAAAAATCACAAATCGACACGTGTTTCGCCTCTCAACAAAGCAACCTCAGGATATACCAGAGATAGAATTCGGCCACCTAACGGTTTCGATTCGGTGCTGGTTAAGTGGCTGAATTCTATCTCTGGTATATCCTGAGGTTGCTTCGTTGAGAGGCGAAACACGTGTCGATTTGTGATTTTTAGAGTTTGAGCGAAAGATAGCCAAAGATTTTAGGAATTTATCACATATAACCATAATATTAGTTAGGGGTCATACAACTGATGTTATTGTCTGTAGTAATTATTACTGTTTTAATGATTGATATTTATTAAGGAGCATGATCAATCAACGTTCTTTTTCATTGCAATGAAAATAAAATAGTTATTCCACTGGTCAGAAAATCTCAGAGGTCTAAGAAACTCTAAATATTATTGTGTAACGAAGTCTTATAATATGTTCTAGGAATTCCACCTAATAAGATCATGATTCAGACTGAATAGGTACTATATTTCAATTGCATAATGGTCGTATTATAATTGTGATTATGAAAACACTCCTTCCTATTTAACAATTAAATGAATTAAAGTTGTGTAAATCCTCGACATACAATCTCATTGAGCTAGCATTCTGTATAGTATATATTTTCCTCTATTCCTGCTTGTGAAAATAACCAGCAGTGACTCGCTTACAAATTGTTAAAAAACCGATATATTATTGGTTCATTTTACTCCACAGCAGGGTGGCTATGGAGACAGCAAATACGGATTCTCGTCCAATACGAATGGACCCCCGAGCAGCAACATCAATCATAACAGTCAGGCTTCCCACAATCTTGGTCCACCTTCGAACGATGCACCGCCGTACCAATGCAGTCCAATGACGCATTCGCCACCGCACTCACCGCTCTATGGAACTGGTAAGTAATATAATACGTGGTAATACTCTCCTTTAGTTCAATTCAGTAGTGTCATTAAAAAATGGCCAGAAACATATCGGACACATTAACTTACCGGTCCATAGTAATTTCGAAAAGATAAATTGGGTTTTAAAGACTTATTATTTAATTTCTTGTTTTATATTTAGTTTCACGTATCTATTACAGGCGAAGTTTGAAATATGGGTAAATGGAAAATGTAGGAGTGAATGAAATTGTGTATCTGGGGAGTGTGTTTTTAGGGATGGAAGATGTGAGTTGAACGTGGAGAGACAGGTAGCAGCTGGCAATAAAGTGAACGGTGCTCTTTCCGCTTTAGTAGGCAGTGTGAACAAATCTAACTCAGCCAAAATGGTCATCCACAATGCGGTGTTGGTGCCAACTTTATTACGGTACGGTAGTGAGGTCGGGATATGTCCGAAATTGAGTGAAAGTAAGATAAATGCGACCGCGTACTGGAAGACGCAGCGTAGGTAGGCCCCCCACAAGATGGACCGACGATGTGGTGAAGATCGCCAGAAGTCGTTGGATGCAGGCAGCGCAGGATCGGTCTTTGTGGAAATCTTTGGGGGAGGCCTTTGTCCAGCAGTGGACGTCTATCGGCTGATATGATGATGATAAAGATAAATGCAGTAGCAATGTGATATATTAGAACTATATGTGATGTGATATTATATGTACTGATTTATGTCAATAATGCAAATAATACGTGGGTTGGCTCTCTCTCTCTCTCTCTCTTCTCTCGCTCTCTCTCTCTCTCTCCTCTCTTTGGCTCAAAGAGAGGATGTGAAGTGGCAGACACTTGATGGAGGTGAGGTACTCCTCAAAGTAGACTTAAAAAATGCATTTAATTCTGTTGATAGATCCACCTTGTTGACACAGATAAAACAGCATGTTCCGGACATATATCCCTACCTGGCAATCTTACAGCAGTCCTTTAAAATTAATATATAAAGATAATTTATTACATTCCGAAGTTGGCTGTCAACAAGGTGATCCTCTCGGACCAGCTATTTTCAATTTTGCTATCCATCCTGCGATTTGTAATTTAAATTCCAAATTTAATATTTGGTACCTTGACGACGGAACAATAGCAGGTAAAGCAATTACTGTTTTAGAAGACCTTAAAACCCTCATTCAAAGGTTTAAAGATATTGGCTTAGAATTAAATTTTTCTAAATGTGAACTCTTTGTTTCCGATTCTGTTCCAACTATTACAAAAAATGAAATAATTAATAAATTTAACAATCTGGCACCAAATATTAAAGTCTTGTCAAAAGAACCGCTGTACCTCCTAGGTGCTCCCGTTTTAGATGACTCCATACCCTGCTTTATCAATGATCGAATACAAAAATTTAGCCAGTCTTCAGACAAACTTTTCAAAATTAATTCCCACATGGCTTTCCTCATTGTCCGCTTTTGCCTTTTCGTTCGAAAATTTACATATGCTCTTCGCTGTTCTCAGCTTTTTAAATTTCAAACGCTTTTAAAATCTGTAGACAATATTCTAAAAAATACATTATCTAAAATATTAAATTGCTCCTTTGTTGATGACAGGGTCTGGAATCAAGCCTCGCTTCCTATCTGTTATGGAGGCCGGGCATACGCAAAATCTCGAGTGTGTCACTGCCTACTTTTCTTTCGTCAGCCTACAGCACGGAAAACCTTTTCCTATCTGTTATTCGCCCTTCCTTAGGATCGGTTGAGGTGCCGTGCTTGACTGATGCTCGAAATGCTTGGTTAAGTGTTTGTCCGAGTACTAACCTGCCTACCTCGACCTTTTCTCAGAAACACTGGGATGAGCCTCTATGCAAAAATGTTCATTTACAACTTTTAGATTCTTGTAGTACCGAAAAAGATCGGTGTCGCCTCCTAGCTGTTTCTGAGAAGGAGTCAGGACACTGGTTGAAGGTAATACCTTCAAAAAACTTAGGAACCTTAATTGACAATACCACGCTTTCTCTCATAGTATCCCTTCGTCTGGGGGCCAGGACTAACCTTCCTCACCGTTGCCGCTGTGGTGATCTCGTCGATGTACTAGGTCACCACGGCTTATCCTGTTTACGTAGAGCGGGCCGCATGTCACGACATACTGCCTTAAATGACGTCATTCGGCGGGCTCTTGTCGCCGCTGGCGTTCCTGCAGTTTTAGAGCCTGTAGGTATTGCGCGCAGCGACGGCAGGAGACCGGACGGTTTGACGCTCCTTTCTTCGAAACTTGGAAGATCGCTGGTGTGGGATGCCACTTGTGTCGATACACTTGCTGTTTCCCATGTGCCGGCGACTTCCAAGTCAGCAGGTGCCGCGGCCAGCACTGCCGAGAACTTGAAGCGGCGTAAGTATGCGACTCTCTCTGAGAGTTTCATATTTACGCCCTTTGCAGTCGAAACTTTGGGTCCCTGGGGCCCCGAAGCCCATCGACTGGTTTCTGATATTTGTAAGAGACTGGTCGAAGCTTCGGGAGACCGCCCGGCTGGCAGCTTCTTCCGCCAACGAATCAGTTTGGCTATTGAAAGAGGCAATGCTGCCAGTCTGCTGGGTACCTTGAGCAATGACAGCTTTCTAAGCGGCAACTTTGAGGAAGTTTATTATTTAAGATAATGTATAGTTTTAAGTTTGTAAATATTAACATATGTATGTACTTTTTGTTAATGTAAATAAAGATATCTAATACATGGGTTAACGAGAGTATAACGCAGTGTGTGTGTGTGTGTGTGCGCGCGCAGTGCCCGAGCTGCCCCCGCGCGGGCCGGCGGCGCGGCCCCCCGGGGGCGTGCTGCTGCCCGCGCCGCCCGTCGCCCGCGGCGCGCACTCGCTGCGGCACAACCCCAACGTAAGTACTGCTCTTACCTATTGTCTATATTCGTGATTCACTGTTATCATTTTTTATTTATATTTCTTAAGGCATTGGTAACAAAACCATCAGCCTAATGACGTAACTTCTGGAGAAACACTGACTGTCCCTAACACTCCTCCAGTAAAGTGATAGTAGGCTTTACTGAAGTTAAAAAGGACTTCTTGGAAGAGCTCGAAAACTTTAGCTACACATGTTTCTTTAGATCTCCTCCATTTTTTTCACTTATACAGAACTTTAAAACAAAAATATGCTATCACTGTTGTACTTTAAAACTCCAAAAAATGTAAAAACTAGAAAATCTAAATAAAATGACAATCTCACTTCTCCCGTTCCCGCCAAAAAGTGTTCACTGTTATAATCATGATCGTTAACAAATGGCAACACTATTATTTTGATGGTGTTTCTACTTAATAATGATATCGTATTTTTAATATCAAAAAATATATTAAAACAATAACGCTGTCTCGCTTTTAATTACGGCGAAGTGCCACAAGTTAAAAATGATAGATTTACTTCTCGTATTACGCTCTGCCAGCCCATGGCACTGCTTTCATTGTTTCAATTTACTATTCTAACCACGACGACACGACGTTTCCGTAACCTCATTACACGATTTTGGTAATATGTAAATGTTGGCAAAATCAATGTCCACCTCGCAATGAGATTACAATAATATCACCGTAGATAGTATAAATACATGTTTTGTAAAATTAGTAAAAGACCATGAGATATGAACGGGTTTTGGCGTTAACATGCTGTAATAGTACCAATATACGGTCTACCACATCGTCCGCAGTATTATTCCACCATCATGAAGTCGCAAAAAAAAATATGGCAGCAGTGGTGACCTCGCAAGGACGCCACCAGAATAGTACTAATAGTATCGTATAATATAATTGTTCATAATATAATATTGTGAGAAAAATATTCACATTATAATATATTAATTAGTTAAAATTGGGATCATACTTGCTAACAGATTCAATGGCTTGTCATTATTAGGATGTATGACTTAGATAAATTGAAGTAGTCGATAACGCAACAATAAGGTAAAACTTGGTTTGCTACCAATTTGGATTCGGTGCTGATTGGTTGAGTTGAAAGAGAGAGTTTGATCTCTGGAGTATCCTAAGGATGTTTAGTTAAGCGGTGAAACACGTATCGATTAGCGATTGTGGAATTTTGGGCGGAGGATATATAAAATTACAAGAATTCATCATAAATTTTTTTATCTTTATATACACTCTGTCAAGAAAGTACCGGGAAAAGATCAATAATACACGAAATGTTAGTTATTCATCCAAATTTATTTTATCACCTTCAAAGTATGCTCCTTCAGAAATGATACACTTACGCAACGAATAATCCAATCATCAAAACATTTTTTAAACGCTTTTTCCGGAATTGAGTTCAGTGCTCGCCGCGAATTCTCATTTATGTCTTCTACCGAATGAAAACGGGTGCCACGAAGTGGTAATTTGAGTTTAGGAAAAAGAAAGAAGTCGGCTGGAGCCATATCTGGTGAATAAGGTGGTTGCTCGATGGTATTTGTTGAGTTTTTGGTCAAAAATTCGTTCACAATGATGGCCTTGTGCGAAGGCGCATTATCGTGGTGCAAAATCCAAGAATTTTCTTTCCACAAATCTGGCCTTTTTCGTCGAATTTGCTCTCTTAAACCCCGCATAACGCCCAAATAATATTCTTTATTTACCGTTTGACCTTCCGGCAAGAATTCTGAGTGCACAACACCGCGATAATTAAAGAAAACAGTCAACATGACTTTGACTTTTGATCGACTTTGGCGTGGTTTTTTCGGTTTCGGTTTAGTTGGAAGGCGCCACTCCGAAGCTTGTTCACTAGTCTGCATGTCAAACTCGTAAATCCACGTCTCGTCATCAGTAACAATGCGTTTCATGAATGTTGGATCTGAATTGACTAGCATGTCCTCAGCGACTCTTATGCGATTGAGTTTTTGGAGAAAATTCAGGTGTTTTGGAACTAGCCGAGTGCCAACATGTTTCATACCCAAGTGATTACATAAAACGGTACGGTTCGACTCGTGAGACATAGAAAGCTCGGCGGCTATCTCTCTCAAACTTGAATGAGGATTTTGAGTCACTATTTCCTTCACTTTTGCGATGTTAACTTCAGTTGCAGACGTTGATGCCTACCAGAGCGAGGCAAATCTTCCATCACATCTCGACCGCTTTTGAACGCTTTGTACTACTCATAAGCACGTGTTTTTGATAAAGTCGATTCACCGTAAGCCTTCTGTAAAATTTTCAGTGACTCCGAATACGAAATTCCATTGGTGACGCAAAATTTAAGACAAACTCTTTGTTCGATGTTTTTGTCCATTATAAAATTCGTAATATACACTAGAATGATATAACTAAAAACAGCACTGTATTTAATCTCAATAACAGATGCAACTCAAACTCCGCGCCAAAATGGAAAACAGTTGTGCCAATCTAACAACAACAAAAAACAAAAAATTGAATTTGGAACCATAAACAAATTATCCATTCCCGATACTTTCTTGACAGAATGTATGTTAACCTCAAAGACCGAAGATGCTCACTAAGCAAAGAAACGGCTCACAACACGTTGTGGTTACTGTAAAACATCCACATCGCGAAATGCGTCTTATGGCTCTTATAAAAACGCTCATGACGCGTTGTAACAAAAACTATATAAAGAAATTTGTGTCGTGACTATCATGCTATACGACCACAAGGTATTGTATCACTGAAAAAATGTCATGATGACGCGTTCTGATGACGGACATGCAGCTTCCAGAAATGCTTCAGGCAAAGCGTTAGTACACAATCGGCTCTATAAAAACACTCTTTTTGGGTAGGTTAGGTTAGTATATTGACTACAACACGAGTCGAGCGAACGAAGCGAGCGAGTGACAAAATGTTGACCATAACGCGCGAATCGAAGGAGCAAAGTGAGCGTACCGCAGCAGCGGCAGGCGAAGCACCAGAACAGAATCGGCTCTATAAAAACACCCTTTTTGGGTAGGTTAGGTTAGTATGTTGATCATAACGCGTACCGCGGCAGCGGCAAACGAAGCGCCAGAACAGAATCGGCACTAGAAGAACACCCTTTTTGGGTAGGTTAGATTATTATGTTGACCTCAATGTGGGAGTCGAGCGAGCGAAGCGAGCGTGCCGGGCAGCGGCAGGCTAAGCGCCAGTACAGAATCGGTTGGATAAGAACACTCTTTTTGGGCAGGTTAGGTTAGCATGTGGACCACAATGCGTGAATCGAGTGAGCGAAGCGAGCGTGACTCAGCAGCGGCCGTCGAAGCGCCAGAAAAGAATCGGTTCTATAATAACACTTATCCACTGCTGGTAATTACCGCTGAACGTTGGTATGTCCATCTGCGGTGTGGATTTTTCTCTGTATGAAAACGACCACATCTTGCTGTTCACAAGTTTTTTAATGTCGTTGTACTTCCTCTCATATTCATTAAAGGCTTGCTCGTATTGTTCGTTACTTATGAGGCTTTCGCTGTCGATATCCCAATGTAAGTTATCAATGGCTGACCATCTACACTGGAGACTTCTTAAAACGTCCTCGAATTCCCATCGTTCTGAAATATTTTCGAGATCGACAGCTTCCATGGTACGCAAAAAAGCTTTAAAATTGCTTTTCTGCTTGCGTAGCATTTCTTCAACTCGGCTGGGATTACCTTGACTGGTTAATTTTGTCGAAAATGCCTGAGAAGCGAGTGTTTCGACTGGAATGGTATTTTCTTGTTGGTCGGAAAGATGCGATAATGGTGTCGCTGGTTTTAATACTGGTTTAGTTGGTTCAGTGGTCATATATTTTTTAATGAGAGTTTTTATTTCATTGTAAAAGTTATGGGCTCTCTGGTAATAATTCTCACTAAAATATTTATGATTTGGATCCTCGAATTCAGCACTGGTATGGTGAATCACAATCTGGTATGGTTTAACTGAAATTCGTTCCAGTAGGCATCCAAAGAATTTAGGCATTTTTCACAGTATGCTGGCGTTTTACGCTCTGGTCCGTCTTTTTTGAAATTAACGCGAAGGTTGTCCATCGCAGACATGATTTGCTCTTGAGTCGCCAAGATAGCCTCCATGGTAATTGTGGTAATAAATTAATAAAATTGGTAAAAAGAAAGGTCTTACTTAAGAGACTGGTACGTGGTAACCTGGTAGTCCCGAAGCACGACCCTGGTTGGTTGGTTGGTTTCAAGTCAGTGGAATTGGTGATCCACTAGACAATGGTTACTGGTAATGGTTAAACTGGTTACGACGTAAGCTGGTTTCACTGCCACGTGTTCACTATTCACTCGCGCTCACCACGACTTACGTGACGAATGCAGGTCCCACCTTACGACTTAAGGCTCGAAGGACCACGATGTACGTGACGCGTGCAGAGATATATTTAGGGATGGTTCCTATATAATAATAGAGAAAGATGAGCACAATAATATGGTTTATTGATGAACTCACTTAATCTAAAATGGTATGGTTTAAATGGTTATGAGCACACGCGACCCGATTGGTGATTGGACGTGTACTGACGTAAGAAATGGTTAAATTGCCGCGTGTCAGCATAAAAGCTGACACCGCGCAACGTGATGTACGCTGCTAGCATCGTACAATATACATATATGTAATTCTTATGTAAGTGCGTATGTCACTGAATTCTAATGATGGGTAATTTTCTGAAATTTTCCAAAAAACAAAAAAAATTCAAAAGAAATTTAGGAAAAATGTCAAAAATGGAAAAATAATTGAAAAATTTCAAGAATTTTTCTTGAAAAGTTTCAATGACCCATCGTTACTGAACTCCTAAACGGCTGGACCGATTTTGTTGAAAGTTTTTGTGTACGTGTATGAGTGAGTCCCTGAATTGTTTAGATTCACAATTGAACCCGGTAGATGGAGCTGCAATCGGATTCTAGGAAAAAGTTTGTCAGATCCGTTAGTTTATTATAATATTTGTAATTGAATCACAGGCCGGTATCCGACCCAGTGCTCAAGAAAGATTGTTCGGCTCACCAAAGGAAGCGAACAGCGACGAAACGCCCACGTACACCGCTCGGCCCACTAGCATGATCATACAGCCCACGCAGGGCCAGAGTTCGCTCGACCGGCATCGGCTCCCGGCCAATCCGGTAAAAATTTTATTTTTATTTTTTTTTTATTTAGGGCCACCAGCAAGTTTTACGCTGATTTCATTTCATGATAATAATGTATCATACATATTACAAACACACACCATTACAAACCATTACAATAAATGAAACTTGTTAAATGTGACCTTAATTATAGGTATGGATGGCAACATGCGTAAAAAAGGAAGTTGATACTAAAGATGATAACTTAACCATATTAGATACAAATTATACACTATATATATTGATATATATATGTTACAAACAGTTGAAAAATTCAAATATAAAAAATATATTAAAGAGGAGTGAAATCACCAGAAACAGTATTATAATCTATCTAAAAACACGGGAGAAGTTATACAGGGTTATTGGTAATTCGACATATTCCCGTTAGGAGGTGATAGGGGTGACTATTTGCGATAATTTTAACCCCCATATGCATTATGCAAAAGTGAACCATTTTTGAGTTATCATGTTTTTTAGTTTTTTTCAAAATAAGTCAAAAATGCAACATCAAAAATTTATTTAAAAAAAAGTATCAGTTTGAATCTCATTATTTCTTCTGATTTATAAAAACTATTAAACACTGGTTACTTATCAATATTAAAACAACAATTATCGGTCCAAATTTAAAAATGCGAGACGAAAAACGATATTATTTCAATTTTTTTTTGAGATTATTTTCCAATAAAATGCCTTAAAAACAAAAAAAAACGTTATGTAACTTCGCTTGCAAATTATTTTAAAAACATAACCGTTTTCTTAGCTCTCCAACAATGCATAACAACTAGGAACTTATTTCAAAGAAACTGAAAAAAAAATGATCACAAAGGAAGCAGGCGGAAATTCGTATTCAAACTAAACTTAAAGTCGCTGTTTGAATATCTTGCAAATAGGTTTAATGCGTACCTAAGCCAATGCAGGAAGCAAACTGGCAGGTTAAGAAAAAAAAACAAAGTTTTCGAAGAGTTCTTTTTCAAAAACTTTTTTTAATAAATTTTTGATGTTGCATTTTTGACTTATTTTGAAAAAAACTAAAAAACATGATAACTCAAAAATGGTTCACTTTTGCATAACGCATATGGGGGTTAAAATGATCGCAAATAGTCCTCCCTATCACCTCCTAACGGGAATATGTCGAATTACCAATAACCCTGTATATATAAAAGTTAAAATTTTATATAGTATTATAATCTATTGCGTAGTTTAGAAGAACCAAACGCACAAACAAACAGGCTTTAGATAGCGACTTCGTTTTATTTTTATATATAAAATTCCGGTGTGCGTATGTTCATCCGCCATAATTCTTCTCCTAAAGGGCTTGAATTTTTATTTTGTACTTATGGGATCACATGGATGATTCTTAGCTACAGTTTGATCCTGTAAGTGTTGTCGAGTTTCAGAAAATGTTTTCACGTACTCCGTTCCGAAACTCGCATATAACAGTATTTATATTATATTTTTCTCCGCAGCAAAGCTCATACGACGGCACGTCTTACGAGTACGGCGCCGGCGCCGGTCCGGCGGCCGCGTGCCGGTTACCGCCTAACGCACCGGATGACCTTAAAGTGGCCCCTAGCAACAAGTGAGTGAGGGAAATATGGTTAAAATTATTCATACTCTAAGGCCCATATTCCAGAACGATATATTGTAAAACGTTGGCGCTATATTTTTTCAAAATATTGGCTGAAATGTATTTTTTTAATATGTCATAGTACAGTTAACAAAATTTAGTTAGAGACGACAGTACACTGTTACAAAAGTCTTTGATCTCGATTTAATCTTGAGTATCTACTGGTGCATAGACATAATAGTAACAATACTCCAGACAATTGCATCAATTGCGTATCCCCAAACTGTTACACTAGACTTGTACTATGGATATCTATCTCTTATGAGACGGAAAAAGGGAATCGCCCTCATCGGCTAGCGGCTGTCCGTTTTCTTTCCAGCCCCGAACACTATGAAAGTATATACGTAATTAATGGTGACACACGCAATCAAAATTCCGTCCTAAATTCTCTAGTAGGCTCAGCCCTCAAGCTCCGGCACCCGAACGCGACATATATCGTTATAACTGGAATATTAATTCATATAATAAAATAGCCTTTATTCAGTATTTACTAAACTGTATTGTCTTCCTGTTAGCCGCAATTTTATGTAACTTACACCAGTAATACATGTAGGAGAATTACTTAAAAATCTCTCAAAAGGCAACACATTGCAGAAAAATAAGTATCGAACGAAAATACATAAATTGCGTTATGGTTTTAAGCAGTCGCTAGAAAAATGTATGAAGAAATATATATTAAAATTTCGCATTAATTGAACGTGTGCCCCTCAGCAAACTTATTTAAAAACGCTAAAATTTTGCCAGCCAGGTCTTAATCTTATCTTCCTTGTTAAATCATTTTCTACGACTCTACGTAAACAGATCTTATGAGATTCAGCCAAATGGTACGATTTTTAAAACTTCGTGTTCTTATTCTTATCAATAATAAATAATTAACTGTATAGAATAAGTAACTGGTTCATCATGGCTACAAATACAAGTGACGTGTGAAATTTGACTGAAAATAACCGTCCGGATTGCCGGAAATTGGCATGTGTCTGTGTAGTCCATTTTCCGCCCGGCAATCGTCCGAAATTACCGGTAAGTTCGGAAAAGCTCTCATACAAGAGAAAAAAAGAGAATGGATAATTTAGCATGAGATCTGTCCTCAAAAAAAAATTAAATGTAGCACTTTAAGCAATGATGGAAATTGTCACTCTCATCGCTATTTTAATTTATTCTAAGACATCATATTGGAATTCCACTGAAAAAAAATTGACATAAAATTAATGAGTTTACCTTGTGTACTATGCGTCTTAATTAAAATGGGGATCGCACTTTCTACCAGATTCAAAAACCTGTCATTCATAGGATGTATATGACAGATAAATATAAGTAGTAAGTAGTATTAGATGAAAGCAACAATAAGCATCGTTGTTCATGATTTTAGATTTATTTTGGGGCGATAGGTATTACCTACCCATTCTCTTTTGTTACTAACTAGTAATTATGATGCTTAAAGGACATAATCTGGCCTCATTCTGTCAATTGAAATCGCAACCGGTACCATGAACTAATCTACATTCACGGATCAATTTTGATTATTTTTCTTCGCACTTCTTGTTTTAATAACAAATCGTTAAACAATTAAATCATATTATCCGTTAGTTATAATTTTAATTATCTCCTAATAAGGTATTATCTAAACTAATTAATCTGTGGTATTATCATGTCGTTTTAGACAAATGGAACCACCGCCTCCACCAAATCCTGCAGCGATGTCACAGAGCCCTCAACGGAACTCTAATTCTCACGAACACAACTCACTCGATTATAGGAGCTCTGACAACGGTTACAGGTAAAATAATCTTGAGAAAATCATACTTATTTATGTGAAATAATAATATATCCAAATAATAAATCATTATTTAGCCGGCTTTAAATCGGACGACTATGTTGTAGGTTTTTTAAATCCGTTCATTTGAATAACCAATATTATCGACGAATTCGCCAATGTATCAGACAAAATCAATTAAAAAGCGGATATAACAAAGAAACAATGTTTACTGGAACATCCGATAAATCAGCAAAATGTACTGGTAAAATATCGTCAATTCGTCATTAGATTTTTTTGTTTCATTCATTGTGACTATATTCTACTTTACTAAACGACTAATGCTTGCACGTGATCACCGAAAATCACCACCACTATTTATCCGCTCATTAAATTGGGTAAGTTGATGTACCTAGAAATAATAACACGACGTTATCTGCTTATTTTATTTGTCAAAAATGTGTACCGTACTAACTTTTGATTCCAACTTAAGCGTCCGATTAATTAGCTGTCCCAACTACCCACCTAAGTGCTCTGAAACTGTATTTGTATTATCTAAAACTGTATTATCTTCAGTGATGTATAATATAAGGAAGATGAAGACATATTTTGAGTATAGGCACAGATGAATCAGTTACTACCGTAAAGGAATTCATTATAGTTATTTTTAAAGCGCAACGAAAAAGAGAAGTGTCACGCCATAGTCTACCTGTCTCATCATCATCATCAACATGATCGTCAGCCTGTGTTCGTCCACTGCTGGACATAAGCCTTTCCAATATTGTGCCACCATATTCGGTCCTCGGCTCTCCGCATCCATCCGCTTCCCGCCACTCTCTTCAGGTCGTCGGTCCACCTAGCGGGAGGCCGTCCTACGGGACGTCTTGAACGTGGTCTCCACTCCAGAACCCGTCTACCCCAACGTGCATCGGCTCTGCGACATATGTGCCCCGCCCACTGCCACTTCAGCTTGCATATTCTCAAGGCTATGTCGGTTACTTTAGTTCTCCGTCGGATATCCTCGTTACGGATTCTATCCTTCAGAGAAACTGCGAGCATAGCCCTTTCCATAGCTCGCTGTGCAACTTGGAATTTGTGGACGAGGCCTTTTGTCAGTGTCCACGTATCCGCTCCATAGGTCAGGACCGGGAGGATGCACTGGTCATACACTTTGAACTTTAGGTACTGAGGCAATGGCTACTCAAAGATTTGACGTAATTTCCCAAATGCTGGCCAACCCAAACGTATTCTTTGTCAGCCTCTTTATCGAAGTTGTTTCCACCCAGTTGAATAACTTGTCCTAGATAGATGTATTCCTGAACAACTTCGATGCTGACATTATCGACTGTAATTGGGATTGGGTCTACGAATGAATTTAGCATGACTTTCGTCTTGTCCAAGTTCATTCCCAGACCCACCAGTCTGGAAGAAATACTTAGGCTCCGCAACATCCCTGACAAGTCCTGTGGCGACTGTGCCATTATAACTATGTCATCTGCGATTTCTAGGTGTGAAATGTACTCACCATTGATATTCATGCCCAGACCGTTCCAGTCCAGTGTTTTGAAGTGCGTTGGTGAA
Source organism: Zeuzera pyrina (assembly GCA_907165235.1). Lineage (NCBI taxonomy): Eukaryota > Metazoa > Arthropoda > Insecta > Lepidoptera > Cossidae > Zeuzera > Zeuzera pyrina. The sequence goes on along the minus strand of OU015638.1, from coordinate 17,931,353 downwards.
GAGTTTCGGAAAGATAACATCTCCTTGTCTCACTCCACACTGCAAAACTCTTGGTCTTGTCTGGACATCTTAGGCTATCTGTAATTTGGATTTGTCTGCCTATCTATCTGTCCGTAACGTCGCAACTCTCAAATGGATGAACAGATTCACTTTTTTAGTATTCAAAATTTTTCAATTTTAGTTGTGGAGAAATCTTGATTACTATTTGCTTTTAAAATCTTTTTATCCTTACTTCTTATTTCTACGTATTCGTTTAATATTCTTGTGTAAGTGTATTATTTCAATATCATAACTTGTACTCAGGCCCAACGAAGTGTACCGGAGCCCCCAGGGTCCGGCGGCGGCGACGGCCCCGGGGGCCCCGGGGGCTCGGCCCGCCGTCAACGGGGGCCCCCCGCCGCACGCCACGCACGCTCGGGGGCCTTCGTTGCCTACTGTCGCCACTAACGAACACGCCAAATATAGGTGCCTCCTACATTACTATAAAACACATGGAGCACTCAACCTATGGAGACGAAATATCGGACCATTTTATTCACCGCTGCTCAGTTTATTTACATTAACAAATATCGACTCTCGCCGCATTATGCAGTATATAACCAATACTGGACCTATGTGTATATCTTTGTATATTCCGACAGATATTTAAATATTTATGTAATGGCTTATGGTTCTATTCGGTGGAGTAGCAAAAACAGCAAAAAATGTAACTATGAAACAGAACGCAGTAACTGGAACACTGTTTAGACGTTTAAAATGTTTTCATACAAAATAAATTACATTGCCACTCTAAAGGTTGAGTGTTCCATGATAAAACATTACTTCTGACTTATTAGATGATTTAGGCAACGTTATGCTTAACGTTCCACTTGGGATATCCTAATCTATTATCTATATTGTATGAGTATAATAAAAGAAGTATTATCATAATGTCACAGATTTAGTTACTGCCATAAAATCATATAATATGTAAACCGTATATACACATAATATGGTATGCGTAAGCCGTTGATCTTTTGTTTAAGCAGTACTCATTTCTATGAGACTACATTTGGTATACCTCTACAAATAAAAGAATTGTCAAAATCGATGCACAAATGGCGAAGATATCGCGTAACATACATAAAAAAATTATAAAGATCAAAGGAATCGAGAACCTCCTTTTTATTTTGAAGTCGGTTAAAAAAGAAATCTCTTGTCTAGTTTTCCTCAATAAAAATTTTTCATAACATGCTGTAAACATTGTCGATGACTTTGGTATTGTAAGTCATTTTATAAGTTTCCTGCACCTATATTGGTATTTATTATCCCTATTTGTACGCAGCAGCCGCACCAACTCAGCATCACAAGCAGACTACGGCAGTCGTGGCAGCGCCACTGTACCACCCTACAAGCCTGTACCACCCCCAAAGCCGAAGCACTATAGGCCACCCGACAACATACAACCTAGGAATGGGGTAAGTTAATTCTCGTAAATAATACGAAATGAATAGATTATAGAATATGACAAGGTTGGATGAGTGTAATAACTAAAATAAAAAAACCTTAATTTCAAATTATCAATATTCAAATATATTTTAATAATTAAAAATATCTGTGGAATATTGTAGATCCGATTGAATTTTCGTGAAAAACAATGTTTTTTGTGGATTTTTCTGCTCCAATTGTGTTTCAAGTTTTTAGGAAGATTTTAACATAAAGAGTTGAAGTATGCATCCATGCATCCAAATATCTCTCGGTCTTATTAGATACCGAGACTGTGTCACTCGACACACTAAAGTTTGCATAGGCGGGCTCTTAATAAAAATCACCGTGGCCACAGAACATGGAGCCGGCGGCGGGCGGCGCGCCCCCCCCCTCTGCAGCCCCCCCGCGGGCCCCCTCCCGCGGGCCCCCTCGCGCCCCCCCTCGCGCCCCCGCACTACCACCAGCACTCCCTGTCGCAACCGCATCGCCCGCACAACTACCACCAGGTAATTTTTTTTTTCGAAGTTATACCTACTTCTTTTAGCGTGTTTGGAAAAGCAGATCAGATTGTATTCTTTAATTGCGAGCGCCGATGTAACAATTTATATACTATTTTTTATTTCGTTCATTTCAAGCAGCCTGTTTTATTTTTTTTTATATATGGCCAGTTTTGTTTTTCTATATATGGCCAGTTCCGTTTTTTATTTTTATTCACTTCAAAGAAGTGTATTTCGTGCGTAGATGAGTTTTAAATTTAAGTTCACCAACAATTATTACACCAAATAAGGCACAGGTTTAACATAATTGAAATTTTTATATTCAATTGTTTTTTGTAAGCATTATATTAAGTGCTATCTTTTATAAAATTTTCTAATTTATTATATAATTTAGGTGCCAGAGCAAATATTGTATTTTGGAATAATTCCACAACGCCATGATCCTTGATTATTGGTATTATACTATGTGCAAAATCATTTATAAGTAAATCAATTATAAGTATTGCATAGCATGCAATTTGAATTACTGAAACAAGCCTTATGCAGGACATACACTTATTTAATTAAATTAATTAAATAAAAATCTTAAAAAATAGCTTAATTCACTGGCTTGCTCCTTATTTTAGGTACGAAAATATACCTACGTGTGCCGCTAGCCGACGGAAGCAAAGAAAAATAAATATAACGGTGTAATAGAAGACATGCCTTAATAAATACAGAGATATAGAGATTCTGGAAAAGATGAAAGTATTCGATCACCAATAATACTGATTGACAACCACTGCATTAGCAGACAACATTTTCGTTATATTTTATTAATCGGAAAATGTATTTGTTCCAGAACATGTACGGAGGTCCGATGCCGGCCCAGTCCCCGCCATACTCAGGCCCGCCCTCGCACCACCGCGCCATCAATCTACCCCACAACCCTCACCTCATAGGTAAGTCGTAAACTAGTTTTTAAGGTTCATACCAAAATAAGTAAGAAAGGACTTACCGTTTGCCTTCACCAGACTGTCTGTCACAGATCTTCATTTTAGTATCGACTAATGCTATAATCTATAGACTTATTGGCCTGAGGCTTAGAGCAATAGAGCTACTGTAATTACGCAATATCATTGACCGCAAATAAGTTTCGAATTGCCATTTTATTATAGACTCATTGATGAACGTCAACGAGATACATTTTTACAATGGCAATACCGGAATGAATCAGCTATGTTCAATTCCATTTAATACATGTTTAACAATTAGGCTCTCGGTACTAATCTGGTAATCCTTGGTAAGAATCTTCTTTTTTTTTCAGATTTAGCAGGCAGCAGAGAACAACGTGGTTCGGCTTTCGAGTTGTACAGGAAACCACAACACATGCACAACATAAGGTAACGTTCTTGTCTTCACGCAGCGTCAGTGCGCTAATTTATTTCATGTCGAAGAACCCATACAATTAAGGAATTTATGAAGTCCAGGTTTCGATTATAACTCGTTATTTCATTAACTTAATCTTTATGCATGTGAAGACAGTAAAATATTGTTCGGCGTGACTACGTCTTGTTAACTAGATGCCATTTTGAAAAATGAAGTGTATTGGAAACAATTGACTGTATTTTTACTTATTAATGTAATATACCTTTAAAGATGGCGATTTTCAAAATATTCATAGGATATAAAAATAATTCGTGTATTACGTGCACAATCGTTTGAAATATCATTTTTAGAAAATTTTTGTTCACTGGCAATATTTTGACGAATTATTGAAATTAAGGACTTTTTGGCGGGAACGGGAGAAGTGAGGTTGTCATTTTTATTTAGATTTTCTATTTTATACATTTTTAGGAGTTTTAAAGTACAACAGTGATAGTGTATTGTGTTTTAAAGTTCTGTGTAAGTGAAAAGAATGGAGGAAATCTAAAAAACATGTGTAGCTGAAGTTTTCGCGCTCTTCCAAGAAGTTCTTTTTTTAACTTCAGTAAAGTCTACTATCACTTTACTGGAGGAGTGTTAGGGGTAGATAATGTTTCTCTAGAAGTCTTTAATATTTCGACTGAAGGACTACATTGTCCATGGTCAAGAATAAATTAAAATAAAATGATTGAAATTAACATTAACCATTGGACTTTTTGGCGGGAACGGGAGAGTGAGGTTGTCATTTTATTTAAATTTTCTACTTTTTACATTTTTGGGAGTTTTGAAGTACAAAAGTGATAGTATACCGTGTTTTAAAGTTATGTGTAAGTGAAACGAATGGAGTAGATCTAAATAAACATGTGTAGCTGAAGTTCTTGCGCTCTTCCAAGAAGTCCTTTATAACTTCAGTAAAGCCTACTATCATTTAACTGGAGGAGCTTTACAATAAGTAAGTCTAAATACAAAATAGTTATTTTCAAAATACTTTCTTCAAATTAAATAATTATTTCACTGATTTTAACACTAGTTTTGTTCGAAGAGTTCATCTTTCATGTTCCGTCTATGTGGCCCCATAATCATTCCGCCAAACGAAAATAGACCTGGAAGTGTCTCTAGGACTATTGTAGTATTGACATTATTGGAATTGGCATTGGCACAGAAACAGTTTGACTTGCAATGTTGAAATTATTGTTGGCAACTTTTAGGATAAGTGCGTTCTTATATAAAGTAATTATGAATTTAAGAATGAAAAATACGAAATATGAATTTAAAAAATTAACAAAACCATTTTGCATTTTACAAATACTAAATATTTATGTAGATTATTTCAAATAAAATACAAAATGCATTTTGAAAATAGTATTTCAAATGCAAAATAAAAATAGGTAGTTTGTATTTGCATTTTAAATAGATATATTTCAAATAAATCACATCTCTGACTATGGTACATGCCTAGATATTACTTTTCAAGCGTATCATTATGTTGAATCTCATTTATCGTAACGATAGCGAATAAGTCGGCCTTTTACGGATTTGTCTTTCTAAACATGACGTAATCACGTTGAACTCTCGTGGCCGTGTCCCGACACAATCGTTCTTATATTTCCCTTATAATAATATGTCCCTCTAATTCTTGTACAATTGCCCTAACATGCAAACACCAATCGCTTTTCAAAGACTAACAATCTTATAAGGCCACAGCATTACATAGTTTTGGTTTTGTATGAGGTATATAAACATACTTGTACTTATCTGTAACATATATCTTCTATATCGGGGCGTAATTTTGTAAATTGTAATAACATATTGTAATTAGAGTATTGTTATAGTTGTTAACAAAACAACTTGGCAGTGCGTGTCTGCATTTTAGTGCAACTTTGCAACTTGATGGTTTTCTATGATAAGCATATTGAACTAAGTTGTCTATCTTCAATCTCTTTATTACGTTGTCTAATAAGCTGTCTCTTTTTTCTTCTACCCGTTTTTACAATAATGTATTTATGATTCTGTTTCGCTGTGTTATGTAAGTAGCCAATTGCATTTACACTTCACTTCTTTATCTCTATCGGAGACATTTACTTCAATATGCTTTACGAAATCACAAAAGTCACTTCTTGATTTTACGTACTCATTTGGACATTTCAGATTTTCCGTTTGTGTTAAATTTATTTTTTGTTGTAAATCAATTGTTATATGTCATTAACAATAATAATGGCAGTTGGAAAGATCTGGAGTGTACAAGTATAAAATACATCATCAAGTAACTAAGCGGGTGTTTTGGTTGTGGGTTTCCGCAGCTCGCCCGATGCAATGAACTCCAGCGTGGAGCCAGACGAGACGTTCTCGCCGAAAACTAAAAAGAAATTGTCTAAAAAGCCATCGTTCATAAAAAACGCCGTCCTCGATTTATTCCGTTCGAAAACGAAAAATTCGCAAAAGGTGTCTCGTCAGAAGTCGCTATGTGAAAGCGATTTGCAACAGAGACATTATGCGCAACAAATACCGATGATGAGACGAGAAAAGTCTGATTTGGGAGACATGAGCGTGCACATGCGAAACCAGCAAATTAGGAACCAAATGTTGCAGCGCAGCAATTCGTCTTCTTGCGATAAACCAGTTCTAAAACCAATTTTAAAACGAGAAAGCTCGTTTTGCGATGACAGAAGCGGTGCCATCTGTACTGTTAGAGATTACGACACCAAACCAATCCTCAAAAACCTAAGACGGCAGAACTCCATGTGTGAAATAGAAACAGAACCTAAAGTTACCCCATTATTACGTAGACAAAACTCTCTTATTGATTATAACAGGAGAGGTGTCTACGGACAACCACCAGGCTTTAATATGATAACTAAAATAGACCCAATCTACCAAAGACAGCAACAAATAAAACATGAACCTTTCTACCCCACGCAACCTCTACCTCCAGAACCAGTCTACCAAAGTAAAGAACACATAGTATACGACCCTATACCTAAGCCAAAAAGAACATACGCATCTCTTTATGATACCTCAACCGAAAACCCTTACGCTAGTAAATCTGAAATATCTAACCAAAGTTTCGAGAGTCCATACGGAAATCGACAAACCGTAGCTATGCCATTAATCGATCCCCCATATGTTACTAAAGCTGAATGTGTAAGAGAAAATCCCTATGCTACGAGGAATGAATTAGTAGCAGAAAGTCCTTACGCTATTAAACAATCTGATCCAATATATGGGGAACTTCCTTACTCCAGCAGAGATCAGATATTGAGACAGAAAATGGCATCTGAAAGTCCTTATACCACTAAAGAAGAGATGTTACGACAGCGATTTTCTGAGTCTCCATACAATACAAAAGATGAGATGCTAAAACAGAGACTAGACACGTCCTTTAATACAAAAGATCCTCTGTACGGTAGGAGAACATACGATCCGCCACCGAGTACGTCTTGGGCAGAAAGTCCTTACGCTACTAGGCCTGAAAGAAGATTACACACGCCAGTTAATTATCCTGGAAGAATATCTCCTATGAGCAAATGTATGAGCGAACCTCCATACGCTACTAGAACAGAAATGATGGCAAGATTGAATCAAACAGAATCACCGTATGTTACTCAGTGCGAAGTGAAATCCAGTTGTTCCGACACGCAATATGAAAGTCGACTGGAAGCTATGGACTTTAGGCAAGATGTGAGACCAGCTTCTGCTGAATGTACATACGTATCAAAACAAGAAATTATGTCACAAAAAGCCGCTTTAATAGCTGGTAAAGAATCTAGCTATGGTAAAAGATTGGAGGAAAAATTGGAAATAATAAAACAAAGAAATCAAGCGAAAAAGGAAATGATTTATCAAAGCAGAAAAGAGGCAAACGAAAGTGATATAAAAATAAGGGAACCATTGTATGTTTCCAAAAGAGAACTAAAAGAGAGCGTTATTTATGAATCACATCAAGAAACCAAAGAGTTTCCTCGAACATCCGTACCAGAAGGAAGTTCCAGAAATAGTCCGTATGAGTTAAGTGACGCAAATCATTTGTCTCGAAGAGATCCGATATGTCAATCTAAAGCGGAGGCACAGGGTGAAAACGAAACATTCCAAGAGATTGACTTCTCAAAGTTAAGGTTAACAGAATCAAAGACAGATGCTGAAAAAGAAAAATCGATGGATTTAGAGAATAACGTACTTAAAGGAGAGCCATTATATGCCCCTAGGTTACACGGGAAACCTGGCCACATATCGAATGCTCTTAAGGTAACAACTTCCCCAGTACCTTATGAATCCACCACATCAATGGAAACGCATTATGCTTCAGAATGCAGTATGAATTTCGAAAACAAACCTCAAAGCACTCCATATACTTCACAAGATTTGGAGGAGCGATCCACCAAACAGAATAAAACCGTGACATTTTGCGAAAAAATAATAGAGAAAAGTCCAGAATCTAGCCAAGAAAATTCTGAGAATATGTCAAACAGTCAAAATGAAACCACAGTTATAAACAACGAGAATACTGTGCTACAAGCACCAGATGGAAATGACGCCAAAAAAGATGATGTTGTACCGGACAGACCTCATACAACTTGGGGTGTATTCGATAGTGAAGGCGGCGTACTAGAGGATAGACAATGGGGCGTGTCTCTTATAATTCCTCCAAAAGCAATAGCACCAGGAGTAAAACAAAAAATTTATTTTACCGTGACCGACCCGCGACTTAGCCAACGAGTAGGGGGACCTCCCATCGACATGGACAACGGTAAATGCTTGTGTAATGAATCACGCGAAATACTGTAGTGGCGTAGACTGCACTTACTAATTGGGCATTGTGTGAATGGATCCAAAGTTCTGTTTGATGCGTTGTATTTTTTTGCCTTTTGCAGTATGGACTATAGTATTAAATATTTAAATATTGCATGTTCACAATTTTTGCATGAAAATAAGGACGACCGTTGGCTATTTTTAGTGATAAAATAATGTCAATATATTTATTACACCTTATCAACAGTCGACCTTAAAAAGTAGGAGAAATCTGAGCACAAATTTTACCGTTTGCTTACTTCTGTCAGAAACCCTGGAAGTTCCGTAACTAGTCTAATCCTTCCAACGCATATTCATCGGCACTATTTTAATTCACAAATTACATTACCATGTTTCAGTTTAACAATCAACTAACAAAGTTTGTAAATATACCGTACATTTATATTTGTGCAGCTCCTACGACATACGCTCGTACTTAGAAATTGAAGAGAGGAGACGTCACAGACGATGCTACGTACATCCAACGATGTGATCGTATGTCTACATTAATATGTATTAATGCACTGTACATAACGTACAAGTTGTTTTATTCGTTTGTTGGTATTGTCAGTTTCTTTGTCTTTCACAATGACCTTCCTTATTGAATTTTATTTTGTTTGTTCGCTTTGTTTTGTATTATATTTCATTTTTATCCTTTTATTGAATTTCGTATTATTTTGTTTTATTCCTTTTATATTATATTTCATGTAATGTTGTTAGTTTGTTCGGTATTTTCTTTATTTTTTTCGTTTGCTTGTATGCATTCAGCGGTATACTAAATTAACGTTCTGCTTTGCTTGCTATAATCGGATTAACTTACTGCGATTTGTGTTTGTGTGTTAAAGTTGTATCATTATCACTTCTAAACCCTTAATTACTTAAAACAGTAACTTCAAAAACTTAACTTCCTTCAAATACTTCACGAAGCACTTCCACCAAAATTTAAGCGAAGCAGTTTCATTTTTTTCAAAGAATAATAGTATCGATTATGTGTATTCCAATTTTTATTTCATGAACATCGATACCAATGTTCTTTGGAGTGTAATGATTGATTGAAGAGATATTACCCAGATTTAACTTCCAATGCTCGAACTTACTAATAGCAAAAATTATATTGTTATAAACCTTGCACTTCAATACAATCAAATTGAGTTCGATTTATTTCTTAATATTTTCTGGTTTGCATTCCTTTTTGGGTAATATTCTCATTTCAATCAGGTAAAAAACTGGCCTATGGTACCGTGTTATCTATTGAATATATTTTATGAGCCTGAAAATATTTAAACGTATAAAATATTTTAAAAAATCTGTCATTAATACAATTAGGTACAAGTGACTTTTAGTATTGTAATTTTACAAACACTGTATCTACAACTGCGCGTATTTGGCCAGTTACTCGCCGCTCCTAATTGTATAAATGTAACAATACAACTCACATTATAATTCCAACTACAGGTGAAGCGATGCTCTCCCCACTAGTGATGTGCGGGCCACAAGGTCTGGTATTCTTAAAACCGGTAACGCTCCGACTGCCACACTGCGCCAACGCCATCCCATCACTAGGTCTGACGATAAAGGCCACCGACACTGAAGCACATCTGAGCACTGATTGGGACCAGATACATCTTCCTGCGACCACAACTATGAATACAGTAGCAGTTAAAGTCGATCACTTTTAGGCTTACTTCACATTATCACTTCTCTTATGATGCCTTCTTAATCTAAATCTACTGTAGCTGCTAATATGCCCCAATTTTAAGTACATAAGTACATATTAACATTTCTTTTTCTTTATTTGGTTGGCACTATGATATTTTCGTTATCTTTACTTATCGATCGAAACTAACTAACCGTGATAGGTGGTGTACAGTCAGTGTCAAAGTTAGATCAGAAACAACTCTCATAAATGTAACATGATTACGGTTGACAAAGACTGAAGAAATTTCAAAACTTTATATCTATTAAATTTCAAATGTTTGTGACTATGTTTGTAAACATGTCAAAACATTCTAATTCTTTAAACTTTTTTGTCGTTTTATATTCAGATAAATATAAATATGAGTCACTTGCGATCATAATCATGACATCTTTTTTGAGTTTTTTTTTCGATCAACCACTTTTAATGTTGACTGTACTTTATTAGACATACGAGTAATAATGATATATTTTGGAAAAAAAAATGTTATGCCAATTGTTAATAGAAATGTCTGGCAATGTTAGTAGAAAACATTCGAATAGGATTATCCTTATAATATAGAGATCATTGGTTTGGTAAAGTAAAAAAGCTTGTATTTAAAATTTAAAATTTCACTTGCGAGCAAAAAAAATAGGTGCTCCTTACAGATTTCCGATTTCAGTAGTTCTAAAGAAAATTGCATAAATTTATTTATATTCAAAGAAGTCAAAAAGACGCAGATATAACTATTTTCATTTACGTACATGGAAAAATAAAAACAAAATCACGTATTTTATAACGCAATAAATGAATGTAGAGTTTTCATATATAAAATACAATTATGCAATCTTAATTGGAAGAAACATGAAGATAATTATGTGTATCTGTATGTATGAATTAGAAGTGAAATTTGAAGCATCACATGAACAAAATAAATTATGATTATATCATAAACTGTAAGGTAGTCCTATTTTAGCATTCAAATGTACTAGAAGTGACTAGAAGTTTTATAACATTTCGTTTAAAAATACTTAATTATGTGATGACTTGTATTACATAATATATTTATAATTAGCTAAATATTATTTGAAAAAATCGTGAACCTAATATCATCTGCATACTTGTATGTGTGTCGTAATGAAACGTTGTGGAATACGCAGATGTGGCCTCAGAAGAAATAATAGTTACGTCCAGGGTGAACATAATACGCTTGTATTAGAATTCAGTGAGATCTGGGAGTTAATGTAAAAGGAATCCACTGTAATCAATAATTATGTAACGTTTTACATAAGTCGCTAAAGGGTTAGACAATAGTTTATCGAATATTAATCTCGAAATTTTTCAATTTTGTTCCCACCTAACGTAATTATGCAGTTATTTGTTATCTTGAAGCTATACTTGCGATTTATTAAAAATTTTAATCAACCGAAATCTGAATTAATCGCCTCCAACCGTTCTTACAAAAAATATTATATTATTTATATTATTAAAAACCGTGAAATGTAACTTTAGTAAAGTCGTTGCGATTTTTATGTGATTCTTGGTCATGAGCGTCACGACAATCGCAAGTGTAGTTTTAGACATGACATAATGTAAGTTAGTGGTGCTGTACTTTAATATGATTCGTTAAAACGTGATACGATTAGAGTGAGACAAGAGGTGTTACAGAAAATTTATCCAACTACACGGGAAAAAAGGGTATTTCTGTAATCAAACATTTAAGAATAACCAAGATATAAGTAGTTTGTATGTTGAAAATATTGTAATATTATTTAATACTCTCGTATTTAGAAACTAATTTTTGTAACGAAATGATTTCCCAATCGTATATTTTCTATTTGACTAGTTAGAATTGTTAGGTATTGATTGTTACAATATTACGTACATGACTTTGTCAAAATATTAAATATTTTTAATAATTTACTTCCAATTCAAATTAAGATGTATTTTAAGTGTCGTTTGACTCCCAAATGCCTTATTAATTATTATTGTATATTTTCTTGTTGTTAGTGGTATAACGTGATTTACCTTCCACTCGGCAATTAAATTTTGTACGAAGAAATCAATATTTTTTATTTCATGACTCCTTTACTAGCCGCGTTCACTATTTATTCTTTCTACAAGCAACAACTTCCCATGGCTACTAAAGATGGGTTAGCTGTCCTACTACGTAAGGTTTGCGTACGTACAGAATAAAACCGTGACATTTTGCGACAAAATAATAGAAAAAAGTGATAAATTCCTAAAATCTCTAGCTATTTTCCGCTCAAACTCTAAAAACCACCAATCGACACGTGTTTCGCCTCAACGAAGCTTTCCTCAGGATATACCAGAGATAAGATTCGGTCACCTAACCAGCACCGAATATTCGAATATAATATTCGGTGCGTTACTATTTCACTATTTCATTCACTAAATCATAATTCAGTAAATACGGATCATGCTCTTCGGAAGCCATAACAACTTAAAGTATTTCACGGACACGGACCTGGATATAAGAGTTCAGTTTAGTCATGATTCTTGTCAGATTAATGCCAAACTGAACGTGTAATGCGCTGATGTAAGTTGACATCGAGGTTGGCATGACAACTTTTTAAATGTTTTGATAATTTTTATCTGTCTGCAATGGGTTGATGAGAAACTGATTACGTTGGTAAGTATACCGTGATAAAATAATGGCTAAAACAATATTTCTCGTATGTAGGTAGATATGTAGCCGTCGCCCACGCTTTTCTCACAAGTTTAGGTTGGCTTAGTATTTTATTAATTCATTCCTTTAGTTAAATTTAGGGTGGCTAGCACCGACTACTTATTTAAACTCGATTTAAGGATTTGGCATCTCGTTTGCACCAATTCTTTAATAGTTGTTGCAAGCGAAATGTCAGTTCCTTAAATCGAGTTTAAATAGTTAGTCCAAGCCTTAGATTAGATTTAGCCTCCCTGGGTTTTCTTTTCAATCTCTGAAGTAGAAGAACACGTCCCGTATTCATAGTTGAGTTTAATTTTAAGTTCTCAGTATATATAATTTTCTCTATGGGTTTTAGGGTTGGGTAGGGTAGGGTAGACTTGGTGCAAGCCGCCCTAAAATCCATAGAGAATTATTTTTTTATTATTAATTTTTTATTAATTTATTTAAATTCGTTTTAAAGAACTGACATCTCGCTTGTACTAACTATTAAGCAATTAAATTATTTCAGTACGAGACGGATCGCGTCCGCGAACTCATCCCACTCACCCTGATGAAGGACCTCCAATAGTCCGAAACTAGTCGGTACCTATACCGATTGGACGTGAGTATAGCCGTGTTCAATAATGGGTTTGTTAATGAGTTAACTAATAAACGTCGGCAGTTTTTATTAAATATGTCGGTTAAATTTTTCAAAAAACTGTTATACATGATATTCGGATCGCCAACAGAGGGAACGAAGTTTGCTAAATTTGTTGCTTTGTTAGTAAAACGTTTTAACTGATTCCCGCCTAATGGTCTAACCTCAATTGTTCTTTCTAATTTATTTTTCATGCAATCTATTATAATTAATTGAGCTTGATGATCTGATCGAATACCACTAATAATTTTGTGCTCTCTAATCCTGCTCTTATTCATAAAAACATTATCAATGCACGTCGCCGAATGGTATGTAACCCAGCGGGGTTATTCACAAACGTCGGAAACTCGACTTTCCGTATCCGACAGGAAACTTTTCGATGATTTTGTCTAAACGCAATTCACAAATCCGAAACCTTTCCGAAACGACATGATTTGACAGTTCATTTCGGGTCGAAACCTTCGGATGCTTCCAACGACTTTTTAGTGTCGAAAACGTTTCCCAGACGAGTAAATTAATGTAATATGTGTATAATCGATGACGTCTGTCGTCAAAATCTACACAAATTGCGTGCGCGTATGTAATCTAGACTTCTAGGCAAATTTCGTGCCCTTTTTAAATACATGCCTAAGGATTAATTTGCGTTATATTTTTATAACATATTTTATTAGTGACGCAATCAATAGCTAAACATTGTTTGAGGTATTTGAGGTATTTTTAGAAACAACAACAATCTAAAATAAAAATGCTATTGTACTTTCTATTGTAGTTATTATTAATTTTTACTAAGCGACATCTAGTATAGTTTATTTGAACGCACAGACGATAAACACAGACAGTATAATTCGTATTTATAAAGCCCGTTTAGTTCTTCGAATAAAAGTAAAATAATTTACAAAAACGTTTAATCTTAAAAAAGATTAAGTAATTTCTTTGTCTAAGTTGTTTCTCTGTCTGTTTAAAATGATATATGATATACCAAATAGATTGTGATTGTCAAAATGTGATACGTTTAAACCACACTAATATTTTCTACCAAAACGAAAACGATTTCTACCATTTTGTAACATGGTTCATAAATGCATTTTCTTTCGGATCCGTAAAGTCCTTTCCGATGAGATTCCGACAGAGTTTGTGAATAGCATTTTCCAATCCGTCGGATTGAATTTATGCTTTCCGACGATCGGCCCTTTCCGCCAAGGAAAGTTTTCGAAGCGTTGTGAATAAAGGGGCTGGTCGGTTCATGAAAAATGTGCACAAGATCAAATGAAAGAAAGAGTGAAATTAGCATCTCCCTTCCCTTAGAGCTATTTCTTATATCCACACTGAAGTCACCACATGCTATGATTGCTTTGTTACATTGGCTAAGCATGGTAAGACTCTCCTCTACAGAAATTAAAAATTGAAAATAATCGGACGAGGGAGGTCTGTAAACACATAAGCATATGTAATGATCCGTCTCCGCACACGACATTTCACATACACGTTCAACCGAGCGAGCAACTATGTCTGCGATTTTTTATTTTAAGAGAATTTTTAACCAAAATCATACAACCGCCGCCATCAGTCGACGCTCGATTGAACACACTGGCCACCTTAAAATTATTTACATTAAAAGACATCTTATCAGCCCTCAACCACGTCTCGGTGAGGCACAAGATGTCTATTTACTTGACTAGATACATTATAGGTAGGATAATATAATATATAAATTAGTATATTAACACTATTATTTATTATTAACTGTGTGCCTTGTACCACAGTACAATCACAACTTTTGGAAACTAATCACCTATTTGAATAAAGTAGGTGAGAATGGGGTAATGAGAGCTAGCGGGTAAAGGGGGCTACTACAGTTTACACATATAGGAACGTACGAGTTAGGTCGAAATGACACGTACGGCTTCGAAAACCTTTGGATATGCAACATGATCGCTGTTAGTTAGCTAAGTGGCACGCGTATGACGACGACGACAACAAATTGATTTTGTTAGTCATCATTATAAAAAAATATCAAATCTTGCAACCAAAATAAGTACCTGAACTTATATTATTCTGTTGTGCTTAGTTATTTATTAAATATCTTATTTTATAAATTTTACTATAATAGTGGAAATAATTTTGCAATGTTTGTTTATGTTATTTTTATTAATTCTAGTTGTTAAACATTCGCGCAACGGAAGTTAGAAGCTGTCCACACAGAGATACGAAAGAAAATCGAAAAAGAAAACAAAGAAAAATAAAGAGCTATGGTAGCGTTGCAGAGGCAGTGAAAATGGGCTCATTCCGAGTGCTAGGCTTGCTATAACTCCAACTCCATATATTATATTTTAAATTTTTGTTTAGAATACCTTATGTTGTATATTTAACGTTTAGAAACGCTTTGTTTTTGTTGATTACCATGTTCCATTCATTACTTTATAACTATGATTTGTTTTAGTTCTTATTACGTGCACATTTGGCTCTCATCGCATATATGGAGGTTTTCTGGCTCTCATTACCCGACGTGTGAAATTAACATTTATAAAATAAGTGTTTTTCGATAACGAAGAGTTCGTTTTTTTAATGTTTGTTAGTAATTACTGAAAGAAAAATAACTAAACGACTATTAGTGCCTAAAAAATAAATTATTACAATATAAACTCGTTTTTTTTTTACTTTTCCTCAGATAGCTCCAATTCGCCCACTCTCCCCTACACGTTGTTGTGCACATTGTACCATTTTTTTTTCTCTTCTACCTTTTTTTATGAGCTTAGAGGTTGTCAGAACAATTAATTGTAGAACTGGCAAGTTAAAAATTTGAATATATTTTTTTGGAAGAATGGAATAGAATTTTTGGAGTGAGAAAAAATAAAAGAGGAGAAAAGGATGTGATGGGGTAAAGACAAGTTGTTTTTGGAAGATGTAAAAAGGAAATTTAAAAGAATTTAAAAAGAGATACGATAAATTTAATTTGTTAGTAATTACTGAAAGAAAAATAACTAAACGACTATTAGTGCCTAAAAAATAAATTATTACAATATAAACTCGTTTTTTTTTTACTTTTCCTCAGATAGCTCCAATTCGCCCACTCTCCCCTACACGTTGTTGTGAAAATAACAGATAATTCTATAACCAAGAATGGTAAAATATTTATTATCAACAGTCAATGATGTTATTATAACATCATTGTTAATGGTTTATATATACAGGGTGTATATGAAAACGGGACAGTTACTTTAATGGATGAAAGGGCATAACTTTAGTATGTAGTTACCCCCCCATTGGGGTATACGCATTATTTTCGAAAATGGTTTTCAGGCTGTATTTCAGTAACGGATGAAATTATTACAAAATAAAAAAAAACGTAAGATTTAAAATCTGTAACTGTACACGATCAACCCAATTTTACGAGAAATGGTGGGGATAACACTTGAAAATTAAAACGGTCATAACTCTTAAACGGATACGTTTTTTTCGATAATTCTTTTTGTAACTACATACTAAAGTTATGCCCTTTCATCCATTAAAGTAACTGTCCCGTTTTCATATACACCCTGTATATTAATTTTGTCACCTCGCCGTGACATGTCGGATATTCCAATTCAGAGGATCATGTGAAAAAAATTTTTATTAAAAAAAATTAAACCGCCTTCAAAAAAAACACTGAAGAGTATAAAATAACTATCATTTACTAATCAAAACTCAAGACTAATCAATGTGCAACAACATAAAGTCTATTAGTTTGGTGGACTTGGCACAGACTTTAGTAACTCTCAAATTTAATTATGTAGGTATGCGTATCGTATTTATGAAGTTATTTTAATTGTACTTGAGTTTTGATTTTCAGTTTTTTTTTTTGAAGGCGGTTTAATTTTTTTTAACAAAAATTTTTTATTTCTCCCATTTGAGTGGTCTTGACCTAAATAAATATCTAGGGCAGGTCTGCAATAAACTTCATTCTCATTCCGGAGCGCAACGATATACAAGAGAATCGTCAATATAAATAAATGTTATAACCAGTTCGTGTTATCTAGTGTATTTTCGAAGTGCAAGCTCCAATATCGGTGAAATTTAAATGGGACCACCTCTGAAGTATTAACTACCAAACGAAAAAAGAATTTTCAAAATAGGTTCATAAATGACGGAGTTATGACGTAACAAATATACAAAAAAAAACAACATACAAACGAATTGAGAACCTTCTTTTTTTGAAGTCGGTTAAAAAGTAAAGAACTACGAAAAATTTGCCTAAATACGAAGATATCATTCGCGAGTGGAATTTATGAATATGGAACAATAGCATCTGGCATAAGCCAGTGGTTAAAGTATCTTTTCTAATTTTATGTAACTTATAATTTAAAAGGTATACTTGTTTTAAACACTACACCATCACACCCACTTTCTATAGGTAAATTTTTTATTCGTTTGTGAAATTATTATTGTTTTTTTTATTGTATTGTTAAACTTCATTATATGTATTCCTTTCCAAATGGAACTGTTATTTAAAAAATTCCAAATTCGATTCAAAATTTATTTTATCCATTCCTTTCCGTGGTTTCTGGGTGGGAATGGTAAAACATGCTATGCAGAACTCGTGAAGTGTTTATAAATAATCGATGGGGCGTCTAAAGCTGGTTATATTTTTACTAATCTGTGAATGTGAATTTACTCTTGATAATAACTGACGTGTCATTTGTAAAACTAAGAATGATTTCACAGAATTGATATTAAAATAGGTATTGTTCACAACCTCTTTAGTTGGGTGATGGATAAACTTTCTATAAACGGCTGGCGGCCATTCTTTTTACAAAAGGGTGATGACTAACTTCTAATTATAAAATGTGATGGTGTATCTCTTTACATAAGAGTGATGGTCAACCTCTACAAAGAGCTGGTGGCTGGTAGCTAACTCCTTCAGAAAGAGGCAAAGAGCAGAGTATGAATCTATATTAAACTACCTAGTTAAGATACTTAGGTATTATTTTAACACGAAAGCGCGTTTAGCTATGAATAAAACAATACCTTCACATAGGCCATTTTATTCTTAAGTTATCGATGAAGGTGCATAAGTCATTTTTATCTTAATGATGTTCTCACACGTTCAAATGTGTTAGCAGCATGGATTTATTATCGAGCGTAGTTAAGTATTTCACTCGCATATCGTGCTAGACGATGAGCGAACCATCTTATCTATGTCATAGTAGAATAAGAAAAATATGTCTTCTATCCCTACCATATGTACTATCCGGTCTAAAGTAAAGTTCGGACACGTGAAAATGTATTCGTAATTTGACCCGCGTTTTTTTTTTGTTTACTGGAAGAGAAAAAACTCCGCTTGAGCACCCAACCGCTTGTCACGCCTCAGGAGAGTACGTGAGGACCGGCCGGGTAGTGTCGGGCTCGAACCGCCTAAAAGAACTCTCCATTCGCCACTTGACCCTACAGGCCGTCGTAGCGAACCGAACGCGTTTGGGGGGGTTTAGCAGCTGAAGGCGCTCGGTCGAATGAGGTCCTATCGGAGTGTGTGATGTAGTCGAATAAAACCTACAGAGGCCCTGGTGTTAACGCGCAAGACGTCGACGCCCCCTCCGACGGGGGCGGTGTGATGTCGCAGCGTTAGTGTTGGTGTTTACCAGAGCGTCGATTGCCACTGTTATGATATCGTCCGGGTCGGTTAACACGTCTATCGGTCGTCTACGGTAGGGTCGAATTTGGCCTGCGGTACTGTACTATCACATTTATAATTTGTAACGATGTAGGTACCTAACTACTCAGATGTCTGTGGTAGACATCTGAGTGAAACATGATGCGTTATGATTGGGTAGACAGTCTACCCAATCATTAGGCATCACATCTACTCGCATCCTCTTCATCCACTATTGTTATACGTGCCGTACCGTGCACAAGTGTTATAAACAAGATAGCAGGAGTCCGTTGTTGTTGTTGTGTTTCAAATCTACACGTAAAGATTTGTACATCTAAAACTTTATACATCTTTGAAATTATTATGTATACGAGGAAAAATATAGATCTGTTTATAAAGAAAGGCGATAATGGTGGTATGGAAACCCGAGGTCGTGAAAAATTAGTTATTCCAAAATTTAAATTACATAAGTCAAATGTTTCATTTTTGGGTAACTGCATTCGTTTTTATAACAAAGTTCCTCAAGAAGTCAGTCAATCAATTCTGATTCTGATCAATACTGATTTGACAATCATACTATAAAATAAACGATTTCATTGATTGTTTTATAAACAATAGTCTGGAAATGATCCTCTCTGCACATGCATTTACTGCTTTCTGAATATTGTATTTTAATAACCCTTTTGTAAAATAATGTTGAAAAAATGATACCTCACCGAGTTTTGTGTCGGTTATTCTCAGTGTCCAGTTTTCTATTTGAACCGAGCTAAAGTAGATTTGACGTGCAAAAATACCTTGTAATTGGGTTTACTTGAATAAATTGATTTGAGTTTTGACTTTGTAAAAATAAGGCCTATATTTCTAGGCCATTAATTGTTTGCTATTTATAATCTTTTTAGTCGGTGTTAAATTACCTACATCCTTCTGCGCTACCAAATATTGCCTACATAACCACTAGCCACAATCAGTACCTAATAGCGCCCGCTTATACTGCGCAAATCTATTTTCGAACAGTCGAATGTAGTCGAATGATAGTAGATTGACCATAGAAGTAGTAAGATGTATATTATAGAACAATAGAAGCAGCATAAGACAAAGGCACTATGAGACCGGCGTCAGCCGCGTACGCGGGGTATGCCAAGGCGAAGTTGGGCGAAGTGCGGGAAGGGTCGAACACGCGCAGCAGCTAGGGAGAGGAATAGGACGTGTATGTATCTGCATGTTAGCGATAAATGACGATAACCATATTGTATTTTATTTATTTATTATTTACACGTACACAGATTATTTAATAACAATTATTATTACAATATTGATGTATACGTAACTTATAATAAAGACTATATATTTATATTGCTGTTTAAAAATGTTACTTTTTTAAATTATTTAAACATAATATAGTTTAATTTTGAATAGTTTTCGAGCGTTAGGATACCATTCATTACCTATTCCTAAAGCGTCTATCCACAGTTGTTTTCTTTTTGGATCAGATGGAAAGCTGAAATAATACATGGCACAATTATATAATGAGTTATATCCGATTCAAAACAATCCAAAATACTATTATTGCACCTAGTACACCTAGCACATAAATTATTTAATTCATATTAACATTCTATTGCATATAATATTATACTCATTCTAAATAATTTGTCGAAAACATAAGATGACTAGCGAAACCTCACCAGTTGTTGTCATGGTATTAAACGCGCTCGCAATGCGGACGATAACAGATTGAAATCTTGCCATTTTGTAACTAGGAATAACTTAAATAGAAATACGTACTTAAAAGTAACACCACAACTTTTTACTTTCTTATATAAAGAGTGGTTATTGCACATTTTTACAGCACAAGATGGCATTTTTACATTACAAAGTAATATAAATATGGAGTTCTTAATACTGCTAATGACAAATGTCGACTAACAGTGGATGCGCTAAGTACACTTATTTTAAGTGTACCTAGTTGCGGTAAGGCGATGTAAGTGTAGAGCGTATTCTACTGTCGGTACATAGTTCCTACTTCTATGATATTGACACATTGAAAATTATGAACGAATACTGTGACGCTGATGTATCTAAATAATTTCCGAGTGTTTGAACTAAATGATATAAATCCTTGCGGACTCCGTCATGGCTGAACAGCGCGAATATCATAAAAACGGAATTGTTTTCATTTTGTACAAAACAACCGACGAAACTAAATAATTAACTGACAGCAAATAGAGATAATGTACTGCTCTTCTGCTACTATGTATATGCGCTTGCGCAGTATCATTATGACACGACATCGCTGCTTATTACGAACAGTATCATAAATAATAACAACGTTCGTGTACATTTCAAATGATGGATTTATGCTTTTCTGACACTTATTTTGCTGTCGTGGTAAAAATAAACGTAACTGATATTTCTTTGACACTAATATGTAGGTACATATTAGGGTAGGTAATCGTACCTGGATCATTTTTCGAATTTTGCGTTTGACCCGCCATTTTGTTTCCACAATTAGAAAGTATAAATATTTAAGAAAATATACTTTCATTTCCTGAAAGGACAAGCCTCTTGCTATGATGAACCTTGATCGCTCCAATCGTGAAATGCTTTGTACTTGAACTTTTGGACATTACAGAGGGCTAGTGCCTAGTGATGTGAGGATTATGTGAGCCGTCCATTACCACGTACGGCACCTGATCATCACGAAATCAATCGTCTTACTGTCAACATGCTATTAACAAATGCGAAGGTCTGGTATGAATATATAAAAATTGTGTTACACTAACGCCTCAAAATCGATGTATGGATTAAATATACACTTTTTTTATCAATCGAATTTTAAAACTTATCGATTTAAAATTGATATCGGCGTTTATATTCCATGGAGCAGTATTAGATTCTTGGTATATTTAGATAGTTGCGTCACGAACATATTGAAGCCTAAACAGTTACAACTCTACAAATAGTGCACTGAAATAAGTTTTGTATTTATTGTGGTTGAATGAAAAGAGCCTTTGGAGTCTTTACTTTTAAACCTAATAATAAGTACTCCAGATAATTAGTACCTACACCAAACGTGTTGTTCTAAATCAAGCACTAAGTTTAGAGGTATATTCTAGAGTAATAGACAAAAATTGACTCGTCTACTGTAGTTATCGGTTCTTCCATAAATGTCATCAGTAGTGTCGTTAACTTAACCGAAATTAGTTTTTTGTCATCGAAACCGAATTTTTGTTTTCACCTAATTTTAGATATAAATAACCAAAACTTCGTTTTAACATTTAAGGCAGGAAGGTAATATTTTTGTGTTTTTTTTATATTTCTGTCCATTTTAGTTAATTGCGAGAATGAATTTATGTTTACAGAAGCAGTTATTTGTTATTAGTTTTGTTCGCTCTAGCTGAAACCAAAAGTTCTTTTTAAGATAGATAATTCTTTCGTAATTTTTAAAAATTTTAGTTCATTTTGTTGTATTTCTTTTCAAAGAAGCAGTTATTTGAAAAATTACGAATTTGGTTGCTCTAAAAAATTACTATCTTCGCACTATGGATCGTCATCTTCGACGGCTTGAAAACAAACCGCAGTTTTGATTTTGGTCATGGTTTTGTCATAGTCTTGGTAAGTCATAGTCTTACGTTGAAAGTTCGATCAAACACTAATGATAGCATCCCTTCTTAGTATGTAAATTGTTTAATAATGTAATTTAATACTGTAAAGTTCTGTATGTAATTTATTTAATACAAGCACCCCGCCCCGGCTTCGCATGTGTAGAAATTTTTTCGAAACTGAAATACAGCCTATGTAATTCGCTGGTAATGTAGCTTTCTATAAGTGAAAGATTTTTTTTTCCATCTTCATGGCATGGCGCACAGATTAGCGCATTTGCCAATGTCGCGTATTTTATTAATAAGTAGAATCGTTATCTTAAAAACTTCTCCAGTAAAGTGATAGTAAACTTTACTGAAGTTACAACAATTCAGCTACCTACGTTTATTTAGACCTACTCCGTTCTTTTCACTTGCACAGAACTTTAAAACACAATATACTATCACCTTTGTACTTTACAAACTCCAAAAAATGTAAAAAATAGAAAATCTAAATAAAATAACAACCCCACTTCTCACATTCCCGCCAAAAAGTCCTGAAAGAACTTTTGAAATCGGTAAAGTAGTTTTTGAGTTTATCCATTACATACAAACAAACAAAGTTTATGACGTGATCGTCTATTTACCCTTATACGGACCGTAGTTTTGTGGAATAATGATTTATACCTATCGTTAACACAAAAAAATGTGGTACCGACACATTTATAAATTACAGGAGAGAGAGGAGAAAACATGTATCGTGTCCACAGCCACTTTAGCTTGATTTTTCTTTTCTACCGAATCAGTTCCTTTTGGATTTAATCACACCTACTTTGAACTCTCTTGTCAGAACATCAGTCGAGAAGAAAAGGTTAAAAAGTAATTTAATAGTCGCTTAAATATTATATCTGCAAACAAATCATCAAATGTCATAAATATATCGGAATTCTGATTCACAACAAAACGTTAAGTGCTCAAAATGCCAAAGTCATTTGTTTCATTTTTATTTAAAAATTTGATGGGTATTAACCTCAGTGTTCATATCGCATTTTACATTCTCTTGTCATTTAACGATAATTTGTAATTGCATCCTATTGTAATGATTTTTTCACTGTCTTTCACTTTACACCGTTTGTAAAGGTCAAATCTCGCGGTTGGCTCGTCTTGTGGAATTTATTGAATTGACCAATGAGTATAAACTCCATAAAAACTATTAAACTAGCACTTGTTGCTTACAAAACAAGAGCTAGTAGGTACAATTAGTACATATAATACTAATGCTAATACATATTTATTTAATAATACTAATACATATAGAAAGAATGAGTGATGAAAAACTGACGAATAAAATCTACAAAGGTGAGTGGTAAAAGAAGTCAAGGAAAACCAAGGCTGACTTATGAAGATCAAATAGCCAGAGTGTTAGCAGACGGAAATGTCAAAAGCACTCGCATACCTAGGCGAAAATGTGTGAGGAGAATGATGAGATTCGAGGTAGCGAAAGAGGCATGTAAGGACCGCGACGCTTGGCGCTCCGTCCTCTCTGACTATCCCGTTAGGGATACAGCGTGAAGATATTTATGATATATATGTATGTAATACATATTTAGAGCAAAAATGGAATCCTTACCTTAATACCTTTGTCATGTTTAACCTCGGACCAAGAACGTAATGGACGCAGTCATAATAAGTTGCCGTCCTCACCACTGTGTGTCAAACGAATTTTCTTGTCTCTCTCTATCTCATTGAGTATAACCACGAGTAAAACAGTGAGCTATTGAGCTATAGTATTTTTTTTTTATTTCATGTAAGTGGCTATGCAGGTCCTACCAGACCTGTATCACTGCGACCAAAATTGAACTATTGTGATCGCCACTGTGTTACAAAACACTGCCAAGTCCCACTGTAGTCAAAAACTGCAAGGTATTCCTTGGAGTGATATGCTGCACCTCCTCCGGACTCAGAAAATACTGACCGAGGCAGGATCGACGAGTGCGCATTAGTGGTCCGCAGTCACACAAAATGTGCATAGGCGTTTCATCCGCTTCTTGGCAGTACCGGCACATTCTTGTGTTGGAGAGCCCCATACTAAACATGTGCTTCTTTAAGCAACAATGCCCAGTAAGTGCTCTAACCAAGATACGCAAGTTGTTCCGGCTCATTGCCGTGACACTAGAAGCCACCTTGCGATTATATGGCTTTATTAGGGCTTTGGAGCTATAGTAAGCTTATGAGTTGGTAATGAAATAATTATTCGCAAGATACTTATAAATCTTGTGCTTTGGCTATGCACATTAGTAAAAATCTAGAAACTTGTTAACAAAAAGGATACCGTAAGGACACTCCGTCCACAGTGATACTCGGTCCGAATGTTTAACTACCTGTCCACATATCGTAACCAATTTTTCACATTATCATTACACCTATACCGAACTGTTAGAATGTCAGATCAATCTTCGGTTCGGAAGTAAAGCCTGCATTGAAAAGAACCGAAAAGAAACTGTGTCGTTTTACAATTAGGTGTCATTTTACAATAAATATATTAAACTGGAATATTCAGAAGCCAGTAAATAAAGGTACATGTGCAGAGAAGATTATTTCCAGATTATAGTTGTTTTCGATGAAATCGTTAACTTTATAGTAAGTATGATTTTTCAATCAATGTAGGTAAGTTTTATAGCAAATCTTAATCCATTTTCTGTTAATTGAGTGGGTCCTAAGGAACCTTATTACAAAATGGAACGTAGGTTTCCAAAAATAAAACATTGGATTTATGTAATTTAAATTTTGGAATAACCAATTTATCACGACCTCGGGTTTCCATACCACCAATATCGCCTTTCTTCATAAATAGATCTATATTTTTCCTCGTATACATTATGATTTACAAAGGTGTAATCACAATTAATAACAGCAAGGTGAATCAATGTCTCTAAAACAATCTCTCAGCGACTCTCGTGCATTCATTCTGTAGATGGTATGCATTGCCCTTTTTTGTAAATAAAAATGAAGTTAATTTGCGCCATTGATTCCCACAGCAGAAAACGATAGGTCATTAGATTAATATGGAAATAGGTAAAGTGCACCAGCATAGTCGTATCCACATCCGTCAATTGTCTAATGCATCTATCGGCATATATCGCGGAAGCGGAACTGAGCTCATACTAGCCAAAGCCCCGATATGGGCCGCCCATTGTAACTTGTAATCTAATGTTAAACCAAGAAAACTGGCTGATTTAACTAATTGTAATTGGTTCCCAGTTCCTACCCAGTTCTCGTTTTACGTTGGAAAGGAAAAACTTGATATAGTAATATTAAATGTATATAAAATCCTGCTCTCACGGCTAACGTCTGTCTTTACTGTCTAGTAAATAACAATGACGTGTCATCAGCAAATAATATTATCACATGAGTCTTTGAACATAAATAGGAGATCATTAATGTAAACCAATAACCAAGAACATAATTTCTCGGACAGTATATAAAGCTTAGGGTGACTGGTAGTGAATGCTAAATCTGGGCGGAGCGCCTTCTGCGCTTCCCTGCAACGCGATCGGTTCGCTACGACGGCCAGTAGGATCAAGTGGCGGTGGAGGATAGTTTTAGTCGCTTCGAGCCCACACTACGGTCGGTCCCGACGTTCTCTCGTGAGGCGTCGGGAGCGGCTGGGTGCTCGTTCGGAGTTTCTTCCCTTCCGATAAACAAAAAAAAGTAGTGAACGCTACTAGGCTAGAAAATTTATACAGTAGGCAGACTTTTTTTTTCCATGTATTACCTCCCCGGTACCGCATATGCATTTCTTCAGGAAGGTGGCTGCCTTGCTATACTTGCCCTGCTTGTCTATTTCTTTCGTCAAGTACGCAGACTTAATGTCTACCGACTACACATTTTCTACAATGAAGGATAAATAAATAAATAAACAAAACAGGAAAAGTCTCAAAATTTATCCTTGGGGAACGCCCATTTTTAATTTTGAACCGACAGACACATTATTTCCTACTAGCTGATGCCCGAGACTTCGTCGGCGTCTTTTATTTTTAAAATAGACTATGTCCTTCCGCAGGATTCAAGCTATCTCCGTACCTTTCATCACAATCGAATGAGCGGTACGGCAGCCCATAAAATACAAACAAACAAACATTGATTTTTATATATTACATTTCACATTTACTTACACTTACTTTTTATCATCAAATACGAGAATAATATGAGACCACAAGATGTGATGCCACACATGGTAATGCTCTCGATTACCACGTCTTGAAATCTGTCCCGAGTCTTTTCTGTGCCAAAAGATATATTAAGTTTATATTACGGGATAAAACCTAAAACTTAGGACAAATTGAAATGGAGAGATCTACTCGTGACTAAGATTAATTTATTCTACATGGTAAAAGCAGATCGAAATCTATAAAAACAGTCATTTAAGCACATAACAGTCCAAAATGATCTCAGAAATTATAAAGGGATGCATTTAATGGCACTTCAAAATTGGTGAAAATATAGACAATATTACTATGAATTGCTAATAAAAAATATAACGTTATTCAATAAAGTGGAACTCCTTCATTAGATAGTAGCTTTAAAAAATTTTAAGACGCTAAAAAAATATTATTACTAATAAAAAAAAATAAACAATCATTTTAAATAATAGATTGTACTATGAAAAATAACATTTTCTATAAAGTAAAGAAATAAACTTGACAAGTAATCATCCTGACAAAGTCGACACACACGGCGCAGTGAATGGAGTTGGTGTAAATGCGCGACGTCTGTTCCTAACTCCTGGAACTGACTCGGAAAAACACCCACTAGTACATATGAGATTGCTATAAATACATATATCAACAGCAAAAGATGAAAAGAGATGGAAGGATATAGAGACGTTTCAAGAGTATATTTCTCGACTTCGACTATCTCCTTAGAATGCGGACTCCTATTTCAATACTGCTCCTGGAAATAACTCGGAAATACAACTACTAGTTTATATAAGATTGCTATATATGGATATACCAACAGCAAAAGATGAAAAGAGATGGAGGATTATAGAGATGTTACGAGATTAATTTTCTCGATTTCAACTATATCTTTAGAGTGTAGACTCCTGTTTCAATACTGTTCCATGTACGAGTATAAAGCGGATTCCGATCAGGCGCTTCGTCGGATGCTGCCGCGGCACGCTCTTTTCTCTCGCTCGGCTCGCGCATTGTGGTAAAAAGACCTAACCTAACCTAACCAAAAAAGTATTATAAATATATCGTCGTGTTTGTATAAAGTTTCAAAAAATTTGCAAGTTTTACCCAATGTTAAACAATCTGAACCTTAGCCTGCATTTCTCCTCATTATTTCCACCCAAGCATTTATTATCACCATTAGTCCACATTAAAGATTCAGTAATTGAAGTTGTAATCAAAATTTTATTGTGAAAACTGTTAATTTCGAAGTTTACTATATTTTATAGCAAAGATTATTAATTTTAAAGAAGATGTGATTTACATCAAAAGTTGTAAATTTATAGAGAAAACTGTCGATTTTAATAATTGAGATTGGTAGATTATAGATCACGAATTCTATAGCTTCATTATATATATGCAAATTTAAAAATGCAATGCAAATACATGTTATATCTCAAGTATTAAGGGTAGCTGCACCAACTATTTAAACTCGATTGAAGGAACTGACATCTCGCTGCACCGACTACTTAACAGTTGGAGCAAGCGAGATGTTGTTCCTTAAATCGAGTTTAAATAAATGGCGCAAGCGAAATGTCAAATTCTTAAATCGATATTGTATAGACTCAGGTGTTACTTCGCGAAAATACATTTCATGCGATAAATTCCCAAAATCTAGCTATTTATCGCTCAAACTCCAAAAACCACCAATCAACACGTGTTTCGCCTCTCAACGAAGTATCCTCAGGATATACCAGAGATAGAACTCGGTCAGCTAAACAGCACCGAATCCAATTCGGTTTTGTTTCTGTGTCGGGAATTTATCACATTCTCAAATCGAGTTTAAATAGGTGGTGCAAGCCACCCTAAAAAAGTAAAATACGGTTACCAAACCGTATTTCATAGTATTTCAGGTATTTTAATCATATGAGTTTAAATTAGTAAGGGAAAAAAAGTACCTATGGGATTGGGGATCCCGTTAGCACGACGCGCGTGCACACGACTGATTGATAAGTAATAACTAATAATGGTATTTTCTTTTAAGGGTGACTTGCTTCTCGCTTGCACCAATTATTTAATAATTGGTGCGAGCGAGATGTCAAATCCTTAAATTGAGCTTAAATAGTTGGTGTTACCCACCCTAAGCTTACAAACAACTGCCTTGTGAAAAAAAAGAAATCGTTTAGTACATTTTTTTTTAAATCACGATTCAGCATCGTGAGATAGATTGTCTGTGACCTTCAGATTGAGGGAATGCTATTGGAATACATTCCCTCTCTCCGGGTAGCTTGTATTGGTGTGTTTACCAGACTAATGAATTTTATTATAAAATTGTATATTACTCTTGGTTCTCATTGTATAATCATATATTGCTAGACGCTTCTATATTGCATAAATAGAGAAGAGTTGTATAAAGTTGTACATAATGCAAAGTGTATCCAGTGTATAAGTGTTTTAGTAGATATTTACTTAGAGTGGCTTGTCAAATCCTTAAATCGACTTGGTCCAAGCGACCCTTAGACTTACTACAACATTGTTACGCATATTCATTTTTAACCACCCAAATGCATTTTCATCGCATTGTCCGTATTATATTATCAAGTACCTAATTTAGTTTGTTTAACAAAATATACCTATACTCTTATCTAATAATGTTTGCTTTAGCTTTTATGTAATTTGTATGTTGCTGTATTGTTGTATATTTCTTGAACAGCGGGGAGTCGAATGTCTTCATAAGAAAGGCTCTTCCGGGGCTATAATAACAGTATCCATAACCATTAAAAATTGATTCGTTACGCATTTGTTATTGAGATGTTAAACTGATAACAATAGGTGACAATGAAAGTTATGGCATTATTTTTTATTGTTTGAAGGTCGTAAGGTTACAATTTTTAACAATATGCTTCATACTTAGGTATATACCTGTTGAGAGAGAACAACTGAATTTCTTCAACGTTGACCTTAGAGACCGCAAGCACTCAGGCGAGCTATCCGCGTAAATTTTTTTGGAACGAAGTTCTTTAATGTGGCTTGCGGGAGGTGTGATATGAGCGTTATGATCCCTCCATTCGAATCTCAGCGACTGTTTCTCTATGTCTTTTCTTAACGCACCTTGTTAGCAAAGCAAGTTGAGCAAAGTGGGGTGCGACCCGCGCCGCGCGGCGCTAGGTTCGTTTAACTCACTGTCACTAAGATTACTGTGAACATATACATACAGGTTCACAGTGATCTTTCTGTCTCTTTCTATTGTATACGAGTGTGTGTGTGTGCGAGTATCGAGATTCAAGCAGCAAGCAGCATGCGCGGCCGTGTATATAACGTCATCACATTACACGAGGAAATACTGTTAAAACTTATCTGTAGTTTGGTTTTGTTTTAAATCGTACGTGAGTTCTATTGTCTCATTATTGCAATTAAGTTTTAAGAAATGGAAACTGCAGCTAAGGCACTTCGTTCCTGACGGAATCCCTCGACCTCTGACTTTTCCTAATGTAAATTTTCGCGCGCATAGTTATACAGCTAATAATAAATAGCGCACCGCTACATAAATAATATTAAATCGATTTCAAAATGAGAACACTGAAAAGTACAAAATATTGTTTCTTTTCTTTTTTGTACCGAAGTTCCTGAACGTGGCCTGCGGGAGGTGTGAGTTGGTAGAAATCGTCACGTAACGAAAAAACGTTATGCTCCTTCCATTCGACTCTCAGCGACTCTCTGTTTCTTCCTAGTACACGCTAGTTAATTAAGCAAACGCGAAGCGCGACCAGCGCGCCGCGCGGAGCTGTATACATAGATTCACAATGATCTTTATGTCTCTTTCTATTATGTACGACTGTCTGTGTTGGTGCGAGTTTCGAGATTCAAACTGGCGAGAAGCGTCGGGCGGCTGTATAACCTCATTACTTTACACGAGGAAATTTTGTTAAAACATTTGTTTTTTGTGTTAAAAATGGAAACTGCAGCTAAGGATTTTTTCTGACGGGGGTCCCCAACCCCATAGATACTTTTTTTTATTAATCCTTACTAATTTAAACTCATATGATTGAAATACCTCATGCTATGAAATACGATTTGGTAACCGTATTTCACTTTTTTCGGATGGCTTGCATCAACTATTAAAACACGATTTAAGGATTTAACATCTCGCTCGCACCAACTATTGAATAATTCGTGCAAGTGAGATGTCAAGTCCTTAAATCGAGCTTAAATTGTTAATGTAAGCCACCCTTATAAAAAACTTTTTCATACAGTACTTTTTATAAAGAAAAAGCTCTACAACGAAATTTATTTTGTATTAGTTGTAACAACTGACAGACCAGAAAACTACCTAATTACACTTACGACTTGTACTTGGACGACTTTTATTTATAAATCTTATAACTCTTAAGGCTACAACCATTGCTCCAAATCGAGCACTGCACCTTTTTTACGCAGGAGGAACCACGAAGAGTTCTTCTTCAATTCGAGTTTCTTCTTCTTCTTCAATTGAATGGCACCATCGCGATTGCGAATACTGCCAACGTCCCGTAAAAATGAAAATCACAGAAACATGATAATGATGACAAACTTTAAGAGTCCGCCTGCGCAGTACGGCGCAACCGAATTCGTCCAATACCCTCGCGCCCTATGTCCATAACAATAAAGTTGATTTTTGCAGTTGCGGTTTGATTATATTTTAGCGCGGAGAAATCTCAACATTTGTTATTGCACGTAATTGTAATTTGCAAGAAAATTTCATTAACAATTAAAAAACTGGTTTTAGAGATTTGAGATATTATAATTACCTATCCGTTTCAGTAAAAATCATTTTAAAATTCTGTAGAATTTCGAAGATGCAACTGAATCTTTGTGAAAAATAGGGTTTTTGGATTTTTTTTATCGAGATTTTTTTAACCAATCATGTTTCCACGTTTAAGAATTTCAAGATAAAGAGTTGAAGTTGTATGTATCCAAATATGTAACTCTGTCTTCTTTGATATCGAGATCTAGCTCACCAAAGACACCAAAGTCTGCATAGGCGGACTCCTAAAAAGATTCGCGCAATTGACGTAGGAAAATACACGATGACGATCAATCAAATCTTCCTTTTATTTATAATTTCGAGAGTCGAGCAGACTGGGATGAAACTGTTACTATGTATCAATATTACGCGCTAAAAACGTAACATATTTTTAATGATATGCCAACATTTTATTGTAGAGCATTCTTTTTATTTATAGGGATAAGTAGCATTATTATCATTATATTTATTACCAATTTTAAATTAGCTATAGAGTAATATTTATGAATGTTAAATTGTAACTAAATCGCAGTTACACAAGTTTTGGTACACATGATAATAAACCTTATGTAACGCGCGATGTAGTCCATTTTTCCACAAGTACCCCGTGAAATGTAAACAAGTCATTTGCGTAATATATAAATATTTAAAAAGACATTTTTTTGTTTTTTAAAACCTGATCTTTAAAAGATTATAATTTATAACGGGGTATAGAGCTTTCAACAATCTTTGTACAGGTTGCATATTAGCGATCGACTGTTCATCATGCCTTCTAAAGCATGGACTTATGGAGACATTCTACTATATAAATGCTATTAGATTAGCCATCCAGTATGTGACCGTACACCGTTACTTAGACTCTATAATCGATTGCACATCAAAAACCGTAGTACCTTTACGCCATGACACGTTTTTATAATACAGCTTATGGATTATATCGCAGCCATTTCACAACATAGGTTGTAATAATATAATATGCTCACGCGGAAGAGTTCGATATATGTAATTACTGTGTCATCAAAATAATATAATGTCGATTGGCGCATAAAATCTCGGACAATTTAATTATAATGTAGTCGTCACTTAACACTTTCTCTGACATAATTATTGTGAATAATCAAACTATAATTTAATTTTCTAATAAAATCGAAGCTTTTTTTATAATTATTCAAAAATTTCATTAAATATCTGGACGAGTGCGAGTCGGACTCATGTACCTAGAGCTGTTATTATTACACAAAGTATTCATAACATATATATATGTATGTTTACCAAAAATAGCTAGAGCTAAGGTAAGCATTATATACATTGCTCTAACGAAAAGGGGGATTTAACGATAACCATAAGTTTGCAGTAGAAACAGATGGTTTCCCATACATCAGTCTATATCACGGTCGATGTTTCATCTGCAAATATTAATTTGTAATTACAAAAAAAAAATTATTTGACAACCAATTTTGTTACATATATTAATAATAATAATGATACTCCAGACAATTACACAGATTATGTGACCCCAAACTAAGCAGTAAGCTTGTACTATGGGTACCACACAACGAACTTTGGGGGAGTTCCTAGTAACGCCCACACTCCAAGCCAATTTAGAAAAGCTTGTTTCCTAAATTGACCTGACCGGGGATCGAACCCGGGACCCTGCTTGAAAAGCAGATGCATATGCCACTGCGCCGACGTGTCAGTCAAATTAGTCATTAGTCACATTATAAAGTTTAATAAACAAACATTAGAATTTAGAAAGATGAGTTTATTTTTCTTACAAACCTGCAAATTAGGTAACGATAAAATTAAGGTAGGCCTTATTTGGTGACGTTACCTTACCTAATTTACTTTTGATTTATGAATTTTTTTGAGCTCTTACTTCTTGCACAGTACAAGTAAGCATACAGTATTCTATCTCGCCAGTGTCCTAGAGATAATTACCTACGGTCGCTCGGTACGTAAACACGCAATAGGGCTACTCACTTGGACTGAATGTTTTTCTTGGGTTACGTATTTGATAATAGGTACTATATTAAATTGTCATATTATCTTTTCATTTTATATTATTGCAAATTTAATACATTTTTATTTATATAATTTTACTAGTATTTTATATCTAGTTTCAAAAGTTTGTGAGTTAGTATGGCGGAAATGGACAAAAAAATGTAATTCGTGTGCAGTATAATTAAAAATCAGCAATAAATTAACTAGATCATTATGATTTTGATATTTCCTACAAATTAGCAACAGAGAAATATTTCCGGTTTCGATATAGATGTATTCAAACATCCATACACTGAACATTATTCTCGTAAACTTGATTGACATAATATTTAGTCAGTAAATGCGCGGGAGCGGCTCATACCGTCAAACGACAACCGCGGCGCATTCGCGACTGTCGTATGCCGAGAAATGTCGAGATTTCGAGCGCGTCGTTTGGGAGCGTTTGTATGAAGATAGAATACTGTATGCTTACTTGTACTGTGCTTCTTGCGAGCGTGACTGTGGTTGTAGTTCTTGCTTCTCGTGGTTTAGTTGAGCGAGTTGGCGAATATCAAAGTATGTGATATAAACGGCCACATTTTTTGATTACGTTCAATTAGGAGCTTGAAATTCATACATTTCTTTGTGATCGTAGAGTTTAGTATTTTATATTAATTTCAATTTGGTAATCCAACCTTTAAACTACTACTCCAACCAAAATTTATTCCGAAAAAAAATTCTATCGATCTTTTAAAATAATGACAGGGTACTGTCTAAATAATTACATAAAACTACTTACATACATAACTACATAATTTAGTATCATCAAAAAACAATAATAACTTAAATTCAAGTGTATTAAACTATTAAAATTAAGCGGATTTCGAAAAGACATGCAAAGGTCACAGAGCTCTGTATTATAAGCCTACCCTAGGGACATAAACATAACCGATTGAATTGAATACAACACAATTGAATATTACCGACTACGACAAACCGAAAAGAAGGGTAATGTATTTCTACGTACTGTGTATTGTAAAATTTTTCCCTGTTCTACGTTTTTCTATAAGCATAGAGGTTTAGTCAGAAGAATAAAATGTAGAACTGGCAAGTTAGAAACTTCAAAATATTTGTTTTAGGAATTGAATAGAATTTTAAGAAAGGAAGAAGAAGAAAAAGTTGTGAGAATCCTATTTTTTTTAAATTTATTTATGGCTGGATGCGAGTCCTTTGGCCAAATGAGAATGGTATAGTATGTACTAACACAGACAGAAAATAGCGTTTTGATGTGAAACGTCTATTGGCGCTGTTTGGGGTAAGAAAGACTCGTATATATGCCGTGACGGCAAACGGCATGACGCTCTCTTATGCCGTGATACCCCTCTCCGCCATCGCTCTCTTCTCCATTGTGCGTGCATGTCACGTATACTACACACTTTTTATTGGTTTTCTTTAATTAATATTAATTCTTTCAATAACCATAAATTTCGATGCATCACATTTACCGCGCATCCCGCGACGGTCACGTTCTTTGTGTATATATGTATATTAATATATGTGTTTGTATATTATATTATATGTGATGACGTATTTATATATTATATGTGACGACCTCCGTGGCGCAACGAGTAATCAAGTCGGAAAGTAAACGGGAGTGCAGGTTCGATTCCCGCCCCGAGTCTGGATGTTTATGTATAATATGTATTTATTTACAAAAGAAAAGTATATAAGTAGTATATCAGTTGTCTAGTACCCATAACACAAGCGCTGTGCTGCTCACTTTGGGACTAGATGGCGCTATGTGAAATGTCTGATTATATTATTATTATTATTCTACAGACGTATTCACGTTTAACGGCCGACCTGTGACAGCATGGATACGCCACGCTCACGTCCGTTAGATGTGAATACACCTTTAGATAAAATGTTTGTAATCATATTTTTTATTCCTGTGCTGGTACATACAATTAAATGAACCGGACATCTTTAAGACTGTGGTTGAAAGAAAAATAAAACCGATATAGAGTTCGCAACTTTATACTGTGAATTACAGATTTAGACAATAGAAAAAATTGGTTAAGTGCGAGTTCGAATAACAAAGAGGGTTCTGTACGATATTCACAAATTGGAAAAAAGACCTAGTACTTTTAGTATACTCTTCTAGAAAACTGTAAGCAAGATATTATATTCTCTAATTAAAATTCTAGAACCATCATTTCTGAGAAAAAGAGAGACGATCTTCGACTTCGAGTCATCGATTAACCCCTTCTTTGATTCTCCTGTGAGTATTTTAAAATGTTTTAAAGGTTCTAATCTTCTACTGAGTGGTGACAAAATAAACCCAATATGGCCGGTGTCGACCAAAGGTGACGTACCTAGTTGTTTTTTCTTTCGGATATATTCTTTAGAATAGTATCTTGGTATAAGATGTTTCTTGACATCTAAACTGGCCCGCTGGCGCAGTGGCATATGCATCTGCTTTCCAAGCTAGGGTCCCGGGTTCGATCTCCAGTCAGGTCAATTTAGGAAACGAACTTTTCTAAATTGGCTTGGAGTCTGGGTGTTACTGGGAACTCCCCCACAGTTCTTTGTGTGGTACCTATAGTACAAGCTTACTGCTTAGTTTGGGGTCACACAATCTGTGTAATTATCTGGAATATAAAAAAAAAAAAAAACCGGACATTTTATTCCATAGCGTTAAATATGTGTAATGATGTATATTCATTCAATATTACGAATGCACGAGAAGAACTCCTGTGCGCCAATTACTTCTCGATATTTCAGACTCATTAATGAATGTCAATACATTTTACAATAGCAATATCGTAATAAATGTTATATTTGTCCATTACTGGTTAAAAAAGTTAATTGGGCCCCGGGTCTATTATAATAATAATAATAATGCGCCAGACGATACACTCCAATTATCTGATATCAAACTAGGGTATTCCCTGTGCTATGAGATCGAGAGGACGACTACTGGGGGCGTCTCCCGGTACACCCAGGCCCGAGACAATCTAGATTCATTTCCTAAATTGACCTGCCCGGTAATGGAACCCGGAACCTTCCGCGCTTGGTGCAACGTTTAAACCATTGTGCCATCGAGGTCGTCTACATTTTTATTAAATTATTTATATTAATATAATATAATTATATTCTTTGCACGTTATCCCAACCACACTCTTGCATTTATAGTGTGAAAATGTGGCCACCAGAGAAGATATTTTTACTTAATTGTACTTTTAAGCAATACGCGGTTACATAGTGTCAGAGGTCGAATGAGTTTTTAATATAGTTTACCAACTACCTGTCAAGTGTACACCTGCCTTGAAAAATATGACAAGAAAATTGCACACAAATCATCATATTTTAAATATTTATCTAATTACAGAGATTTATCTAAACAGGCAACAATTTTAATCTACGCAATTATGTGCACAATTAGTCCAGAAGTACATACATCTGCTTTTATTAAAGGGCCTAGGCTTGAACTTCGACCAGCGGACTAATTATTTACCTAACTTCTGCTGCGTTAGAAATAAATAAACCTTCAGTCAATTACACTACGCGCATGAACATGAACTTAGCACCTAGTTTGTACTTAGAGTTAGACACAACGAACTGGGGTATACCCATCAACACTCAGACTTTATATAAGACAATTCGTTCCCTAAATTAACCTAACCAAAAATTTTCTTTAGATAATAATAATAATACTCCAGACAATTACACAGATTGTGTGACCCCAAACTAAGCAGTAAGCTTGTACTATGGGTACCACACAACGAACTCTGGGGGAGTTCCCATTAACATCCAGACTCCAAGCCAATTTAGAAAAGTTCGTTTCCTAAATTGACCTGACCGGGGATCGAGCCCGGGACCCTAGCTTGGAAAGCCGATGCAGATGCCACTGCGCCAACGGGCCAGTCAATAATCTGGGATTGCCCGTCGTAATATCTGCCCGCAGAGGCTCTTTAATCGGCCTTATGAAAAATCTGCCTCTGGTTTTGCTTCTCCAAAGATATTGCAATTACGCCATATCCAGATAAAAACAAATTGCCTCACGTATAACAAATCTTAGCTAACCTATGACATGAGATAGACAGACGTAGGAAATCTCATATTAAACTATCATTTGTGGATTTACGCATCACAAAATTATATAATTAACAATTATACGTTGCCAATAGAAAAGTAACTGTAGCAAAAAATATTCTAACCATAAAATTACAGGGGGCTTTGAAACAGTAAAAAGAACTTTATTGTGTTTCGATAGGAATGAAAATTCTTAAGCGAGTTTCAGTAGGTCACTATGTCGTATAAAGTTCAGAATGAAATGTATGGAATGTTGTGTTATGATTATGGGTAAATCAATTTCTTACAAAAATAATAGTAACGATAAATACCTACTCCAGTTAATTACAATAATAGCGTGTAAACTAAACACTAGGCTACCACTGAGACTTCTGGGACAGTACTCAGTGGCCCCAAAGAAAAAGTTTCATATAAGGCTGTAAAAGATATCGCTAAAGGCAAATTAATGTGTTTATAGCCTCTGATTTTCTTTTGAGCGGGAACGAGTGCAGTGAAGTTTACATTTTCTTAAGATTTTCTTTTTTTGCAATTTGGGAGTTTTAATGTACAAAAGAGTTCTGTACATATAACATATCTTCACGCCGTATCCCTAACGGGTTAGTCAGAGAGGACGGAGCGCCAAGCCTCGCGGTCTTTACATACTTCTTTCGCTTCCTCAAATCTCATCTTTCTCATCACACATTTTCGCCTAGGTATGCGACTGGTTTTGACACTTCCGTCGGCTAACACTAGCTATTTGATCTTCATAAGTGATCTTCAAGCTCTGTACAAATGTTGAAAAATTGGAGTTTGAATAAACAAGTGTAATGGAAGTTTTCGCGTTCTTGTAAGAACTCATTTTTAACTCCGGTAAAGTACCTATTAATTTACTGGGGAGCGTTAGGGTCCAGACTTAGTAATAAGAAGACAGTCTTTTATATCAGTGATATTTCACTTTTTTACACGAGAATGGCAGGAGTGTTGCCAATAAATATGAAAAAAGTTGCCAGTATATGAAAGAGAAGAAAAGGAAGAATCTCTGGTTCAAATAAAATGTTTTTATTATTTCATTGGTTAATAAAGTTACACTGTCAAGTGTTTACATATTTTATTTCGAGTAAGTAACTAATTGTAATTGTTATTGTAATTGTCATGTTTAAATATTATAATTTTAAACTTAACGTTGTTAAGATTTTATGTATTTCTCAGAACAGTGATGGAAATAAACGTCGGGCTAAAATAAAAACTTACTGATGGCTTTCTTACTCAATTTAATATTAGCTTGGTTAAAAAACATTACTAGCTGTTATTTTTGGTTATGTGTCACAAAGATTATAAAATGAAATTATATAAAATCACTTAACTAAACTTCTGATAGGCAATACAAGCACAAAATACACAATTAGTATGTATCCTTCTCTAACGCCTATCATTCAATACCGTACATAAAAATAGATGACCTGTTTTATTTGGTCGCTATTTTAACACGGCTGTTATGTTTACCATTATTCTGAATTGTATTTGTACTTTGTATTTGTACTTTCAAACACAAACATGTATGTGTTGAACTATTCCAAAATCGGCCTTCTATAATCGCCGACTTTAAATAGCAGTTAATCGCAGCCACGATTATCCCTATAAAATCGGCCGTCTGCGTTGGAATCACAATACAGTAGCTGTATCATTTATTCTACAAAACTAAGTACGAGTTAGTTTGTTGATTGCATGAAATTACACATAAAAACAAAGATCACTGTTTTAATTAAGTTGTATAAATTAATTAGAAATTATAATAACGCTTATGTGTAACAGTTAAACGCTGCGACGTAACACTGACACGAAATGATTCACTCTTGTTTAATTAGAACGTTCTCAGGAGATGGTATCTCGCTATCGCGGCCTACTTCAGCAAAAACAGTGGAATATAATTGTAAAATGATTGTAAACGATAGTTAACGTCATCGAGAAACTTTAGACGGCTTTTACATACAATAAAAAACCGGTTAGGTGTGTGTTGGATTACTGATGTCAGTGGGAAAATTTAGTAAGATTAAAAACCACAAGCGGGAATGTATTCAGAAAACTCCAGGAATTTAAGATTGTTTCTGGTAATTTACTTATGAATTTTTCCAATTTTAGTAATAGTTCCCAAAATGATGCATCTGTAATATTTTAGATACACATCAACTCAGAGTACCAGAGTATCGTTGTAATTTCAGACAAAGAACAAGAAATTTAAGAAATTGACTATGAACAAAAAAAAAGTACAAAATACCTATTTTTTTTTCTGTTCTGGTTTTGATTACTAGTGTACACTAGGGTGTACTTGCCTTTCCGCTCGGTAGAAATAAAGGCGAAGAAACAAGGCTGACTTGCCTTGCGGACAAAATAAGCAATGAACAGATACGCAGTATGACAGGGTTGCACGACAGTGTTATTTTAAAATTGAAGAAAGGAATGCTTAGATGGTTCGGGCACGTAGAATGAGTGACGAAAGACTGACGAAGAAAATCTATAGAGCGAAAGTGAGTGGTAAAAGAAGCCAAGGTAGACCAAGGCTGGCTTATGAAGATCAAATAGCTAGAGTGTTAGCCGACAGAAATGTCAAAAGCACTCGCATACCTAGGCGAAAAGTGTGAGAAGAATGTTGAGATTTGACAAAGCGAAAGAAGTATGTAAAGACCGCGACACTAGGTGCTCCGTCCTCTCTGACTACCCCGTTAGGGATACGGCGAGAAGATATGTATGTATGTATTAACAAATCTCCTCTGGCAAATCCAGGGTGGGTCTCATAGTTACGTATATAAAAAAAAATTGTTAACGTATGAGTTTTTGTTGGCTCTTTTCAGTACCTACATGTTATTTCCTTCCTGCGGTAGAGTTTATATAAAATGTACACTTGAAATAAAAATATTTTTAGTTTTAATTGTATAGTTCAACGCACCTAATGAGTTAAGTTGTTCATGAACGATCGACCTAACTGAGTCGTTTTCTTAGGGGACAAGCTCATAGCCGCTCTTCAAATTAGCTCGCTCGTCGATTACAAGGAATGTGAAAAACGTAATAGATGCGACCCAACGCCTAATATATCGTTATGCCTTTCGATCTTCAAAGTCAAAGTCAAATCAATTTATTCAAGTAAACCCAATTGCAAGGTATTTTTGAACGTTAGCTTTAGCTTGAACGTTAAAACGTTCGAACGAACGTCGTAACGTTAGCTTAAAAGAAAACCTGAACACTGAGAAGAACCGACAAGAGACTCAGTCAGGTATAATTTTTTCAACATCATCCTACAATAGTTATTTAAAATACAATATTTATAAAGCCAGTAAATGCGTGTGCAGAGAAAATTATTTCTAGACTATTGTTTTTTCTTCAAAGAAATCGCTAACTTTGTAGTATGCTTTTCCAATCAATGTGCGTTTAATAACAAGTTTAAATTGCTCTTCCGTTAATTGAATAATTTCTTGAGGAATTTTATTATAAAAACGAACACAGTTGCCCAAAATGACCTTGACCTTTGCAATTTAAACTTAGCATTAACTAGCTAATCATGACCACGAGTTTCCATTCCATTAATAACACCTTTCCTTTGAAATAGATCTATATTTTTTCTAGTTTACATCATGTTTTCGTAAATGTATAACAATGGCAAGGCGAGTACATCAACGTCTTTACTCTCTATTATCTCTCCATATACATATCTTGATTCTCTTTCAGTGAACTGCATTAGCAATAACAGCGGTAATGCCCCAGAATCGCGAATTATTTTTAAGAGTTTTCGATACTATTTGGTGAACGACTGAACTAAATGAACGACCTAATCATTCCATGTAATAAACGAGTATAAGCGAATCAGATCAGTGATCGAATAAGCTCAACAGCACCCAACTCGAAATTATCCACTTCCTTCATCTCGGAGTCGGTCGTGATGTATGATATGACACGTACGACCTTGTGCAGAAATGCAACAATTTTTTTGCTAGTCTCAATGTCACTAACCTCTTGACCCTTTCTGAAGAACAATCAAAATGGCTAAAATGTCTTTGTAGAAAATTAAGATACGTGAACTGAAAGTACACATTGTAATTTGTTTTCGCAACAAATATTGCCATCTCTTGTGAAAAATACGAACACGAACATGGCACGATAGCATGCGGTAACGATAAGTACATTTGCCAATTACTATACGCACAACAATAAAAATTTAGATTTAATTTAATAAGTCGATCAGTTTTTTTTTTATAAAAGCGCGGGAATCTTTATTCGGTTGTGTGCCGATGTGCTATAGATAATGTATGTACATTGTACTGGAAGTAGAATTCTGTGGTCTCCCGTGCACATGTATCTATATATATATAGGAGATCCCGATTTTGAACTCACTCATCACGATTTCTATGGAACCATAAGATCTAGAGTCTTGAAATTTGGTAGGGATATTCCTTTCGGCGAGTAAAGGTCAGCTAAGAACGGATTTTACGATATTCCACCCGCAAAGGGGGTTGCGGGGGCGTTATATGAAATAACTTATTTATCCAACACGTACAATATGGGTATCAAATGAAATGGAATACGCAAGGGAAGGTTTTTATAAATGTGACGTCATCATAAATCCAATATGGCGGATGTTCCATACTGGCGAGTAAAGGTCAGCTAAGAATGGATTTTACGATATTCCACCCGCAAAAGGGGTTGCGGGCGCGTTATATGAAATAACTTATTTATCCAACATTAACAATATGGGTATCAAATGAAATGGAATACGCAAGGGAAGGTTTTTGTAAATGTGACGTCATCATAAATCCAATATGGCGGATATTCCATAATAGGAAATAATTTTTTCTTTCGACACCAACAATATGGGTATCAAATGAAATGGAATACGCAAGGGAAGGTTTTTGTAAATGTGACGACATCATAAATCCAATATGGCGGATATTCCATAATAGGAAATAACTTTTTCGTTCGACACCAACAATATGGGTATCAAATGAAATGGAATACGCAAGGGAAGGTTTTTGTAAATGTGACGTCATCATAAATCTAATATGGTGGATGTTCCATAGCAGGAAATAACTTTTTCGTTCAACACCAACAATATGGGTATCAAAAGAAATTGAATACGCGGGGGAAGGTTTCTAGACATGTGACGTCATCTTAAATCCAATATGGCGGATATTCCATAATAGGAAATAACTTTTTCGTTCAACACCAACAATATGGGTATCAAATGAAATGGAATACGCAGGGGAGGGTTTCTGTATACGTGACGTCATCATAAATCTAATATGGCGGATGTTCCATAATAGGAAATAACTTTTCGTTCGACACCAACAATGTAGGTATCAAATGAAATGGAATACGCAAGAGAAGGTTTTTGTAAATGTGACGTCATCATCAATCCAATATGGCGGATGTTCCATAGCAGGAAATAACTTTTTAGTTCAACACCAACATTATGGGTATCAAATGAAATGGAATACGCAGGGGAACGTTTCTGGACATGTGACGTCATACTAAATCCAATATGGTGGATGTTCCATAATAGGAAATAACTTTTCGTTCGACACCAACAATATGGGTATCAAATTAAATGGAATGTGCATGGGAAGGTTTTTGTATATGTGACGTCATTATAAATCTAATATGGCGGATGTTTCATTACAGAGAATAACTTTTTTGTTTAACACCAACAAAATGAGTACCTCGGGTAACCTCAGTAATATAAAGAGGTCAAGGAAAATTTTTCCACGCGGACGAAGTCGCGGGTACAGCTAATATAATATAATCACGATATATAATCGCAAAAATAATATTTAAAACTCCAAAAATTACAAATAATAAGAAATCCAAGCAAAACATAAACTTCTTGCGTTCGCGCCAAAAACATTAAAAACTGAGATTGGAATTAAAACGTAAATGTATCAAAAAAAAATTGTTAGCAGGTAATTTTAATAAATTTCTACCGAGAATCTACTGAAACTGGCAGCCAACGATTTATTTTTATCGATTACTTGCTGCCACTTTAAACTCGATTTAAGAATTTGCCATCTCGCATGCAGCAATTATTTAATAATTGGTGCAAGTGAGATATCAAATCCTTAAATCGAGTTTAAATAGTTGATGCAAGCCACCATTGGTATAACATGTGCTATTTCTACTAAGATTATTATTGGCTTTTTTTTGGTAGGAGCGGGAGAAGTGAAGTTAACATTTTATTTAGATTTTCTATTACAAAAGGTACAAAAGTGATAGTATATTGTGTTTTAAAGTTCTGTGCTACTGTTAAGAACTGGAAACTTCGAATAAATATGTTCAACTGAAGTTTTCACGATCTTCCAAATAGCCCTTTTTAACTCCAGTAAAGCTACTGGTACTCTACTATTACTTTACTGGGGAGTGTTAGGGAATTAGTAATAAGAAGACAGACATTTTACATAAGAGATACACCAGTTGTTTACTTGAGAATGGGAGAAATATTTCTAATATATATGAAACGAGTGGCCAATATTTAAAAGAGAAGAAGAAGAAGAAGAGTATCATTGTAATTTGTAGCAAATAATGTTTTTAAGGATATTTTATGGTTTCAAATAAAAGTA
The DNA here is from genome assembly GCA_907165235.1 of Zeuzera pyrina. Taxonomy (NCBI): domain Eukaryota; kingdom Metazoa; phylum Arthropoda; class Insecta; order Lepidoptera; family Cossidae; genus Zeuzera; species Zeuzera pyrina. The sequence goes on along the minus strand of OU015638.1, from coordinate 17,887,383 downwards.
GGCCAGAAACTACAAGAAACCGAACATTTCTTCTCCTATGTGTACATAATATGTACAAACAACATCTCTAACCCATATTTATACATCAAGTAAATTTATCCATTGCACAAATGGATTCTACCAAAATAATGATGGCATAACGATTTCCCTGTATTTAAGAATTTTTATAAGAAAAACGCTGGAAGCGCTGGAGGTCAAGCAATTATTGGCAATTTTATAACTGGTATAATAACTTCAGTTTTATGTCGCGTTGTTAGTAGGTAGGTACCTAAGTACCTAACGTGGGTTCCTATGAACCTGACCTCGCATTTTTAGTTAAACTTCCGTTATATAGTTATTATACGTCTCAGATTCACATGTAATAATAATAATATATAAATAATATCTGTAAATCTTCCTCAATCGGGAACATTTATCGGTATTTATGGCAGAAATTTTATTGTAATATAGGTACATGAACAAAAAAGAGAACTTATATATAGGTATATATATAGGTTATGTTATGTTATTTTCTTTTGGATATATCCATCAACAACACAATAAAGTAGCTATAAGACTAGAATTATTTTTTATAAAAGGAGGGACAATCGAGCAAGTGAGTCACCTGATGGAAAATTATCACCGCCACCCATAGACACCCGTAACATCCGGCGAATCACGGGTGCGTTGCCGACGAAAGAAAGGAGGGGGGGGGAGATGGGCCACCGGCAGTAGATGCTGTTATTTCACGCCGATATTCTGTGAGAGGCTAGTATTTCGCCGGGCGAGCCGGCCCAATTCGTGGTGCAATGCAGCATGGCTCTACCAAACTCCAAAATTGAATTAGTCAGTTTGATTAAAAGTAAAATTGACTAACAATAAGGCAGTTTGGCTATTATTTGAGTAAAAACTTTATTATATAGTGTCTTTCTTCCACTGAATATCAATCCCCATGACATACATGAAAAGTACGTTCATAAAAGATTTGGGAAATATTGTCCTTTACAACTTTGTCATTAAATAATCGAGACTTTTGGTATAAATCCATTTTTGGCGTCTTTAATCCAAGATGATGGTTCACGCTTACGCCTCCACAGGTAAAAACTTGTGTTATTTTTCATCAGGGTCACTAGTTAAACAATATATCTCAAAATCATTTCTACTCATCTTTTGTAACGACAAATCCATTAGCGGTTGTGTTCTAAAAATACTAATACGTATTACATTATTTGTATTGTAGAATATTTATACCAAGATTCAAGTAAATCTTACCGAAAACGGCACTCCCTTTTTACTCCGTTTCATTTTCAAAAATTTTTCATTTTTAATTTTCGTTTCATAAAAGTTCATTTACAAAAAGCGACAATACACTAAATAGTTTACTTCCACTGAAGGGTGAATGAAGGGTGAATTTATTGATGGGTGAAAGCCTGTTCAATTTGCATCTAACCACAAAAATTTATGCTTACAAGCTTATGAACAAAAGAAAAGTGTGGAAAGTTCAACCTCGTTGTAATTTTTATTGGTAACAGGGTTAGGGCAGGGTTGCACCGAATGGGGCCGAGTGGTGTGGGTGACCCGCCACAGGGGGTGGACTAACAGGCGCTTATAGCTCCCATTAAGTGGAGCCTTAGCCTGCCATCCCAAGATCGCAGTGCGTAGACTTCATGTCTACATCCTTCTCGAGGTGACCCTGTTTCCACTGAACACTGCGGATCTAGACTGGAGAGTCGATAAACACTCCTGAGGGTGTCGCTTCGGCGATGCCCTCAGTACCGGGTTGGGACCGAGTAGGTAGTGGAGCCGAAAGGACCCGACCCGGACCGGGGGGGAGGGGGTCGTGTTCCCCGTCCTCATAATGAGGGTGGGGGTACGGCGTGTGGGGCCTTCGGCCCCGAGGTGGTAAGATGGAAAACTTATTAAAACCCGTGAGTAAACACGTTAAAATCAGGGGTGGGACCGGGCTGGGACCGAGTAGGAGGTGGAGCCGAAAGGACCCGGCCTGGACCCGGGGGGGATAAGTTTGTGTTCCCCGTCCTCTGCGTGAGGGCGGGGGTCTGCCGTGTGGGTCGTCTTTCCACTTGCCCCTCTCCTTTGAGAGGGGTATTGTTGGCTAAGTGTTGGTTCCGGCGTCCTTCGCGGAGGACGCGGGTCAAGAGGTGGAAAGAAGGAAAACTTTTAAAAACCCGTGAGGAAACACGTAAAAATCAGAGGCGGAGAGAAGGAAAACTCGAAATGAAACCCGTGAGAAAACACGTTAAAATCAAAGGTGGAGAGAAGGAAAACTCGAAATGAAACCCGTGAGACAACACGTTAAAATCAGAGGTGGGAAGAAGGAAAACTTGTTAAAACCCGTGAGCAAACACGTAAAAATCAGGTGGGCGTGCTGACGCCCCTGCCGTGGTGTAGGCGGGGTGCGGAAGCCGCCACTTCGGAGGCCTGGGGTGTCCTTCGGGGGAAGGCGCCTCACCAATGGCCTCGGGATGGTGCGCGCGGTGTTCCCGCGCGCCTCCCAGGAGAGCGGGCAGGTCAAACTGCCCGCAAACGGAGGAGGGCTCGGCTCAGGCTGGGCATAGCCGCCGGGGTCGCGGAAGAATGCCAACGCGCTCCCGTTGCCCCGGCATCAAGGCTCTCGAGGAACACCGTCAGGTTTTAGTGGGTAGACTCGGCCTAGCACCCTAATGTCGAGGAGTCCCACATACCCCCCTGCCACCCCCCTACGGTAGGACGGGATGCATAAAGCATTTCCTGACGCAAAAAAAAAAAAAAAAAAAAAAAAAGGGTTGCACCGAATATTAAAACTCGATTTAAGGAATTGACATCTTGCTTGCACTAACAACCAAATTGTAAGTGCAAGCGAGATGACGCATTCACGAGATGTGACAACGCACGAGATGTGCAAGCTACCCTTAATGTACATCATTAGTCTACAAAGATGGATATTCATAATGGACAAGAATACTTCAAAATGTCGGACGTACCCACCGCTGGTACATTAATTAGAGAACTAGTTTTGATGACATTGATTCAAGGCACAGATATATCTAGATATATCTAGTGCCTCGAAGCTAAATTCCCAAAATAAAATTAATGTCTTATAAAAGTTTGTAACATTAAACTTTTATACATCGATTTGAATTGTAAGTCACGGTTTTTGTTATCTGTGCTATTAACTGATGCAAGTACATGTGATATGTATCATCATATGTCGAAATCGTGGGATTAATTACCCATAAATATGACTTAAATTATATATTTATAATCATCAGTTAACATCGTTTACAAATTTATATTCTGTACTATCTGTACATCTAATATCTATACCTGCAATAAAACAATAACGGTGAGACTTTTTGGACGAGAACGGCAAAAGTGAGGATAGCATTTCGTTTATGTTTTTTATTCTTTGCGCTTTTATGAGTTAAAAAGTGTACAAATGTTGTGCGTTCCAATTCTCTGCAAGTGAATAGAACTGGAAGATCTGATTAAATAACTGCAACCGAAGTTTTCGCGTTCTTCAAAGAAAAACATTTTAATACCAGTAAAGTCGACTACAATTTTACTGGAGGAGTGTCCTTTTGACATGTGTTAAGTTAGTGACTTTACTTTTCAGTGTTTTTTTCTTGAAGTCGAATTTTTTTTTATACATTTAAACAAGTAGGTAATTATTCATCATACATAAAGTGTTCCTGTCTGCTGGATAAGGCATTTTTAATATTGCACGAACTTTTCATCGTCACGTATTATTTTAATGCGATGACATATTGAACTGTCGTTTATGTTACCGAATTCACAATTAGAGATGTAACGTATTTGTTATTTATAGATTCACCTTCCTTTTGACTTATATAGGAAAACTTGAAGCGTCACATTATTATCACATTATATTTAGTTCCAAAATGTTGGTCAAATAAATAAGCAATTTATGAGCTCTTCTATTCCACCCTCGTGAATGCGGAGTAAACTTTGTAACCCACCGGTCCTATAAGGTTGATCAGTAGGCTAGCTTGTACACTCGGCCAAGAAATTGGTTGAGCACTTTTTAAAATATGTTCTAATGAAAATATTGCTTAGGTTGATATTAGAAATTCTGCAAGTATTAACGTGATTGGCTGATTAGGATCCAAACTAAGAGCGTATGTAAAGGTGCATACTATTTTAACCCCTGTTAACAAGTGTTACAACCACGAACTTGTTAAACCACAACTACTAGGAGGGACAATAAATAAAACACCGTACTTCCACACTTTATATTCTTTGATATATTCTGACCCGATAATAATCATTAACACATTAATTAGTTATATATATTACTCTTGGATATAACATAATACATAACAGATTATCAATCGGCATCCTTGATTTTCTACGTTATTGAAATTATTTTAATAGCCTTAATGCAAATCACAAATCATAAATCCAAATCTAAACCATCGAAATCCAAATCACACAATTTTATTAAATAACCAACATAATTTTACTACAATTACAATATAAAACATTAGTAGAGTTGCCTAATATAATTGAAATAATAATAATGTATAATAATTACTTAACTAGGTGCTCCGGGCTCCAATCCAAAAAGAGAATAATCACCCACGTTTTTCTCCAAAACAACCGATCTTCTACTTCGCCAATCGTCGACCGACTGCCCGCGTAACTATTTTATAAAAATTGGCATCAAATTGTCATGCAACCGGTAATGACGTCACACTCTTTTCTTATTTCCGTTTGATTTATCACACAAGACATTTAATATTATTTTCTACAAGCGATCTTATATGACACAGGAAACCATCAAACGTTATAAAAGTTTTGCTAGATTCATTATCTTCATGCTTGTTACATTGAAAAAAAAGATTTTGACAAACTTTCTTTTGAAAATGTATAACTACTAGTTGAACCCGACCACGCTTCGCTGTGGCTCATCCATCAGCCAGTTTTTGAGTTTTGTGGACACAAGCACACGGAAGCTAAATTTTTATATATATAGATTGTAATTTGCCTAAGATTAATCCACAATTATATTAAACGAGCAATATCTGTATATATATACTAAAAGACTTCGTTATAAGAAAAAAAAAACAAATTTAACACCAGACATCTGCTGTATGGTGAAGATGAGTTAAATCTGAATAATTAACACAGTCGATATGGCTCTATGGGCATAGCTTCTTTTGCATCCAAATAATTAGGAACTGAAAAAGGATAATAATGTCTGTCAAATTTGTGTATCTACTTAGATTGTGAAAAACAATTTTACATACATATATCTTCACGCTGTATCCCTAACGGGATTGTCAGAGAGAACGGGGCTCTGCTATTTGATATGATCTGGCTCGCATACTTATGCCAGTGCTTTAACGAAATTAAAAATTTAAAAAAAAAATTTTTAAAAGACTAGTTACTAGCAATAGGAACGAAAATATTTTTTTCAGTTCTGTAACTAAAATAGTAAAAATTGATAAAAATAAATTCTAATTAATTTGAGGAAGCGAAAGAAGTATGTAAGGACCGCGATGCTTGGCGCTCCGTCCTCTCTGACTACACCGTTAGGGATACGGCGTGAGGATATGTATGTATGTATATAACTAAAATAGTAAAAGTAGAACCCCTACAGTTCCATCATGTCTACCACGCGGGTGCCGCGCGTTGACCACCTGGTCGCCGCGCGTTATTCACGCTAATTTCATTTTAAATATAGTCGCTAAACAAAAAGAATGCATTTAGCTCTACCAGAGCGGTGTCTAGACACGTGCACGTGATCGCCACGCCGTGTCCACTTAGCGATGTGTCTGCTTAGCGGCGTGTCGGCGTGCCAAAAGTGGTGTCCAATAAGCGCACTTGATCCATCTTCACAAACTTTCGCGTTTATAATATTAGTAGAATTTTCATCCATTACAGAAATACTCTCAATCGCCTGTATGTTGTATAATTTCTCTCTTCTAATAATACGTTTTCGACATACTTAACATTTTCAATTTTATTAACTTTTACATAAAATGTATTTCTTACACTGAGCCAATGATATCGCTCCATACAAAAGAATTCAACGAACGAACTCCGTTTACAGAATACTTAGAAAGTAATATGAAAATAATACGACCTGTACAATACTGTACATATGTCACATATGTACTATAATTTTATTATATATTCATCATCTCGCTATTTACCATTCGAGGTGAAAAGAGCATAGCAGTGCAATAATATCACATCTAGATGCCATTTCTAACAACAGATATTCAGAAATAGAAGTGGAATCAGATGGTTACATTATTGCTAGCCTATCTCCTATACTAACCTACATTCTTAGCCTACTTTTACAACTTGTGTACAAAAATAAACGCCTAGCACATTCCATATTTTTCAAATTAATTCATTCATACAGAATTAGGTAAGTATATCGAGAGATTTTCCATAAACAAATCCGGGAATTAAACAGTATTAGTCATTGGCGAAGTCAGAAGGGAGCTTGAAGAAACTAATCCGCCTAAAGAACGAAATAGAGTCTGCAAAATTTATTCTAGCGTCATCACTCATGAATTTAACAATCTAGACATGCGCTTCTCGAATTCATATTAAACATTTTTCTGGAAACTTTCCGTAATAATTATTATCGATAGTATTTTTGTTTTGTAATAGGGAGATAAAATGAAATGTCGGTGGAATCCAACCAAATCCCACCCATCTGGAAACATCAGCCCTGATGTTCTAATTTCGCCCATACCGGTATGGGCAACTTTGCTTCAAAGTCAAAGTCAAATAAAATTCACGTAACCCCAATTACAAGGTATTTTTGAACGTCAAAATCTACTTTAGTTCATTATGATTTTTTCAACATATTTTTACTAAAGGTTTACAAATTAAAACACAATATTCAGAGAGCCATTAAATGCATGGGCAGAGAAGATCATTTCCAGACTATTGTTTTATCTTCAACGAAATCGTTTATTTTATAGTATGATTGTCTAATCAATGTACGTTTGCTTAATAGTATTTTATTAACAAAAATTAATTAATATTATTCTATCACTAAATATTTACAAAAAAACAAAACGTGACAACCGTCGATTACAATACTAGGTACCTTTATTATCAGATATAAAAACCGGTCAATACCGTGTCGAGCATGCCTAAGTTAGGGTTCCCGAGCTATACCAATATATTCTTTACTTTGTTCTATTTTTAGCTTTGTTATATTTATTACCCAACTACAGTGAAGTAAAAAGAAGGGTTATGGTTTTAGCGGCATATGTATGTGTACAGATGTGTTTGCTTTGTATATGTGTGTTCGACAGACCCGACACCACTTAACTGATCTCGAGATTTGACGTGTCATGAATTCGTCTCAATTAATCACAGATTACCGGTTAGGTTGTTTTTTGAAACATTCTTTTTTTTTTAATTTATTTAATCTTGTTCCCCTAACTTAAGTCAAGGCCAGTACTACCATTTCTTTATTTATCTTGTTCTTACTATCCACAACTTTGTTATTTATTATTATACTACATTACATCTTTCTTATCTATCTTCTTATATCTATCCGTTACATTACTCACTTATACAACATCTATTCTAAATTAATATTCTATATCTTACTTTGCAATTTCCTCTCTATTCTTACGATAACGATACATCTCTACTTCTTTATATTTATTACTAACGGGTCTATCTCACTTCAACTCACTTCCATCTCTACTTTTGAAACATTCAATATTCCATCATCACTGGTATCACTGAGTGTACTTCACATATTTCCATAGCCTAATGTCCTATGGCCTTCTGCTGGGGTGGGAACAGCGGCGCATATTAATTCCATTTTTACAAAATTTTACAAAAAAAGTGCAATACGAAGTGCAATACATTTTTACAAAAAAAAAGTGCAATACGCGTCTGCCATCTACAGTATGAATGAACAAGAATTTCTGAGATCGTTTTAAACACTTTAATGTACTCACTTTTCTGTCCTTATACATCTCTGAAATTACTATATACAAGGAGAGATATAGATCCATTTAAAAAGAAAGGTGATATAAATGGTATGGAAATCCGAGTTCTTGATAAATTGGTTATTCCAAAATTTAAATTAGGTACATGAGTCAAATATTTCATTTTTGGGTAACTGCGTTCACTTTTGTAATAAAGTTCTTCAGGAAGTTGCTCAATTAACGAAAAAAAATTTAGATTTGTTATAAAACTCACATTGATTAGACAATCATACAATAAAATAAACAGTTTCGTTGAAGACAAAACAATAGTCTAGAAATAATCTTCTCTGCACATGCATTTACTGGCTTTCTGAACATCTATTCTTTTAAGTCATTTTATTGAACCTATTGTAAAATGACGTTGAAAGAATGATATCTGACTGAGTTCCTTGTCGGTTCTTTTCAGTGTCCAGGTTTTCTTTCTGACCCGAACTAAAGTAGATTTGACGTTCAAAAACACCTCGCAATTAGGTTTGACTTTGACTTTGAAAGTCAAAAACTTAAAAAATTGAGGAGCGTCCATTTTTACTTTATGGTTGTAATTTTTATTTTTGTCTGTTGCTCGTCCTTAAACAAATAAATAACAAGCCCTGCCCCTTTTCACTGACGCTGACTTTTGATGTGACTGACTATCCCGGACTTTTACGACCTGCATGATAAGATTACCGAGTGGTAGATTCCATTATTCTTTCCCCCCGACATCAATATAAAAATCAGACAGAAGTTAATAAAACCCCAACGTTTAAAATACTATATCTTATTCCTATTTATATTCCCAGTACCCAAAACATGAAATAGGCAAAAAGCACCCAAACAGACATTTAATCTAAAATGTAGAGAATGACAGAACGATTGACGCCCATCTTGATATTACACTTTCATAACTATGAATCGTTCTGATAATAAATTTAATTATAGATTACAATGAATTTAATTTGTTACATAAGACTTCATAAATATTAGCACTTAGTCCTTACTTAGCGAGATAAATAACATAGAAAATTATACCAATTGTATGACATGTGTTATGGGCACAAAGTACATAATCGCTTTTAATCATCAACTGTAAAATAAAGATTATTGTAGACCTTTCTCTATTTTTGAAAAAATGTCTTTACACAATTATTAACTATTATTCGAAAAAGTGCTCAAAAAGAGCAAAGAACGAACATTTACGGCCAAAGTAGCAGATAAATTTAAGAATTTAAAAAAATTGTGTTTGAAATACCCACTGTTTACTCGTAATTGTTTGACTATCGTTTCTGGGTTTGAATTACAGATTTAAGTCTCTATATACCGATTGTCAGATTTGTAAGCCAACGTCACGCTAAGCGTAAATTCAGTCGCCGAACTTACGTGGCGATAATACCGCAAACGAACATTGTAGCCACATTCAAAATTCCATGGGAGATTAACAATTGCCTCCCGAATGAACGTAAAATGTACACTACCCTCAGAATGAAGAGGGAGCAATTTCACATGTTGTAGGAGAACATACTGTACAACATCGTTGCATATTTTCTAATACAATGCGTCATGACCATCCGGTGAATATGACGAATTGAAGGCCTGAATGGATGAAGGTGATATCTTGCATTTCTTCATTTTTAATTTTTTTGTCACAGATGAAGGTGTTAAGTCCATCGTGTCACTTACAAATTTCACATTTAAGGCTTAAAATTTAAGAGAACTAATGGATGAGCAGACGCCCGGAAGAGCAGTGCACGGAGGACGGAATAGACGCCGCGAGCGATCCGCAACAGAACAACCGATCTTCCGCGTAGTATAGGTATAACTGATAATAGAAAATTAATTATATGAATATAAACATGTTCAGACTGACTAATTCGTCATCGCCCAGCCTAAACTATTTGGACATCTATATGAAATTTGGACAGTACTTCCCTTTGTTACCTAGTGCCAAAATAAGAAGGAATTTTCTAAAAATCAACTCTTAAGAGGGTAAAAAGGAGGGCAAAATTGTCAAAGACGCCTAGATAATTCTATAAGTATTTTTTTTTGCCAATTTTAGAAGAAACACTAAAAAGTATATCATATTTATTTCAAAGTTTCAGATTTCTGAGTTATAATACACACACATCTTCATGCCGTATCCCCAACGGGGTAGTCAGAGAGGACGGAGCGCCAAGCGTCGCGGTCCTTAGATACTTCTTTCGCTTCCTCAAATCTCATCATTCTCCTCACACATTTTCGCCTAGGTATGCGAGTGCTTTTGACATTTCCGTCGGATAACACTCTTGTTATTTGCTTATAATAATAAATTTAAAATAACCACATTCCCAGATAGCATATAAGATTGCTTCACGCTTGATTTTTCTTTGATTATAAATTACAAATATGACGACACAAATTTTTGATATTTAATAATTAAAAACTACTTTTTCAAACATGTCAACAAAGATTTTAACAATATTACTGCAATTTTATAATATCAAGTTTTTGTTTATATATTGGTTCTTATTTTTGTGTCTTACCATACAATTGCCTCCTGGTGAGTGGTTCTTCCAATGACTGAACTGAACTGAAATGGACTGAACTCCAGCACAAAACGCTCAGCCCTATTAGCTACATATCGTGTGAATATTTATGCACGTATTTGTGAAAAATCCATTTTATATTTTATGTGAATTATTTCTCATAACTTCCAAAAACAACATCTCAAAATTTTGAGTTAGGTTAGTTTCGTATTGAGGGTGCGACATATTGTAATATTCGAAATCGTATTTTACATGGATTCGAATTCGACTTGATTTCTTTTTGCTTGTGTTTATGGTAAAATTATATCACTTGCAGATCTATTTCCGTTAGCGCAACTAAAATCCTAGATGTCATCGTGATTATACGGTATACTGTCCGTAATAACGATGTGCGCTCGGTTATTCGATAATTTGATACAATCGAACAATCGGTTGTATCGATAATTTCGGTTTAGTCTGTTTCAGATAGAATGCTATAATGATCAATTCGTGCGGAGGTCGGTACGTTTTATTTTTTTTTTGGTAAATATTACAGAAAGGATCATTCGTTCGGTTTCTGGGATGTACAATTTGGAAATAGCTATGTGTAGGTGAAGTTAGAACGAGGCTTGGGAATGTTAAACCCCCTAAAAATCGAATAAACGTACAGATATTTATATTTATTATCTGTTTTCATCAGTGGTCTAGTAGTAGTAGTAGAAGTAGCCACTGTACCTTAGCTGTAGCCTTTTTGTTCTACGTAGGTACACGAGTAAATTTATAATATGTATCGTTCAATGCGATCAAATTGCCACTGATATTTATAAGAAGACTAAAGATCAGAAGGGTTTGTAAAGGCTAATTCCCCACCTCACCGTGCTTGTAAGGGCGGTTGTGTTCCAAAATCTGATGTCTCTAGACATCTGTTTATCCATTTTTATAGATCTCTAGATTATAAAAGACTTTTTTTCAATTTTTTCTTATATTTTTTACTTTTTTTTCAAATTTTACAGACTCATAGTTTTGTATATGTGATATCGAACACTGCTTGTACAGAAAACTCACTCTTCATTAATTTTTACTTTTATTTTTTTATGTCGTAGATGGTAAAACTAAAAAGATTTTATTTAATTATTATTATAAGATAATAATTTATTATAAGAGAGAGATTAGAGATGCTTTGCAAACTTTGTTTTATAAAAGACTGTACTCAATTCATAAGATATATATTAATTAGTATTATATTATAAGTATTATAAATAACATGTAGACCTATATATACCCATATATAAACTTGTAAATATGCATGCAGTGTTTGTCTGTAAATAACTTTACATTCAATTTTAATCATACTTTATTTTAACGAAAGTTGTATGCATGTAATAATGTAATAGTTGTAGATAAACTGTAATAAATAAATAAATAAAAAGATTGCAGTAAATTCGAAAGCTTTAATTTTCCACACTAAATGTACAAGTAGAAAAAAAAGAAGCTATTAAATATCAACGGAAATACAATATTCACAGGTAATGTATATTCTATACATGATCATTAGCCCACGATCACGAGTATAGCTCTTAAATTGACCCAGTTATCCTCCACAATGATTTACATTTTGTTTTCATGTCTGCGCATCCCTTCGCGGAGGTGGTTGCCATAACAACGTACATAAAGCCTGCGGATGGTTACCGCGGCATAGTTCGCGCAGAACTAGCGCTACGAACGTACACGGTGAGTTGACATGTACATTTTTGAATAGCGTTTCAAAAAATTTAAATTTTTAAATTGTGTTCCAAATTCGAATATATTTGTTTGTGTTTGTAATTCGATCGTAATTTTTTCGTGTTCCTTAATTTCAAAATTGTGTTCCAAATTTAAATATATTGTGATTTTAGTGATGGGATGATGTGAATTAAAATAATTGTAACTAACCAGTGTTTTAAAGTAATGTGGTCAGTGACATCGCGACTAAAAATATGGTACATAGTTATATAGATTAACAATAAACTTACTACTCCCGCCCGCCTTAAAAAGAGACAAAAAAAAATTTTGTTATTGTTAAAAGAGACTGCCTTGGTTTCTTATTTTATCGATTCCTCATTTTATTAGAATATTCAGTCCCAAAATGTTTAATTTACTCTGAAATTCACAACTTTGAAACTGTAGTTTGAAAGCACCTAATCGCTCTTCGATAAACCGTGGATTCATTTTTTTTAGTAAGATAAAATCGTTTGTCATAAAACACCTAAAATTCTATGTAAAAAAGAATTTTACTGTAATATTTTTAAATGTCAAATTTACGTACTGAAAATAATCGTATTAAATTCGTGATTTTAAAATTATATTCATTAAAAAAATCAGCGCCTTTGATAATAACACCGTAGTTTTAAAAAACATAATATTTAAATAATTTATCAAAGTCAAAAGGGTTTCTCCACATTAAAACCTAGCAAGTTTCATGCAATAGTAAATTTTACAAGAGAACGCAAAAATGTACACGGACGTACGCCGTACAGCCTTTATAAAGTTCTAATTTCAGTGTAATACAATTTTTATCATTAAAACACTAATCAACTACATAACATAAATATTTTTAATGATATTGGTATTTTCAATTTTTTATTTACATGTATATAAAGCAAAAAACGAATTTTTAAAAAGGAGTTTCTTTATGGAGCGGCTGAAAAGTATCATTCACATACTAAACGGTTACATCCTGGACTACAACCCACTATATTCATCCTTTTACTATGATCTGGTAGAAAAAAAAAAGTTAGGTGCTCATTTTCCCGCGCAACTGTAAACGTCGGTAATATTTAGTTTAAAGGAAATAATAAATGCGATGAACTCGCAACATGTTACTTATGGTTTCGCTTTGCCTTCTTTATGGCCGACTGATTACTATTAATCAAAATGTGAATTAGCTGTGTTGTGTTGCTCTGTCTACCCTTAATGTTAAATAGTGAGAAATTATTTTATTTGGTTATATCGGGTTAATCAAGCCACTCGTTTTTTAGTACAGTAATCGCTGATTGTTCATATCCGCAGAACAAAGCAATTGCGTTGTCAGAGATCAGTAGATTAGCAAAAAGTTAACGTCTAGACTAGATCATTTATTGAGAGAAGAATTTAGTTTCGTAGATGGTCTTTGACGCAGGTTTATTCTAGTTCAATGCCAATTTCACTTCGCTGTTTATTTTCACTTCGCAAGTCTCGTGAGTGTATTAAATTACACTAATAATTTTTTTTGCTCCTATCGGACTAAACGTTTTTATTTTTTAGCTTTCTTTCATTTCTCAAGGAATGTTCCTCAGGAAATTTCTGAGTTCAGACTCAGTCCTACACAGCACCGTGTGTTGGATATCCGATAGACAAGATCTACAGCAAAACAAGTGCGTCGATAAATAACTTTGAAACTGAACGGAAAATGCTTGAAATTGTATAAATTAATTACTTAGACGGATTTAAGCGAAATAAGAACTGAGACACGATCAGTATTCGAAAGTCTGCGCCCGATTACAATTTATTATTTTTACTAAAATACACTACAATAAGTCATGAGAGCGCGTTAGCCGCATTTTTCTCTATTCGTTTTACTAATATTAATTAATTAATAAATTATCTTCTCTTATAAGTTATAGAGTAATTATATGTTAAACATATGATTACTTGAAAAATGGAGACCACAATAGCGAAAACCATAACCAAACCCATTCAAAGGTTCTCGATATCAGCGCAGTCATATAGTGAGACGTGCTATTTCACAGACATCCCAATATCACACGCTTAAACGAATAATCTATAAAATCTTAATTATATTTCTAGTATGGTAAAAACAATAATTACAAAATGTGTTTATCTTAGGCAGTTTGAATATATAAAACTCAGCAAAAATGGCCATACACAATGCGGTGATAGTTCCAACTTTATTGCACGGTAGTGAGGCCTGGATATGCCCCAAATCGAGTGAAAGTAAGACAAATGCAGTAGAAATGCGATCTCTAAGAAATATCTGCGGTGTCACTCTTGCGGACAAAATAATGAAGAGATACACAGTATGACAGGGTTGCACGCTGTCGTAACACCCTGTATTGTAAAAATGAAGAAAGGAATGCTCAGATGGTTCGGGCACATAGAAAGAATGAGTGATGAAAGACTGACGAAGAAAATCTACAGAGCGAAAGTGAATGGTAACCAAGGCTGACTTATGAAGATCAAATAGCCAGAGTGTTAGTCGACGGAAATGTCAAAAGCACTCGCATATCTAGGCGTGTATTTCGCATATTTCCATAGCCTTATGTCTTATGGTCTGCTACTGTGGGGATCAGCAGCGCATATGAAATCTATCTTTACTTTACAAAAGAGGGCAATACGTACCATCTACAGTATGAACGCACGAGAGTCGCTGAGAGATCATTTTAAAGACATTGATGTACTCACCTTACCCTCGTTATACATCTATGAAAACATAATGTACACTAGAAAAAATTTAGATCTATTTCAAAAGAAAAGCGTTGTTAATGGTATGGAAACTCGTGGTCGTGGTCAGCTAGTTATTCCTAAATTTAAATTACAAAAGTCAAGTGGTTCATTTTTGGGTAACTGTGTTCGTTTTTATAATAAAATTCCTCAAGAAATTACTCAACTAACGGAAAAGAGATTTAAACTTGTCATTAAACGCACACTGATTGGAAAAGCATACTACAAAATTAGCGATTTCATTGAAGACTGGAATAGACTGGAAGTGATCCTCTCTGCATATGCATTTACTGGCTTTGTAAATATTGTATTTTTAAATAACTGTTGTAGAATGATGTTGAAAAAATGATACCTGACTGAGTTTCTTGTCGGTTCCTCTCAGTATTCAGGTTTCCTTTTCGAACCGAACTAAAGTAAATTTGACGTTCAAAAATACCTTGCATTTGGGTTTACTTGAATAAATTGATTTGACTTTGACTTAGGCAAAAATGTGTGAGGAGAGTGATGAGATTTGACGAAGCGAAAGAAGTATGTAAGGACCGCGACGCTTGACGCTCCGTCCTCTCTGACTACCCCTTTAGGGATACAGCGTGAAGATATGTATGTATGTATGCTTATCTTCTATACTAATTTATTTTATTATTTATATTATAAAGAGGTAAACTTTGTTTGTTTGTATGTTGTGGATAAACTCAAAAACTACTTCATCGATTCCAAAAATTTCATCACCCGTAGAAAGCTACATTATCAGCGAGTAACATGGGCTGTATTTCATTTTCAAATAAATTATACCATCGCCAATCCGGAACGGGTCGGTAGTCTATTATAATTTCACGGTTAAATCAAAGACCAGATTTAGATAAAATTTAGCATGGAAATAGATGAAACACGAAGAAGGACATTGGCCATTTCTTTAAAAGTTCACATGAAGTTGTGGATAACAACTAGTAAGGCATAAATACGATTAGATGTTTTTATATAAAAGACTTATTATAAGAAAATGGGCACATAAATGCTGCGATCACTAACCGCCCCGGGGTGCCATAGGCTCTAGATGCGTCCGCGTCAAATAACAACTGTTAAAGTTGTCGCTTCAAGTGACGTGATAGTCACGTTCTAATTTCCAACATTATACAAACTTTACATAGACATACTGTTACAAAGCTTTTTATATTAGACTAGGGACTCACCCCGGCTTCGCACGAGTGCAATGTAGTTACTAATTCCTCGTATCCGTCTAAATATCTTTCCAAACTCTAAAAGAAAGAATTCCATCATACATTGTTATGGAATAAGACAGCATTTTCGATGAAAGCTCTCAGTCGGCTTGATTTTTTCCGACATCTTAAACTATTATCGTCATATTTCAACAAATTAACATATAACTATATTAAACTATACGTATAAACCTTCCTCTTGAATCGCTCTATATATTGAGGAAAATCTCATTAAAATCTGTTACGTAGTTTAAAAGATTTAAGCGTACATACAGATGGACAGATGGCGGGAAGCGACTTTGTTTTATACTATGTATAGAAGATATCACAAGTAACTTTTACTTCCGCAGTGGTCTGCGAGAGAGAAAAAAAAACAAAATATAAAATATAACTGAATATATGGACTTAAATCTTCAAACTCAGGGCGTAATAGTTAGTTAAGCGATAGCACTTATAATACGTAACTTATCTATCTATCTTAGATAAGTAGGTAGTTATGGAGATGACGTCCTATATCCAAACTTATTACGCTGAATCCCTGACGGGGTAGTCAGAGAGGCTGGAGCGTCACGCTTCATGGTCCTTACATACTTCTTTCGCTTCCTCAAATCTCATCATTCTCCTCACACATTTTCGCCTAAGTATGCGAGTGCTTTTGACATTTCCGTCTGCTAACAATCCGGCTATCTGATCTTGATAAGTCGGCCCTGATCGTCCTTGACTTCTTTTAGCATTCACTTTCGCTCTGTACATTTTCTTCGTCAGTCTTTCATCACTCATTCTTTCTAAGTGCCCGAACCATCTAAGCATTCCTTTCTTCATTTTTACAATAACACTGTCGTGTAACCCTACTATACTGCGTATCTCTTCATTGCTTATCCTGTCCACAAGGGTGACACCGCGCATATTTCTAAGAGATCGCATTTCTACTGCATTTATCATACTTTCACTCGATTTCGGGTATATCCAGGCCTCGCTACCATGCAATAAAGTTGGCACCAACACCGCATTGTGGATGACCATTTTGGCTGTGTTAGATATATTCACTAATGCGGATAGAGCACCGTTCACTTTATAGCCTGCTGCTACCCGTCTCTCCACATCCAACTCCACATCTTCCATCCCTCGAAAACGCTTCTTCTTCATTTCTTCATTTTTACAATAACACTGTCGAGCAACCCCGTCACACTGCGTATCTCCTAATTGCTTATTTTGTCCGCAAGGGTGACACCGCACATATATGGTCATTCGTTTTTCACTTTCTATTCAATCAAACGGAAAGTAGTTTGAATACCACCGTATAAAAGGTAGCCAAGGTGCATTTTTGACGAGTAATAACGCCAGCAAGCGTTTCTATTGTACGAAACGTTCGTCACTTGTCTAACCGCCCAGTACACAATTTGCTTTGTATTTAATTATTCTGTGAGTATTACATAAGTGTGACCTTGATCAGTTTTTTTGACATTGGGAATGAAAAATAGAATGAACTGAAATATATTCAGCGAATTTAAGTAACGGAACAAGGATTTGTGATCTGGGTGTAAATAAGTGCATTACCAATTCGTTATGCGTTGTTCAGTGTTTGTATGGAGATCGTAATTATTAATGCCTGTACAATGCATTTACTTTATTGCACCATTACTGAATATA
The DNA here is from genome assembly GCA_907165235.1 of Zeuzera pyrina. Taxonomy (NCBI): domain Eukaryota; kingdom Metazoa; phylum Arthropoda; class Insecta; order Lepidoptera; family Cossidae; genus Zeuzera; species Zeuzera pyrina. Next base: position 17,869,590 of record OU015638.1, on the reverse strand, counting down.
CAGTTAAAAAGAAAAATGCAATGAAAAAAGTAAAATTTAGGCGGCCTTATCACTAAAGCAGTTTCTTCCAGGCAACCTTAAAATAGAGAAGAAAAAGCATACGGAGAACCTGCTGAGCGGTGCGATAATAAAATATTGCATAATATTGTAACAATTTTTTTTTGTTAACAGATTTAGTTTAGAAGTCAAAGAGCAGCACTGACAACCATGCAACGTTTGTCAACGTTTTGCAGTAAGTAAATGAAAAATCTTGTGCATCTATAATAATAATAATATTAATAATATAGTTTAATACATACAAAACAAAAGAAATACATACACACGTACACATCTTCACGCTGTATCCCTAACGGGGTAGTCAGAGAGGACGCAGCGCCAAGCGTCGCGGTTCTTACATACTTTTTTCGCTTCCTCGAATCTCATCATTCTCCTCACACATTTTCGCCTAGGTAAATAGAAATAAAGAAAAAAAAAGTTAATATAATATGTACAAAGTGAAATACAACAGGCGGTCTCATCGCTAACAACGATCTCATCCAAACAACCTAGATTATTCCCAAAAGTACTACTCTGTCAAGAAAGTACCGGGAAAAGATCAATAATACACGAAATGTTAGTTAGTCATCCAAATTTATTTTATCACCTTCAAAGTATGCTCCTTCAGAAACGATACACTTACGACAACGAATAATCCAATCATCAAAACATTTTTTAAACGCTTGTTCCGGAATTCTCCTTTATGTCTTCTAGCGAATGAAAACGGGTGCCACGAAGTGGTCATTTGAGTTTAGGAAAAAGAAAGAAGTCGGCTGGATCCATAGCTGGTGAATAAGGTGGTTGCTCGATGGTATTTGTTGAGTTTTTGGTCAAAAATTCGTTTACAATGATGGCCTTGTGCGAAGGCGCATTATCGTGGGGAAAAATCCAAGAATTTTCTTTCCACAAATCTGGCCCTTTTCGTCGAATTTGCTCTCTTAAACCCCGCATAACGCCCAAATAATATTCTGTATTTACCGTTTGACCTTCCGGCAAGAATTCCGAGTGCACAACACCGCGATAGTTAAAGAAAACAGTCAACATGACTTTGACTTTTGATCGACTTTGGCGTGGTTTTTTCGGTTTCGGTTCAGTTGGAAGGCGCCACTCCGAAGCTTGTTGACTAGTTTGCATGTCAAACTCGTGAACCCACGTCTCGTCACCAGTAACAATGCGTTTCATGAATGTTGGGTCGGAATTGACTCGTTCTAGCATGTCCTCAGCGACTCTTATGCGATTGTGTTTTTGAAGAAAATTCAGGTCTTTTGGGACTAGCCGAGCAGCAATATGTTTCATACCCAAGTGATTATTGAAAATGGTACGGATCGACTCGTGAGACACAGAAAGTTCGGCGGCTATCGCTCTCAAACTTGAATGAGCATTTTCAGTCACTATTTCCTTGACTTTTGCAATGTTAACTTCAGTTGCAGACGTTGATGGCCTACCAGAGCGAGGCAAATCTTCCATCACATCTCGACCGCTTCTAAACGTTTTGTACCACTCATAAGCACGTGTTTTTGATAAAGTCGATTTACCGTAAGCCTTCTGTAACATTTTCAGTGACTCCGAACACGAAATTCCATTAGCGATGCAAAATTTAAGACAAACTCTTTGTTCGATGTTTTTGTCCATTATGAAATTCGCAATACATACTAGATATGATATAACTATAAACAGCACTGTATTTAATCTAAATAACAGATGCAACTCAAACTCCACGCCAAAATGGAATACAGTTGTGCCAATCTAACAACAACAAAAAAAAACAAAAAATTGAATTTGGAACCATAAACAAATCATTCATTCCCGGTACTTTCTTGACTGAATGTATAGTTAATAAGCAAATTCCCAGAAAAATCTCGAATTCTGGGAATTGTCCTGCAAATTCCTCATTAATTTTTTTTTTCTTTGAAAATTTTTTTTTCGTCAGCATGAAACGGTCCACTATTATCATAAAGCTGGATTGCATAACATGTTGCCTTTTTCGCACATCCTAAAAAAATTACATTTCCAACAGAACACGGTATACATGCATTCACCTCTCCCTTGTTTATGTAACTCGTGTAATCCAATTATTTATACACAATCTGCACCCACGACACAAGAGATACAATTAACATCAGGCCAAATAAAAATGTTCGTAGGTATGTAAGCCTTATTAATAGTAAATATATAAATATACATAGATACTATATATCCTCACGCTGCATCCCCAACGCTGTAGTCAGAGAGGACAGAGCGCCAATAAGTATCGAGGTCCTTACATAATTCTTTCGTCTCCTCAATTCTCATCATTCTTCTTACAAACTTTCGCTTAGGTTTGTGAATGCTTTTAATATTACCGTCAGCTAACACTGGCTATTTGATCTTTATAAATCTTCCTTGATTTACTCGGCTTCTGCTACTCTGCTACCACTAACTTACACTCTGTAGATTTTCTTCGTCAATCTTTTATCATTCATTCTTGAAAATATGTATAAACAAATACCGAAAATAGTTATTAAAAAGAATAAATAAATCTTTCTTAATATATTCAAGTTAGCATTAGTACGTTTCTATTAAGAATATAAATGATTAACGTCATTTTATTACAAGGCTAATAATAATTATCTACATGTGCGTTACAAGCTTAATAAAGAAATAATCGAAGCGAACGTATTTTTTATTCTCATCTGCACTGGTCAATGAATCTGTTAGCAAGTGCGATCTCAATCTTAGACAATAATATTTCCTCACGTAATTTGAATATTTTTTTGCTCCAATATCGAGATGAAATTCAGTTTCTTCCAACTTAAGTATCTTATAAATCGGTAATTATTAATTAGATTTCAAAAATTTAATCATAGATATTTGGTTTTTTTTTTTTTAATTAACGTTTATTAATTAAATTATTCCGAAGTTGCGTCGGAACCGTAAGTTCACGCATATCCGTCACGCTCATTGCCAGGTTTTTGTATGAATGCTAATAGCTACGTCAATCATAATTTCAAAAGATGCATGAAATATTACGTATTAAGTACCTATTTTATTAAATCTGTTTAACGCGGTGTATAAATTTAATTACATATTATGTCACATTCGTCACAGTTACACATCGACACTAGATCGGCCTACATTGCTAGATTTTAGTGCGTGACTTTCACTGGCTATATCGAACATTAAATTAAAAACAGCAACAAATTTTAGAGAATTTGCAATTTTTCCCGAAATCGATGTCTAATTAAATTAAAATTATAAAAAAATAGTTACGGAACTCTAAGAAAATGTCTAAAATTCATTGATAAAGGGATTAATTCAAGAACACTTTAAAATTAGTAAAAACAACTGTAAAATGTTGTTTGTCGCTACTATAATACCCTTTTTTTTTTTGCGTCAGGAAATGCTTTATGCATTCCGTCCTGCCATGGGGGATGGCAGGGGGTTATGTGGGACTCCACGGCTGTGAGGTGCAATGCCGGGCTACCCACTAAAACCTGACGGTGTTCCTCGAGAGCCTTGGTACCGGGGCAACGGGAGTGCGTTAGCATTCCTCCGCGGCCCCGGCGGGCAACGGCCGGCGCTAAACCGCCAGCCTCGTCTCGTTTTGGGTGGGAGGGCAGAACTCCCACCCTAAGTGCTTGAGAGGCGCGCCATCTCGAGGCTATCTAAGGGGTGGCACTCCCCCGAATGCCACCCCAAGCCTCAGTGGGCTCTCCGCCGCTACAATCGGCGGCGGAGGTAGTGCACGCCAGAGCGTTGGTCACCTGGGGGGCCACTAGTCCGTGGCCCCATCCCCTCTACTCCCAGCCTGGCAGGAGCCACACGGGCGGCGGCAGAAGCCACCCTTTCGCCCTTTTTGGGCTTGGCCCCCGCACAGGCTTTCCCCCCCGTTAAATGACCGGCAGGCAGACCGCTCGCGGCGCACAACGTGCAGTTGGGCGCCGCATTGCACCCGCCGGCCTTGTGACCCTCTTGGCCGCAGCGGTAGCACTGTCCGCTGCGGTCCACCTCTGACGTGCAGGAGACCCGCACGTGCCCAACCCTGAGGCATTTGTAGCACCTCAGAGGTCTCAAGGAGCTGTACCCCTGCCGAGACCCATCCGACCAGCAGTCGGGCACCCGCCACCTTCTTCGCTGCCTCCACTGGGCAGCGGACCCATGCTGCTCCGAGCCCCGAAGGGGCGCGGCGGATCTCTCCCACCTTAAGTGCTTTCACGGCACAACCTCCGGCTTTTGCGACGGCTGCGGCAACATCAGCAACCGTCGCCGAGTCATCCAGACCCGACCCGATCCAGATCGTGGGCCTGGAGACTCGGACGATCTCAGGGTTCAAACTCTCCCGCAGCCTGGTCGCGAGGGAGTCAGCCATTTCACTGCTAGTAGCGCCCGGTATTTCTAAGACACCAGCCCCGGTCGCCGCCTTCCTTGATTCCTATCTGGCTGAGGTCTATTTTATTTTTTGCCTCCGTAAGAACGGAGGCATATGTCGCCCCTCTACTCTCAGCCTCAGGCAGAAGCGTAAGGACTACTGCTGCAGTCCGCGGACTTCGAATCCTCGGCTTCCTCCTCTTGTGCTTGGCCTTGGGCTTTTTGCCCTTGGCCTGGTCCTCTTTGGGTGGAGCAACTTCGGGCAACAACATTATAGGCCTCCTTGGTGGAGGCCGGAGCCGGAGGCAGCGGACGGGGCCTTGGGGGTACCCCCGCCCCAGACGACGCCGGAACCCTTTCCCTCTCCTTTCCCCCCTTTTTGCCCTTCTTAACAATGCCGGACATCGATGGTACGACGCTGGACTTTCCGCAGGGAGTTTCCGCCAGAGATGCCGGACGGAACCGCTTCTCTGGCAGCAGCCGGTCTTCCAGGGCCTCAAACCTGGCATTCATGATAGCGCCCACCTGCGCGATGATCGTACGCGCTAGCTCCTCTTGTGTGGGCACCACAGATTCCATCACTGCCGCGGACGAAGACGGTCCTGGGCGGCTCATAAATTGGAACATTTCCTTTTTTAGTTCCGCCAACTGGGAACGAAGCTCCTCCAATTCCGTTCGCAGGCGCTTGTTTTCATCCTGCAACCGGCGAGTCTCCTCGGTTGAGGATCTGGAACCTAGAGCCTCAGTAGTCGCCTTGATGGAGGCGACGGCGTCTTTTAGGGCCTTAATATAGGGCCCCTTCAAATTTTTGGAAGTTTTGGCCACCTTTTCGATGGCGGCCAAGTCCTTCGCCATGATTTCTTGCAGGTCCACAGCCCGACCTTCACCACCTCCATCAGCCGCCGATGACGATCCTTCACATCGCGATGCTCTGGCGCGTGCGAGCTCTCGCGACATTTCTGCCATCTCCTGCTCGGCGCGCAGCTCCATTTCTTGCCTCTCGGCGTCCACGAGGGCCTGCTTGGCCTTCGCCAAGCCCACGTACTGGCCGGTTGTAGGCGGCCGGCCCCTGCCTCTCTTAGCCATATTTTTGGCTTGCTTGGCTTTCTTCCTTTGCCTATCCTCCTGTAGGTCCAGGTACCAAGCCTCTTTCTTAAGAACCTTCTTGGTCGCCTCATCATCTGACGATGAGTCTCGACCATGCGCTCCCATGATGAGGTGCGTTTCAGTCCTCGACCCCCGAGAGTCTAAACTCTCCATGCTCGCACTATGAGAGTCCGAGATGAACTCCACCTCCTGATGTTGCTCCTCCTCATCAACCTCCTGCCTTACGTCTTGGTTTTTTTTGTTTTTGGTTGTACTCATTTCATAATCGTCCCACTAGGGGACATGGGTTATGAGACGAACTAGATGACCACCCCCGGGTGACGCTCATTCCGAGGGCTAGGGTAAATACTGTGGGGGTCCCCAGGTACCCACAGGTTTTTACGTGTTCACTCACGGGTTTGTTTCAAGTTTTCCGTCTCTTGGGCCGGCCAATAAAGGCAAGCCCGTCGTCGGTCCGCGCAGCCACGACGTACCCCCTTAGCACCGACACGGGGGTCGTTGAAGTGACTGCGCGGGGTCCCGGGGAGGGCGGCTGGTGCCGGTCCGTCCTCCAGACGCCACCCGGCGACAGGGTTAGTGCCGCCGGGCGCGTCACTACTGTTAGACCCGCGTCCTCCACGAAGGACGACGGAAAAAACACAAAAATAGACAATACTCCTCTCATTAAGAGAGGAGCAAGTGCAACCAATGCAAAAACCCACACTCCTCCAACAGAACAGGAGAAAGTGCCCAGTTACCGCCTCAGATGCCTCCGTTTGGAGACATTTTCCCCTGTGCCATCGCGCACGACAACCATATCCCTCTGCAAACAGAGGGTTCAGGTGACGACAACGACGACGGATATTACTCGCGTTCTTCGTAGAGAACCGCGATCACCAACGCCGGACCAAGACGAAAACGAACCCCTTGGTTCCCCCCCCAAATAGGGTGCCATTCACATAGCACCCTTTCCCCCCCCCCTACTGAGGGCGCCGCCGAAGCACCACCCTCAGGAGTGTTTATCGACTCTCCAGTCTAGATCCGCAGTGTTCAGTAGAAACAGGGTCACCTCGAGAAGGGTGTAGACATGAAGTCTACGCACTGCGGTCTTGGGATGGCAGGCTAAGGCTCCACTTAATGGGAGCTATAAGCGCCTGTTGGTCCACCCCCTGTGGCGGGTCACCCACACCACTCGGCCCCGCTACTATAATACCCTACAACAAAATTTTGCCACTTCATCTATACTATCTTATGTATACTACTATATAAATTTCTAGCGTCTGTAATTATAATTTTACTGTCAAATTTTTTGATATATACTTAGTCATTTTATGACTCCCTGACTTCGATTCTATCATTTTTAAAATCTTTGTCAGTCTTTATGTCCTTTTATAACTGAAGAATGGCTTTGCTCATGATAGCTTACTTATTTCTTAGAAAATCTGCTCATAAAGGGGTGAAAAGGGAAACTTTGCATGGGAAATGGTAAACCGCTGAACCGATTATGATGAAATTTGCCGAGAAGATAGTTTGACATCAGAGAAAGGACATATGCAATTTCTTTTCATCAAAAACTTATCCCTAAGATGGTGAAAAGGAGAATGAAACTTTGTATGGGAAACGCGAGATTTACGAGTGTTTTATTTTATGAATTGCATACATTTTTTCTTAGAATTATTTGTCTCGAGATTTCGCGAGATTTATCTCACAGATAAATCTCGCGACAAGCTTTTATGTCATATAAATTGCATAATTTAATAAATTGATGGATTCGATTTAATTTAAAGTTTATTTTCTTTTTCTTAGAACATTTAAATAAAAGCTTGTTTTTAAAAATGTTTTTATTTACTATTAAATTATTCTAAATTTTTTAGTTTTCGCTGAACATATATTTCTAAGTCAGTTCATTTCATTTAATACGTCATTGTTGCATGGCCGTTTGCTTGTTAATTTAGTACAGTCTAGTTCTTCAACATTTCCTATCTGTGCTGTTAACCGTTGAGGAGATCCCGCGTTTGAAATCAACCTTGAGCGTAGTAGCCATGTTACGGTGACACTGCGAATGGATTATCATAATTGAATGCGTACACAACATTTGATGTACACATGTGCCGTTAACCATTGAGTAGTTCCCTAGTCAAGACCCAACCCTGAGTGCAGCAACCATGTGTAAGGTAAAACTTCAAACCGGCTATCATAACAAAATGCGTACACAAAATTTCGTGTCTGTTGTGTTGACCTGTTGAGTGTTGAAATTGTAACTATATTTCCCGAGTAATTTTTATCAGGAGTTCAGGGACAGCAAATCGAGTCACTTACTTGTGGAAAGTAATTTTAAAAACTTTATTTGATTTATTTAACGGGGTACTCTCTGACTAACCCGGTAGGGACACAGCGTAAGATATGTATGTATGTTATATGATTTATGAATAGATACTCTCGACAGGTTCTCGTTCAGCAAAGTTGTTCATGGCCACAAATAAATTGCTTTAAATTTCGTGCACTTAATCGATTTCTAAGCGTAACTATTCTAAGTCTGAAGCTCAGTTTGTGTTATTACTTTATTATAGTTTTGTACCAAACCCTAAATATGCAGATAAGAAAAAAGAATTCGAAAAACACCTCGATTATGTAAATTAAATTCACCTGTCAATTTTTATTGGAATTCCATATATTTTATATTAACTATGTACCGTTATATTATGAGGATGTATGATATTATTTATGTTATGTACTTTCTCAGATGAAATGATGTCATCGTATCGTTATGTATTTGTCTTGAGCTCTCGAGTTATTAAGTTTAAGTCTAGGGTTATCAACTTCAATTAAACTAAATGTAGTATTTTTCATACCTTAGATACAAAAATCCGCAATAAAACTAAAAAATATGTAGTATGCTTCTGGAAATTATTAAAATGATCTCTTAGAAGTGTGTGTTTCAACTCTTTCAAACAGATTACATACCTACCTAATGAAAAGATACGCAATATGAGAGGTTTGAATGAAATTATTACTTTAAAATTATAGAAAGAAATGTTTACATGGCTTTCGTTATGTAGAAGTGAGTGAAAATACGGAAGTAAGTGACATAGGAAGCCAAGGAAGATCAAGCTCGAAGTATGAAGATCAAATGGCCAGAATGCTAGCTAAGTATTTAAGGACCGCGACACTTGGCGCTCCGTCCTCTCTGACTACCCCGTTTTAGGGATACGGCGTGAAGATATGTATGTGTACTACCATAACTCGGCTATGTACTGTGTATGGCAATAGGTATACAACTATATATGTTTCTATATTAAATTTTAAATAGGTATAGTTTGCCACGGACTTATTTGCACAAAAGATCGTCTTTCAAATAAACAAAAACACATAGAAATCACTTCATCCGTTAAAAAGCTGTGATTTCACAGACAAACACGCGCACTTATAGATAAGAGACAGTAGATTCCTCAGAAAAATATGGTTGTCTACTATTAAAATTTTAAAAATAATGGTAGCAGAACGCCAAATATTGTACGATACATACCTATTATGTTTAATAGGGTTGGCATCTCTTAGTAAGGTGTTCACGCGCTAATAATACGAATTACGATTTGGATCAGCGGATCGCAGATAGCGTTTATTTATTTATTATATCCCTTTATCTTTCGGGGTGGACAGAATATAGAGGTGGAGAACACCCTGATGTTCTACATTTCACATTGGCTTCACATGTGGCAAAGAGGGACTGGATTATGACAGTTTGCTACCCTTCGCTTGTATAGATTCCTTTTTTTCATTATCTTTCGTCACGTCACTTTTGTAATAGTTTATCTTTTAAGAGTCCAAGGGATCGTAAACCTTCTGCCTTTGTAAGAGTCTGATTATAGATCACACAATTACTATTATGTTGATCCGAGCATACCCGTAATGTGTTGAAGACAGGTTTATCTTTTATATTACTCAGAAAGTGAGAGGTAAAACAAGCCAAGGAAAACCAAGGCTGACTTATGAATGAAGATCGAATAGCCAGAGTGTTAGCAGACGGAAATGTCGAAAGCACTCCCATATCTAGCCGAAAGTGTGTGAGGAGAATGATGAGATTTGAGGATGCGAAAGAAGTATGTAAGGACCGCGACGCTTGGCGCTCCGTCCTCTCTGACTACCTCGTTAGGGATACAGCGTGAAGATATGTATGTATGTATGTGTTACTTAGATATAAAAGATTGTTTTCGGTTGTATCTATAATATTACGTAGTTACTATTACATATGTAAATTAAGTTTCTTTTTTAAGCAACAGTAAAATATTAATCTTTGTTTTACCAAAAAAATTTAAATAATATTTAATAATAAAATTTTAGTGCTAGCATATGGACAACGGAATTAACTTTATGGCTAATTAATTTGTTAGTGTGAGAGTCTTTATGTTGCACGTCGGTGATTTTTATTATATTATGAGCAAATGATAATGAAATGATACTTTTATCTGGTATAATGCATAATAAGCACAAAGAGTGACTGTACATTTGGCCATAAAAAGCTACGATATGCCAGCACCAGTAAAAACTAGCAATTTGTGAATTTGCATATTTTTCTTTCTTGACAACCAATCGACTTTAGAATTTGAAGACACAGTGCTGAACCTCTGTACTAAATATAGGGTACCATTGGCAGCATCTAGCAAGCATGATTCGTCTGCTTATTTGTTTTTCATTCACGGGAATTCTACTGACTTCATCAATCTCAAATGCACGCGGGGTCATTATACCTCGGCCTACTATTTGCCGTTATCTATTTCTTTTTTTTCACGGGAAAACTATAATCGCTATCAACTTCTTTTTCCCACCGTAGTAGCCTTAGCTCTAACTGAAATATTAAATATGGAAATACTAATCAGATAATTAAATTAGAAAACGCGCATGTGGATGCTGGGAGAATACCAGCATTGTAGCCAGACCAGTGGCTGATCCAGGCCCTCTTCATGGTCACACCACACATCAGGCACATTTGTATTTTTTTGTTCTTTGTTTGTTTTTTTCTTTTCTTTATTTTTATTTTATGTATCTCGTTTGTTTCCCCATTTTAATACAGCTTACTTTTTGCTAGTACCACTCGAGTGATCCCATGATGATAACTATTTGAACGAAATATAAGACATGTGAAATCATCTAAATATTTTCATAATGCTAAACTTTTTGACCTGTAACGGACACCGATTTTAAAGACGTCCAAATTAAAAGGAACTCATAATATAAAATGAATAAATAATAAATCGTTTTTATATTCATTATGTTTATTAAACGGCGACATCCGGTAGTTGTCGCGACGAGACGACACACGATTTTATCCACACATGTATTTGACCTCGCGCTTGAGTGATTAATTTATTAGTTTATTACCGACCTTTACTGTTTTCTTTTAAAAAGGTTCCGTATCTCAAAAAGAAAATGGAATCTGTGCCATCTTTGCAGCCACCGACTTGACAATGGGGAAACCGAAAGGTCAAAATACTTATTCATATATTTCTTATCGAATATAAATTAAAAAATAACCTAAAATTCCGTATTGTGAGGGACCACTTTGACGATAAGAAGTCGATACTTCTACTGTTGCTGTAAAGTGTACACTCAGAGACAAACATGCACATAGGAAAAATACTCAATTAAATACTTTATTGAATAAAATTTACAAAAACACTATTTTGTAATTAGAATTAAATATACCTACAATTTAAGAGCCGAAAAAAAGTTTCGTGTCGAAGTTCTTGTTTATTTGAACGATAATCATACTTTTTTTTTTAATGTGATCTAAAAATTATTAAATTAAATAATTTATCGCTTCCATTTTTTATTAATTTCAATAACACATTATACGTCGTTTAAATGTTAAAAGGCTCACATTTCGCTTTACAAATTTCAACCCTATTTCTTCACCTTTGCCTCACCCTCTCAGGTCATTCATTACCTGGGAATACCAGCCATGCAATTCTGTAAAAACTCGAATCACCCAAAGAGAGACTCGTTCGACAATTCACCCCACTTCGCATTCGAACTCACTTGATAGGAGCGAAGTGAAGTGATCTTAGATGCGAGTTTGTCGGGGATTGCTTTAAGAGTAAACATCTCAGTAGACATTTCGTCTTAGAGTATTTTAACTTCTTCTGATATAATTACGTTGAATAAAACTCGTTTATTTAGATTGGATTGTTATATTTAGCGAAACTTCATAAAATTCATTTACGATAGTACAACTCGCCGCCGCCACTCATCGAGGCGGCGTTAGTATCTCTGTCGAATTTAGAGAATACCAAATCACAGTTGACAATCTCACCGCGGGTTCAGAAGTGAATTTGACTAATTTGCGTTAGAGAATCGCACTACTGGTCTCATCTAAACGACTTGAGTGGCAACTTACGACTGTTTAGGCACGGAAATTTAGTTAACTTGCCAACGTACTGGCTTATGAATTAGTAACTTGTAAACCAGGCATTAATTCTGAAACTACTTGGACCTACATTTTTTAAGACTTTAAACTTAGCCTTACTTACCTAAAGGTTTCAGTAAAAATATAACAAGAATCTTAGGCTGCTAGCCTCGAGAAGTTTCCTGTAATATGCCCTATTGGCCTACTTTCCCTAACTTCGTGAGAAGATTAACAAATGACAAATTGTTCATTCTTCTCTTTCTCACAAACTAATCTAAAACAAAAATATTTTTTAATCAAAATGATAGAAATATTTATGTATTATTTTCGTTTCCATTTCTCTTATTTATTATTCTAAGGAACTCTAATGTGACTTATGAGTTATGAATCTTGATGTAACGTTGTTAACCATTTAACACAAATATGACCCCAAATCGTGGGGTCACGCAATTTCGTCGCTCTGCCCATCACCTAAACGCGATATTAATTACTAATCCAATAACACGTTGTAAGTTATGGTTAAGGCACTCCCAATGGTTTACATTTGACCATAATTACATGTCGACATAACCTACATAATGATTTATAGTTCGGTTAAAATTTAACTGCTTTCCCAGATTTGATGTAAACTCATCTCACGCATTGTAATTAAAATATGTAATTATCACATTTCAGAATATTTCCTCATCTTAAAGATAGCCGTCATTGAAATTAAATGCGTTAAACTAAAAGTTTAAAAAACTCCCGACACTAAATTAATAAGCGGATACTCTTGAAAACAATAAATAATATATTTTTTTTATCTACCCTCTAAAAGACTTTATTTGACTATTTATTGGAGTTAGTACACGCGTTAAGAATAACTATGAAACACGTTACTGAGAATTTTCTTTCATCCTGTTTTTTCGAAAATACGCGTCAAAATTACTGTCCCCCATTTTGTTTCCAGAAGCATCGTTTAGAAAATAAGAAATGAATGGAGAATGGAATATTGAATGTACTTATGTGAGGTTTATGTTTATAGATAATAATTATTAGAATTGCACTTTTTTTACTTAGTAGAAATCTCCAAGATAGTGTCGCGTGCTGCGTGACAAGTAAAATATTTTACATTAAATCTGTTCGTTCGGTAACCTGCAACCGGATGAATAAAATTCTTTTATTTATCCTGTAATCTACAGTAAATAATGTTGCTGAATCTATTTGTCCGATAATCAAACAAATAATTTTATTTTAATATTTATTATTATTTTATTTTATTTATTTAAACTTAAATTACTTAACGACCAAAGAATAGACACACAAACAGATTCGCCTAAGCCAGGGGTTCCCGAACTTATTTTGTCTACTGCCCACTTTGAGAATGAATTATTTTTTAGCGCCCCCATTTTTTCACCTACTGAAAAACCACTATAACTTCAAATTAAATTAATTAATTATTGTGAGCTATATTAGCGGAGATTAAACATTAATTCCAAACGAGACTTTTACTATAACCCGCAAGAGTTAACTTGAAACCTGAGCGCAGTAGGTAATACACAACGGCGCTCAGGTCTCAAGTTAACTCTTACGGGCTACACCTGCCAATGAGAATGATTATTGAAACGCAGCTTTATAGTATTCAAACAGAGTATCTTTTATTCAAAATAAAACAAATATAATCGATCCTTATATAAAAACTAATGTGAAGGATGAATCTGATGCTGTTTAATAAGTTTGTTGATATCAGGTTCCAATTTACACAAGAACAGTCGCAAGTCGCCACGTTTGGTAACATGCAAACAATTTCTCTTTTTAGTAAGCAGTGTTGCCACAGCACTAAATCCACGTTCACACAAATATGACAATGGGAATGCTATCAAGAATCGCTGAACGATTGACCACAATCCAGGGTACAATTGCAGGATCGGTTTTTGTAGCCAAAATTCTTGGTAACCATTTTTGAACTTGATTTTTATTTCCTCGTTTGTTGTCAATTCTATAAGTTCTTCTTCCAGCTGAGGTGACATTGCTGTGTTGACATTTGAAAACGGATCCAACACCCAGTCTGGTATTTCCAAGTTCAAAATGTCCTGGTATCGTTCGGTGAAGTCAATGTGGAGGTTTTCCAAATGTTGGCAGTAGGCAAACAATTCGTCGCTACTGCATGATACTGATAAATTCGGAAAATTGTGAAACTCACGTCTGCCCATATTCTTTTTGTGTAGAAGCAGTTTGGCTGCGAAAGCAGCAACGTTTTTTGTTTTAATTAAATTTAGTTCATCGTCTTGCAGTTGGAGATTCATGTCGTTGAACAATTTATACAGGTCTGTCATGTAAGCTTTATCATTCTTTGATGTAATGAGCTTGTTGTGCAATTCTGTATCTTTAGTTTCCAAGAACTCTATAACAGAGTCAAACAGGTTGTAAAATCGAGTCAGACAATTGCCTCTTGATAGCCAACGAACTTCAGTATGAAACAACAAACGGTTGAAATCCTCGTCATAAGTAACACAAAGCTGATCAAATAATCTATCATTTAAAGAGCTGTAGCGGATTTTGTTGACTGCTTTGATGACATATTGCAGTGATTGAAATAGTCGTTCACTTAAGTTTCTAGCAACCAAATGTTGTCTATGAATAACGCAATGTACAGCAAGGACATCTGGAATTTTATTATTTAAGTATGCTATGAAGCCTTTATGGCACCCTGTCATAGCCGGAGCGCCATCCGTAGCAACCGATATAATATTTTTCAAGGGACTCTCTTTCTCATCACAAAACTTTTCCAATGTATTGAATAGGGTTTCGCCTTTTGTATCGGTCTCTAAATTTCTAGCAAAGAATAGTTCTTCACATATTTTCTCATCTTTAATAAATCTCACGTAAGACAGCAACAATGCTTCATTAGTTGGTAAAGTGGACTCATCGAGCTGAATTGAGAATTGACTTGTTCTCAGGTGATCACACAATGATCCTTCAATGTTTTCAGCCATTTCATCAATTCGTCTTTGCACAGAATTATTACTCAAAGGAATTTTTCGGATAATATCTGCGGCTGGTTTATGAAGCACAGTAGTTATTACTTCCTTTATTGCTGGCAAAATTAACTCTTCTCCGATGTTATGTGGTTTGCCTTTTTGAGCAATTAACAAAGAGATATTGTACGAAGCTCGAAGTCCGTCGTCATCTTGCTTAGCAGCCGCCGAAAATAGTTTTGCTACACTTGGCTGAGTATTATGCTTCTTCTCTAGGTCTTGAAAATATGCTACATTCTTGTCTTTCTTATCTGGATGCATTTTATTCAAATGATCTTGTAGTCTTGAAGGCTTCATTGCTTCATTCGAAAATGTTTTTAGACATAGAAGACCCAAAGGCGGCGATGGGTTTGTCGGATTTTCAATGAATCCGAATTTAATATATTCCGCACAGTATTGCCGTCTCTTCTTTTTTACTTCCGACATTGTTTTGTTTTGAGAAATACGTAAGTAAGTGTTGACCTTAAGTACTGCTCATCTATTGCGCGCGAAACCGCAAATGAAAATAAAATAAATATTACGTTGTTTATATAGGATTGCATAAGCAGCACGCATCGACACTAATAAAACAAACATGCATAAACTCGTTTATCTCATTCGACGCTCAATCGTACTCAACAAGTCAGAACAAGTATTCTATGAACCAACCGATTGATACAGGAATGCACAATTCGGGTTATTTAACAAAAACTTGTTAAAACATGATTGCCCGCGGTCTATTATCTACGAAAATTACCTATCTGGGAGTACCAATAACTATTAAAATGCGAAAGTGTGTCTGTTGCCTTTTTATTTGTTTGTTTGTGTCTACATTCATTTCGAAACGGTACGACCGATTGACATGATTTTTATTTTCTATATTCAATAAAACAGGACAGATATATGAACTACGTTACTACGCGGAGAGAAATATCGAACCGAGTTTGAGCAATCTTTTAATTAATATTAGTTGATGTTCACAAGTTGTAGTTGAGAGTCGAGAGCTCATGCAGTCGTTGTCTAAGATGCCTCCTAGCTAAATGAAATTACAAATCACCCCCCAGGACTCTACACAACGCCCCCATTTTTTTTCTGGGTCTCTTACCGCCCCCTTTAGGCCTGCAGCGCCCACAAGGGGGCGTTATCGCCCACTTTGGGAAAGGCTGGCCTAAGCCAATCGTGCAGAAGTCGGATGAATAAAATAATTATATTACTCGTCCGCTTACCAGATAATTAGTCACTTCATTTTTTTTAAATAAAGAATCCATCCATACATGAATAAATAAATCCTCCGTACTACTTAATATTACAAATGCAAAAATAATTCTGTCTGTTTGTCTCGTACGTTTTCGCGGCTAAAGCACTGGACGGATTTTGATGAAATTTAGAATGGAGACATTAGGCTCTAGGGAAGGACATAGGCTATTTTTTTTTTATTTCACTAGGACGTAGTTGCGGCCAACAGTTAGTTAAGATATAAGACAAACTTTGATACGCGTTTAACGACTGCTAAAAACCGACAATACCAATCACTAATTAGCGCAAATATGACTTGTATTTAGTCGACTTTTTACTGATGTTAATAAGGTAATATAAGAATGTTTATATTAAACCATGTAGGCATGTGAAATCACAAACGAATGTTGTAAATTGTAGATTACAGATACCATATAAATAATCTCAGATGTGGAACGTCCATTCAGAATTACGGTAATCCATTCGCATCGATATGCAATACGTAATTGAATAATGATTATAATACAAAGTAGCAAGATTTATTATAGTTCATAAATAATAGTTATGAGTTTGATAACAGTATCATTTTACGTTAGCTTTAGTTACGTTAGTTAGTTACATACATACATACATGTCTTTACGCCGTATCCCCAACGGGGTAGTCAGAGAGGACGGAGCGCCAAGCGTCGCGATCCTTACATACTTCGTTCGCTTCCTCAAATCTCATCATTCTCCTCACACATTTTCGCCTAGGTATGCCAGTGCTTTTGACATTTCCGTCGGCTAACACTCTAGTTATTTGATCGTCATAAGTCAGCCTTAGTCTTCCTTGGCATCTTTCACTCACTTTCGCTCTATAGATTTTCTTCGTCAGTCTTTCATCACTCATTCTTTCCCTGTGCCCGAATCATCTTCACGTTAGCGTTATGTTTGTAATATTAACTTTACAGACTTAGAAAAGTTTTTACTCGTATCAGGAACAACGAAGCTTCGCTCGTGAGAAAAGACTGATCAAAACTTGTCATGATGCTTATAAAATTTTTTAATGATATGTATATATATATTTTTACAGCCAGCATGTAATCAGTTTATATACAATTTATTACAACATTGTAATCAATTTTGAATAGTTTTATTTTTATAGAGTATTTTGCTGCTCACTATGAACGCCTTATTTCGACTCCTTATTGTGTTCTTGGAAGCGGGATTTAGTCAAAATTATTCGCCGGCGTTTGTTTTATCGTTGTTACATCCTGCTCAGCTAGCAAAAATTACAGCCCCAGATTTCAAAATTCGTATCGAAGAAGTCTCTAAATTTTAGGTATTACATCAATACAGGGGATTGCGTTGGAAGCCGAGCTGTGACGAATTTTTTGTGTAAACTAGGAGAGGAATCTTGAAAGTTTAGAAATAGTACCTAATCTAATAAATGCACGTTAATGATTTGCCCCTCCTTAGGCCAAAAGCTGGATACGCCCATGCACATACGTACAGACTACAGATAGGCAAGTGGTTTGGACCACCTGGAAAAGTTCTAACGTTCCCTGACACCACACTGACAACCTATACATCCAACATGTATTAGTACGTAATTACCCTGTTAGTAAAAAATGGAACGAACTTCACTGTCTCAAAAAACCCACAAAGGCGACGTCGCAGGCAAAAGCTTTTAATTTATCTATTAAATTCAATTTGCGAAAGCTGAAGATAAGTTGGACATGTCTAGTCTTCCCGTTTCCATTGCTTAATTCGTGACGCCTGTGCACGACCGAAGCTTCGAATCAGATGTGAGAAATGACATTTCATAATAATTTTAGACAGGGAATGAAGAAATTAGTCGTCTCAAGTTTCAGTGTGACAAAGCCAAATTAAAGTAATGTACTTCGAAGATATATGTAATAATTTTTACGCAAATTTATGTATTTATGTGTCAACCTTGTGGGCAAAATAACCAATGAAGAGATATGCAATGTAACAAGGTTGGACAACCGTGTTATTGTAAAAATTAAGAAAGAAAAACTTAGACGGGTCAGGCATATAGACAGAATGCCCTATGAAAGATCGAAGAAGACAATCTACAAAGCGAAAATGAGTGGTATCGGTAGCCAAGGAGGACCAAGGCTCAGAGAAGGCCGAGAGAACTAATGAGGATCAAATAGCCAGAGCGTTAACTGACGGCAATATCGAAAACACTCGCATAACTCACCGAAAGTGTGTGAGGAGAATGATTAAGGAGGCGAAAGAAGCATGTAAGGCCCTCTATGCTTGGTTGGTACTCCGTCCTCTCGGACTACCTCGTCAGGGATGCAGCATGAGGATATGTAAGTATGTATGTGTAACGTAAACTCAAACCGAACTTTCGTTTCGTTTGAGTTTCGACGTAAAAGTGGAATTTCGCCTTGGTTTCGATTAGCCTTCTGAAATATTAACCGAAATTTTTTCGCGCTGGATTCCGTGGCAATCGGTATTATGAGAAGTCACCTCATCAAAAGTATCTCTTAAAGCAATAAAACTAATCATTTATCAAAAACTACTTCTAAGAACACAAACACTTAATTGCGATTAACTAAAATTAATATTATATAAAGCTAATAAACGCGTAAAATAATTATCTTATTTCGATTTTTCGTCCACATTTCGAACGTCGAAGTCGAATTTAAGACATAAGCCGCAATTCGGTTATAGTTATAAAACCAATTTCTAAAAAATGCAAGTATGTGGACAAGTTGACTGGTACCTATGAACCTATGTATGCGGGTATATGCGGTATACATGTGGGATGTAAGTACATATGTATATAGGTACATACTACGTTGTGCAAATCCTGTACATCTATCCAGGCCTTTTTTGTCACTTCTTTTTTGGGGGCACGCTAATTCTCGAAAGTTGTAAGTCCAGTAAGTAAGGCAATTTTTCGTTATTTTCGAAACTTCCTTTGGGGGCACTGCGTGCCCCCACGTGCCCCCACAAAAAAAGCCCTGCATATATCTATGTTTATATCGTTACGTATTTTCGTATACTATACATATTTATGCGCGAGGGTGTACTTGTTTTTGGATAAATAAAATATCGTCGGAATGGGATCATACTCTGAATAACATAGAGTAAGTATGCGTAAATATATAATACATAACTTTCATTTTTAATATCGGTTACGATAAATGAAATCAAAAATGAAAACGCACTAGATATAGAAATAGATTTGTTTGACCCGTATTTATAAAGGCAGCAGTAATTTCTAACTCAAGAACTAGGTTTAACTAAGTCTAATCTGACTATTATATAATCCAAAATGATTCGTATAAAATTACAAACTGTTATTGCCGGATATTTCTAAAGAATCGAAATTACGGATCATCACTGACTGTTACAGCATATCTGATTCTTCATGTAGTCATTACGATCGAATGCGAAGCTTGCATTTTTGGAACACAGTGCATACTGGAAACAGAGACTACATAAAAGATAGCGTAATTTTGTGTTGCATACTTTGTTAGTTAGCCGACGAAAATGTCACAAGCACTCGCATACATAAACGAAAATGTGTGAGGAGAATGATGACATTTGAGAAGGCGAAAGAAGTATGTAAGGACCGCGATACTTGTCGTCTCTAACTACCCCGTTAGAGATACAGCGTGAAGATATGTATGTATTTGTGTTTTTTATATTTAACGCAGACTGATCATTTTATAAGCAATAATTTCCTATTTATATACAAACAAGATACAATTATGAACAGTAGGAGATAATAGCCTCAGATTACAGCTATAAAAAATCATTCAGGAGGTATCTGTTATAGTTACGGTACCTATACAATTATATTATGAAAAATCTCCATCTAAAAGTTGAAATTTTGCCTCATTAGACATCTATACTAAAAAAGAACTCTTATTTTATGTTAGTAGAGAGTAGAGACATCAGGAAAACAGAAAAGTAGATATTTCTAACATTCAATTGATATTTAGAATTTTAGAATAAAAGCTCACATCAATCAAGTAATACAACAATTTTCCTTTTGATATACATACAATGAATTTACGCTATGATAGTCTTCACCACGCAGGTCCGCAAACCTTAATTTTAACCACCAAGGCTAAAGGTAAAGGGATCGGTCAAAGACGAACTAAACTTCACATCGTCAAAGCATTGTGAAACCATCAATGTAAGAATTGCAAAATTTGGGAACAATCAAACCACTCAGACATTCATCTTTTCACAGAATCTTATAAAAATTACAGTGGTCACGTGAACAATGACATAAAACATCTCAAAGCTTACGTAACAAATTCCTATCTTGTCTGTATTTTCAAAATAATTTAATACTGGTGAAACAAAATAAATACGTTAAAAACTATAGTTATTAATATAATTTAAATATTTTGTAATAATTAAGCTAAAATTTCATTCAGCATTTCAAGTTGTTTTATATAGTACTCATTAATTTAAATCGTTATGAATCTCTATTGAATTATGCTCTAAATATTTAGTAAAAAAATCAGTACTGACGTTTTTCATGGCGATTAACTTGATTCGTCCCGTAACTTTCAAGCCGCGAACCCCATGATTAATAGGTCAAAGTTATTGCTTTTAACTAGTACAACATATATTGGCTAGGTGAGGTTTAAGTTATTGTTTTTATTTAGTTTATTATATGGATTAACAAAATGTATGACTAACATTTTAGTAATATGGATTACAAGGGTTCTATTTTTCCTTTTAGGGTACGTAGTTCTAAACACTTCGATTCACACGTCAAGGATTCTGTCATACTCGTATTTCTAATGATCTAAGTATGTAAGGTGTTTTTTCACGAGAGTTAAGTTTTAGTTAATAAATAATTAGCCTTTGGGGAAAAAAGACAACTGAATATAAATTCTTCAAACATTGTTTTATTCCATTTGGTATCTAAATACTTTTTCTTTTAATTATTCTTCACTTGACTGCTTGAGTGGAGCCCGGTACCATAGCGTCTCGAGGAATACCATCAGATTTTATTGGTTAGACTCAATTCTCAAAGAGTCCCACATACTATTCCGCCGCCTCCAAGCGGAACAGGGAATCACAAAGTATTTTCTGACGTTAAAGAAATAGATAGCATAGAAGCGAAATGATCGAGTCAAATCCCAATATTAAATAGAATAATGCACGATTTCACCAAAGTCCATTAATACTTAGCGAACCCCTAAAAAAGGATAGAGGATCGCTAATGATGATTTTAAAGTTCACGAAACTTTAGAAGCCCATATGTAGTTAAAAGATCCCCTAAATTTAGAAACGAGATTTTTGAACCCATAACATTATGTGACAGTTTTGCGTTGGTTTTGACAATATGGAGAATACGTCACATGGTTTCTAAGAAAATCGACTTTTACAGATGGACAGAGCATCAGTGACCGGTTGTTTTTAAATGTCGACAGAAAAAAGATTAAGTTTGACGACGTCGTCTGTCGGTCTGTGTATTTATCTCTGGCATCATTGGTTGGAAATTGGTTTTGTATTAAATTATCCATTGGTCGATGTTATCATTT
This sequence comes from Zeuzera pyrina, assembly GCA_907165235.1. Taxonomy (NCBI): domain Eukaryota; kingdom Metazoa; phylum Arthropoda; class Insecta; order Lepidoptera; family Cossidae; genus Zeuzera; species Zeuzera pyrina. The sequence continues at coordinate 17,847,958 of OU015638.1, read as the reverse complement.
AATAGTTTCCTTCAAAGTTTAACCTCTGTTTGTAAATACGCGTTATTCCAATTAGTATATGGTATCTAAATAAGATTAGATTTTTTAACAATGGGTGTGAATTGTTAAGTTTCGGCAATTGATCTATTACTTTTTGGGAACCACTAATTTGTGCTTCTTTGTCTCTAAATGGAAAAAAGTCGTAATTGACGTCAGTCTGTGATCCACCTGTAACTTCTGATTTTCTACGTTAATTTTAATGTAATTTCACCATCATTTTTGAATATTCAAAGAGGAAGGTTTATTAACATTTAGTATATAGATTTAAAGAAATCGACATTTCGTGTGTAAAATACGTACACACATACAAATATGTCTTCACGCTGTATCCCTAACGGGATAGTCAGAGAGGACGAAGCGCTAAGCGTCGCGATCCTCACTCATCATAGGTATGAGAGTGCTTTTGACATTTCCGCCTTCTAACACTGACTATTTGATCTTCATAAGTCAGCCTTGGTCTTCCTTGGCTTCTTTTACCACTTTCGTTTAGTAGATTTTCTTCGTCAGTCTTTCATCACTCATTCTTTCTATGTGGCCTAACCATTTAAGCATTCCTTTCTTTATTTTTACAATAACACTGTCGTGCAACCGAGTCATACTGCGTATCTCTTCATTGATTATTTTGTCCACAAGGGTGACACCGCACATAATTCTAAGAGATCGCATTTCTACTGCATTTATCTTACTTTCACTCGATTTCGGACATATTCATCCCTCGAAAACACACTGCCCAGATATACAATTTCGTTAACTTGTTCTAGATATTTTCCATTTACCCATATTTCACACTGTCTGTAGATTTTCCCTTTCAAACAAAAATACGTAGAATGTATAAACGCCTGGACAGTTTAAGCGGTACCCCAACTACCCCCAACTAATGAACTCCCTACTCCTCCAAATCTCAAAAATATTTGCAAACTGAGACTATCGGATGAAATCTAAAACGTTCGTAGTTATTTAGCAAATAATAATCACATTGTCATAAAATTTTATGGTTCCAAATTTAAAAAAAACATGCATTTTTAAATTCATCGGGACGCAGAAGAGGGACATTTGTCCCCTAGTTACGAGGCTTCGAAGTTTGAGTACCCGTTTGCCCTTTCCTTAATTCCATTAAGAATATTTAACATAGTATTTAAACGTCACATATTTTATATTATCTGAGAAATTCGACTGTGACAGATGAACATTTAGTATATCGACGTGAGTAGAAATGTAGATTATATACGGATATAATGCAATAATGTTCTTTCGCTCGCGCAATTCTCCATAGACTTACTCTTTAAAAGTAACGTAGAAAAATACCAACTGTCAATATCAAATAAATTATCGTTAGGAAGCAACACCGCAAATGAGTGTTACCATCTACTAATGAATGTAATTGCAAAATTTAACCACGAATATTAACAATAGCCAACTTAAGGTACGGCCCATGGAATCCTAAATTTATAAATATTTTTTTTATATATATTTGTTCATAGTCATTAATGATGAGCCAGTTTCTCTAAAGATACAGTACATCGATTTCTCCATTAGTACGTTGCGAAAGAGTGACGCAGTCCCACGCGATGTCATCTTGTACCGAGGGTCCATTACGCTCGGGGCTGTGCTAAATAAATGAGAGCACACAGGATGTAATAAACCACTTTTTGCGGATATATCACCGTTATTGTTAGATAAAATGGTCATAGCTCGCATATATTTATTTTACTGCTCCCATCCCATAATGCATAATGCAAATCAAGTATAAAATAAAAATATTTGAATGTCTCTTACTTCGTACCCTGTGAAGATTAATTTTAAAAAACGATGAAACACGTATTCGTTTAAATAATCTAAACGCAGTTGTTTTACGTTTTCTCCCTGTAAACCCCTTTGGGCAGTTAGTTTTCCAAAAATACTTCGTTGGTGGAAGTTTACATTACATCTGCATAGTTCTAAAAGCATCGACACATTCATAAAATGAACTACGCAAGACGTGATGTTTTCATAATGATTGCGCTTAGATATGTATAGCTAGTCATATCACGCAGTTTTGCCCACTGCTCAACGACCAAAAGATATTTGTAGTATAATTATTTCAAACAAAATAATAATAAGAACAAAATACCCTGAAATAAAAGCGTGTGATTTCTTCATCAACGGCCGTAAAGTTTTTTCTCATGCGTATTTTAACTCTTATACAATTATGTAGATCACAGGCTAATATAATTTATTTAGATAAAACAAAAATCTTTCATAATAATTTTGATCCAAATGACTAATTAAAATTGTACGTTCGGTGTTGCAATGTGAAAAAATAAAGCGTGACCTTGCAACTTTTAATACCCAGTTTGAATTCATTATGTGATACTTATTTTCTCATTGTTTCAGTGTTATTGGCTATAACAGCTGCCCAAAATGGATACGAGTACAACAAACCAGGAAAACCATTCAGCCCCGGAAGCACACCAAGCCGACCAGGGTTTCCGAGCTCGCCCACCAGTCCTTCCTTCCCCCAGGGACCGCAAAGTGATGAATACCCCGGCAATGGAAACGGCGCTGACTCTACACCAAGTTTCCCAGGATTTCCTTCCGGCCCCAGTCAAAGCCTACCTGGTTCTGGTCAACGACCCCAGCCTGGATATCCTGGTCAAGGACCCACTGGACCCTCGCAAAGTTACCCTGGCCAAGGCCCTAGTGGTCCCTCACCTGGAAAACCATCTTCACCAGGACAAGGCCCTAGCGGTCCGTCAGCAGGTTTCCCAGGTCAACCGGGCAACAATTACCCTGAACAAAACTATCCAGGTCAAACGGGAGGCCCCGGATTGGGGTCTGATGACACTGGGGCTTATGAAGGTGGTGACTACTCTGCTATTCCTGGAGAGCCTGACAAAGACTACCCCATACTTTCGGAAATCCCTGAAACGTCGTTCAGATGCGTTGCTCAGGCTTATCCAGGTTACTACGCCGATGTTGAAACTCGCTGTCAGGTCTTCCATATTTGCTCCAATAACAAAACCTATGACTTCCTTTGCCCAAACGGAACCATATTTTCCCAGAAAGTCTTCGTTTGCGTCTGGTGGAACCAGTTCGACTGCAACTCCGCTCCCAGTCTTTTTGACCTAAACGCTAACATATACGACTATTCAATAACGGGTTCCAGTCCTCAAGGAGGACTTCCTGGATCGAGTGATTATCCACAAGGACCATCAGCTAACTATCCAGGCAGTCAAGGAGCACAAGGACCATCTGCATCATATCCGGGAAGCACGGGACCACAAGCCCCTTCTGCTGGTTATCCCGGAATTCAAGGACCACAAGGTCCATCTGCTAGTTACCCAGGTAGTCAAGGACCACAAGGACCATCATCGGGTTATCCAGGCAGCGTAGGACCTCAAGGACCTTCGGCTACTTATCCGGGAACTCAAGGACCGCAAGGTCCATCTGTAGGTTATCCTGGTAGCACAAGCCCGCAAGGGCCATCAGCCAGTTATCCTGTAAGTCAAGGACCAGAAGGACCATCCGCATCCTACCCCGGTAGCATAGGACCTCAGGGACCTTCTGCTTCGTATCCAGGCTCAACCGGGCCTCAAGGACCCAGCTATCCGGGCTCTCGCCCAGGCAGTCAAGGTTATCCATCAGGAAAGCCCAGTGGGCCGAGCTTCCCTGCAGGTGGTAACGGAGTAAGACCTCAAGGTCCATTGAGCGACAGCGAATTCCCACCTCAGAAACCGAACCGAGAGTATCTTCCGCCTAGAAACTAAGTACCAGAAGCCACAGTATTCTGCAATATTGAAAGACTTCGATAATTTAGTTGTAGTTAGGTATTTAGTCCTCGCGTCGTGTTCGTGTGGTTGTACTAGTTGCCAAAATTGTTATTGAGAGCCAGTATTCATAGCATCACGTTTACAAACGATAATGTCGGTGCTGCCTAATTATATGCCTTTACGTTAATTAACATTATGTGTAAGTAATTAAGTAATTTTAGTTTTTAGTGCTTAAGAGTATTGTCAATCAGTTCTTGCCCTTTGCATATATCTTTTTGTAATAAATCACGTGATATGTGACGAATGATGATACTAATAAACGAAAGTTACCAAAACTAGTATTTGTAATGAAACTGCATGAAAGAAAATATGTATTCAATATTTTTAGTTAACGATGTATAAATATAAGTACATAAAAATTACATAAATGTCAACGATACGAGTAATATTGGTAGTTTTATTTATCTGCTGTTCTCGCTGCACGACTTTTCTTTCTCTCGACATGTGCATCCATTTTACATCTTGATATATTTTTATGAATTAATTCATTAATAGCATCTAATTCACTACAGGTCGTAGGCATACAATTTCCTTCTATTGTGACTTTTACCAAACCAGTCTTACTAGGGGTTTTTATAGCGTTCTGATAAAGTAAAACTGCCAACAATCTTTTAACACTTAAATATGATAAACTATTATACGCTAGGTTCAAATAACAAAGCACCAAATTTCCCTTGCAGAAAACGAAATCATTTTTTACTACAATACAGCCAGGACCAAAAGGATGATCAAAAGGTCCTAATATTTCAAGAGCGATAAATTCAGCCCTAGCGTAAAGAAACGCGTCATCTAACACTTTTGATTTCATCGATTTATTATTTTTACTTTGCATGTTTGCATGCAGTCATTGTTGTAGTAATATTTTTCTTAGTCAAAGATTTTCTTTTTGTTTGTTGACTATATTCATCTGGAGAATTGTCTTCGTTTAAATGCTTTAAATAAATACTTCGTCTCGTCTTCAAGTAATCAATATACCTGCGTCTCTTTTGTACAATTTCATCGGCGGTTAAAGGAAACTCTGTTAAAACTAGTAATATGTAATCGGCTCCTTCGTCAGTAATGTGGTTGTCTGAAAGATTCAGATACCGCAAATGTCTATTAGTTCTCATAGCTTCACCTATGCATTTCGCTCCCGCATTTGTTATGTGGTTAGTAGATAAATTTAGAAGTAATAGATTGTTCTCAGCGGGTGCCAAGTAGCTAAGTTTGGCGGCCAATAACTTACAGACCTCATCATTAATGCGGCATCTGCATAATGATAAATTTTTGAGACGACTTTGGTTATCCAACAAGATAGCGTAATTAGCTTCTGGGAGTGGTGAATCGTCGAGACAAATATCAGTAATATATGTTAATGGGAGTATCTTACTCAGCTCATATATGGTATACATATCGATATCAGCTTTTATCGATATTTTTGCTAGCTCCGGATAATAAGGCGCTAGTAACGCTATGACTTTCATAGCGACTCTTGGAACTGTTGGCACATTGTGCATCTGTATTTCGACTAAGCGATTCAAGTCATCATACACTGCTGTCACTACAACTGTATCTTCTTTATGCTCACAAACCGGAGTCTCAGCGGACATTTTGTCGCATCGTTTCTTGTCTCCTAACATTGCTGAAGGAGTGATGTTACTTTTTTTGTACTTCATACTGCTCGAGTGTTTCATAATTTTGTAATCATCTATAAGAAAAAAATAAGTCAAGAGTGATTTCAGCTCACGTACAGAGGGTTGCGTAGGATATTTATAAAAAGCTGAACTTATGAGCCTTACCTAAAACTTCTATTATATATTTGATCTAAACTTAAGCAAAACGTTATATTTTCTGAAACTTTTTACGTATCATTCATATAGTGGCACTACCCTTTGTCTGCTCTCAACTACTAAAGGTTAATTGGAAGATAATGCATTGAGCTCACTTTTGCACATACTACGTTTAGCGCAATAAAGTATAAATAAATATACTTTCTGAGAAAATCGTCTGTGACACACGGACAGATCGCTGTTCGTCTTTTAAGATACAGAAACCTAATTAAGCAAAAGAAAATTCATGGTACATATATTATAGATACACGAACTTTGGATTACTTTTATAATAAAATGCAGCTAGTACAAGTACTCTGTATTTAAAGTTTCCCTCCGTGAAGCTCTTTCTACTCACAGACGACTTCTGGCGATTAGGTTAGTCTAAGACGATCGCGAAAGGTAGTGTAGCGATTATTGCCTTAGACTTCGATGTTGGGGTTTTTTAACTAATTCAAAGAGACTTGGTATTAGGTTTTTTAACTATTCCAAAGTTTTTCTTATCATTGCTTTAATAGATGTCAATATATATCGTTGCATTACCTAATAGCATAAAATCTAGAATGTAATACAGGTAATACAACACGAATACAAAGACATTCAAATAGATGGATATGACTATAGGCATACTTGAGTAGGCCTGTCTTTAGGAATCTGTTTCATTGTGTTACTCACCACGTTGGTGTTCCTTCTTTACGAGAATTGGTTTTGGACATAAAAACGCATTACAAGCTTGAACCAAGATTTTCTCAAATACCATTCCTTCTTCAATATCCTCATCCCGATCATTCTTTGAATCCATGGATTGGATTGATTTGAGAGACAATACACTTTTAAAAGCCATTTTATTTATTTTAAAATATTTTTATAAAATAAGTGATAAAAAAAACATTAATCTAAAGATAAATGTAGCAAAATCTCATAATATTGTTCAAAAACAGTACTACAGAGAAAAATTACTAAAAACTATAGTAAAATAGGTAACAAGAACTTTTTTTTAATATAAATTGATTTAAATACTATTATTTTTTAATTTGGACATACTTTCCTAAATGAGCTTCGACTCTATCAACCAAATAGGCCGATTGTGTATTTCATAGAATATTTCATATTATACTAGTGACCCGACCCGGCTTCGCTCCGGTGGAATGTTGTATGTTTTTTTATTGAGATTTTCATACAAAAATGCCATCCAAATTTCCGACTCTTTCCGTGGATTTTCCAAAAATTTTCTTTCATACAAGCTTTGTCCTGACAATTGCGAACACAACAAAAAAGAAATCGGCCAAATCGGTCGAGCTGTTCTGAAGTGATGTTCCGTCATGCATGCGGCAAATAATTTTTATTTACATCTAGATATATATAAGATCAATCGCTGTTCGTTAGTCTCGCTAAGACTCAAAAACGGCCTGACCGATTTGAATAATATTTTTTTATTTTGTTCGCTGTAACACAGGGGTGATTTAAAAAAAAAAGTAGGGAGAACTCTAAAGAACAGCCGAGAAATCAAAAAATTCAAAATTGGTAATTTTGTATGGGAATCGCCACTTCGGATTATTTTTAATAGAAGCCGTTCCACAAAACATAACCACAAATTTTAGCGTGACTCGAGGACATGGTTTGAAATTTTCAATATTTTAAAATTCTCAGGGTAAAATCGTCAGATTTGAGTGACTGCGAAAACAATTACGTGTCGTTTTACAGAATTCATTACAATGCCGAGGAGAAGAGGAACTGACAAAGGTCAGTCAAATGTGCGACGAGCTACCTCACGTGCAAACCGCACTGATGACCAGCGATCGACAGATAATGATAATAGTCGTATTGGTATGTCCAAACCGCGTTCGATAGTGACTAAAAATAGACGACAAGTGGATAGATTTAGAATGCAATAACTTCGTGGGCAATGGGGCAATATTATGGAGGATAAAAAATATGAACGCCGAGAGCATGAAGCGTTACACTTTGGAAGTCTTTGCCTCGATGACGATTGTAATAAGAACGGTTCTAATATCAATGTATAAAACTTCACAAGCCCTCGACAGCACAATAACTAAATCAAACTTTTAAACACAGTAATAATTATTTATATTAACAAAAATAATATTTAATTAAAACATAACCTGCGGGGATTTTTTGTAAAACTTTCAACCACTTTATCATTAAAATTATTTGGGTTTTTATTTATTATAGCTCTGTGTACACTCATCATGGCCAGACCATTAAGGCGATCTTCTGCAATGGTGCTTCTTAGCCATGTTTTTAGTCTTCTGAGGCTGCTAAAGGATCGCTCTACTAACGTGAATGCTGGTGAACGGCTGTCGTAGAAAGAAATGCAATGCACACACACACCATACCTACCTACATATTTTTACACTGTTTAATGGCCTTGCGTTTTGGCAAATCTGACATAGTCGTGATGAAAATGGCGACGATTTTAAAAACGGATGTCAAAATCTTAATGTTATTCTGAATATTTCAATACCTTCTACAATATACATTAAACCTTGTGAATTTATTTAGGTTTTGTCATGCGATGCGGAATTTATTAATAGGTAAGGAAGTCAATTGCTCGCACTTTGGTCGCTTTGCGGCTAGATACATTTGATCTCTAGGGGGGGCAACTGCCCCCCCCCCCCCCTGTCCCCCTTGGCGACGCCCTTGCTCACAATTGAAAACTTGAAAGTTTCATTATATGCAATAATTCATTTTTTTTTTCAAGTGGGAAATTACAAGCGAGTTGTTATTGAATGTGTTGTGTAAATACTGTCCAGCATTTGAGGTTTGAGAGCGTGTAAGGCAATAAAGATCCCGCTAGATTCGTTCTGTGGGCTTAGATACTCATAGAAGAGTTATTAAGACTCATAGAAAAATATAAAGATCCCGCTAGATGCTCTCTATGGGGTTAGATACTCGCTAGATGTGTTCTAGGAGTATAACGATAATGCTTACACCCTGCCAAACGGCGGAGAGCGTGTAAGGCAATAAAAATCCCGTTAGATTCGCTTTTGGGGCTTAGATACTCATAGAACAGTTATTAAGATTCATAGAATAATATAAAGATCCTGCCAGATTCGCTCTGAGGGCTTAGGTACTCATAAAAGACACGCAACCAGCTAAACGTGTTCTAGAGACCTAACGATAATGCTTACACCCTGCCAAACGATGGATAGCGTGTAAGGCGTGTAATACGGCGTGAAGATATGTATGTATGTACAACGGCGAAGCAGATAAATATAAGGTACATAATTCTTACACCATAAACCTAACTGAACCACGGCCATTGTTCGCAGTTTGTCGGGAGTTTATGATTACCTTACTTGAACTAGGCGCTAATAGAACAATGGTCACATATAGAATTACGATAAACTCTCCGACAGTAAGGAAATAAAACCGAATTCCTCACATCAATAACATTTATTAAGAATATCAATTAGATAAAGCAAAATGTATTCCGTACATTTAATAAAAACTTATTTTATAATGCTATAAACTTCTTAATGCAATCTAACCAAATTAACATTGAAAAGATAAGACCGCAGATTAATTAGTTAAAGACTTCGTTTCTTAGTGCATTAACCACAATACCTACTTTTAAAAATAAGTAAAATATTCATTCGTAAATTAAACAAAGAAAATCTAGTTCGACAAACAAGAGAAGGTCTCCAACACGACTCTTTCTAAGAAGAATCCTTCGCTGTATTTCACTTACCTACTTTTTCTCGACAGAACGAACGACTATAAAGAAAGAATAGAACCACAATAACAATAGAATTACATCCCGATTCTCCTTGAACTACTGACATAGGAACTATGGGATACTTTCTTTTTATTAAAATGATTGACTATCGGCGTACTCTCGACAACTGTCTTTCTCAAATTAGCCTCTATTAGATCGAGTTCAATGCAACAAGATGGAATGTTGTTCCCTTCCAACACAATTCTAAGCAAACCTGAGCAATGGTTAGGCTTAGATATTTGACTTTGGTATTTGGTTATGTCGCACAACCGCAGCACAGAGGGGAATCCCAAGTTATTATACGATAAATTAATGGAACAAAATATCAAATTTCCAATACAGTGTGTATATCCATCCTTCACAATTACAGAATCTCGAGCAAAGGGATCTTCAAAATTCCCCATAATTTCTTGGGTCATTATCTCAGCCATCTCACCAATCGGCTCTTCGGCGATAGGTGAATGAGATGGCACACCACTAAGACCAGCTTTACCTTTTTTATTCGATTTGCTGGCTAACTTTGGATAATTTTTAGCAAAACTCACAACTGACACATTGTGAGGCCTGTCGTTTAAATCTTCCATGCATTTCTGATAAACTTGAGCTCTTTTTTTTAAATAGTCTATTTTCCTGCACTTCTTCTTGATAATCTCTTCGTATGTTAGAGGAAACTGCATCAAATGAACGAAAATGAACTCTACACCCTCATCGGTAATGTGATTGCTCGATAAATTCAAATGTAGCAGATGCCTGTTCGTTCTGAGTGTGTTCCCAATGCATTGTGCTCCTACATCAGTAATCTTGTTGGAGGATAAATCCACAACCATAAGATTTTTCTCAGCAGGGCTACCTAAAATTAATCTACTAAATATTTCCATGCATACAGTATCATTTATACTACATCGACATAAAGAGAGATATTTTAAATGCGTAGCTTGTTCTAACAAGACGTAATAGTTTCCTTCTGGAACATAAGTGTCATCTAAACAAACGTCTGTGAGCTTAGAATGAACTAAAAGTTTGCCGAGTTCGTATAAAGTATGAAAGTTTAAACCCCTTTTACGAATAACTAACTTAGTTAGGAAGCTGTGAAATGGTGCGCATGTAGCGATAGCTTTAATTACTTGTCTAGGAATTGGGAAAGGACTGCCGAGAAAAGCGATTTGTACAAGATAACCGTTATTATCGTAATATGCTGTCAAAAATACGTAATCAAGAACACTCTCGGTTCGGTTGAAGTACTTCAGCGTTGGAACAAGAGAACTCTTTGTGGCTTCAACTGTAAACACAGATTCGGTTTTATTCTTGACCTTTGACTTCGATTTCACAGAACTTATTCTCCTATGGATTTGCCCATATTCTTCTGAAAAAAAAAACCATTATTTTAAAATATCAAACGTACCCACCTAATACTAAAAGTGCACAGAAATTATTAAATAACGTTAGTCTTACCTTGATACGTCTTTACGATTTTTACTACATAAGGACATTGCATCTCACAACAAAACCATGGGAGGAAAGTATCGAAATCAAATGGTGTAGGTTTATTTGGTTTTGACGCAACTACATGAATATGCCTGTCAGAATCAGAAGACTTGCGTTTTGTGTCGGTCTCTACCACGGTCTCTACTCGTGCTGAAGGTATCTCTTTCATTTTAATAAAGTACCTACAGACTAATACACAGGTATAATTTCAAAAGTACAAAATATAAGAGTATAAAATTGTTACGTAATACTTTTTCTCTTAGTGTCCACGTTAAACGTAGTGATTACTTACTCGGTGGTTGTAGCCACAGAATATTAATATACTAGCATATACTTATATAATTTTCTCTATGTATACTAGCATATATACCCCACATGGTTATGTCTCAGTATATATAATTTTCTCTATGGTTATGTCATCTCAAACTATAAAAAATAAAAATAACTGACAAGGGAAATAATGTCCCAAAAAGTTTGATATTACACGACTCGGTTGTACTTGTGTTGTACTTACATTAAGTCAATCCTTTCGTTATTCATGTTCAAAAATTATAATGGACATACTTGCGTGAACCTGCTTGTAGACATATATTAAAAAATATAATTTATTTGTGACCGAAGAATTATACGTGTTTAAATTAAAGTTGTTTCATAAAGTAAGACCATGCATTGCCAGTAGAGAGATTCAAGTGGTATGGCCATTCAAATCACGCACACGTGTTCGACATAACATGCCGCCCGATATTTTAATAATTTGTGTGCCAAATGCCGAAGCGGCTTTTTGCTTAGCAAAGGTTATTTTTTACAAGAAACCATTACTGAAACCAGTCCAGTGGTCCACTGCGCGGGTGGCGTAAGAAGCTGTTGGCTTAAAAAAAAAGTTTGCTGTAATGGCTTATAAGAATGAACTCGAAGACAACCCATTATCTCGGAATCACTTGGAATTTATTCCTATACTGAAAAGACCCAATAGGGTAGGTTTGAGGATGGTTTGAGGTAGGCATGGGGCCATAGGTTGGGATTTGGTTGGGGTAGGTATTTTTCTTATTTTTTTTTTTTTGGAACAATTGTTCTCCCTTGACAGACAAAGCAAAGGCATCTATTGCCATAACAGCCGACGTCTTCAGTAATAAAATTATATGTATATTCATCATTTAATTTCATTAAAATGTCGACGAAATACATTTTAATATTTCTTGGAGTTTCTGGCGACAAATATATTGAGGCGTTCTTTTTAGTAGGATCCACTGAGGCGGACTAAACCACTAAAAAAATCTTAACATCACACTACTAAAAATAAGGACTTATTTCGACAATTCCACATAATGCACAAGAGCGTAGATATTTGGGACGCAAAACAAATTCAATTTTACATCTCAATATCCATTGGTAACAATTTAGGAATAATTAAAATTTATTTATTTATTTTTTTTATTTTTTTATTTCTTTGGAACACCAACAGCACAAGAAAAATAGAGCAACACATAAAATTTCAACACAATAAATTATTATGTGCTAATTACAGGTATTCGCTTATATTATACAATGATGAGCATATAGTTGTAGTTTACAATAAGTATATATGTAATATGTATATAAGCAAAAATTAGAGAACGAAATAGTATATAAAATGATTATATAATATCTGCAATTTGTTGATTATTGTCAACAACCAAAGAAAGACTTGGCAATTACGCGCTTGATCGTCAATGGGCTGGAATTAAATAAGTCTATCTCTGGGCGTCTGCTGATCAATTCATTGATACTTCTACTAATTCTAATGAAATAGGAATTCTGGCGGTAATTTGTTTTTACTGGATTAATATTTAATAGTTGTTTGTTTCTAAAAATTAACGTAGGCACTCGTATTTGAATTCTATTTAATAGGTCAGGACTATCCACTTTTGACTGTGCAATTTTGAATAAGTATGTTAAATCAGCCATGTATCTTCTCTTTTCGAGCGGCAAGAAATGATATTTTAAGCATCTATTTACATAACCATGATTTTGATCTTTACATTTAAATTGTAAGTATCTGAGAAATCGCTTTTGTATTGATTCTATCCGAGCAATGTACGTCATATACTGCGGGTTCCACACTTGAGAAGCATACTCTAAGATGCTGCGTACATATGAACAATATAAGATCTTTAGAGGTTTAAGATTTTTAAAAGAGCTGGTCGACCTTATTATAAAACCAAGCTTCTTTGACGCTTTTTTAATTATGCTGTCAATGTGGGAATCAAATATTAATTTAGAATCTTGAATCAGGCCTAGGTCTCTGATTTGATTCACTCTGTCTAAAGTTTGATTTAACATGGTGTAACTGTAATCTATTGTTTTATTTTTCCTAGAGAACGTGATTACAAAACACTTTGATACGTAAGGTCTAATCTGTTAATAGTACAATATTGTTCTAAACTACTTAAATCAAGTTGCAGATTAAGACAATCTTCTATGCTATGAATGGTTTTGTAAATTTTCATATCATCGGCAAATATTAGAAAATTAGAATTTTTAAAACAAGAGCTAATATCATTTATGAAAATTATGAACAGTAGTGGACCTAAAATTGAACCTTGCGGGACTCCAGAGGGCACTGATATCCAATTAGAAGTAAAACCATTTAGTACGACCGCTTGTGACCTGTTTACAATATATGATGTTAGCCATCTGAAGAGATTTCCATGAACACCAGCGTAATAAAGTTTTTGAAGTAATAGATGATGGTCAATGCGATCAAACGCTTTACTAAAATCAGTAAAAACTGTATCAACTTGACTACCAGTATCCATACTATAAGTAGTATAGTCATTAGAAAGTATCAAATTTGACACAGTAGATTTACATTTAAGAAAGCCGTGCTGTTCTGCTATGAAGTAAGATGAAAAAGAAGAGTAAAGTTGATTATAAACTATTCTTTCGAATACCTTCGCAAATATGCATAATTTAGAGATAGGCCTATAATTCTTGACATCCGATTTATCGCCGCTTTTATGCACGGGAGTGACAAAAGCTGTTTTCCATATACTTGGAACTAAGCCTTCACTTAAGGATCGCCTGAATAATATTGATAACGGTAAAACTAGACTTTTTGCACACCTGGTTATTAATATTGGAGGGATGTTATCAGGACCTGCACCTTTATTTACGTCAAGGTTAGTGTCATAGATATTAATTTGGGTTGCTATGGATACTTAGTTTTTTGATATTCTGACGTTCGAAATAAAATATGTGTGTAATTCCATAAAAATGTTATCTTTATTATAAATTAGATTAAACGGTATATTAGGTAAATACATGTGCTCAACACTGCTAGATATTCTGCAACCACTTACCAACCATAGGTTATGGGCCCAGAGGAGTGAAAAAGGCCTGAAACGCGAGTAAAAATGAGTCATGTACATATTGAGCCGTTGAAGAGAGAAAATTATGACACATGGCGAATCCATGTCAAAGCTCTCTTATTAAAGTTAGGACTTTGGAATTACGTGTCACAGACAGTAAACACCGATGGAGACAAATTTGAAATTAGAGAAAAATGACAGTGATCTCGACAACAACTACCCATATCAAAAGCTAATAGGATCGTTAATGTACCTGGCAGTAGCAACAAGACCGGACATTATGTTTGCCGTTAGTTATCTAAGCCAATATAACAACTGTTATGGCAATAGTCATTGGCAAGCAGCCAAAAGAGTTTTACGATACTTGAAAGGGACGAAGAAAGTATGTATAAAATATAAAAAGACAGGACTGAAGCTTGTTGGAATGGCTGATGCAGATTGGGCAGCGTGCACAGTTGACCGACGCTCATATACTGGTTACATATTCAAGTACGGTGGCGGACTTGTAAGCTATGAAACAAAAAAGCAAAGGGTTGTAGCTTTATCTACGGCAGAAGCTGAATACATGTCAATGACAGAAGCAGCTAAAGAGGCCTTACACTTAAAACAGCTATTAGAGGATATCGGAGTGCCGCAACAAACTGTTATTATTTACAATGACAACTTGGCTGCAAAGAAATTGGCAAATAACTTAATAACTGGCAAAAGATCAAAACACATTAGTATAAAGGAGCATTTCATTAGAGAGTGTGTGCAAAAGAAGATTGTAACGATATGCTACAAAGATACACACCATATGGAAGCGGACCTCCTAACAAAAGCCTTGCCACAACCGAGGCTGTACAAATTATTAGGAATGATGGGAGTCACGCAAACTTGTGCTTCTCCGACCCCAAGTTAATCGTGAGGAGGAGTGTCATAGATATTAATTTGGGTTGCTATGGATACTTAGTTTTTTGATATTCTGACGTTCGAAATAAAATATGTGTGTAATTCCATAAAAATGTTATCTTTATTATAAATTAGATTAAACGGTATATTAGGTAAATACATGTGCTCAAGACTGCTAGATATTCTGCAACCACTTACCAACCATAGTTAGAAAGTTCTTTTAGGATTTCTTCAGTGGTTATATGTATATCACCAATATCCACACCATCTATATAAGATTTATCAAAATTATTAGAGCAGTCGTGATCATTAGAGAGTGATGAAAAAGTTGATTGAAAATAAAGAGCGAACAAATCAGATATCGACTGACCCGTGTTACCCGAGGTATCATTGTAAACCATTTTTGTAGGAATTGCAAAAGCAGATTTATTAAGGGATTTAGCATGAGACCAAAAAACCTTTGGATTGTGTCGTATTGATTCTTCAATTTTGTCAATATATAAATCGTAACAGATAGTTTCTAAATATTTCGACCGCTCACGCAAAAAAGAAAATGATATATAGTCACCATAGTTGCCATACTTTTTAAATCTTTTAAAGAATTTATATTTCTCTTTTAATACCTTTACCAAAGCGCGACTATACCAAGGAGGATATTAACCGGGATATATTAATTTTTTCTTTATGTATTTGTCACGAAAACTGTATAAAGTATTATAGAAAAAAGATACTGAAGCTTCGATGGTATCCTCGTTTAATTTGTTATGCCAATTAATATTATTAAATTCCTCACAAAGGGAATTATAATCACCGCTTTCATAAAAGTATATGGTTCTACAATTTCCTTCTAGTGCAGAAAAATTTCTTAGTAAAAGTTCAATGCACAGAGATTTATGATGAGGGTCTTCAGGTGTAAGAGGGTTGTCACACGATGTTACAGTTAACGTCTCGTTAGAATATATTAAATCTAATATCCGGTTATTAACATTCCGTACATTATTGTATTGGTTTAGGTTACATTGGACCAGCATATCGAAAAAGTTATTCTGAATTGTCCCTGACATCCCTGTAGGTTCCTGATGGTGTAGTGAGGAATACCAATCCACATTACTTAAATTAAAGTCACCCAACACAATAAATCTATCATCCGGACACGAACATGTAATTTCAAACAGCTTGTCTGAGAAGTTTTCCAGTTGTACATTAAATGTATTTCCTAAATTTTCTTTGCACAGATACACTGTACATAAGTGAATATTTATTGGTGTTCTATACAAATTTGTTTTGAATGTTAGAGAAACCCAGATGTCCTCAGCTGATGAGCGCCAGGTAGGACGTTCCGTTGCAGTTAAACTTCTGTGTGCAGCTATAAGTACCCCACCACCATACTTCTGCTTGTTAGTTTCATAGTTCCTGTCGCGACGCCAGACCACATAACGGTCATTATCATGTATTCCTTCTATTAACCATGTTTCAGTTAAACAAACTAAGTCATAATTATTGAGGGACAAATTTCTCTTAAAGTTAGTAGTTTTAGTACGCAGACCTCGAGCATTTTGATAATAAATATTGAGCATGTAGGACATTTTTAAATAAAATTATAAAGAGATCGTATACATAAATACATTCCTAGTTATATTATGAAATAAATACAAGGTTACATACGTATAGCAATATTTACAATTATAGGTTACATACTTATATATTCCGCAGCATATATACAATGTAAGATCATTTGATAAAAAATAATATTTAAATGAAATTATAAACCAAGTACTATTACTGTGATTTTTTAAGGAATTAATCATAATCGTAGTCGCACAATATAATGAGCAAAAACCCTGATTACATACACACGTACAATACATTAACATGAGTAAGAATAATTTCGTATTATTGGTTATCGAGAACCAGATTTTTAATAAAGAATTCTTATGAATAGTGATATATATATCTTTTCTATCGTAAGGGTTACGTTTCCTTAGCGAAGTATTTACTTGGTTACCACTGAGCTCACTACTGCAACCAACAGATATAGGATAAAAGTAAAAAAGAAATTGAAATGGCGAATAATTATAATCGCTAATAGTAACACAAAATAGTAAATAGTAACTGCGATCACATACTATACGCGACACTACGCGGCACACAATACAAAAGCGATTGTTATAGAAAGTATTAAGTAAGTACACTTTAATACTTAATGATATGAATACGAACATTAATATAATATTGTTAATTGAGCACAGTGTAATTTGTGGGTAAGCAGAGAACTGCATGATCAAATCACCCACATTTAATTCTTGACAAATTATCAACATTGTAAGCAAATTTGTCCATACGGCATAAAAACCGTGATTTAAAATGAACCTTAGATATAAAGCAGTGAAGGTTATTTTTAAAAGAATGTGACAGACACCCAGAGCAGTTAATTGTTTATTAATATTAGCAAAAAGCGAAATGCAAAGATTATATCGAAAGAAGCTCTTACCAAAGTTAGTTGTTCTCAACCCATAGACGTAATTTGTTTTGCCATTACATTTCACCTTCAAGAGAATTTGCGATAAGTTAAAAGTGGAAAAATTTAATCTAATTAATTTATTTTTAGAAGATCTTTCTCGGACTTTATGTGAAGCGTTTGTGAAGTTTCTGATTTTCGTGCCAGAATTTTGCAGTGCTTCACCCATATAAAACGATAGTTTTTTTCTTTGGCAAGAGCCTTAGCTTTGGCTAATAGTGTTTTGTTATAAAGGGTTAAGTGGTCATTAACGTAAACACGCCCGTCTTCGGCGAATCCCAAGCCTTGCAGACTAAGAGATTTACATTTTCGCGCAGCGGCGACGAAATTTTCTTTAATGTATCTGCTGTTCAATGCCATTATTATGGACTTTTTCGAGGTCGATTCTCGACTTGGTACTCTGGCAATGTAGTTGATGTCCTCAGTCCGAATTGGGTTACTAATTATTTTACCGATGTTTAATACTACATCGTATAAATTCTCGCTTTTTTTTAACGGAACACCCCTAATTTCTACATTATTGGCGCGTGACCACTGTTCTTTAGAACGGATTTCTCCGTCGATTCTTTCAACTTCCGCCTTAAGCATCGGAATGGTATTAGTGAGTTCTTCAATTTTTTTTATTCTGAGATCTATCGCTTTCATATTTGCACTGAAGTTGACGATCTTTTCATGTGCCAATTCTATGGAATCCTTGAGGTTCGAAACATCAGATTTAATGGATTTGACATCCTCTACAAGTGTCGCCAATGGCTCCAGTTGTTGCATGATTCTGGACAAAGTCGCTTGCATGTTTTCAGCTTGCCCCGCGAGCGGCTGCTCCTGCTTCGCTAATGGTGACAAACCAGTTTTGCACTCGTGACAACGCCAGACATTTTTCCGCTCACCTAGCTTTCTGTAACTAAGTTCTGAAATTCCAGCACATGGAAAATCGAACCGACGTCTGCACGTATTGCAACATGGTCCATCAGAAACTTCGGAATGGCAACGCGCACAGGAAAACATTGCTACAAGTTATAATTGTAAAATAATACAAGAAATAAAAAAAATCTGTATTACTCAGACGGTTGAGAAACGCTGATGTTGTATGCAATGCGTGCACTCCAGTAGCAACACAAATACGAACTCTGTAATATCCAACCGTTCCGCATAAAATCCCGGCAATATAACCTTATTTTTTTTTAAATATTAATCCTCAATTCTTGGGAGGCAAAGAAAATTACGAACTAATTATTTAGATTTCCATAGCACTTGTCTGACGTAAAATTCTTCATCTTTTAATGTAAAGTGATTAAGAATTGGAAGAAAGATTAACAGACAGGCGTCTGTTAATGTTTCTTCCAAGTGCATGTCTAATGTTTAATTTGTTATTTTTTCTAGGCGTTATTATGTCCTTAACACTCCTCCAGTAAAGTAATAGTAGCTTTTATTGGAGTTAAAAGGGTATCTTGGAAAACCGCCAAAACTGGAGATATTATATTTATTAAGACCCCTTACTCAAACCTAGGTTCAGACCTTTCCATTATTTTCACGTGAACAGGTATTATATATAGAAATGAATTCGACTAATAATTATTTGCGCGTGATCAGTTTATTTTAATAAAATAATAAGTTAGTGTAGACACTAGACATGTAAAAGTTACTACTATACCAAAAGATATTATATAGATAGCAACATTACAGTATTAGCTGTCTGTGAATAGCTGTCATGCATGGCTGATGGATGTCTGTCTTCATTCTTTTTTTTCTGCGAATTGTACATTTTTTTACAGTAGTTTGCAATTTTTAAATTAAACAATACGTATTGTCAACAAGAACAGTGTTATGGTGTTAATACTCGCGTTCAAAATTTCATTCAAGTGTACATAAAGTGGTATATGACATAATTCTTCCAGTATTGCGTATCATGTAATCCTTGTATACTTTATTTTGTCATCTGCAGCATCTATTTTCGACTCGGGGTTCATCAATATTGGAGGTAATTTCTGCTGTGTTTACTTCATTCATTAAGGTTCATATCCTTGTTGTTTTTATACAGTTCTAGTAGAATTTGTAAGTGTCATTTTTATATTGTAATGTCAAGGTTCACGAGTTTTGTCCATATTAAATTGTTTGCACAATACACATTAGTAATATTGACTTACGGGCAGCATGACTCCTTATCTCATTATGAGTAATAGTTTTATATGTACATATTATGAATATATTATTCAAGTATTTGTATAAATATCAATATTGAATAATAATGGCATAAATGTTTGCAAAGCTGTAATCATATTATCTATTTTTCGGGGTAGATAGAACATGAAAGCACAGCAATATCTAACTGTGATGCCATTTCTTGCAATAAATATTAGAGTATACAGATTAGAAATGTAACTTATATATGGTAACTACCTAATATCTGACCAATCTGACCTAAATTTACTATCCAACCGGATACTGGATAGTAACTCAGTCTGGTCAGATACCGGATATTCAAAATCTATGATAATTTTATAGAATCAACTTTAATAAATAAGAATTTAGGTTATATGAAATGTATATATGAATGATATATATGAAAAAATATATGACTGGCTTGTTGGCTTGGCAGTAGAACATCTGCTTTCCAAGCCGAGGTCACAGGTTCAATCCCTGGTGAGGTAAATTTAGAAAACTAACTTTTCTAAATTTGCTTGGAGTCTGGGTGTTACTGGGAGCCCCCTAGAGTTTCTTATGTGATACCTATAGTTCATGCTACTGCTTGGTTAGGGGTCACACGATTTGTGCAATTGTCTGGAGCATTATTATTATTATATGATATGTAATATATATTAAATGTAATGTATGTCTTGAATAAAAAACATTAACATTATTGTAAATGTATATCAAGTATTTGAGTGTTTTTAGTATTTTATGTAAGAATATTTGTGTAAATCCGTTTATAAGGTATCATCCCTCGATTACAGGCTGTGACTGCAAATGAGCGGTTGCGGGCTCCCCTGCAATCCTGCTTAGTCACAGACCTTTTTTAATGCATTGTATAAGACCAATTCTTTTTGGACAAAAAACTTCTATTTTTATTTTTAAATGTAAACATGATGAAGTCTCATTTTTTTTAGCTATCATGCACCCGAAAACTCAAACTTCTTAAGTGACATGTGATCTCTTCTCAATGGAGTATCCTCAGGTTTCAGATATCAGATTCGATCACCTAACTTGCAATTAAATGTAAATATGGGTGATTCTACAAAAATTGGGTAACTCGATGTCTTCAGTTAATAAATGTGGCGTTTTATTACATTTTGTTATTATTTCACTACAATTTAAAACAATTAATAGAACTTTATTTGTTCACTCAATTTCAGCTATTTATTTTAAAAACAAGTTGGTAAAACAACAAAAAAAATCCTCAAAACGTCAGTACTTTGGCATGTCACAATCCCAAAAACGCGGAATCAAATAGCTGTTTATTAAATGTTACCATTTATTTATGAAAATTTATTATTTAAATATAATCTGTAATGTAATTAACAATGAATGGCACAAATTTCGTCGAGGAATATTGCCACTTTTATTTTAAAAAATAAATAAAATCTTTGTGTTCAGTTTCATTCGTCAGTCCGCTGTGCATTCTAAAAATTTGAAATTCTCCCAAAAAAAGGCTGACTCAAGGTCAAATCCACGTTAGATTTTTAATGTTTGTAATGACATTAGCTGCAGACCGCGCCATTTAACGGCCGTCTTTACAGTGCAAGTGCAAGAGTCGCTGTTATCGCGTAAACATGTGTTGGTCCAGTCAAAATGTCAGTACTGTGGTAAGTTATTATTTCTATTTATACCTGTATTTCATTTTAATTTATACACAGTCAACTGTGTTTTGTTAAAATGTAGCGGCTTTACATTTGAAAATACCAAAAGAAACATTAGTTCCAAATATAACCGTAAATTTATGTCCTTTTCATCAGTACTTTGGCGTCAGTCCCTTGTCTAATATTCCACCAGAGTACTGACGTGTTTTCAGGGTACTGATGTTATTTTTTGTTTAGGTGACATTTCTCTGAACTGTTACTATGTGTAAGCCTTTTTTTTATTTGTTTCAGTCTAAAACAACATTCCGCTCCCTAAAAAAAAACAAAATTTGTCAAGAGAAGATATATTAAAAAAGAAAAGAGAAGCCAAAAAGGCTCGCTTTGTCAGAATTAAAAGAAAACCAATAAAATTAGCCGAATACAAGAAAAACAAAGGTTACAGTACTTAAAAAAATAGGAGAAAGGACAAAGAAAAACAGTTAAAGAAATGGGAGCGAAGAATAACAAAAAAAAATGGAAAGTGTTCATCGAAGTACAAACAAAGAAAACACCTGTTAAACCGAACGACTCATAATGTTATATGCCAGAATAGACCTACAACTACTGACGATGAAATACGACCAATAGTTCCTGAAGAAAATAGACCTATGATTAACGAAGACCAAAGATCAACAAGAACCTGTGCTGGCATTACTACCGTCAAATATTCAACACATCCCCTTTCTTACTGACGATCTTATAGCTCAATACAAGAAGAAATCTATGTTTTATGTATTGGACTGTAAACTGCAAGACATACCCTAATATTATGAGTTATAGCTGGAACTATCATGAAGCTGGCCATGGAAAGGGGGCACCCTATGGCGTAGGGGCCACTTGTAACCGAACAGTGGATTAAGTGATTGCTACAGGAGGTGATATAACTAACTTGAAAGAATTTGTTGCTGTCATTCGTGAGAGATGTCCTGGTATAAAAGTGGATGTGATTGAAAGCTCTGAAATCGAGAAAATGAATAGTTTCATTAACAACGAATCGTC
Source organism: Zeuzera pyrina (assembly GCA_907165235.1). NCBI lineage: Eukaryota > Metazoa > Arthropoda > Insecta > Lepidoptera > Cossidae > Zeuzera > Zeuzera pyrina. The sequence goes on along the minus strand of OU015638.1, from coordinate 17,825,490 downwards.
TGAATTTGTCGCTTTTAAGAGGACGCTATTGCTGCATCAGGTGACCGGTTCTGTTATAATCAAGTCACATTATTACAAACAATGTTATAATGAAGTCACTAATTCGTTTCTGTGACCCTGATGTATGTGATCATTACTGGCTAGAATCTATTCATCATGATAAAATATTTTCTTCTACATGTAAATACCTCTACCGTATTCACAGACTCTGAAGATGATATTCCACTCTCCATCTACAAGAAAGACATTAATAGCCACCCTAAGTTGTATAGCAATCTATCAACACCAGGAGTTAGCAACTATGCTATAGCACAACAACAAAGTCGCTGTAGCAGTGGTGATTGTCTTCGTCAAATATGTCACAAAAAAACAGAATATCGTCGCACAACTATCTGCTCTTCTTTTGATGACGAAGACGGTGAATTGAGAGTGACTTTCCTCAAAATTTATAACCATAATGGCACTCTGTTTAAATCGGATGAAAGAGATGTGTCAAATGTTCGGATAGGCTTAAATAATAAAAAAATTACCTGTACCAAACTTTGTTACAAAAAGGAACAAGGAATTTTATCAATTTAGGGAAAAGCCTGATGTTTTAAAGATGTAATTTTGTGTTGTGTTAAACTAAGAATTTTAAAATTTATTTTTGTTGAGAAAAGGATCTCCTTTTTGATTATTTTTTGGTTATTATAATTTTATGAGAATTGTTTTGAGGCTTTGAGTCTTATTTTTGTTTGTTTTGTTTATTGATTTCTTACAAATTGTATTAGTACTGTTAAGAAAAACTACCTCAAAGTAAATATATGTTAATATAAGAATTAAAAATATCAATAGGCTGTTTTGAAGACTGAGCTAGTTCATTCGCACAGTATTACATAGTAATAGTTACTCCTATTACCATTTAGTTACTCCTGTGATTTACCAAATACTTATAAGATATGTGCCATTATTAGAAGAAATTAGCTCAAAATGTAAATAAATGTCATGTTTTTCTTACGAAATTGTGTATTTAATCAGTACTATGTTACCCCTCGTCAGTCCCCTGGCAGTTAATTTCAGAAAAATCGAAATATCTCAAAATCTACTAAAAAAAGTGACTGGCCCGATTTAGATCAATATATTCATGGGATTATCTGTCTTAAATACCCAAATTTGTAAAAATTTAATGCAAAAAGTGTAATAAACAAAATAACTCTAAAAGTTACCCAACTTTTGTGTATTCACCCATATCTATTTTTGTGAGTTTCTGGCAATATATACCTTGCCTTGTAAGTTTAATATTATAGAGATCTATGATTATGAAAAAATTTAAGTCCTTGTTTAGTCTTTTGTTTCTTAATATGCCCAGCCCATTATTAGGTTCAGAATATTAGATTTCATTTCACTTCTATTGTATCTCTAATATCGCATCTATTTTTTTTTCAGCTTCCCTTAACTATATGCCTGCTAACTGCTAGGGACTTGTTTTACAATTTTTCTCTTATCATTCATACATTTCATCTTAGGTTTTCATCCTTCATCATTCATCTCCTCCTTCCATTCCTTGGTCAAATTACGTCCATTTAGAATCTTTTGCAATATTTTTCCCATTCCAATCATTCTTTCTCTTATATTCTTTGCCAAAAATTCCTTAAATTCTAAAAAGTCACCCTATATTTCCATATATATTTAAGATCTCCATCTTACTCTAGTTACATTCGTCTCTTATAATAATATCAATTTCATTTCCAATATTATTCTATTACATTTGTTCGGTCATATGTATGTAGCTATTACATACTGTTATTTATTATATTTATAATATCACATCTTTTATGGAGCTTATTGTAGAAATTTGTGGCTTATTGTAGATATTAGATAGTATTTTTTCTGTACTGTAACATAATGAAGACTCACTAGAATGTATGGAATGTGTGGCATGGAAGATGAAAATCTTATACAGGGTGTATATGAAAACGGGACAGTTACTTTAATGGATGAAAGGGCATAATTTTAGTATGTAGTTATAAAAAGAATTATCGAATAAAATGTAGCCGTTTAAGAGTTATGACCATTTAAATTTACAGGTGTTAACACCATTATTTCTCGTAGAAGTTGCTGGAACGTGTAAAGTTACAGATTTTAAATCGAACATATTTTTTTATTTTGTAATAATTTCAACCGTTATTGAAATAAAGCATAAAAACCAACTGCAATAATAATGCATATGCCCCTTAACAATTGTTTACAAATCGCTACGATCATGAACTCTAAATTAAAAATACGTTATTTCCACATACACAGGAATATCAACCTTATCTTTACATAAATAAAGGAGATTTCTGTGGATATGTAAAATATTGTAAAAATTAAATTTCGGTGTCGGAAATAAACAACTTGTCGTGTTAAGGGGAAGCACAACTGAAGTAAATTGTGATTTGACCTGTATCATTGTTTTTATTGCACAATAATACTTTATTGAAGCGTAATCAAGATGCATTCTCGGTATACTATATCATGTTCAAGAAGGTGTTCCGTTTTCATATATACCCTGTATAATATACTTAATTAAGTACCCATATACAACAGAAAACCTTGAATTGAAAATAATTAGAAATTTATATAATTCACAGAATTGACTTATTGAATTGAACAGAATTACACATACATTACTTACAGAATTGAATTATCTATTAATTAGAATGTGAGGCTGTTATTTCACACATAAATTATCATAATGTACTACATTGTTTATCAAGTTTAGGGATATGTGACTTGTGGCAGATAGTGAAAATGTTTGTGTATTGTTATTGGTTGAGTGTTTTTGTTAGAAATCTTTAAACAATGTACATAATTGATGGAAATAAATTGAAACAACATATTCAGGGTGTCCACTTTCTGGAAAATCAAGGAAAGTCTAAATTCAGGAATATTATTATTAAATAATTTGCACTCATTGAAAAAAATAATAAAGAAAGTTATGAAATTATTCATTATTTATTTACATTGTATTTTGTTATTTTTTGGTAAATTTAAGAGATACTTGCTTTAAAATTAAATCGATTCTCTACTCGAGATTGATTGATCAAATTTTGCATTAATCGATCTCAGATCGCCATCCCTAGGAAAGTTGTTCCAACAAACTGGATGGTGTAATTACACTTTTAGCCTCGGTTCAGTTACTATCAAATGAACTATTTGCTGGCTTGTCTTCCCCTTCGTATATAAAAACCTATATTGGTGAAAATAATTAAGTCATAATCTATTTCACCCTTATACTTTGTTCTCTGGAAAATGGCATGAAGTAAAGATTTATATATATATATATATAAAACATGAGCATGATGCAATCTTTTACCATACTGTCTTATGTATGGTGGAGTTTATTGTCATTTCTCAGTGGTTTTTTCCGAACCGGTGCCTTACGACCTTTGATTCTGAATATATAAAAATATCAAAAATTCATTATTTGAACGTGAAATCTTAATTAATCCGATCCATACTTTTAAGATCACCTGTATAATTAATACAGTTTTAAAATTACCCGCTCTTCATACGCGCAGTTTACACAAATGACATGAAGCAAGCACCATGAGCTGGCTAAGGAACACTTCGCTGACGTTCGCGAGGCAACTGTCTCGCTCCCTCGACCCTCGACACGACTACGAACCACAGGCCTGCTACAGTTCCTTCTGCAAACACTGGCAGCAGGCCTACGATATTATACTCCGATCACAGGTAATACTAGCTTTATTCCGAGACTTCACTTTAGTCATTTGCAGTTTGCGAATGACCTACTAAGAATGAACATTTCTTCAAGTTAACTAACCAAACTACTTAGTACATAATGAATACCGCTCTAGTGATGGGTACGTAAATCTGTAATGACAAATGAAATGTGTTTGTATGTACATTCCGCTATGCAGATCTACATTCAGGTCTCCTGTCCACGAATCTGTATAAGACCGACCACTTTATTATGGCTCCCGAGCCACGCAATCTGTCTGCTTTCAATAACATGAGTTTGATTTTACTATGCGAACAAAAATTTCTTGTACCAAAGGATATGGTATTTTCACTAAAATACACTCATCACAGTCTGTGAACACGTAACAATGTACTTTTGTTAAAGCAGCAACGGATACGGATCTTTACATGGGACACGTATTAATTTGGTTCCTACCCATCTCTAATTGAAAACATTTATTCATAATATGCATTACTATATACATATGTATATTGTATATATGTATTCGTCTACACATAATTCGGGCCTACCCATGTATAATCAAGAGCTTGTTGGCAGCCGAGACATCTTCACGACGATGTCCTAGCCGTGGTGAACCACTTGGAACAGATGGCCACTCTGCTGGTGCTGGAGGCACGGGCTAGAGAGATCACCTCGGAGACCAACCAAGCCGCCTGCCTCGAATACTTACTGAGTGAGAACTTACTGGATAAGCTCTATGAATGGGCGATATGTACTGGGAAGTAAGTACATCGATAATACACACACATAAATGACAGTCTCGTTTCCACAATTTAACATCTAGCGCACCTATTTTGCACATTGGTAGGGAATTAGGGTTAGTACTATTCCTGCTACTACAGCTTCACCAAGAAACCCAGCACATTCTTGGCTTTAGTGAAGACTTCGACGATCGATCTTGGTGTCCCAAGATGGTTAAATTACATCTTATATATGGCAAAGTAGAAAGGCTTCTTACTCTGTATAAGTGTCTTAGCATAAGGTTATCTTATGGCCGTCTTTTACGACCTATGCGGAGGTAAAATCTTTCTTAATGATGGTGAAAGTGGAGGTGGCCTACGGAAATTATCTCTTTTTTTTTTATACCACAAAGATGGTAAATATATGATATACACATATTATGACCCGCTTGAATCTAAGTGCTTGTCGATAGTCTGTAGAAACGGATAAAGTACATGAAACTCTAGAAATTTATTTGGAGCCATAAATGACTCCGTTTTCCGGACTCACTTATCAATGCATTTTGCTCAAATAAAATAGAAAAATGACGGTCTACAGTGAAATGATCTCATCAGTCATAACACATAAGACATAACACATTACAAAAACATAAACAATTTCTAATATTGCATTCCACAGGGAAGTATTACAGCATAGTTTAAGCTGCATATACTTAAGTGTTACTTGTTATTAATCATTCCAACTAAATATTTTATAAGACCAGGTGTATCACCTGCATGTTGCCGATCCTTTAACAATCTTTCACTCCCTCTCTTTTTATTTCTCTCTCTTTCTATCCTTTCTCTTCTATATGAACGAAACTAGAATCTCAATAATCCAATTAGTTATCGATCTAAAGATGCTCCGCATTCTTTAACAAAATACTTGTTGTTTTCAACGCAGTGTAAGTAAGTCGGCGATTACATAAATTACAAAAATTAATTTCTCAAGGTAGATTAATATTTGAGGCTAAACTTTCACGTCTAGTAAATTTATGTAGGTTACAAAGTAAAGATCTATTCGTTAGATAGTGGAATGCTAAACGCTTACGTCATTATTGATATAAATTATTATGTTATACCTACATGCTCCATTTTCGTGTTTATATTTGTCATAGGTCATAGGTTATGTATGTATTCTGCGATATTAGTTTCACGTATGAATCATCAACTAACAAAGTAACATACATTAAATGGCATAGAGAATGCCATTGAATTTGAAGGTTAAGGTTTAGATTATTTAGTCTTTTGTTAGCGCGATGATATATTAGTAATAGAAGGCAATTAGTACAAGTGCTCTAGGTTTAGAGTTTTACTTCACGAAGCTTTTCAACTCAAAGACGGCTTCTGGCGGTTAGGTTAGAAGTCTAAGTTGATTTCACCAGTCTTCAAAGCTCACTTAGTGAACCCCTAAAAAGGGTAGGGGTATTTTTTTAGGGGAAAAAAGGATAGGGATATTTTCATCGTTAGTGGACTCCTATCCTTTTTTAGGGGTTCGCTAAGTCCCCTAATACTTTGGTGAAATCGGTCATTAGGCGATCACGGAACGTAGCAGTCGCCTTAGATTGATTTTAGACTTTATTTCAACTATTCGAAAAGGTTTCAGTTTTAAGTTTCTTTAATTGCTCAAAAGTTTTTTACCTTTGCCTCAATAAATGTCAATAAATGATCATCGCATTACCAAATAGCATTAATTATAAAATGTAATTATTATGTTACTAGCGATCCGTTTCGGCTTCGCCCCGATGGGATGTTGAATGTTGGCAACACACAAAATTTTTTTTTAGATTTTCATACAATAATACCATCCAAATTCCCGACTTTTTCCATGGATTTTTCTGAAAATTTTCTTTCATACAAACGTTACCCTAACAGTTACAAACACAACAAAGAAAGAAATCAGCCGAATCGGTTGGGCCATTCTCAAGTGATGATCCGTCATACATGTGGCTATTGATTTTTTATTTATTGTATAGATGATTTAATGTCTGTCTGTCTGTTCGGCTTTCACGCCTAAACCGCTGTACCAACTTTGATGAAATTTGGAATGGACATAGATTATAGCCAGGGGATGAACATGGGCTACTTTTTTAATTCCATGGAAACGAAGTCGCGGGTATAAGCTAATATCGTAATAAACGAATACTTAAGTGAAAATACATACATATCTATCGCAGACGTAATTCTAATTATATCAACACCGTATCTAGAAACTTGATAAATAATTCAACATACGACTCGCAATTGCCGCAGTTTTTATTGAACATTGTTTTCCGTTATCGCGTTTTGATCGAGCCGTTAATACAGATAACTTTTTTATTTGATAATATTAATTAATATTTATGTACCTCTGTGGTACCTTGGATATAAAAATTAAGCACTTAGCCAGTCCTTTCTTTGGTATGGAATTATTTCGGTGTCTATCTATCCGTCAAACACCTTCTTCACAGAAACTATTTGTCACAAACAGCTAATTGGAAAAATTATAGTAACTTTAGTCTCCCGAATACATATCTTTTTAACTTTGATAGTTAATGAAAGGGCTTAATAAATAACATCAAAAAGAATTCTGTCCCTCCAAGCTACCATCGAAAATACCGCTCATAAAAATATGAGAAATGTTAGCAATATTCATAGTAACACAGTTCCAAGAAGAATTATCAGAAATACATTGTATTGTGTAGTAACAATGTACTTATTCTTCAAATCAAATTAAACCTTGAGTACTCAGCTTGGAGTTGGAAGACATTCCTATTCACACCAGTGTTCCAGTTTATATTATTTGTTTAAAAAGTATGTACTATTTTTATCTTCTAATTTCGTTACTACATACGAACTTCTTACTTTTCAGATACGAAAACGCAGTACGGTTAGAGGAGCTGAAACTATTCGGAATTCTCATCACACATTACAGTTGCCAGGTATAATATATAAGTTCTTTTAATAGATAATCTGCGTATTGTTAGTTTTAAGTATAAAAGGGGTCCAAACTTCTCTTCTTATGAGACAAACTGGCTGTTTTCCAAATGACTAGAGGTCAGCAACAAGACCTAATCTTTCTTCATAAAATTCTTCACTCCTTCTTGGACTTTCCTTCTCTACTTGCATCTATCAGTATTAATTAATACTAATTATAAATGTTGTAATTCTAAACCTTTCCTTCTCCAAGTTTATAAAAATAAGACATCATTTTGTAACCCTATTGTAAGAATGTGTACTGATAATGATATTACTTCTAACGGTACTCGTAACCTTGATGTGTTTAATGCCAAATTCGCTGCTTTTAAAAGACAAGTCAGAGATGCACTCAAGTGAACTTTTAATTTTATCATTGTATTATATTTATTTATTTTTAATCTTTGTATTTACATATTGCATTTTTTTATGTTTGTAATTAATAAGATAGTTAATTACAGTTAATTAGTTGTGTGTATAATTATTTTTGTAAAATTTGTATAGTTTTTGGACGTAATCTGTTTTGTATACCTAAAAAAAAAATAACCGGCCCCCAAGCTGCGGAAAATCTTGACTCTATTGGAGGATTATATAAATTAGCTGTAATATACGAACAAACATGACAAAACTACTACCATTGTACTATTTAGTTACAGAACTGAAAACCAACGTGGTCACCGATGACGAGTTTATTTTTTCTTTTAAGAAATCAAAAAATGGATATCTCATTTTATAGTAAAATAGTATGATGTGTCACATCATTTCTAACAGTTTATTGATAAATTCTGTAATAGAATTTAAACTTTATGTGGCATATGTTACATTCGCTTTTAATGTGTTTTATAAATACTTAGACAATTGTACTTTTGCGGTATTATAAGAACAGTTTAATTGTACCACCTCTGCCAGAGACATATATATATATGTAGATGGGAAATTGAGCACTGAGAAATGACTCACTTTGTGACGGCGACTCACACGAACGAATAAAAAGCGAGCATTATAGTCGATAAAAACTATTTTATTGGATTTTGAAATGGAACATGTTTTTTATTTAATGATTTAATAGTCATTCAATAAAAAACATATTCCCATGCATGTATTCAAGTGAGCAAATAATTTATTGTGCATTTTACAACAGAATAGCATCTATTATAAAATAAATATAGACACAGCCGTCTTGTAGCAGAGTAGTGAAGTGTCTTATGTAGCGAGCACTGTAGTATCAATAAACTTAGTATACAAAGAGTACTGGCGTATACAAAGAGTGCGAGTGGGAATGTAATATTGTATGGTAGTGGCACGAGTAGGAAAGGGACAGCAAACGAGACGCTATTGTAACCCTTTTTGAATGACAGATCGTCACAAGTCGTCACGCTGTGGAGAAACCTATTGGCTTATTTAATTATTTTGTGTTAATCATGTTTTATTTCAAAGAAATAATGTATTTTTCAATAATAGATACGTGTCTTGTATGTGATTGTGATATTACATATTGCAAGAATCAAGGGAATCATTAGTTTCATAGGTGACATAAAAACATTAAAAATCGTCACGCGTCAGCGAGCTCTTTGTTCGTCTATACGCCAGTATATATTAAGTTTATGGTAGTATCACTGCAATCTCTTTCCCTCTCCTCCGACTTCATTCTGCACACTACGTTATGATAGAATTTTCTTTTGCAATTATGTCTTTTCTCAGCCAGTGGGACACAAATGTAGGCTAATATACAAAAATTATAAAATAGTGTCTCTGGCCTTTGCCGTGCTGGCAAGATATCTTTGTTCTCGTTTATCGAAGTTGAGCTCACACAATTTTTAAGAGCTTTTATTTAACTCAACTTGGTACAGTATGTGGGAATATCGGTCAAATGTAAACCAGTTCCACCTAACCAGTAGAGCTGAAATTTTGCACACTGTTGACAAACACAATCTTATAAATTGTTTCATGTGATGAGTCAATCAAACAATCTTTAGCTATTTTCCGCTCAAACTCCAATAGCTGCCAATCGACACGTGTTTCGCTTCTCAAGGAAGCATACTCAGGATATACCAGAGATCAGACTCGGTCAGCTAACCAGCACCGAATCAACAAATGAGTCAGTTGCACGACTATTTATACTAATTACCCTGAGGATGCTTCGTTGAGAGGCGAAACATGTGTCGATTGGTGGTTTTTGAAGTTTGAGTGTAAAATAACTAAAGATTGTAGGAATTCATCACATGAAATGGATTTCCGCAAAGTAACGCCCGAGTCTATACAATATCTTATAAATTGTTGTTTTTAAAAATGTTTTTCAACGTTTTACATTTTATTTTCCAAGTTTTTAAGTTTTAAAGTTTAGAAAACGATAAAAATATCGAAAGAATAAGTCGTATGAAGACCACATCCAAGCGTACCAAATCAGGAAAAAATACGATGCCATGAAACCGTCCGTCATGTGAATGTGCAATTACTTTTAATAATTTTCTATTGTGTATATTTTGATCTCCAGGTAATAGCCGCTGAACCATTCTTGAGGCCGCTGTTAAAATTGCTCAGTGGATTGAGGAATGAGTTGCTTCCGACAAATTTAGAAAGTTAGTATGTATATTATTTATCACAAAACTAAAAGCCTAGACTTTACAAATAACTCCAGGCGTCGTATCTGAGCAGCAACGGTGAGGTAAATCACATAAATTCATAGACTCACCTGTACATAAAACACACATTTATTACAAGATAAGTTGATTGGCTGTCATTAAAATTAAAACAGCACCCCCCCAACTATATTTGTTTGACTTTATTTGCCTTTCTTCGTAGTACGAAACGGGGTGTCTAAGAGTTATTAAGTCTATGGCTAATAGGTCAAAAATATTTTTTACAAATTTTTACTCTCTACACTCTTTATGTATTTTCAATAGTGTAAGTAGTCAAACTTTTAAAATTGTCATTGGTATTAAACCTTTTTACCCTCTTAAAATATGATTTTCCAAACATTTTTACTCGGTTGTCGCTTACGTTGTAAAAGAACTTACTGATTAAATGTATAATTTTAGCAATATCGACTCTTCAATGATAAATCGATCAATATATTTAAAAAATATATACATTACAAGTTTATAACCCCCATTTCAATACTCAACATTGTGCAACAAAAGAGCGGGAAATTGGAGACAAAGAAAATCAAGAAAACAATGTATAGGGCTAATACATAACTTGTAAAAGTGACTTACTTGACATTAGATACTTATTTTTTGAAAGAGGCATCAAAGTGTAATTTTAATGCTTATTGATACTCTATCCATCCCTAAAAAAGATACGGCTTGAAAATATATAATATATTATATACAATGTCACCAAGGTCTAATTAATATTTTACTTTTACAGATCAACTAATAAAAGTCCTAAATCAGTTATGTGTGGTCCTGATGCAAAACATGAAATTTATTGACTTATTCTTCTTAACAACACACACACAGAATGGATCACAAGCTGAGTAAGTATTAAATGTTCGTATTTCGAAACTCCTCCTGTTCTTATTGTTTCATTGCATGGGAACAAAAAAATCTAAACAGCAAAAATTGGTCAAATAATGAAATGAATTAATGAATTATTTATTCATACAATAAAGGAAGTCAATGAAGTAAATTATAGTTCACTTACTTGGGAACAATTAATTTAAAGTGTTCCATTTAAATTCAAATTATGGAATACTTTTTTAGCACACAAAGTCGCACATACCTAACAACTTTTGTTCTATGATTTTTTTTCAAAGTTCCTCAAAAATCATTTGTTAAGTTTTGTTGCACTGTCTGAAACGTAATTACACTGTACGTATTTCCAATGGTACAGTGCAAGCGCACCGGACCTCAGCGTCGTGCCGCCTCCCCGCGCCCCGCTGTGCGTATGTCGCTAAGACCGGTCAGAGTAGGCGCTATTTTCAGAAACATTTAATGTATTTTATTTTTGTATGAAATATAAAGTTATGAATTTTTAAAAGTCGTACAACAAAAGCTATTGGGGATAATATTGTGTAGACTCAGGTGTTACTTTGTGGAAATCTATTTCATGTGATTAATTCCTGAAATCTTTACCTATTTTCCGTTCAAACTCCAAAAATTACCAATCGACACGTGATTCGCCTCTCCACCAGCACCGGTTCGGTGCTGGTTAGCTGATTGAATCTGATCTGTGGTATATCCACAGGTGCTTCGTTGAGAAACGAAACACGTGTCGATTGGTGGTTTTTGGAGTTTGAACGCAAATAGCTAAAGATTTCGGGAATTTACCTCATTGGGCATAATGTTAAGAAGAAAATATTGAAAAGTTATTAGTATTTTTAAATGAACCTTGTATACTAAGTGTTTTTACCAATAAAACACTCGTTATATTATGTTAATCTATTTATTTGATTAGGAATACACAATTAGTAATATATTATATTTGCAATATACGGACATTTTCTATATGGGTGTTGTTAGAGCGTCTCATCATAGAGTCCATCTTATTTCCGTTTTTAATTAGGCAATGGCCTACAAGACATTGAGCCGTTCTTTTTTTCTTTCGTTCTTTGTGGCATGGCGCACAGTTTAGCGCATTTGCCAATGTCACGTATTAATAAGTAGAATCACAAGTAAATTAGATTTTTCTTATCGTAAAACTCGTCCAGTAAAGTGATAGTAGGCTTTACTGAAGTTGCAAAGGACTTCTTGGAAGAGCGCGAGAATTTGAGCTACACATGTTTATTTGGATCTCCTCCATTCTTTTCACTTACACAGAACTTTAAAACACAAATCACTATCATTTTTGTACTTTAAAACTCCCAAAGATGTAAAAAATAGAAAATATAAATAAAATGACAACCTCACTCCTCTCGCTTCCGTTCCCGCCAAAAAGTGATTGAGCCATTCCAACACTTAAGTTTCCGGTGTATGTCGTGGGCAGGTTCATAATCGCGCGGCTGCTGCTGCCGTCGGTGCACCGGAGCGGCGCGGGCGGCGCGGCGGCGCGCGACGCGCTGCTGCTGTGCGCGCGCGTGTCGGCGCGCTGCGCGCCGCTGGCCGCCTGCCTGCTGCGGGGGAACGCGTGCCCGGTACTGGCCACAGGTACCGCCACACCCCACACCCCACACCCCACACCACTCGACCGTGGACCACGCAACCTTTCAATGACAGGTCGTCACAAGTCGTCACGCCCCGGAAAACGCTCTAGATTCATTATTTTGTGTTATTCCTGTTCTATTTCAATGCCGTACTGTATTTTTCAATAACGGTTACGTGTTCTATATGCGATTGTGATATTACATATCGCAATAATCAAGGGAGTCATTCATTTCATGGGTTTGGAAAATTAAAAATCGTCACATGTGAACGAGCTCTACTAGCAGTACAATTCTCCCTTAGAAGGGAACGTAAAGGGATCTTAGCCCATACAATCGACATTTTTAGTAATAAATAGATAAATCCTTTATATTCTTATTAAAGTAGCAAAGTCATTTATTTTGTATGAGAACAATTTACGTCTAAACACTGTTGCGGTTACTGCGTTCTGTTTTGATTTTATGCTGTTTTTGCCACACCACCGAATAGAACAATAAGACATTATATAAATACTTAAATATCTGTCGGAATATACAGAGATGTACACACAGGTTATGTACTGCTCAATGCGAGCGAGAATTGATATTTGTTAGTCTAAATGAATGGAGCACTGGTGAATAAGATGGTTCGATATTTCGTCTCTATAGGTTGAGTGCTCCATAGCTACAACATAGACCACACGGACAGACACTTTCTTCTTCTCTTTTATATACTGCCAACTTGTTTCATATTTATTACAAACATTTCTCCCATTTTTATGTAAAAAAGTGGTGCATCTCTATGTGCAATGTCTATCTTCTTTTTTTAACAATAAATCCCTAACACTCTCCAGTAAAGCAATAGTAGGCTTTACTGGAATTAAATAGGACTTCTTGGGAAAACGCGAAAACTTCAGTTGCATATAATTATTCATACTTTCCAATTCTCAGCACTTACACAGAACTTTAACGCACAATATACTATCACTTTTTACCTTAGAACTCAAAAAACGCAAATAATTGAAGAGTTCAATAAAATGCCAATTTACTTTTCGCGTTCCCACCAATAAGTTGGACAGAGACTGAGATTTCAGGAGTGTTAACGGTATAACAGGACGGAGAGGGGTCGTTCACGAAAATACTCTAAATATTGGAAAAATTAGTTAAGTAGCTAATTTTTCCAGTAAGCTAAAATGTATCAAAAGTAGGGAATTTGTAAGCTAATTTTCCCAGTGAGCTAAATTCTCGTAAGTGACATAAATTAGTAAACTAATTTTCCCATTCAGCAAAATTCCCGAGACTGAGAAATTCAGTTAATTTTTCCCTGTGAGCTAAAACTCCAAAAAGTGAAATCGATAAGTTAATTTTCCCGATAAGCTAAAATTTCCAAAATGGGGAAATTCCGATAAAGTAAAATTCTTAAAATTGAGTGTCACTTTTTATTAATGACCAATCTCTAACCACAAATAACAATAAAACAAGCACTCTGACCAATAACTATTTGAGTGTTTTTTATAAACTAAAAGTTACTTTTAATAGTCATAAATATAATTGTGAAAAAATATTCAAAATTTTTACATAAAACATATTAATAAATACAGCAAATGTTTTCAAACTTTAGTATGGTGGAACGAAAAGAAGCTCTATCTCTGTCGCTCTTAATCCGGGGAAATAACTGTACGAGTTTGTAACGTCACAATGACTATTTTCTTACACAGTTTTTGTAATATCTGGACCATACGAAGCAAAATAAAAGAATATTACAAGTCGTTATTTTTAGTGGCATAAAAAAGTGAACCTCTACAAACTTACTGGGTGTACTGGGAGACGCCCTCAGTAATCGTCGTCTGGTTCTCATAGCACAGGGAATACTCTACTTTGAGATCAGATGATTGGTGTGTATCGTCTGGCGCATTATTATTATTATTTTTACACAGTACGAAAGAGATAATTGTTATGCATCCCTTCATAATGCCTATTGATGCCGTAAGTAAAAATAGACAACTGTTTTATTTTGTGGCTGTTTTAGTCTGACTTATTGTTTGTTATTGTTCTGAAATCTAGATACACATTATTGTTAACCAATCTAACCTATTTCTACAACCGAAACCGAGATTCGGTTTTTATTTCAATTTCGACCACAATCGATCACTTTTGTAACTTTTCGTGATAATTCTTTCATACATTTTTTAAATTTATGATAACTTTAGCTAATTGAAAATTATGTGTTTGTGTGCACAGAAACAGTTATTTGATGAATTGTTTTTCTTTAACTTTATAACAAAAAAGTACATACATATGGTAATATTTACAAACTTAAAACGACTAGATATTGATTCAATAAGAGTCGATTTTTGCAATAAAACTCGATTTTCGAAAAAAGTTGTTATTAAATTTTTTGTATTGATATTTATTTACATTAACAAAAAGTACATACATATGTTAATATTTACAAACTTAAAACGACTAGATATTGATTCAATAAGAGTCGATTTTTGCAATAAAACTCGATTTTCGAAAAAAGTTGTTATTAAATTTTTTGTATTGATATTTATTTACATTAACAAAAAGTACATACATATGGTAATATTTACAAACTTAAAACGACTAGATATTGATTCAATAAGAGTCGATTTTTGCAATAAAACTCGATTTTCGAAAAAAGTTGTTATTAAATTTTTTGTATTGATATTTATTTACATTAACAAAAAGTACATACATATGTTAATATTTACAAACTTAAAACGACACATTATCTTAAATAATAAACTTCCTCAAAGTTGCCGCTTATAAAGCTGTCATTGCTTAATGTATCCAGCAGACTGGCAGCATTGCCTCTTTGAATAGCCAAAAAAAACAAAAAAGTATATACGTATCCTAACGTCAATATTTCCAAACTTAATCTAATCTTCAAAAACATTTTCTACTCTATATGGTATGAGGTAAGATAACTTCCCACATCTCGATCGTTGCCTAAGGAAGGGCGAAAGTTCACGAATGTGTTTACGGTTTTGTTCGTAAATTCTTTCGATTTTCTGTCGAAATCGAAACGTAAGATTTGACTTAGTTCAAAAGCTTCGACTCTTCGTACCGAATCTTGCCGAAAAGAAAATTTGGTCAGGCATTACACATTATATTGTATTGTGCCAGGTCTGAGTGGTCTGTATTCGCTGCTGCCTCGCACTCTACCCGAGCATGTGTACAGACTCAGCCCAGACGACGTCAACACAGTACACAAGCTAACATTGTTCATAGACTCGCTGGAATTCTGCAACGCTGTGGCTCAGGTAATGTACTCCAAGTAAGTATAGTACCCGACAGCCAGTGTTGTCAGATTTGAGAAATACATAAGTAATCCAGGTACACTGTGTAATCCGAAAGTAACCACTAGACTTCAGGCAATCGAATGACTCTTACTAGCAATTGAAATAAAAAATTAGCAATGAATCTACAAGTATAATCTGTCGAAAATAAATAGTAGCGAGATTGTATCGAAAAGTGTTAAATGAAAGCATTAAACATATTGAAGTATTGAATGTTTATTAGAACTTTTTCTGTTAATTGAATCTATATGCGGGTTAATTTTTACAGGTGGCTCATCCGACCATCAAGAAATATTTACTAGATCTGCTCTACCAAGGGTTCCTAGTACCTGTACTAGGTCCGGCGTTGTTACAGGTAACGACACGTCACGCACAGGTGATGGGATGTGTGAATGACGCTTCATAATTTTGGATACACCTCGGACCAAGAACCCAAATAGACGGATCATTTGCTCTAAGAGCGTGTCCTTTTTTTGTAGACCGAGGTTCTAGACTTACTAATGTGCGTGACTAGGGAAGGGTCACACTACAACAATATACAATACAATATACAGCTGAACAGGACATATTTTTGTTCCTGTTAATACTTGTAGCTAATACTTAAGGTTTACGAGTATTTTGCAAATAATTATTTCAGTAATGTACGTGAAGTCGTGATCTGACACGAATTACATTGACAGTGTTGCCATACTTGCTATAGCTAACTGTTTTACTCACGGTTACGCTTAATGAGATAGAAAGAGACTCGAAAATTCGTTTGACACACGGTGATAAGAGCGGCAAGTTATTATGACTTCGTCCATAATGTTCTTGATCCGAGTGATACATACTACACAGTGACATGAGCTCTCAACAATTTAAAATATTAAACGTAAAAATCGACATAGTTTTTCATCATCATCATCAAATCATGAGTCTTACAAGCAAGTTTTAAATAAAATGTTTGCATGCATTAGAATAATTAGAAAAATATACCTTTGTATGTACTAATGATGTGCGCCGGAACGTTAAAAATGTATTTCTGCGGATACGGATCCGAATACGGACATTTGGTGTCAACGGATCCGCGGATATGGATACGGATCTTAACTTTCTTACTCGATCGATGTCGGTGCGCGTGACCTTGAAACGATAGTTGACGCCATTTAATCTATGTATTGAAAATTAATAAGGTAAAAGATCCGCAAAAAAAGTAACGCATACGGATCCGGATCTTTCTTCCCTCTCGAATATACGCGGTTACGGATACGGATATCCGGTACATCACTAGTATGTACTATGTCATCTGTTTTGTACTAAATGCACAGTATTTACTTTTATTACGTGTATCAATATACAATATCTTACTAAAATCTCTAATTAACTGTTTCAATTATAGCATTGTAAGACAATATTTAGATTCGCATTGAACGTTAATAACAGTTTATACAGTAAATGAAATTATTTAATCATGATTTTCTACTCTTCAGTCAGTTCAGATGCTGTATATAAATGGGAAACTATAATTATAATTTGTGATAATCTTATTATTTAGTAATACTGACATATAGGGGGTGCATTCTTGTGCACCCCTGTGTGTCAGTATTAATAATGATGAATGGAAAGATGATTTTAGATAACATATTAATTATAATATTTTTTAAGATGTCACAAACATTGTACTTCGGTTTCAAAACAAACTTGCAGCTGGTCGGGACTGACTGGTCCTGCCCAAACTCCGAGCAAAGAAAAGTGTGCTTTTAAGTTGACACTGTCAATGGTTAACCGTAACCATACCCTCTCCAGCACAAGATTTTGAAACATGCTGTAATTATTTTATGTGCATAATTGAAATTTATTGTATCGTGTGTTGTTACTGATTTTAAACCTTATTTTCATACTAATATGGTATAAATTCTCTAGTCTTAATCTTTATTCCTTCTATTTCATTTTTACAATCTAAACCAGATTAATTTGCTATGTTTTACTTGCTTTACCGACTACTACATACATATTTCGCCTCTCAACAAGAATTGTATAAGTCAGTCATACACTGACTCCTTCACAACAGTTGAGTCCTGGAGGATACATCCTTCAGAGGCAAAACGGGTGTCGAATAGTTAACAGGGTATTAAATGACTCAATAATTAACTTAATGCTTGTTTATTTATATGGCCATTGAAGACACCTCGTTCAGAGTCGAAACAGGTATTTAATAGTCATTAAGGGTGGCTTGCACCAACTATTTAAACTCAATTTAAGGATTTGACATCTCGCTGCACCAGCTATTAAATAATTGATGCAAGCGAGATGACAAATCCTTAAATCGCGTTTAAATAGTTGGTACAAGCCACTCTGACTCAAGTGCAATAAAATATAACAGATTAACTTGTTAATTAATAAAATTTGTGAACTAACAACACTGAATCTATACCATATTAAAGAAAAAATGTTAAAGATCTCTTACTCACTTTCTTTCTCTCCTTAAGTAAGAGATCTTTCTTATATCTGTGGACATGGACGTACGTACTTTTTGATTAGAATCAAAGATATGAATTATGATGCGCAGAATCGCAGATATGAATTAAAATTAAGCTGCGTTTTTATTGAACCCTTATATGGCTCTTGCTAGATTTGTTGCCTGTTAAGCCCTAGACCAAACTAAGTCCATCGCTTTGAATTAACGTGTTAGGCAGTGACTGGTGCTTGAGCGATAATTATTTAGCAAAACCATCATGCATTTGTCATTCATTTTGCATGGCGCTTGCACCATCGTGTAACGACTCATCTTACAGCTTATTCATTCTTTTACTTAGTGCGAGATAACTGGCCGAGTCTACTTTCCAGACGATGATTCGTTGAGAAACAAAACACGTGCTATAGCCAAAATTCTATTACACTACAGACTCGCCCCCGCTTCGCACGTGTAGTAATTTTTTTGGAAATAAAATACAACCCATGTTACTCGCTGATAATGTAGCTTTCTATTAGTCAAAGAATTTTCAAAATCGGATCAGTAGTACCGGAGATTACCCCGAACATCCAAACTCACAAACTTTACCTCTATAATATTAATATTAGTATAGATATGAAATACTTCGATATTTTCGTAAAGCAACATTGAACTTAATACAATATTTTTATCTATTAGCACGAATTAATTAGTTACTATCGTTACCTATTAGTATCTCTGGAAAGTTCCATAGGTGAAAACTATACATTACGTCAAAGAACATTCAAAGATCAGGATTATATTGATGCTAAGGGAGAATCAGCAATAACCCTATTCAATTTCCTTGAAACTGGAATCTTTTATATATTAAATCCTTTGAATATTATTATTTAAAGAATCAAAAGTTAAATCCTTATTTAATCAAGACATTTGAAATTTATTAAACAGTATAAGAGTTATCGACTTTTAAATTCTCCTAGTAGGGATAAGTTAGAAGATGACGCAAATGATGATGTCATCGCTCAGTGCTAGGAGTAACAGAGAGCTTATCCCCAGATCCTCTATTTCATATTATTCAATGAATTTTGTTTATTAAGTTTTACAGCGGTACTCATGATTATAAATATTTCAGTTAGAATAGCCTGTTACATCAAAGTACGTCCATGTTCTGGAAATATGTAAACGTTATACGTTCGTGGGCTTCCATCATTACCGGGTGAAACATATGGTATGGACATGCTTATATTGGTATTATTTACGTACTATATATGAGTATATATGTAATTATATGGCGGTTGAGTGACTGGGGCGTGTGTTATGTCAATAAATTCTAAGCTTCATAAATGTACGCTTACAAAAACATTGTCGTGTTAATGATTTATTGTTATATTTATCATTAGGATTCCATAACCTAAAAGAGGAGAGGCGGAAGCCTTATAGCATCGCTCTGTTGTCCGTTTCCTCGTCAAGATCAATAATTTTCTCGTTCGTCAAGATCCTCACAATTGCAGAATAGCTGATCAAATTAATTTGAAATACTAAGATTAGCAGTCTTAATCCTTTAAAAGTTCCAAGTTTCTAACTCAATGCAATGTAAAGAGAAGGCTTTTCAAAACATGTTTTGATAATGACAGAGTGATTCGCTGACTGATCATCAAAACATAAGGGCTTCTTACCGATGATCAAAAATCTTGAACTAATTAGTCCAATATTTTGAAATCTTGAGTGATACCTATATACCAGTTATAAGATCGCATCACCACTAGCGAATTTTATTACATCACCAATACTTTCATGCAGAGAACAAAGATATGACGGTTAGAATGTCTAAAAAAGTGTTTAATTTTATCTCCACACTAGTGTTTTGGTGCCATAGGAAAAACTACTACCTGTGAATAGATCTGTCGATTGGTTTTATAAAAGAACGCATCACTACAGGCAACTTCAAAATATCACAAATACATCCATGTCGAGAAAAAAGAATATGGGGATTCGAATGACGAAAATGTTTGTTTCTCTGGACTAGTTTTTTGGTGTCCTAGTAAAAGCCGCTGCTGGTGATGAGATAAATTGATTGGTTTTGTAAAATATACCAC
Organism: Zeuzera pyrina; assembly: GCA_907165235.1. Classification (NCBI taxonomy): domain Eukaryota; kingdom Metazoa; phylum Arthropoda; class Insecta; order Lepidoptera; family Cossidae; genus Zeuzera; species Zeuzera pyrina. Next base: position 17,805,159 of record OU015638.1, on the reverse strand, counting down.
CACTAGCAACTTTTACTACAACATCAAAACATCTAGGCCGGGAAAAAAGTTTTTTTGCTATTATATCGTCGAAAAAATTTGTTTTTTTTACTGGACTTGTTTTTTAGTGCCATAGTAAAAGTTTGTACTGGTGATGAGATCTGTCGATTGGTTTTATTCATGCACATTAATAGCTCTAAAATTTTAGACTCAAGAAGTTACATTGCTTGTTTTTTGGTACGAAAGAAGGTCTCATAGCACAAGTAAAGACAATAATATCCCAAAATTGTGAATTTCTAATAAAATCTGAAATTAATATGTATAAAGGTAAAAAATAGAAGAAACCATGACAATCGAACTTATAGTCCGACTTAATTCAATAGTGATTTCAAGTTCCAGCTAAAATAGCGTTGTCGATATCGATTCGACTAGCTGACATGACATGCAATTCGTATTCGTTCGACTAGCTGACATGACCGCAACGAAGCCATATCATAATGTATTAAATAATTCGAATAAATAGACATCACTTTTTATTTTTCCTTTTTATATACGATTTTATCCATTTTTGTTATTGCTACAAATATTCATAAATTTTCGACGCTACCCTTACCTCATGAAAGGAATGATCCAAAAAGGAGATTTCATGCGGAAAACGCCGCGGATCAACCGCTACAGACTAATCATAATGAAGTCGACATAGGGTAGCATCACTATAAAAAAAACGCAAGAATTGTTTACCCTCACTCTGTTCTGCTCGGTGACGCTGTAAAAGCCACTAGGGCTAACAGCAAATAGGGGTTTTGTTTAGTCGGTGCGAGTCCGACACTACCCAGTCGGCGTAGAGTCCGGCTGGACGTCCGTAGGGATTTCATTTTGCTTCTCAGAAACCAAAAAAAAAAATACACTATTGAATTAAAAGTTGCACTATAGAGAAAATACATATTTGGGTTTGTTCAGACATTATTATTATATCCAAGGATATTGGTATGGAACCCTCGGTGGGCTAGTTCGAATTACACCTAATTGGTTACGAGTATTCGCATATTTTATATATCATTTACATGGATTCATGATTTCAACTAATATTATGTATACTATATGCACCTAAAGTTTGGACATATTTTTCCTAAACGTGGTTTTCAAAAATATAATCACTTATATTAACGACGGGATGATATTACTAATATACCATGTTATTATTTATCAAAACAATATTCAACTATTATACAACTATGAATATGTTTATTCATGATAACTTTTATTTTATGGGTGGGCTTATAAGGTTCTGTTAGCAGAAGAAATGGTTTTAGATTGACGTATTTTTATATGTTTTCATTAATATTTGATATTAATAGTAAAAATTATTTTCTTTACAAGTACAATGTTGAACACTTTCGAATTGATCAAAAATATAATGTTTAAATAATAAAAGTTTTCTATTTTGATAATAGGTCTTTACCTATGAAGTTGCCGTTCTACAATACTGGCCATTTGAAATGTAACTTGCGTATGGCTGGCAATAAATTCTAAATTCGAATGAATTTTATTTTAAAAATATAGAATTTTATTTTCAAATTAAGTCATTTGTTTATTGATTAGTTTTGTTTTCACTACATTTGTATTAGAGGAAGAGCCAGTGACCAATTTTCAGTTGTCATTTCAAAAGTCTTGAAAATTTACTGACTCAATGTTTAATATCTTCTCGATAATAGAAACTACTTCTGGCAGCCCCCAATGGCCGGGGTAAATTACCCTAAAATTTTAAAGAGGGTAGGAAATAAGAATTATTTTAGTTAAAGTATCAGTCATGAAATTTATGCAGATTATTTTTAAAAGTATACTGAATGTATAGAAAATTCGCCAGAACATTTTCGTCCCTCCTAATTGTTGACAGAACGCTATAAATATCTATAGAAAATAGGTTGAGTTGTTGTTATTTCATTAGTCTTCAAATTTTAACACAATGCAGAAAATATGTATAGAAAATATATTATTGCATGCCAGAAATAAATTTCATCACTTACTATCTGCCAGTGGGAAAAACGTTCCCGTGCGAGTGCGAGCGAGACAGTTAAATTCATATCTATGAGTTGAAAAGAGAGCGCATATTGGGCTTCATTGAAGATGGATGGTAAATTATATGAAATGAACAATTCCTTGTTAAAGTTGAACAGTTAAACTCATAGAAAATGTATATTGCGGCAAAATTACCTGTCCCTGTGACAGAGGTATTCTCTAAGTCAAAGGTGGGCAAACTTTGCTCTTCGGAGGAAAAATTGTTTCCCAGGTATATTTTGTTTGTGGTAGGATAAAGTGCAACGTTGTCGCACTTACTAATCTGTAAAACTGTTTTAACTAAAATTGACTTGCAATCGGTCTATGAATCATTGGTACTTACAACACTTTTTAAAGTCTAAAGTACGTTTTAGCTACAAAGCATTAATTGTAAGTATTTTGGCCAGCCTTAGTTAATCGCTCGTCCCCGCTGTTCCTCGACGACAACGCTCGACCTCACACGGCACAACAGACGGTCTCTAAGCTACAAGAGCTAGGGTTGGAAGTTTTGTGTCATCTACCGTACTTACCAGACCTTGCGCAGACTTCTACTTTTTCCAAAATTTGGAGAACTTGTTGACAGAAAAAAATTCTATACCCGAGAGGCAGTATAGAATGCCTTTGAAGAGTTTGTTGCCTCCCATACACCTGGCTTCTTGAAGAAGGGCATTGAAAAATTACCACTGTGCCGGCAGAGATGCATCGATAGCATGGGTGCATACTTTTATTAATAGAAATAAAAAAAATACTTTAACTTTTTGTATATTAAACGGCAATTTCATAGGTAAAGACCTAATATTATCCGCTAAGTATATACGATTTTTTATGATATAAAAATTAATTGAAATTATTTCTTGAAGACAATATGATATTGTTGATTTTGTTAGCTTTATGTATTCAGTTAATCCATTTTTTCAAAATTTCAATCAATTTATTCATTGCTATCCATCAATCTCAGTTTCTTATCGGTTCTGTTCAGTACAGGTGTTTTTCGGATTAGTTCAATAAAAAAAATCTTTTCAATGAGAGACAGATAAAAACAAACAATTTTAGTGAAGTATGAGTTTATCTCGAGTATTTAAAGTACACGTGAGCCCTCGCGACGTCACTCAACCCCGTATGCCCTATACAAAAACAGTAAGGGATAAATTATTTTCAATTTGCGATCTTTTTATGAGCTCCTCTCTGAGTATTTAAAACGCACGCGACGAGACGTGACTCCCCGGCCGGCCCGGGTGGTACAAGCCCACTAACGTAGCACGTGCGGTAGCGGAGAGCGGGCGCGTTGCAGAGCGGCGCGGCCGAGCAGGCGGCGGCCACGGCCTACCTCGAGCTGGCGCTGCGCTGCGTGGGCCCTGCGCGCGACGGGCTGCTCCGGACCGCGCTGCACTTCCTGCTCACCTACACCTACGACGGCCAGCGGCTCCTCCACGTGCTGCTGGCGCGCCTCGACGGGAACACGCAGGTAACACACATACACACGATGATCTGTTTTGTGTTATCCTAGCGAGATATGTCAGTTATCTGCCTAGAATACCTCGCAAATATGACAAAAATTTAGGTTCATAAGTAACATCATCTATTAGAACTCATAGATTTCAGAAGAATCGAAATCCGCAACCATATTTATTCTATTGGAGAAATATAAAACTATCCCAAATTAACAGAAAAACGGAAAGAAGAAGATAGTACAAATTGTATTGTACAATATTGCCAAGAGATACATTTTTAAGAGTTATCACTGACGGCTTTCTTTTTCTCTTTCAGTTGTCTCTCGTCTCACTCTCGCTCATGGAGACCCTAATTGACCTGAACTGCGAAGACGTTATGATAGAACTTGTTTACAAATACCTTTTAAGCGGTCATCACCTACTGGCCTCGCATAAACACAAAATATGTGACCCAGAGTCTTACCGCGAGGCTGCTGTCTCCTTCTTATCTTTAAGCCCTAGGTGTTGTACCAGAGCTTTGGAAAAGACCAGGGAATGGGTGGATGAATTGGCCCTAAGTGGGAGGAAGGTGCTTGATTTTAAGAGGGATGACGGTAGACTAGTGAACGGAGTGCAAGAGGGTATAGCGTTGAATAATCTAGTCCATGATTTTAATTTTAATTACGGGGTAAGTTATTTGTTATCTATATCTACAAAATATCTCTTTTTATTGTTATTGTTTTCACTTGAATTATGTAATTATTGTTGCTTTTATTATTTCTAACACACATTTTTCCTCTCGCCACTATTACTGATTCGCGTATTACCTACTGACATTTCAATGAGCATAACATTCATCCAACTGACTTATTTTCCGTGACCCACTTTTCTATTTCTATCTCGTTTCAGAACCCGAACGAAACCTTATTTGGTAATTATCACGCTTACTTATGTGACGCGAGATTCGAAATAGTCTCAAAAACATTGGCCTGCGCCAGTTGGAGCTCAAAATATGACAGCATTGTATCACCCAAACGAGAAACAAATAACAATTCCACTAAAGAAGTGAAAGAGATAGACGTACATCACTGTGCAAAAGAGCAGGACAGCCTAATTTCGACCTGCACTAGCGGCTACGATACTCTAAAAACTAGTGATACGTCAGATAAAGAACCTCATAGTCTAACTTCTTTGAATGAAATTGCTCCGAGTACAGAAACGGAAAATTCTGGTAACATGTACACTGAAAATAAGGCGTCATTAATCGATGCTGGTGACATAGAAAGAATAAATGACAGTCGTAATAGTGATGGGAAAGATCACGATAGTTTGACATCGATAGGGGAGAGTAGTGGGTATGATAGTTTTAGATACAGGATAGAGGATAATGAAGATGGACAAGGATTTGCGGAAGATTCGTTTAGAAAATGCTTTAGTAATATAGAGAGTGTGAGAGAGTATGACAACGAAGTGCCTTTAGTCAGGAGTTGGAGAGCTACTGCTGAAACAATTGTGGGTGAGTTCATGAAAATAATATTAAACAAAACTACAAACTGTATGTAGTATGTACATGTATTTGATATATTGATGATCAACAATAACCTTACTGTAATAAAAGAAATATTCAGAAAAAATTATAGATGTTAATAGATCGTCTATATGTAGTTTTATAAATAAAATGAAATGAAATTAATGAATTAAAAAACAGTAAAAATGAAAATTGAATTCATGAGTATCAAGGTCTCTATTTCGTTATTTCCATAACTGCCTTCTACATGTTTAAATAAAATTGACCATGAAAAAAATTTTCTGTCTACCCAATACTTCAATTTTGTGTTTTCTTGTGATAAATTCCCAAAATCTTTAGCTAGTTTTCGCTCAAACTCCAAAAACCATCAATCGACACGTGTTTCGCCTCTCAACGAAGCATCCTCAGGATATATCAGAGATAGGATTCGGTCAACTAACCAGCACCGAATCCAAATTCGAATAATTCAAATGATAAATAAATAAAAATTTCCGCGAATGACTTGTCAATGTCAAACGAAAACAGTGTAGGAATCTAAGAGAAATAAAACAGGTTTTTGATTTTGACCTTAAGTCGTGACCAATCAGCGCGTCGGTTGATCGACACTAGCGACCTCTCATGACATAATCAGAGCAAAAATGAGAGTAGTCAATCGTCTCACTCTCACGGCTTGCAACGGGGCTTGCAACCTCTCTTTCTCTGTAATGGCAAAATTCATTATAGCTGTAGCTTTTTTACTTAGGTTCATATAGCTATTAGTATGAAGCGTATTTCATACTGAACTTCGTGCAGATTGAGAGATACGTCGTATCTATTTATATATACGAATACAATTCAACTTCATTGTTTACACCCATAATATTTGTTTGTTTGAGCCGGTGGACGAGTGATAAGAGATTGCTTTATTTTCCATCATAAGTGAGTCAATTCGTAATAAAAAAAATCCAATAAGTTGTTCCTTGTGAGTACTTAAAGTGTATACAAGTTTTAATCGGAATAGAAAATGTAAAATCTTTGAACTTTACATAGAAAAAACAACTAATTGTTTCGTTATAACCTAAGCTTAATTTGTGGATTACTCGACTAGTAAATTACATAAATGACAATAAATGAGTGTACAAAACTATTAAACTCATCGAATGTGTGTTTCTCTGACTAGTAATTGGCATAAAAGACAATTTAATATATCAGTTTACGAAACTAATTAGATTTTTGTTTGTTCACCCATCTGTTATAGGTAGGTATTACTTATTATTATCGGTGCTGTATATTTTATTCAAACGACGAACATATTTAGAGTTGAGAGAATATCTTGGTTATGACGATTGAAAAACTATAAAATACACATGAATACGGTGATTTCTTTTAATAATTTTAATAAACAAACTATTTACGGCTGTATATTTTTAATAGCAAAGTATTATAAAAATTGTTTTGTTGAAAAATAACGCAGGGAGCGTTCTCTTTCATCTCTTCTTGTCCACCGGTTGTGCCAAAGTCATGATTAACTAGTAATCTATAATATTATGGCCTTCCCTATACTTTTACAAAAACTTAAAGAACATGTATGTCGAGCTTGCTCTATTCTGAAGCCCTAGGCACGCCACTGCTTGTAATGTAATCTACATGAAAAATTCTACTGAATTTAGTGATTAGGGCCGAGTCGCATCAATCATTATGTATGTGCGTGTGTGTATCGGTCAGGGCCGCTGGTGGGCCGGCTGCTGCGCAAGGCGGCGGGCCTGCTGCAGGCGGAGGCGCGCGCGGCGTGTCGCGTGACGTCACTGCTGTCCAAGATGGCGGCGCTGCCCTCGGCCCTGCTGGCCTACCCGCTGCTGTGCCCGGGCTGCGTGCCCAACGTGCCTTCACTGTACCAGGTCAGTAACACCCCTTTTGATTTTTATTGATATTATAATCGGGTATAGTTACGAGGGCTGCTATTTATGTATCCGGAATAACAAAGTGAAACAAACATATAGCATTTATTATAGTTTTATTGCTTTTCAAAATATTCACCATGATGATCAATGCACTTTTGCATGCGTTGGAACAATTTTCGTAGCACTTTTTCCATTCGAATAGAGGTATCTCCAAAACGTGCATTTCGAACGTATCAACAGCCTCTGCACGGCTCGAAAAACGTTGACCACGTAATTTATTCTTCACGGTTGGGAATAAATAGAAGTCGTTGGGGGCCAAGTCGGGGCTGTACGACGGATGACCCGTTAATTCGATCTTTTGATCTTCCAAATACCGAGTTGTTTCGGCCGATGTGTGGCAGCTAGCATTGTCATGATGAAGAAGAATTCTGCGTTGTCGGTTGTTCTTTCTTATTTCTGCAAAGACTTCTGGGAAACAAATGGTCGTGTACCATTCAGAATTAACCGTTTTACGATTCTCTAGTGGCACTGTAGCTACATGTCCATTTATACCAAAAAAACAAGCGACCATTTGCTTCAAAGTGCTTTTTGAACGAATGACTTTTGTTAGGTTCGGCTCATCTTGGAACACCCAAACCGTAGATTGTTGTTTAGTTTCAGGATCATACGCATATATCCAAGATTCATCACCTGTGTAGATATTATAGACAGCTTTTGACGCACCCTGATTGTACTTTTGTAACATTTTTTCACACCAATCGACACGAGCCCGTTTTTGGTCAATTCTCAAGTTGTGCGGAATCCAACGTGAACAAATTTTTTTTACAGCTAAATGTTCGTGTAATATTTTATATATACTCGTCATACTTATGCCCAGAGACGCCTCTATCTCGCGATATGTAACATGACGATCTTGCATTATTAGTTCCCGCACAGCATCAATATTTTGAGGTATAACAACCGATTTAGGGCGGCCTTCTTTAACTTCGTCCGTGAGCACAGACCGCTCACGATTAAACTTACTAAACCAGTGATACACAGTAGTTTTCGATGGTGCTTCGTCCCCAAAAGTCGAAGTGAGTTGATCGATGCACTGTTTTTGAGTTAGCCCTCGCCGAAAATCGTAATAAATCATAGCACGAAAATTTTCACGACGTAAATCTATGGTGATAAAGACTCGCAATTTTCAAAATGACGCCACAAAGGATGAACAAATGACAGCTACATGAAACAAATTGTATTCTTCAGCCAAAGAGTTGCATTTTTAAATTTTATAATTACTTTTTTAATATTGTTCTGTAACTGGCCAGTTCCGGATACATACATAGCAGCCCTCGTACTAGTTAACCGCTTAAGAGTCCGTTTACGATACAGATAAAGTTGATTTTTGCAATTGCGGTTTGATCATATTTGGAGCTGGTACATAGTCAAAGTCGAACCAATTTATTCAAGTAAACCCAAGGTATTTTTGAACGTCAAATATATTTAAGTTCGGTTCAAATAGAAAACCTGGACACTAAGAAGAACCGACATGAAACTCAGTCAGGTATCATTTTTTCAACTTCATGCTTGGCGTTGGGCGATGCGTTCAGCGCGCGTTACTAATGTACACAGAGCGCCCTTAGCACGGCGTCCAAATAGCGTTAGTAGGGTGTACACGTTGACTCAGTTTGATCATGGACGTGGAAGTGATTGTTCGTGGCTGCTCCATTGTCGCTATAAAAGGTGACGGTAGAGGCAAAAGAAATTTTGGGTACACCCAATGTTACGAGATAGGCTGACACATGGAATGTTTATAACGTTATATCCAAAACTATGGTAAGCCCAAGCTTTTTTATTTTAGAATGTCTATGAAATCATTTGACGACTTAATCCTTGTTATAAAAGAAGGTATCAGTGATGGTTCAACTATTTTAAGGTACTCGATTTCTCTAGAAGAAAAATTCCACTCCACACGAAAGCGCGTAACCAAATGTGCACACTCATGTCGGCATTTTAGAATGTCTATGAAATCATTTGACGACTTAACCCCTGTTATAAAAGAAGGTATTAGTGGTGATTCAACAATTTTAAAGGACTCGATTTCTCCTGAAAAAAAATTCCACTCCATAGCACGCAACCAAATGTACACGCTCATGTCGGCACATGAATCTCGAAGCGCGCGAGTGACGTCTATACAACGCGCGTTCGAACGAAAACCTGCGAAAGCGCGTTCAGCGCGCGCTTGACAAAAAGTGCGTGTTCGTGTGTGTATGCTTAATCAAACTTCTTGGTTTTGAAAACTCAACAAAGAACGGGTTTCAAAACGCCTAATGTGCACTAGCTCTTAACGCAGAGAAATCTCAACATTTGTTTTTGTACATAAATGTAATTTGCAAGAAAACTGCATTACAAATTAAAAAACTGGTGTTAGATCTCATTTGAGATATTGTAAAATATTACGAGGTGAAGAATAACAAGGTTTCTACTGATTTTTCTTATAGAAGTGAAATGTAAATAAAATCACTATCTGTTGGCATTAATTATATTATCCTGTGTTTACATACATACATCAACTACAAACCTGATTGTAATCTAAATATGTTAAATACAATTTTTACAATCAATCCATTTAATATAATAACCCCATCATACAACATGTTGTTACTTTCAATTAATTCAATACCAGACAATTTAAATTCAACAAACATCTACCTAATATTTAACATGTAAAACCTAACACACAACATGCCGGCTAGACTCAGGGTTACAAGCTCATTTGAGGTAAACGTTTCTTCTGTTAAACATTATTCAAAACTAAATTTAACATAAAGGAAAGGCGCCACTGGCAGTAACGGCTGTAGACCGAAAAAATAAACGTTGACAATTTATTGCTATCTAGTGTTTGGTTTGTACCAATACACTGAAACCGTTACATGAAAATTATTCAAACCAGTCTCCGGAAAGCCGCAGCTGGATGAGAAGTGGTGAACTTGTGGCGGGATCCATACCACAAACCACCACAACGCCTGTCGCGCGACCCAACCGGCCGAAGATCGAAGCCTGCCTCATGCCGCTAGGCCAAATACTAGACAGATCACAGCCAAAGGTGCGCCGGTGCATGATATGACCGCACATAAAATACCCGTACCGCAAGCTCCCGTACGTGAAACACCCGCGCATGGAATCATGGAACACCCTTACAGCATACACCCCTACCGGAAACCTCCTGGAATACACCATACAACCGAATCATTATGAGAACACGGCGAGGTGTTGCAACAACAACCCTCTCAAAACACAGGCAGGCACTGTCCAATATTTTATAAATGTGGGTTGGTCGGAAATTTGCACATATACCTATTAGAGGAAAGTGCATCAGGCTTGGACCCACTGCGGTCCAATTGCGGAGTACGCTATCACACCAAACCTCCGGGAAAAGCACAGCCACCACACAACACCAACTATCTCTGAAGGTAAATGAGCCGAGCCTGGAATTTATAGGGCCCAATGTCAACTACGGGGTCACCAGCACACACTTAAGACCCCAAACTCAAGTGCCACTATTATTAATTTTATACCGAACAAACTACAATACACCAGGCCGAGCTAGAAAAGAACACCCCACCGCGGCCATTTCCCGTATTCGGGCAAATATTACAAATACGACGTTTCCTGTATTCGGGCTGCAAGCAAGGCGCGTTTACCCGAAAAGAGGGAAATACACGTCGACTAAATGCCATTTACCGCAGAACCCCATACTAGAACGTAAATAAACTCCCGAGAGTAGAGAACACACAAGCGATGGCAGAATAAAAGGACAAACGTCAACCCATTCACCACAGATAAAATACAAAACCACTACTAGCGTTTACATACGCTCCGAAACGTGTAAACCAGGGGTTCCCAAACTTATTTTGTCTACTGCCCACTTTGAGAATAAATTATTTTTTAGCGCCCCCATTTTTTTACCTACTGAAAAACCACTATAACTTCAAATTAAATTAATTAATTATTGTGAGCTATATTAGCGGAGATTAAACATTAATTCCAAACGAGACTTACTATAACCCGCAAGAGTTAACTTGAAACCTGAGCGCAGTAGGTAATACACAACGGCGCTCAGGTCTCAAGTTAACTCTTACGGGCTACACCTGCCAATGAGAATGATTATTGAAACGCAACTTTATAGTATTCAAACAGAGTATCTTTTATTCAAAATGAAACAAATATAATCGATCCTTATAGAAAAACTAATGTGAAGGATGAATCTGATGCTGTTTAATAAGTTTGTTGATATCAGGTTCCAATTTACTCAAGAACAGTCGCAAGTCGCCACGTTTGGTAACATGCAAACGATTTCTCTTTTTAGTAAGCAGTGTTGCCACAGCACTAAATCCACGTTCACACAAATATGACGATGGGAATGCTATCAAGAATCGCTGAACGATTGACCACAATCCAGGGTACAATTGCGGGATCGGTTTTTGTAGCCAAAATTCTTGGTAACCATTTTTGAACTTGATTTTTATTTCCTCGTTTGTTGTCAATTCTATAAGTTCTTCTTCCAGCTGAGGTGACATTGCTGTGTTGACATTTGAAAACGGATCCAACACCCAGTCTGGTATTTCCAAGTTCAAAATGTCCTGGTATCGTTCGGTGAAGTCAATGTGGAGGTTTTCCAAATGTTGGCAGTAGGCAAACAATTCGTCGTTACTGCATGATACTGATAAATTCGGAAAATTGTGAAACTCACGTCTGCCCATATTCTTTTTGTGTAGAAGCAGTTTGGCTGCGAAAGCAGCAACGGCCTTTTGTTGTTTTAATTAAATTTAGTTCATCGTCTTGCAGTTGGAGATTCATGTCGTTGAACAATTTATACAGGTCTGTCATGTAAGCTATATCATTCTTTGATGTAATGAGCTTGTTGTGCAATTCTGTATCTTTAGTTTCCACGAACTCTATAACAGAGTCAAACAGGTTGTAAAATCGAGTCAGACAATTGCCTCTTGATAGCCAACGAACTTCGGTATGAAACAACAAATGGTTGAAATCCTCGTCATTAGTAACACAAAGCTGATGAAATAATCTATCTTTCAAAGAGCTGTTGCGGATTTTATTGACTGCTTTGATGACATATTGCAGTGATTGAAATAGTCGTTCACTTAAGTTTCTAGCAACCAAATGTTGTCTATGAATAACGCAATGTACAGCATGGACATCTGGAATTTTATTTTTTAAGTACACTATGAAGCCTTTACGACACCCTGTTATAGCCGGAGCGCCATCCGTAGCAACTGATGTAATATTTTTCAAGGGAATCTCTTTCTCATCACAAAACTTTTTCAATGTATTGAATATGGTTTCGCCTTTTGTATCGGTCTCTAAATTTCTAGCAAAGAATAGTTCTTCACATATTTTCTCATCTTTAATAAACCTCACGTAAGACAGCAACAATGCTTCATTAGTTGGTAAAGTGGACTCATCCAGCTGAATTGAGAATTGACTTGTCTCAGGTGATCACACAATGATCCTTCAATGTTTTCAGCCATTTCATCAATTCTTCTTTGCACAGAATTATTACTCAAAGGAATTTTTCGGATAATATCTGCGGCTGGTTTATGAAGCACAGTAGTTATTACTTCCTTTATTGCTGGCAAAATTAACTCTTCTCCAATGTTATGTGGTTTGCCTTTTTGAGCAATTAACAAAGAGATATTGTACAAAGCTCGAAGTCCGTCGTCATCTTTCTTAGCAGCCGCCGAAAATAGTTTTGCTACACTTGGCTGAGTATTATGCTTCTTCTCTAGGTCTTGAAAATATGCTACATTCTTGTCTTTCTTATCTGGATGCATTTTATTCAAATGACCTTGCAGTCTTGAAGGCTTCATTGCTTCATTCGAAAATGTTTTTAGACATAGAAGACACAAAGGCGACGCATTTTTGCTGTCTTACGTGGGGTTTGTCGGATTTTCAATGAATCCGAATTTATAATGTTAATGTAAATTATTTAAGAAAAAAATTTACTAGGTAACAGTAATTACCTACCCATTTTAGTAAAAATTATTTTAAAATTTTGTAAAATTTCTGAGATGCAACTAAATTTTTGTGCGAAACAGGGTTTTTTCTAAATTTTTTTTTATCCAATCATGTTTCCACGTTTAAGGATTTGAAGATAAGGAGTTGAAGTTGTATGTATCCAAATATATAACTCTCAGTCTTCTTAGATATCGAGATTCAGGTCACCAAACACACTAAAGTCTGCATAGGCGGACTCTTATGGGGCATGATCAGCCGAACTCAGACCTTAGTGTTCTTAGTAAAACACTCGGACATTATGACTAAGAATTCGACCATTATCAAAAAATTCTGTCCTGGCCTGAAGGTCTAAGTTCGGCCCAAAACCTCCATCGTGAAGAACAGTGTATCTATATATTTATAGATGTTATGTTCATAATGAAATGTAACATTATTCAAATATAAGTTAACAACAATTTGTAAAAACAAGGAATAAGAATCTATTTTTTAATCGGTTGTACTCAGATACTAAGCAAATTAAGAGACGAGGTGGACGAACTGACCAGTGAGCTGGACAATGTGGGCGAGTTAGTAGACAAGGCGCGAGTTTTCCTCGTGCAGCGAGAGATGGCGCTGGTGAAAGGGCGGGTGCCGACAAACGATGACGGTGAGTACAAAGTTTTACGCTAATAACTAATAGGCGTGCCAAAATTCTATTTTTAATACGATTGTATCATTTGTATCTGGATCAGTCCAAAGATGCGTTTCACTGAAACGATTCATTTAGAATTTAGATAATTTCGATCGTCGATTCTCAACTAAAGCAGAAAATATAGTTCTTGCCCGAATCAATTAAATGCCTTTTACCCCGTTAGGTATACAGAATATTTGTATGTATGTATATATCACTTTTAATTGACCTTGACTAATTTAATACATACGTATTAGTGTTGTGAAATTAAGAAAATTAATAAAAAACTCAAAATCGCAATATAAACACTCGTTCTATAAACTTTTATGCAATTTGCAACTTAAGAAATCTTTTATTCTGTAAACAAAGGTTAAGGAAACGTAAATAAACAAACATGGTGACATCGTCCGAAGCGCCCCGAACAGCTCAACGAGAGCGAGATTCAAATTGACCCAAATGATACATACGTAACGGTGTAATAATTCGGATCAGTAGATCACTTCAAAGAAACGACTCACTGAGTCGTTTCAGTAAAGAGTTACACACGTCTAATAACTAATTAATTTGTGATGGAGTAGTGATCTGATTGTTCACTGAACAGAAGTTAACAGAAAATCGTAATGAGTAAATTTCTTGAGCCTAACTATACCAATTATAGTTATGTTTAAGGAGCCGTTGTTGCTTGGTGAAAATTAAAAGCGACGAACGAAAAAGAGGAAATTAATGGACTTCATGGTAGACGTGACTAATAAATAATACACTTTTATGTTACTAACTACAAATTACAAAGCTCGACCAACCTGTGACGAAGTATTGGAATCCTTGTACATCGTCATTGGAATCGTTGTACACCTAGCCACTTGACCTATTATCTATTTTTAGCTTTACCGTAGTCTAGTAATAAATCGCACGTAATTTTAACAGGCCTGTTGGTATGGCATATGTATTCCAAGCAAAGACCCCAGGGGATTCGATTCTCTCTAAGGTCAATTTAGAAAATGAACTTTTGTAATTTGTCTTGGAGTCTAAGTGTTATTGGGAGCTCCCGCAGTCCGTTGTATGGTACTCACAGCACACCCCTAGTACTAAGTTTTAGGTCACGTAATTGGTGGAATTGTTTGGAACATTAATTATTATTCAGGCCAAGCACAAGTGCAAGAGTCTCCAGTGCGAACAGAGGAGTCTCCGTTCCGCCGCGGAGAGTCTAAGCGACGAAGTTTCTCTAGCAGCCTCTCCAACTTCGCGAGGAGACTATCATCATGTGAGTGTTTTGTATTGTCTTTCATACCTTCTTGAACCCAGTTCTTATAGTGGACAGATATTCCAGTGCACTCTGATATATACTGATAAGTAATGTTGTACGCGGCCAGCTCTTGGATGAGTGATCAAGTGGTATATTAAACGTCTAAATGATTGGGAAGCCACGTTAAGCCATTGGTACCATGGTATCGCTTTATGGCGGTAGTCGCTGAGCTTGATTAAAGAGAATTATACTGTTTCAAAGCTGACAGTAGTCTGTCCATGAGTCCGCCCCGTGGCTGCGTGGTAATCTACAATTCGTATCCAGAATGATACTCAAGTGTAGATCTTTAATTTAGCACAGATAGAAAGAGATGCCGCTACATGCGATGAAAAGCAACATTTCTTTCTATTTTCAAGCTGAGATTCACACTTCAGTATCGTTCTAACGGGCCTAAGATTCGTCTTCATTTTTGTCTCATCCTCTTTTGAGGTGGACAGAACATCAACACGCAACAAAATTACATTTTCATCTTCAGGAATATGTATTTGGACTTGGAACTAGTAAAGCGGTACTAGATGATGGAATGCTGGCACCTGTTCTCTAAGCTGAAAGATAAGCAGCCGGCATGTAAGGATCCTTATGCGTAATGACTGAAACGGACCACGGAATATTATCATGTCTATCAATCTGTCTGCCCGTATGTCATAACTGATTTATTGCATCATTATCTTAGCTGACAAAGACTTGTTTGGTAACTCAAACTTAGAAATGAAAAACAACTGAGGTTATTTTGGATCTAATTTTTTTAAATTTAACTTTTACTTTGTTGCTATTACTACTAAATCCTAAAGATAATGCGTGTCTAACTCGCTCATGACCAGTTTTTCTTTCTCTCTAGCCAGGCAGACAATGAATGAATTAATTAAATATTACTCTCTGTAAAGTCCACCAGTCTGTAAAGTCTACCTGTCAATAAAAGTTGCGTCAAAATCAATTCAACCATTTCGGAGATTAACCGAACAAACCAACAGACAGATATTTAAAAAAGGCGTGCTTCAGTTATAGTAACGTTTAGTAATAACTATATTGATGTAAGAAAAAGTACTTATTTCGAAATCACACTGACCGCGAATAAACTTGAAAACTGCTGGACCGATCGGCATGGGACCAAGACCATTCGACGCGGAATTAGTTGTAGATGGTTTTAGGCTACTTATTTTTTGAACTTTTTTTTTGGCCAGCGAAGCGGGCGGGCACCGACTTGTTATAGGCTACTTATTTTTTGAACTCCATAGACACTTCACCATTTTTCAATCAAAAATGTACTATTACGTACAAAATTTTCACTTACGCCCAGCGGAGCGGGCGGGAAACGGCTTGTTTACTTATATAGATTATTGATATTTTGAATTATTGATATCACAGTTAATTAAATATTGTACTTTTAAATTATTTCTTAATTGTGCTATAGTTTATATGTAGGTATATAATCGTTGTTGTGTCTGTTATTGTGTAACTTCTTAAAAACTTGAACAATTGACATAATATTCGAACAATATTTTTGTTTCGTTGAGAGGATGATAGATGGCTCTGTAGTCAAGTTATTAACGAATTCATTATTTATGCAATATCTATGTGAATATGTAATTATTACTATATTCTTGTAAACAAATAAACTTAAAAAAATAGCGTCGGACTTTTTGGCAGGAACGGGAGACGCGAAGTTGTCATTTTACTTAGATTTTATATTTTTTATATTTTTGGGAGTTTTAAAGTAGAAAAGTGATAGTATATTGTGTTTTAAAGTTTTGTATAGGTGAAAAGAATAGAGTAAGTCTAAATAAACATGTGTAGCTAAAATTCTCGCGCTCTTCCAAGAAGTCCTTTATGACTTCAGTAAAGCCTACTATCACTTTACTGGAGGAGTTTTACGACAAGAAAGAACTAATTTACTTGTTATTCTACTTATTAATACGTGACATTGGCAAATGCGCTAATCTGTGCGCCATGCCATAAAAAAAATAGCGTCTAATAACAACAATTTCCACAATTTCAGCTTCACCATCACAACACAGCTCACATAGCATACAAAATACAGCGTACAGTCCAAGTCCACAGAAACGGTTA
This sequence comes from Zeuzera pyrina, assembly GCA_907165235.1. Classification (NCBI taxonomy): domain Eukaryota; kingdom Metazoa; phylum Arthropoda; class Insecta; order Lepidoptera; family Cossidae; genus Zeuzera; species Zeuzera pyrina. The sequence goes on along the minus strand of OU015638.1, from coordinate 17,788,226 downwards.
GTTTTTACACAAGAAGAGTATTGGAACCAGTCCATCACACTCCGATCCATATTAAACGCAGTGATATTAGACGAGTGGGTGAAGGAACTGGCAGCGTTAGCAGAAGAACACGCTTTAAGACTTTCAGCGGAGAATTACGAAGATGACACTTACATAAGGGCGGTGGCATTATGACTGAGAGCCAACGCCGCTGGTGGCTTGAAGAAAAACAAAAAAGTAATTCCCGAACGGTCTGTTGACACTTATTTGTGAAGACGAAACTTAACTGACGCTAAAGTGAGCTTTATAAGCAAGAAAACAGTTTTTATGACGGCTGTAAATCAACAGTACAAATAGCTCAATCCCCGAAGACGCGTCTACACACACATACACACAGTCCTAATCGCTTACAGTGCAACTATAATTATATTAAACTGCTATTGTGGTAGTTCTATCATTACGTATTCATTAACATGGCCACACACACTTAGATAAATTAGCCAATCAGGAGAGAACGTCACTATCGACTCGAAAGATGCTCTTATTTACAGTAATGGTACTCGTCATCTACTATGAATTGGCAGAGTGTATTTATGATCTTCACACATTATTTTGGGCGAAGCTTAGGACCTATGCCTTCTAATCAATAATTCTGGATTCTTACTAGGATTCTTGGAATTTACTATCGTTTTAATTTTAATTAAACCTGTTACAATTTATAAGATTGAAAGACGTTAAGTCACGTTATAAAATTTTGACAGCTAACGTTAAATCCCATACATTCTACTAATGATTTGAAATCGATAATTAATTTTTCGGTCTGATTTAACTGGAAAAGCCATCTCTTAAAATAATTCATGACATATGGAATAAACTATTATATTATTCAAGAGTTTTAATTGACTAAACATGCGTTTCAATATATACTATTCATTATTTGAAATTATTATTTTTTTTTCTCAAAAACAATAACTTTATTAATAAAAAGTACATACATATGTTAATATTTACAAACTTAAATTAATTATAAATATGTATTGACATTACACAAAATGAATGTTTGTAAATTAATTGACAATGGATAATAAAAATCTACTAAAAATTGTTTTCTTGCTCAAAAATGGCAACACTGTTGCTACTTAATGTTTTGGTAATATTATGCAAGAACTTACCATGATGCCTTCTATAGCAATTATTTTGAAGTAGTAATGAAATGTAGTCAGTGTTGTGTAAATAATAAATAGTCCTTTAACTTACATATAGAAATGTGGGCGTCCAAGCCTAAAAGGTCCTGTGGTCGGCATTTAGTTTCAGAGATATAGGCAGTTTTGTAAAGTTGGGTGAAAAAATGGCATTTTGGATTATTAATTAATGCTCAATTATTTACAAGTTCATATAGTAAGTGACTTTATATGGTGTTTCTAAGTAGAAACAAACAAGTAGAAGTGTGTTTTTTTTCAGTCAAATTTTAAAAATGCTTTTTCCCAAATCAAGCTTTTTCAGAGTTTTAACTTTAAATGTGTGATGAAAAAGAATATGCCAGTTTTTAAATATTTTTTTAATCCTTATTGTCAATCGACTATTCTAAATTCCGAATCTAGTCTTAACTCAATACCCCACTACTGGACCCTTTTTGCTTGGACGCCCACAAATAAGCATAATAATTATTTAGAAATAAGTTTTATACTGGTCTTAACTGAGAAACAATAGATCTTCGGAGTGAGGGTGATGGAAGATAATAATTTTATTCATACAATTGATACAATTTAGCCAACAACAGGTAACATCAAAAAAACACTTGAAACATCAAAACTTATTTTTATTTATGATTGTGTGAAGATAGTTAAGTGACATTGACAGAGAGAAGAGAGCGCTGAATCTCTTTGTTTCTTCTGAGCTTTTGGCGGCGGGCGAAAGAAGTTGACAAGTCCTGCGGGGTCGAAGCAAGTGTCCTATCTTGCCACGTAAAACTTAGTAACTCAGTTTAAACAAACTAAACACGCAGCTAAAGATTGATATCAATAATCAATAACCCTGTCATTTACAAATTACCAGCGTGCTGATATTGATATCTGATATGAGTTTGCAGCCTTTAAATCGTTTGATTTTTAAGAAGCTATTATTTCCCCTTTCTGCAGCGGAGATACAAGGCATTCATACTATTTATCATATAACCAGTAATTAACAGCTCTTTTGCGACTTTTCATGTGAAACCAGAGTTCTTCTGTAAGCGATAGCTGGGACATAATATCTCCCTCCTACTACACCTAATGTCTTCTCAGATAAACCCAATGTAATTCTTAATTGTTTTGTGAAACGAACAAAAACATACCGTGTACTTTTTACATATCATGTTAGCGTATGTAGCGTAATTGGTAGTAAGTAAATTAAAACGCAGATTATTAAACGCCGGAATTACACCAAAATATATTTAAAAATCGTCAATACATAAAAAAGCTTCAATTTCATTTAGACCTAATGCTCAAAATAATATTATGCTAAGCCGCTTAACAAGTCACATTTGTAAATACGGCAGGTGTAACTATTTTCGTCGAAGACACCAGTACAGCTGTCTGTACTTGGCTCAATAGATATAATCAATTACAAAAACCGAAATTATAGCGATATTACAATAACATTAAGCTACAACCTTATCTAAAATTACGCTACAATCGCTAATGTTATGCAACTTTACGCTACGACCACACATGCGTCTATTGTTACAGTGATTCGATGTAACAAGCATTATATTGAAAAATTAACATCTATTTTGTAGGAGTTCTAGGACCCGTTCAAACATTTAGAAGATTTTTATGGAAAGAATCTGCTTTTGTTTCTCACGCTACTTTGACTTTTAGAATGAATCATATATCGCATGGAATAATCACTCGAATGTTCTAGAACGTTTTGAACCCTGTTCAAATTCAATATGTTTTGAAGTTGAATATTATTACAAGGAACAACTTATCAAAAACAAGACCTGGCAAAAATTACAAATCTTTGACCTTTACCTTGATTAAGTCTTTGAAACAATAGATACAAATGTGGCTCAGTTGTTATGATAAGTATCATTTACTTAACTCTAAGTAAGTACCTTACTTTATTTTGTATTGATATATTAGATGTAGTTGCAATTGTACGATAACAAGATTGCCATGAACGTAATTTTGAACTGTGATGTAGTAATGTTCAAAAAGTTATAGAATTGTATAATTTATTGTAGTATAAATATATATTTTTAGTAATGTTTAGCTGCGGAATATTAATATCCAATAATAATTTATCTTTATCTACGAAATATTTTGAAGTTTTTAAAATGAATTTAATATTAGGCTAGTTCAGACTAACCTACTACTATATAATCATCGCCATATACAAAAATTCTGGTAAATATTTCTAAATATAAACCACCTGAAAATCAAAAAGAAATTGAAAAATATTTTGTTTTCATTTCTTTTTTATATTACCAATAAATCGATGAATTTGTAGTTTGTCTGAGTTAGCCTACATCTGGCAATCACATGTGCCGTCCTCGCTACTCAATCACTTAATATAAATGTGTAAATAATATGCAGTGATAATAATGAAACCGAACCCATGTGTACGAGCTTTTTTAATAAGTTATAATTAATCATAATTTAACAAGATTTCTTATTTTAAGCAACTAGTTTAAACAAAGAACGGTATTTAAAATGGCGGCAAAACTATTTGCTTCTTATCTGTTGGTTATTTATTTTACAGAATTTTACGGTTGGTCGACGTGTGGTCAGTTCAAATATTTAACATAATACGTGTAGGTATATAAAACACTACTCAATTGCATTACAATATGTTTGAAATATTTGTTCATTTTTCGTTTTTTTTTTTGTTTTGGCTTCGCAAATTGCATTTAGCCATTCTTTTTCTTGTTAAACGATGATATTCCCACGGAAATGAGAAAATGGCGGGACCAACCGCAAAGTTCTAATTAACACGAACGGAAAAAGAATTGAGAAGCATCTGTACTTTAATTTAATTATAACTGAGCTGACTACGCAAATACACCGAGCCGCCATTAGCAATGCCTTTCGGTAGTTAAACACGTTCAAAAATCATTTATTCTTTTATTATGTTGATGACATTGGAGATATTTTGATTATTGTGTTTGTTATTTTCGTAAAACGATTAAAGAATAATTTTTTTATAGTTAATTTACGTGTTATTAATAACTTGTTTTACGTGTTTAAAAATCCAAAGCTCACAGTATCCTAGCATATGCCTAGAGATGTATTTTCCGTCCAGCGGATATCAAGTAAAGTTCTTTAAAAATAATTGTCTTATGCACATAATATTATACAGTTATGTGCGTTTATCGAGACACATATCTTCATTTGTAACGAATTTTGTGTGGAATAATCTAACAGGTGTGTCATGCGTACTATTTTTTTTATTAATTCGTGTACCTATTATAACTTATTGTAATGTTTGATATTAATTACAAAAACTAATTGGACTTCCAAAAATGAATTGTATATTTATCAATGTGTTTTTTGAAACAGGCACTATTGTGTTGCTACATTTTAAAACATAAAAAAGTTTTTTAAAAACAAACTTTACTAGATTGACATTTACACTAACCTCAAAAAGTGTATGCAGTTTCAACTCAGTGTTAGTTACGTGGATGGGTGGAAATTGATGTAAATTTCAGTTGCAAAATTTACCCACACATACTAACAAGTGGAGTTAAATTTGAATAAAAGCTTCTAAAAAAATTAAACTTAGTGTTAACACTGATTTAGTCTGTACTTTTTTATAAGCACATGTTATAAAAATCTAGTGTTAGCCGAATAATGATGTTTTTGGAATTTTATTTTAATGAACATTGTGCTGTGTTTTGTTATATGTGTTATAATTAATTATTATTTTCCAGTGAAATCGTCTTTATTGCACAATGATAAATATTGTTATGAAATTTACACTTAAAATGATTTTAATAAATAATGTGAATATGAATTTTTTATTTTTCTTGAAAATTATGCAAGTCGATCACTGACATGTGTCAGTGAAGTCGATACCGTTGTGTTTGTTGAGCCCATTCTCCCGTACTAGGTACACGGACGAATAAGTATTTAAATAAAAGTTCTTTTACTGAATAAATGTTTATATTTTGCACTTTACAGAGTATTGTACTATATCACGGTGGAATACGACTGCCGCCTCGCGGTAACTTGTAACAATATATTGTGGTCGCTACAAATTGTTATAAGTTGCTGACTGGTCGATAATTATATGCTCCCACGTATTGATTGTTAGGTCGGTTGCCATTTTGTTGATTTGAATAGTTGAATATTTCTGAGATAAATGAAGTCAAACTAAGTGTATATTCATGTAATTTTATGATGCCTACCTTCGAAATATCAAGCAGGGAATGACTAAATTATCAATTACATATTGTGTAGCTTTTTTCTGATATTTCATGTAAGTAGGTATAACTTAGTGCAGTCATTCCATTTCTGTTACAATCTAAAGGTGTTAATAAACAGACAGTTTTTAGACATTATCTAATCAGATTATTAAGCATAATATTATTCTTAGGAATTCTGATATTGCCCATGGAATTAGCTGTGTAATTTTCATAGCGATTATGTCTCCAGTATAATATTGTAGTTTTTGCGATTATGACAATGACGTTTTAAAGTACCTAAGTTGAACATCTTGCAGTTGTTAGCCAAGCACGGAATAGGTAGACATGTACCTTATTTTAGTAGAAATCGTAGCTTTAAAATAATAAAGTGATAAAAATCAGATAAAGGACATAAAAATGTAAGTCGTTAGGTAAATATTAGGTCCTTACATATGAAATTGGCATTTTGTACGGGAGGAATATAGTCAATTTTTTTTTTGTAAAATATATTTAATTAATCAAAGTATGCACCATTGTTATCTATGCACTTTTGCCATCTCATAGGTAGTTCATTGATCCCTTTACTAAAAAAACCATGGGGGCGAGAATCAATAAACTCTATGAAGGTGCTTTGGATTGCCGCATCGGGGTTGAATTTTTTTCCTTGTAAGAAGTTGTCCAAATTCCGGAAGAAATGGTAATCTGTTGGTTATCTGTTGGTGGTTGTTTGTTGTGCAGTGTGTGGTCTTGCGTTGTCGTGAAGCAGCAGTGGCCTAGAGCGATTGTCCAATCTCGGTTGTTTAGCAGCTAGTTCTTCCTTCATGGTTTGCAGTTGCTGACAATAGATATCTGCCGTAATCGTTTGGAAAGATTTTAGAAAGCTGTAGTGAACGACATCGGCGCTAGTCCACCAAACACTCACAAGTAACTTTTTCTGAGTCAATTTTCGTTTAGGGCAGGATTTGGCTGGGTCTCCAGGGTTCAGCCATTGCGACGAGCGCTTCCGATTATCGTACAGTATCCACTTTTCATCACAAGTAATGATTCGATTTAAAATCCCTTCATTATTGTGTCGGTTGAGCAAAGTAACACAGCAGTCGACGCGTGTTTGCAAGTTCGATTCACTCAATTCATGAGGTACCCATCGTTCAAGTTTTTTTACTTTCCCGATTTGCTTCAAGTGGATTAATATAGTTTTGTCACTTACCTCGAAGCCTGCAGCTATCTCTGAAGTGCTTTGTGATGGATCCGCTTCCACAATAGCCTTTAATTCTTCATTTTCCACTTTGGTCTCCGGCCGTCCACGGGGTTGGTTCTAAAGGTCGAAATTTCCAGAACGAAAACGTTGAAACCAAAAACGTACCGTGCTTTCTTTTGCGACACCAGCGCCGTGCACATCATTAATCCTTCGAGCTGTTTCTGCAGCACTGGTGCCACGGTAGAACTCGTACTCGTAAATATACCGATATTTCATGTTTTCCATTGTGCGGTAATAAGCGATGCCAAAGAAAAAAATAATGAGGATAAAAAATTAATGACTGTTTTCAAAACTCAAATGTACCAGCTAAATGAATTTATAAATTTGAATTTGGAATTCTTAACCAAAGAGGAGATATTTCAGATCAAAGTGGTCAGTACGACAAAACGCTAATTTCATATGTAAGGACCCAATATATATATATAATATATATAACGAGTTTTTTTTTCTTTGACCGCGATAAACTTGAAAACTACTGAACTGATCGGCATGGGACCATGACCATTCGATGCAGAATCGTCTGTAGATGGTTATAGGCTACTTATTTTTTAAACTCGATAGACCCTTCACCATTTTTCAAACAAAAATCTACTATTACGTACAAAATTTTCACTTACGCCCAGTGAAGCGGGCGGGAAACAGTTTGTACTTTATAAACATTAATAATTCTGTTTTTTGCCATTCTTTTCTTGAAAATGATGTTTCTTGAAATTGAAAATATTATATAATACTAGTTTAACTTTATACTTAAATAGACCTCGTACTACGCTCAGTGACGCGATCATTTCAAACTTTACCGCGTTGCATGAAAAGTTACCTTAGAATCATTATAAAATGAAAGAAACCAATATCTATTTCGTAAAAATCAACCAAAAAGGAATTAAGGGTTTTGAGATTTAAATTATGATGTAGACAACATTGCTTGTAAATGTCATCTATGATGTATTCATTCATTATAATTTATAAATGGAAGCAGATCAAACATAATTCACTCACACATAGATACCGTGTAAGTAATAACACTGTCACTTTCATTGTAGTTTAAAATTGTGTTATGTGTATGTTATGAATCCTTTTCTTTCATTTGTTGCAACACAATGCCACACAGACAACTCCGGAACCGTGGCAGCCGCCATCTTCTGCTTAAGTCAAAATAAGCGGAGTATGGCGTCTGTTTACTTGTGTAGTAAGTCACATGTTCGATGATTAAATATTTCTTGGTGTATAAACATTATTTTGGTTATTTAAAGTGCAAAATATGATACAAAAGTGTTGTACCCCCAATAGTTTCAACGCCTAATACAGAAAAGCCCCGCAAATCGCGTTCCATCGGTAAGTAAATCTGATGTTGCAAATTATTTGTTTACTGCATTCAGTTAGCTGATATTTTTGTATTTCTTGGCTCCGACACTTAAATATGTTGCAAACTATTAAAATTAAAGTTTCCTTATATTGTTTAAGGTTTTTTTATAGGTTTTTTATATTTTTGTACCAAGTACCTAAACAATTTTGACGTTATTAGTACTTGTACCTTAAAGAGGGCCGAATTCAGAGAAAACTTGAGTCTCGTAATAAAATTAAATACTAACGTACAGGTACCTAAGGTTAAGCAACTATCTATTTTTTGCAACTATCTTTTGATTTTGATGTATACCTTGTTAATTGCGGGTTTCTAAAGGATGAAAATCTTCAAATTTTTTGATTAAAGAACTACATAAAAGAAATACATAAGAAAGGCTCCATAGAACAAACTGGCAGACCAATTCTGGCAGTGTTCTGTGCTCAAAACATTTTGAACCCCATTTATTATGTAAAAGAGATACCCGTGAAACCCTATTGTTGTTTGACCATGAAATTTAACATACCTATTAAAAATGAACATGCTATCGCCAAATTAATCTCTAGTCGCTATGCTGGACTGAACCTGGACAAGTGTTGTTTAGAAAAAAGCCAGTGCTGTAATCCATACCTCATAATTACAAAATTATTTTTAATTTATTTATAAAATAATACAACTTTCTTGCTTCAGGTAATCGAATATGTACTTTATATGCATAAATTGTGTGTTCACATGTAAAAATGGTGAAAACAAATATGGATATCTCGAGGCGAATAATGACAAATAATACTTACGATTACTTGCAATGGTAATCCTTAGCATATCTGACATTTTTCGCTAGTTACTTCTGGCACACATTGAAAAACAGTGAAATGATGTGTTTGATGCACATCTATAATGAGTTCTTAGATAATGTAATAAGAAAACAATCCGATTAATAAATAAAAGACTGAAAACATTCTTTGTTTTATTGTGTAAGCTATTTTAGTTTTTATTATCAATGAGATCGATCACCCTCCCGATTTCTTTTAATTTTTGAGTTTTGTGCGTATTTTAGAGAAAATAATAATCAAAGGACAGAGCATAGCGATGAAGGGTTATTGAATAATTTTATAAAACATTCACTGACGCTTATCTCCTTAGAAAAATAGTTAACGATAACACTCGTCTGATATAAAACTTGTTCTATTTTCCCATAATCAAGTTTCTAACACTTACCGTAAAGCAATGGTAAGTAGGCTTTACTGGAGTTACAAAGGACTGTTAAACGAAATTCCTCCAACTCCTCTCACTCGCACACAACTTTAACGTAGAATATACTATAATTTTTGCACTTAAAACTCCCAAAAGCACAAAAAATAGCAAATCTGAATTTTGAATAAAATGCCAACCACGCTTCTTTTGTTCACACCAAAAAGTCTAAATTAAAAACTTTTTTTTTTAAATGGCACCGTACGTGAGTACATTGCCAACGTCAAGTAAAGCGAGAAAACAATTCAATAGATGATTAACGCATTTGCCAAAGTCACGCATTAACACATTTAACACAAACTAATAAACAGACAGAATAAGTAGAATCACAAGTAAATTAGTTCTTTCTTATCGTCAAACTCCTCCAGTAAAGTGATAGTAGGCTTTACTGAAGTTATAAAGGACTTCTTGGAAGAGCGCGAAAACTTCAGCTACACATGTTTATTTAGATCTCCTCCATTCTTGTCACTTACACAGAACTTTAAAACACAATATACTATCACTGTTGTACTTTAAAACTCCTAAAAATGTAAAAAATGGAAAATCCAAATAAAATGACAACCTCGCTTCTCCCGTTCCCGCCAAAAAGTCCAATTCAAAACTTTTACTTCCCTGATTATCAACTTTCCCGACTTTTAAAAATATATCGTTTATGTCATTAAACTTCATGTACCCACATAAACCGAACCGCAAGCAAGGTCATCATAATTTACATGCAGCCCAAGACCAGCAGCGCACAGCCGTCAGGCCTCATCTATCCAACGAACAATCATAATATTGTATCGCGGAGCCATTGGGAACACTCCAAGTTACATCCTTCATGTGACAAAACAATCTACAAAAAGAAGGAATATAATAAAGTAATAATCTCTAATACTAGTATGTATATCAATTAATTTTATCCTTATTTACATTAACGTACAGTAAAGTACATACATACGTTAATATTTACAAACTTAAAATTACACATTATCTTTATTTTATCCTTATTTTATCACAAGAAAAATATAATTTGGAGTGTCCCAAATAGTCCCGCTCTAAGATAATACATAATATAGATACCCACTCCTTAATGCGGTCCTGAGTTCTGTATATGTGTGAGTAATATTTGTTAGTCTTAAATTTGCCACGCATTTTGAACCGATAGGTATAGTCTGGTTCTATATAAAAGCTGTGGATAAAATGCAATGATAAAATGTCAATCATAATATGGCAATTATTGTCAAATTGTCATCACTGTGTTATGTATTACTTACGCTTATTTTAATCGTTTTTAATTTTATCATGTCTGTTTCTATTTTCTACAATACGTCATTAAGTGTATAAAACGGTGGGGAATCAGTACTTCCCCGACTGTTGATTGCTTTACCTGAATCAGGAAGTCTGCTATTATTTTGCAACTGACGACGTACAGAACGAGAACAGCAACTTATGCCAGTCGGACGCACTTGCATTGCACTTCAAAATGTCTTCATTCGTGAACCACAGAGACGACAGTGCACTGAACATTGACGAAGCGTGCACAAAAGACAGTGTCACATACTACAAAATAAATGTGAAAGTCGGTTCTGTCTGTTGGGAAGTGTGGCATCGCTACAGCGACTTCGTAGAACTCCATGAGAAGCTTGTCTCAAGCCATGGGGTAGCTAAAGAGCTTTTACCACCAAAGAAGGTCATCAGAAACAAAACTCCCAAATTTGTTGAGCATAGACGTGAAGCTCTCAATGAATACCTTAAAAATGTCTTCAATTATCTAAAATTGACTATGCCGTCTGAGTTTGCCTATTTCCTTGACTTCCATTTGTACGATATTTTATTTTTACTACAAAATTTGGCGAAGAAATTGTTTTTAGAAGGTGATAAATTGCTGCAAAATGAAAAAACACATAAATTTACTCCAATGGAGGTATGTAAACCACCATTTTTGTTCACCAACTTTGTTTTCTAAAAAGATAATTGAAATACATAAATGAAATATTTTTTAAACTCAAATAGCGGAGATGTAACAGGGATAAATTCTTGTCTCTGTCAGTCCTAGGACAGGGCAATAACACCACAAGTTTGTAATGTCACAGTTCACTAACGTCATCTTATCCTCATTCCACTTTTACTACTGCGAAATTAAAGATCATGCAAAAATGTATGATGTAGACAGTTAAACATCATTTTTAGTTCTTTTTAAAACAAGAATGAAACATTTATATGATGTGTACATTTAAACTTAATTTTTAGTATTTTGAAACATAATGTACAAAACACTTAGGTACCTTTTTTTAGTTGCTATTTATACTGTTAAGACAGGAAGACCAAGGCTGATTTATGAAGATCAAATAACCAGTGTTAGCTTACGGAAATGTCAAAAGTACTTGCAAATCTAGGCGAAAATGTGTGAGGAGAATGATGAGATTTGCAGAAGCGAAAGAAGTATGGACTGCGACGCTTGGTACTCTGTCCTCACTAAATTCCCTGTTAGGGATACAGTGTGTAGATATGTATGATACATATATATTTATACTTTATGTATTATACAATTCGAAATAGCAAGTTTTCTGCATTAATAATATATTAATTACATGTTACTTCATGGAGATAAAGTTTTATCTCCATGAAGTAACATACAAATTATAATGTGGGCCTGTTTCATTGTAATATAATATGTAGTTAAATTAATAACAGTGATACTTATTTATGAATTACCACTACCATATTTGTCACAATTTTTGTAAAGCTCTAGCTGATGCCTGTGACTTCATCCGCATTTTTTGTTTATAAAATAAACCTATATCGTTCCCCTGAATTTAATCTATCTCCATGCCAAATTTTATTGCAATCGGATGAATGATAGGCCCATAAAATATGAAGGAAGAAACAAACAGTGACTTTTGTTATATAAAGTTATGTACATTTGTTTATGGTTCCAAATTCAATTTTTTTTTTTTTTTTGTTGTTAGATTGGCACAACTGTTTTCCATTTTGGCGCCGAGTTTGAGTTGCATCTGTTATTTAGATTAAATACAGTGCTGTTTTTAGTTATATCATTCTAGTGTATATTGCGAATTTCATAATGGACAAAAACATTGAACAAAGAGTTTGTCTTAAATTTTGCATCACCAATGGAATTTCATATTCGAAGTCACTGAAAATGTTACAGAAGGCTTACGGTGAATCGACTTTATCAAAAACACGTGCTTATGAGTGGTACAAAGCGTTCAAAAGCGGTCGAGATGTGACGGAAGATTTGCCTCGCTCTGGTAGGCCATCAACGTCTGCAACTGAAGTTAACATTGCAAAAGTGAAGGAATTAGTGACTGAATATCCTCATTCAAGTTCGAGAGAGATAGCCGCCGAACTTTCTGTTTCTCACGAGTCGATTCGTACCATTTTAAATAATCACTTGGGTATGAAACATGTTGCCGCTCGGCTAGTCCCAAAAGACCTGAATTCTCTCATTCTTTCCAAAAATTCAATCGCATATAAGAGTCCCTGAGGACATGCTAGAACGAGTCAATTCCGATCCAACATTCATGAAACGCATTGTTACTGGTGACGAGACGTGGGTTTACGAGGGAGTGGCGCCTTCCAACTGAACGAACCGAAAAAACTACGCCCAAAGTCGATCAAAAATCAAAGTCATGTCGACTGTTTTGTTTAAGCTTGTTGTGCACTCGGAATTTTGCCGCAAGGTCAAAGGTAAATAAAGAATATTATTTGGGCGTTATGCGGCGTTTAAGAGAGCAAATTCGACGAAGGCCAGATTTGTGGAAAGAAAATTCTTGAATTTTGCACCACGATAATGCGCCTGATAATGTGCCTTCGCACAAGGCCATCATTGTGAACGAATTTTTGACCAAAAACTCAACAAATACCATCGAGCAACCACCTTATTCACCAGATATGGCTCCAGCCGACTTCTTTCTTTTTCCTAACTCAAATTACCACTTCGTGGCATCCGTTTTCGTTCGGTAGAAGACATAAAGGAGCATTCGCGGCGAGCACTGAACTCGATTCCGGAAAAAGCGTTTAAAAAATGTTTTGATGATTGGATTATGCGTTGGCGTAAGTGTATCGTTTCTGAAGGAGCATACTTTGAAGGTGATAAAATAAATTTGGATGAATAACTAACATTTCGTGTATTATTGATCTTTTCTCGGTACTTTCTTGACAGAGTGTATATTGGTGGAAATAATAAAAGGCACTCATTTGACTTATACTATGGTAAAGCGCGACTTCCGGTTTGGAAGGGCACGGCACTAACGGAACGTCGCGGCCGGCACTGAGGGTCTGTTAGACTACGGCGACCAGTGCGATAGCATTTCTCCCAATGCGATAGCATTTCTCCGACGGATCATTTGCCATTATTAAATTTCCAATTACCTATATAATAATTGTTACAAAGAGTTTTCTGTCATTTGCACATTAACATTGTCTTAGCGTTATATTTTATGGAGTAGTTCGTCTCTTGTAAGATTAGGTACCTATTTCTCATGGCTGAGTCGCAAGAGCAGAAGTGCCTCATGTCTTTTCGACATGTATATTTATTAGGTACTCTAAACTTATTGAGGAGGACTTGATTACTTTCGCTGGCATGGTGTAACAGGGAGGGTTGAAAATGAGTACTATCTGGAGAAATGGGGGCCGAATTGAAATATGGAAATTTTTCCGACCTTGCAATAAGAAGACTAATTAATTATTGCTATTAATCAGTCTTCAATACAATAAGAAGACTAATTAATTATTGCTATTAATCAGTCTTCTTATATTGTATACAAAACTAACTTAATTAATGTGTTCTTTCTTTTCAGCTACATGCAATAAGCGAAAGGTTGAAAATTGCATGTCCGCCAACTGAAAAACAAGACCAAATGTATGACTTTAGTCACATATTAGACTTCTGTTCACAAATCCGATCGTTGAGTATAGAAGGCAGCTATGAGAAGCTGGGCACGAGCAATATTGTGCCAAACGAACTGCCTTTTGATTTGGTGCCTTTCAAGACACTGCAAGAATTGACAATAATCGGAGTGCCTATGTCATGTATACAAAGTGTGGGTGAGTATATGTGTACTTTCTGTGGATATTTAAAACTCTTGTATTACGCAAAAAGTATTTTAAGCGCTTTAATTGACAACCAACTTATAAATTCTCCAAATAATGTGACTGGCTGTAAGGTTGCCTAACTACGCCAGTGTTTTCAGGCTCCTAAACTACGGCAGTGGTTTAAGGCTCTTAAACTATGCCAGTGTTTTAAATCTCCCTGAAGTGTGCTAGTGGCTTAAGCTTTCTGAATTACAACAGTGCTTTAAGTCTCTTGATTTACGTCACAGTGTTTTAAGTTTTCTGAATTATTTCGATGTTTTAAATCTTTTGAATTGAGCTAGTATTTTTTGCTCTATGAATTATGACAGTGTTTTAAGGCCCAAGAAGTATGTACACCAAAGTGTACAAAGCCGAATTACATAAAATCATTTTAAAGATTATTTTAACCCTGAATTAGGCCAAAGTGCTTAAATTCCCAAAGTAACGCCAAAATTTCTTCATTTTGTACTGTTTTATTTTTGTCTTTTTGAATCCAAGATCACTTAATTTTCTAAACTTTTACTCTACTGAACAGATTTAATTTTAATGCAGCTTGCACTATTTGATAAACTGGGGTCTCAGTTACTTAAACAGAATATAATCACATCATAAAATATATTAAAAAACCATAATAATATTACATCAGACAATTGCACCAATTATGTGACCTTAAACTAAATACTAGGCTTATACTGGGATACAAACAATAAACTAGAGGAGCTCAGTAACATCTAGGCTTCAAGCCAATTTAGAAAAATTCTTTTCCTAAATCCCTGGACTCCCAATTTGGAAACCAGATGTCTTACCACTGCTGTAATGAGTTATTTATAGTATACACATAGCCACTCATATGTATATATGACATTATACTATCTTTGCCATAAATGTGGTAAAAATTTCTTTTTTTTCAATAGAATTTTGAATGTAAATTGGACTTAATCTATTACACAATTATTCTGTAATCCTTGCATGGAAAGTCGCAGGCAAAGGTTAGTTGTTCACATTTTCTAAACTATCGGATGAAATCTGAAACATTCGACATATTGAAATGGGGGACTCTATTCATGACTCATAATTAAAATTAATTCTACATAGTAATTAAGCGAATCGAATTTGTAAAAATTAACAGTCATTTAGTATCTAAAAATTACAAAAGAACCTTACAATGGCTAAAAGAATAGAATGTAATTTTGTACAATTACAAAATTAAAAACTTGTGCTTATAAAATAATATCTGTAATACCAGGCACATGCACATACAAATAGGTAACAATATTAATTTCTTTCTCAAGATTAAAAACAATTGTTACTTAAATTCAGTACAACATTATTATGCATATTGATTTGAATCACCCACATGATTTTGTCCAATTAATCCAAATTCACCCTGTACATATTTCTTATTTTCAGGTACTCTTCGTGATACACTCATCAGTTTGTCTGTACTGATCGCCAGTGTGGTATCCCTGAACGAGTTCTTGCTAGTGGACATACTGCACAAGGAGCCTTCCAGTATTGCTGATACTGTGGTAAGTTTTCATTAAAAAAGTCTTTAAAAACTTTTTTATTATTTATATTTATTTACCTCTGTTTTTTGCCAATTTAGAATTTACGTTTCTGTGCCCAAAATTGACAATAAACGCAAAGATGATGTAATAAGTTAATTGCGATATATGGCATAGATGAGGAAACTATGAGAGTTCCATTTTTATATGGAATTTTAAAAATTGGTCCATCACATGGATGTTTTCTTATCAATATAAGTTAATTAGCCCGTTCCTGTGATCATTTTGAGATTTTATTCTCCTACAAAATATGTCCTTGTCATAATAATAATTCTGAAATAAAGCTGAATCAATAACGCTTATCAGTGTTCAAGTGACCTCCAACAGAAGTGCTATGTGCACATTTGTGATCTAATTATCAATGTTAGTATTGCCTTGTATCTAAATATGACGCAAACATGTGGGTTAGTAAGTCTGTCGATCGATAATGTTATATATTACATTGCAGTATCCTATTCATATAAATAACCGCTATTCCTGCGATTTCAAAATATTTTTAAATAAATGCTATGCATGTCATCTGATCAAAAAATTAAGAATTCCGCGAAACACCTTTATTTCGACATGTCCAACAAATACTCGTCATATTGTTCAATGCAACTCGTTTGACGATTTACCTAGCTATAATCGGACCCATATATTCTGTGAAGGCTCTAAAAGCGGTTAAATTCTCAATAAGTACATAAGTAAATACTATTTCGGTTTCATTCCTTGTAAAGCGGTGTATGGAACATTAACTTAAAATGAAGTTCTCATAAAGGTTAGTGTCCATTAACCCTTATCCAACGAGAATACCACTTTGTTTAGAACTACTCCCGCATTTGAGTTAAACCAGCTTATTTTGGGTATAGAGCGTAATGACTATCTGTTTCATTCCTAATAAGAACTTTTCTCTTAACCATAAAAACCTTTATTAACTGGTATTTTTCAAACCAGTCCCTAGCCTTGGATTTTGCAGTTTGTGTAATACATTACTTAAACAGCGACCACACCCATAGCTCTTCGCCTATACAATCTCGTATAATATTCAACGTCCAATATTAATGTGACCAATCGCATCAGAGCACACCGTCCCGCGCCCTGCAACGTTTTGACACGTTCGTTTTATTATAAAATGCCTCAAAATGTGATAATGACTCAATATGGGCTTACTGAGGACTGTGTGTAATAACATTAAAATAAAGCTAATTACAAGACTTACCATCTGTAAACACAAATACTTATTAATCTGTCTACTCGGAACAGGAAATGGCGTGATATGCTGTTAAATATTATTTCTATTAATTTTAACTTTTTATATGGTAGATTATAAAAGTACCAAATTATTCTCATTTGCAGAAATGGAAAAAATTATCCATCATCAATTTCGCCAGCAACAACATCAAGCAAGTAGACTGGGCCATCAAATTAGTTCCAAAATTGCAGCATCTGAGTCTATCCTCAAACAAATTGACAGAGCTCTGTGATATATCGTGCCTCCATGAGCTGCGAGTACTTAATTTATCAATGAATAGCTTCGCACTATGTGAAAATTGGCATCAGAAGATTGGTAACATTGTTAAAATCAATCTATCTCAAAACAAAGTGTCATCTCTGCAAGGTTTTTCTAGACTATACTCTTTGGAAAGTTTAGATCTTAGTTGTAACACGATTACAGATGTCGAAGAGGTCCAACATATTTGCAAGTTGCCTTGCTTAGAATATCTTTGGTTGACAGCAAACCCAGTGGCATCAACCATAGATTATAGAGTGAAAGTCATAGAACAGTTCAATGCTCGCATGACAGATCTATGTTTGGATAATGAAAAGGCTTCAGAGAAAGAGTTGGACACAGCGAGGGTATTACAAGCATTAAGAGTGGTGAAAGAAGGTAAAATGCCGAGTTTTCTGGTAGACAGTCACACTACACATAGTTTTAATAGAAGTTGACAATGAATTTAATAATATTTACATAGGTGTTTTTTACATAATCAAATATACAGTATGAAAGAAATCCCAAATAGGTAACCCCTTAAGCAGTATTGGGCAAAATTCAATTGTAAAAGTAATTAACAGTTATCAATATTAAAATCGTAATTGTAGTAGTGAACTTCAAATGCATAATTTTAATTATGTTGCGGATTATAACAATTAACAATAAATAAATTGTAATTGTGAAATAGCCCACTGTAGCCTATTGGCTAGGACTCACTAAAGCCTGTAATCCTGTGTCCTGCCGAAGCCTGTGGCTTGCTATAGCCTGTGGCTAGCTATGCTTGTGGCTCGCTATATCCTGTAACTCCACTATAGCCCGTAGCCCACTAGTCTGCGGCCCACTGGTGCCTGTGGCTCACTGTAGTTTGCGGCCTGCTGTAGCCTGCGGTTCACTGTAGCTTGAGGTCCACTACTACGTGCGTCCACTGTAGCCTGCGGCCCACTGTAGCCTGCGGACCCCTGTAGCTTGCGGCCCCTGTAGCCTGCGGCCCACTGTAACCTGCGGCCCCCTGTAGCTTGCGGCCCCTGTAGCCTGCGGCCCACTAACCTGCGGCCCCCTGTAGCTTGCGGCCCCTGTAGCCTGCGGCCCGCTGTAGCCTGCGGTCCACTGTAGCCTGCGGCCCACTGTAGCCTGCGGACCCCTGTAGCTTGCGGCCCCTGTAGCCTGCGGCCCACTGTAACCTGCGGCCCCCTGTAGCTTGCGGCCCCTGTAGCCTGCGGCCCACTGTAACCTGCGGCCCCCTGTAGCTTGCGGCCCCTGTAGCCTGCGGCCCGCTGTAGCCTGCGGTCCACTGTAGCTTGCGGCCCACTGTAGCCTGCGGTCCACTGTAGCTTGCGGCCCACTGTAGCCTGCGGTTCACTGTAGCTTGCGGCCCGCTGTAGCCTGCTGCCCACTAGACTGCGGTACCCTGTAGCTTGCGGCCCCTGTAGCCTGCGGGCCGCTGTAGCCTGCGGTCCACTGTAGCTTGCGGCCCGCTGTAGCCTGCGGCCAACTGTAGCCTGCGGCCCCCTGTAGCTTGCGGCCCCTGTAGCCTGCGGCCCGCTGTAGCTTGCGGCTCGCTGTAGCTTGCGGCCCGCTGTAGCCTGCGGCCCGCTGTAGGCTGCGGTCCACTGTAGCTTGCGGCTCACTGTAGCCTGCGATCCACTGTAGCTTGCGGCCCGCTGTAGCCTGCGGTCTACTGTAGTTAGCGGCTCACTGTAGCCTGCGGCCCAGTACTGCGTGCGGCCCACTATAGCCTATGGGGCCCCATTATAGCCTGTGGCCTCAATACAGCCTGCGGCTCACTGTACCCTGCTGCCCGCTACTGCGTGTGGCCAACTACAGACTGTGGTCCGCTATAGCATGTGGTCCCACTATAGCCTGCGGCTCACTGTACCCTGCACCCTGCTACTGCGTGTGGGCCACTACAGACTGTGGTCCGCTATAGCATGTGGCCCCACTATAGCCTGCGGCTCACTGTACCCTGCACCCCGCTACTGCGTGTGGGCCACTACAGACTATGGTCCGCTATAGCATGTGGCCCCACTATAGCCTGCGGCTCACTGTACCCTGCGGCCCGCTACTGCGTGTGGCCCACTACAGACTGTGGTCCCCTATAGCCTGTGGCCTCACTACAGCCTGCGGCTCACTGTACCCTGCGGCCTGCTAATGCGTGTGGCCCACTACAGACTGTGGTCCACTATAGTCTGTGGCCTTACTACAGCCTGCGGCTCACTGTACCCTGCGGCCCGCCACTGCGTGTGGCCCACTACAGACTGTGGTCCCCTATAGCCTGTGGCCTCACTACAGCCTGCGGCTCACTGTACCCTGCGGCCCGCTACTGCGTGTGGCCCACTACAGACTGGTCCCCTATAGCCTGTGGCCTCACTACAGCCTGCGGCTCACTGTACCCTGCGGCCCACTACTGCGTGTGGCCCACTACAGACTGTGGTCCCCTATAGCCTGTGGCCTCACTACAGCCTGCGGCTCACTGTACCCTGCGGCCCGCTACTGCGTGTGGCCCACTACAGACTGTGGTCCCCTATAGCCTGTGGCCTCACTACAGCCTGCGGCTCACTGTACCCTGCGGCCTGCTAATGCGTGTGGCCCACTACAGACTGTGGTCCCCTATAGTCTGTGGCCTTACTACAGCCTGCGGCTCACTGTACCCTGCGGCCCGCCACTGCGTGTGGCCCACTACAGACTGTGGTCCCCTATAGCCTGTGGCCTCACTACAGCCTGCGGCTCACTGTACCCTGCGGCCCGCTACTGCGTGTGGCCCACTACAGACTGTGGTCCCCTATAGCCTGTGGCCTCACTACAGCCTGCGGCTCACTGTACCCTGCGGCCCACTACTGCGTGTGGCCCACTACAGACTGTGGTCCCCTATAGCCTGTGGCCTCACTACAGCCTGCGGCTCACTGTACCCTGCGGCCCACTACTGCGTGTGGCCCACTACAGACTGTGGTCCCCTATAGCCTGTGGCCTCACTACAGCCTGCGGCTCACTGTACCCTGTGGCCCACTACTGCGTGTGGCCCACTACAGACTGTGGTCCCCTATAGCCTGTGGCCTCACTACAGCCTGCGGCTCACTGTACCCTGCGGCCCGCTACTGCGTGTGGCCCACTACAGACTGTGGTCCCCTATAGCCTGTGGCCTCACTACAGCCTGCGGCTCACTGTACCCTGCGGCCCACTACGGCGTGTGGCCCACTACAGACTGTGGTCCCCTATAGCCTGTGGCCTCACTACAGCCTGCGGCTCACTGTACCCTGCGGCCCACTACTGCGTGTGGCCCACTACAGACTGTGGTCCCCTATAGCCTGTGGCCTCACTACAGCCTGCGGCTCACTGTACCCTGCGGCCCACTACTGCGTGTGGCCCACTACAGACTGTGGTCCCCTATAGCCTGTGGCCTCACTACAGCCTGCGGCTCACTGTACCCTGCGGCCCGCTACTGCGTGTGGCCCACTACAGACTGTGGTCTCCTATAGCCTGTGGCCTCACTACAGCCTGCGGCTCACTGTACCCTGCGGCCTGCTACTGCGTGTGGCCCACTACAGACTGTGGTCCGCTATAGCATGTGGCCCCACTATAGCCTGCGGCTCACTGTACCCTGCACCCCGCTACTTCGTGTGGGCCACTACAGACTGTGGTCTACTATAGCCTGCGGCACTACCCTGTGCGTCCCACTAGCCCGCAGCCCACTACTGCTTGCGACCCACTACTGCGTGAGCCCACTACAACGTGCGGCCCACTACTGCGTGTAGCTCACTATAGCTTATAACCTACTGTCGTAACCTACTACAAACCCGGCGTTACTCGGGAATAATTTAGCTTTCAAAAAAAGAAAGAATTTTCGAAATTAGAGCAGTTCAACCAAAACTTAACTAACAACTCAATAACGAACTTTACTTCTTCATAATATTAGTGTAGGTTATAATAAAAGAAAATGTGAATACATTGTTTATTTGTTATAATTAATACTTAGGTCGAATTATAATTGTAGTGCTACATTAATTGTTAATAAGTAATTAACAATTATCATTGTAATGAAATTAATCATAAACGACAATTGAGGAATTTAGTCGTATCTTTAATTGTATCCCACAATTACACATTAAATTTTATTAAAGTAATTTTACAATTGTAAAACAAATGTAAATTGAATTAGAAAATAATTGAATTATGCCTAACACTGCCTTTATGATATTCTAAATTCTACTTAATGCTAGGTTTTTACTAATGTTTAAGGAGCACCTAAGCTATCAAAAACAAGGGATGCTCGGTTTCAGTAATGCTAATTAACTCGTCACTTATAGGCGACCTGAAACAAAAAGACAATCTTAACGTTTTAATGAAAGAAAAATAAGGTTTATGGGTCGGCTATGCATTTTAGCGGTTTCCTAATTTACGGAACTTGCTGAAATCTATCTGGGACAAAGATTCAACAATATTTGAGAATAAGAAGGTACTAATATTATTATTATATATTTTTACACAAATCTATTGAAGCAATTTATTTGAATATATTTTTATCTTGTTTATAATTAAGCGTGGTATTTAATATCAATAATGGAAATGAATATTATATGTATTTTGACTTATTTATGCAATATTACATGCCGGTCACCATAACTAAATTAAACCTAAAAAGGGTTGCATCTTTTGGCAGTGGCCTCACGGCCATTTTGTCATTTTCTAAAATGGCGGCAATGTTCAGACCAACATTAATCGATAGGAGACTCTTACACAGTTTTACAATTACAATATTCTAATGTCTTCTCCAATAACTCATAAATCCCTTTGCTTTGCTTTAGGGAATTATTTATATACGCGTTCCCTATCAACGTTGCTTTGATCACTGTACACATTTTAGAATACATCACAATGGCTGCGAGGGCAGTATCCCACTCTCCCGAGAAAAAGGTTCCAATCCATTATTAATTTTAAGATAATATAATTAGTAAGCCACCTAATAATACTAATTACGGTATAAAATCTGCCTGTTGCCCCCTTAAGGATATAGCGTGAAAACATACAACGTGTAACAAAATTAACCAGAAAGTTTGAACTACTTTGTACTACAGAATCAATATAATTATAAATATACTTGTTATATTTTTTTATGTCATTTTTTTGTTATATTTTTTATGCTGACGATGCTGTGCTTGTAGCACCATCATAAGCAGAGTTGCAGACAGTGGCGTGCATTCCATATAGGCACAGAGACACTGCCTACCCTTTCTTCCGTTTTTCATTTGTTCGTAATCGTATTTCTATCTATCGATAAAAAATTACGCGCTATATAACTCATCCGCGGAGGTACGTCGGTCGGGAGTGAAACTTGCTGCGACATAGGGATGTCGGAAGGGCCGATAAGTATCGATACATATCGTATCGATATTTTATTTTAATATCAACAATATCGATATTGATATATCGAAAAAATAATATCAATACATCAGTAAGATTTCATAACCATTTGAATGTTTCATTAAATGTTAAAATACAACGTATTTAGCATTAATTGCATATTTAATAAGTGCAGTGTTTACATGCTAAATTTCAAGATTTTCATATCTAATATATTTCTTATTTTGATTGTATTTAGTAATTAAAGTCCTACTCATAGATTAGAAAAATCTCGTATTTGATACGTATTCGATACTTGATATTTTACATCGATATATCGTTTAACAATGTATCGTTTGATAATATCGATACATCGATATATTTTCACCATCCGTACTGTGACAGTTTGCTTGAGACTGCGGCCGATGCAATTCGGTCGGAACGTCGAGCCAAAATAAAAGGTAATCGCGTTAATTTCCCGTTTTAGATATTTTTGCACTTATAGAAGTTAATTAATTATTCAAAGTGTACGAGCTGTCTGGTTAATTCACATACACATGTAATACAAGTTGAATATTTTAAAATGTGTTTTAAATGAATGTCAAATATCAACAAAATATTATGTGATATTGGATCTTAGGTGTAAGTTATTAATGTAAAACATTAATGGTATTGGCCCAATTATGAATATTATAGCATTGATTTGTTGAAAATTATTAAATAATATACGTTTAGAGATGTTAAAAATTAACTATGAAAATAAAAACCACGTTATAAAGAAGTCGCCATCTGTTTGTGATATTGTAGATATTGAGTGGACGCACTTATTTGCAGTTATTATTATATTATTCTTAACTATGTTTAATAGAAATCAGTGGCCTTATCATGAGTTTACGTTGTCGATACTCGATAGTGACCGCGTCAGTTTCGTATGACAATTCTCAGTTGACTATAGCAACCGCTAGGGGCGCTGCCCAATTCTTCATAAAAAGTTTTACGTTGTCTGTAGCGAGTATCGATGTCGTTAACTAATTGTAGAGGCACTGATATTTTCATGTACAGTTTTTTTTCAACGCGTAGATACGACTTAGTTAAAAGATAGGTTCAGTAGTCGCAAACAGAATATTATGAAAAAAAATAGTACGTCTTTTAAATTACTGAACTGAAACCGCATGTATGATAATTTCAGTTTTTTCTAATTTTAAACAACACTATTTGTAAAAGTCAACGTACTACGAACGATGGCAGAGTATCGATAAAGTAACCGGTACGGTTCACACGTAGGGCGCTTCTACCTCAGTTTATATAAAAATCTTTGACAATAATTTTTATCCAGCTATACTCAACTTTTTTTCTCCGACCAGTTATCACCACAACCACATCCAAATCAAGATTAAATATTTAAAAAAGTTAAATTTAATTATATTAAACAAAGAGTTAATGAGTTTGTTGAAATTGGGTAGGAGGTATACTTTTTAACAATCTTTCAATTATTGCATACTTTAAGTATGAAATTCATAAAGATAAGTTGAAATGAACATGTAAACAAAATTTGAATGCCTATTACTTGATAAGTTGTTATAGGTACCCCGGGTCATTCAACAAAGCTCGGTGGGCCATATGCCGCCTGCTAATACAGCCTGAAAACCCCCATTGGGGTATACACATTATTTTCGAAAATGGTTTTCAGGCTGTATTTCAGTAACGGATGAAATTATTACAAAATAAAAAAAAACGTAAGATTTAAAATCTGTAACTGTACACGATCAACCCAATTTTACGAGAAATGGTGGGGATAACACTTGAAAATTAAAACGGTCATAACTCAAACGGATACGTTTTTTTCGATAATTCTTTTTGTAACTACATACTAAAGTTATGCCCTTTCATCCATTAAAGTAACTGTCCCGTTTTCATATACACCCTGTTATATATAATAAGTTTTTGGACAAAGCCGTCGATAAGATTTTTTTTGAATAGCGCCTGCTTTTGACGACTGGTGAGAAGATCTGTAAGTCTTGGTCGTGAGGCCGTGAGTTTACATCGCTTCTATTTTTGGACTCGACGAGTTATTGATTATTATTTTTGTCGAATCAACAACCATCGAGAATCATTGAGATATTTTAAAATCTTGCTATCTCACATCATTTCATGTACGGCACACAAGACTATTAATGTGTTATTGGGAAAAGTCCCAACAGAAAGTCGTAAAAATTCCTGATATCGACACTAATTTTCCCGGTAATAATTATACATCTCTACTTTAGACATACAAATTCTATACCAATTATTTCTACAAAAAATCCTGGGACTAAAATTCTTCTTTGGTCTATTCTAGAATGGTTATTACTTTATTAGTTTCGAAATGAAATATATTATTTTTGTTAATACTTTACACATTCCAAGTAATCGAAACTAGGCTAGTCGACTGTTTCTTAACGGCTTAATGAAGAGGTTTACAAAACTGCTAAACGATATTCAAAATACAATGAAAAATATAAAAGTTATTCGCTTTTAAACGTAAATAGTGGGAACAGAGTGACGATAAGTCCGTTCCTGTCATTCTTAGCGCCGGCCAATCACAGCTTGTAACGCTATCTTCCTCTACCTCATCGCCACTGTTCTCACCACTGAAGTTTAAAACCTGATAACTCGATTTCAATCAATTTCGAGTAGTTTTTTAACAATTGTATTTAAAAAATAAAGATGGATGGTTCATTTAGTAAACTTCGCGTCTATCACTCATAGCGCTAGATAGACATTACGAGTTAACAGTCTGGTGGCGTAATCTCTCCACAGCTTGCCCTCAATCCGTTCCGATTACTGAAATTCAAATGTTTGTTAATATACTTTTATTGAATTTTGTTACAGTTGTATTCACGAATTTTAACTATATTATAAGTATTTTAAACTTTGAAAAACAATCGTCTAACCTATTGTTCGTTATCGATTTCTGTTTTCTCTGTATATCAAATTCTGTTTGTTTTATCTGTTGTCGTGACATTTATAACTATATAAATCTGAATTAGTTTTAATTGAAGTATTATAAATGTGATCATAATATTGTTTTATTTTTGACAGAATGTATTGATTTATAAATAAAATTATTTAATATTAAAACTTATCTCCTGTCATTGCAATAAACCTGCCAAATATATAGAGTATAATATTAAAAAGAGCAATTATTATTTATTTTTTATTGCTCATGCGGTATAAACAGTACCAAACGCACATTTTTGGTTTATAAGTAGCCAATTTCTCATTTTATATTTGCTTGCAAATTTTGCTTGGCTCGCGCAAATTCACGATTTAAAAAAGAATGTCAAATGAATATCTAAAAAAAACAATCAATTTTAGTACCCATTGACATCAGTGTGAAAGATAAAGAAAATCTTGATTTCGAAGTTTTAGATTAATAGAATAATAAATAGTAATAGTTATTACTTTCTATAATTTTTATTTGTACAAAAATTATCTCCGCATTAGTAATAAAAAATAGTATCTGCAACTCGTCCGGTGTTGTCGATTGCCCACTCGAGCGAATGAGAACGAACTTCGTTCGAGTGGGCAATCGACGACTTACCGCACTTGTTGCACAATATACTATTCTGCTCCATCTTTACCAGAGCACGAGTCTAATGCAATCGTATAATGCCGCAATAGATTAATTTAGTTATTTTTTTAAAATTTAAGTACACATCGGATAAAAAGGTAGCATTTAAGGTACTTAAAAAAATTGGTAGAAATAAAAAAAAATTGCTATTAAAAATATGTTTCACTCATTAAATTAAAAATATACAAATTAAATAATATAGGTAATGACGATATAAAATGAAACTTTAAACCGTAAAGAAAATTAATATGATATAAAATGATATTTACACTATTAAAATACACCATCAATAATTACAAAATTATTTATAGCGTTGTATTTTCAGCATTGTCATTTCATTGTTAGCATTACTTTCTATTCTTTATTATTTTTTTTATTAATTTCTATTGTAATGTTGACAATGAGTTTTGCCGTAGTTTGTTTTAATAAAAAAAAATATTAAAATCATCAACATCAAAATTTTGCAATAGTTAATTTTTTTACTAGTGCTTTTTGTTTGCTTATTTTATTAGAACGACAAAATTGATTGGGAAAATCTTGGTTATGACCATTTTAAACAAATTAACTGATCTCAAGACAATAACATACAAAAACACATGAACATAGTAATTTATTTTAGTAATTAGGATAAGTAACGTATTCAGACATATTACGTTAATAACGAAAACATAGGTATGTTAAAAGGAATTGACGGAAATGTCAAGTCCATTTCAATTTCCATGTCAAGTGTTAGCGGATGGAAATGTCAAAAGCTCTCGCACACGCAGGCGAAAGTGTGTGAGGAGATTTGAGGAAGCGAAAGAAGTATGTAAGGACCGCGACGCTTGGCGCTCCGTCCTCTCTGACTACTCCGTTAGGGATACAACGTGAAGATATGCAGGCTTTTTTTTGTCACTTCTTTTTTGGGGGCACGCTAATTCTCGAAAGTTGTAAGTCTATAATTTTTTGTACCCCCTCCGCACCCCTTGCCACTGTGTTTTGAGGAAAAAATCCAAGTAAATTATTTTTTTATTGTTTAAAAACATAATATCTTTGGAAATAAAACGTGATTATTAAACGTATTAAAAAAAATCCAAAAATTTTTGTAAAGTTTACCAAAATTGATTTTTCATTTTTTTCAGTTTTTATGGCAATTTTTCGATATTTTGGAAATTTCCTTTGGGAGCACTGTGTGCCGCCACGTGCCCCCACAAAAAAGCCCTGAAGATATGTGTGTATAAATATGTTAGGTTTAACCTATTCTGAAACCCTGGACACGCCACTACTCTCATCACCGAGGATAAACATAAAAAACAGCTTTCATTCAATATCATTTATTAGGATAGCATTTACTTAAACTTATGTCTAGACAATAAAAAAATTACCAACATGTATGTATATTATACACACGACTATAATCTTCAAAACGAGCCCAACAAGTCACTATTAATAGTCATTATGTAAAATAATTGAACCGCACCAAAAACAGCGATATGTATAAAGATAGTTGCTATCAGTGGCTTTGTATGTATGTTGTTTACCAAAGTATCTGGCAGCCTTTTTCAAACCCTCACGGATTGAATTTTCAAAAACCCCATGTTAATATTTGCCTACTAATATGCCAAAAACCTTGTATTTGGCATAAATTATTAATCCTATTTAATTGAAACATTTGGACGACACAATGATATGGGTCGCAATATATACGTTTGTGTTGAAATGCATATTCAAACAGAAATACACTTTATAGCTCATTGTTTATGATTTATTATCATTTGTGTCAAAAAAATTTTGAAATTGATTAATTTAATAATTATGAAATAGTTTATGAAATTCTGTGACACATATAGAAAACTGACAGTATTAGGAACGATCATTTATTTCACATATTGTACTTAAAACTTATCAAAAAATAAGTAGCGCTCTTCAATACCCATTCCCAGTCTTACAATTTCATTTAAACCTAGAAATAACTATATTGCTTAATTAATTTAAACCTAAAATAAAAGTAATCTGACAAGTCTATCTTATCTGTGCTGCACCGTTACGTCAGAGCTACGCGAACCTTATGACATATATTAACTATGATGTCTATAAGACAACATTGCGATGGTTTGCAAGAGAATATTGTCATGTCTTATGAAATAGTAACTATGTGACTACATGCCTTATAAGTTATAAGACACCTAATGTATACACGACTTATTAACCACATATATGACTAATAAGACATATATAACTACACAAGTGACTTATGAGACTTTTATGTCTTATAAGACGACTACACACAGCTTAAAAGACGATATATAAAAAATATGTTCCTTCATTATCATAAATAAACATATCTTATAAGATAAGACAAATACATATATGATTTATAAGATTATAAGACACTGTACACACATAAGTTATAAGTCAACTTATACTAATGTAAAAAATAGTATATAATTATAAAAACATTATTCAAAGGTTTTACATAAGCTGCTAAATTCAATAAATAAGACAATAATTGTCTTTTAAGAAATGCAACAATTTTTTTAAGAAGCCTCTTATAAGATATCTATATGGAAAATCTGTGGAACTTCAAACTAACAAATCACTTATCCTTGGTACACTAGTAATCAAAAGTGATAGGAAATATATACTTTTGGCCCACACATATTTCAGACGGTTTAATGCTTTATTCAATTTATTTTTATTTAGAATTCCCTCGAAAATTAATATCACAACTACCAATTTCTACACTAATCCAAACAGAGCGGCTAGACAAGTAACAAACGATCGAAACGCTTGCAAAAGTGCTACGGCT
Organism: Zeuzera pyrina; assembly: GCA_907165235.1. Classification (NCBI taxonomy): domain Eukaryota; kingdom Metazoa; phylum Arthropoda; class Insecta; order Lepidoptera; family Cossidae; genus Zeuzera; species Zeuzera pyrina. The sequence continues at coordinate 17,759,166 of OU015638.1, read as the reverse complement.
ACATTTTGTACGACAGTTTTCACACTATTTTAGGTTTCGTTTGATATATAAGAAAGTTAATAACGTTTAACTACCAATTTAAAATTCGAAGTGGTATTTGTCATTCTATTCTACTGGCGTTAAGACACTTGAGCGACTTGTCTAGCCCCATGGTATTATGATTATCATACATTAATTAATTATAAATAATATCTAATAATAATAATTAAGTATATCAGCATATAAATACAAACTAGTAACATACATTTCTTTGATTATTTTTGAAAATTTAGTCAAAATATAAGCAATTGAAGAATGAAATTGATCAACTTCAGAGGATTCAGTACAATTATTGGAATATTATACATTTTGTAATTTCTTTACCAAAGAAACTTTGGATTTATTATTTCTTAATACTTAGTCTTATAACACTTAAAATTTTCTCTAAGAAATCGCATTCAAATCTACAGCAACTAATCGAAAAATGCAATAACTGTTTAGAAGGGGTTCCAAACTTTGGCACAGCGCTTCCATGGCCATTTTGAGTTTTGTCTAAACAGCGCGCCACGCTCAGATAGGTAAGTGATAGAAGACGCATATACTATGTAACAATCCCCTGAAGCCAGGCATGGTCGGAGCCAAAAACTTTGGGAGGTCGTAGAGGTCGAGTAAGGTAGAAGTCGAGTTAGGTAGAGGTCGAGTTAGGTATAGGTCAAGTAAGGTAGAGGTCGAGTAAGAGGTCGTTTACGACTTCGAGGAGGAGTTTACGAGATATTTGAAAATTACAATGTGATTTGAATTGATACTTAAAATAACATGGGTACCCTGATCGCATCACGTAGGAGTATAAGAATTGGTTCAAAACATTTTTATTTTAAAAAAAAGTGGCATAAGGTTGCCAAATAAGAAAAATGGTAAAAAGGTATTGCATTCAGAAACCTTTAAATATCAGTGTATCAGTATACCCATCAACATACATGTTTGGCTCCTGATGAAACAGTAATGTTTCATTAAATTGGCAACCCTAGCAAGACAATTATAATTTTTTTTTATCGATATACACATTTTAAAAATGGGATTGACAATATTGTTAAATATAACAGAATTATTATAACATCTGCCACTTGAGTACAATTATGTAATATTTTGTTAATATTACATTGTCTTCTACAATATATTTGGGTATTTTTCTTTTATAGAAGTATTTTAATACTCACTGTATCGAGACGGAATTTTTCTCGTTAATGAATTAACAACATCAACAGAAAGGGTTCCTCCAAAGAACCTTATTGCAAGTAACTATTGCTGCGTGTCTCGTAATTCACAGCGTAAGTCCAACCGCCGGCCCAGTCCGTGCCGTCCTGGCCCGGACTTGCGCTGCATCCGGCCTTCTCGCCGGATCACTACTCAGCATCAGTTTCAATGCCTCAGTCTGTAACATAGGTATAGTAAGAGCGCGTCAGACAACAAAGAAACGAGTCTTTTTCAGTATCAATTTCAATGCTTCAATCTGTAACGAAGGACAAATCTATATATATAAAAGGCGATGTATATATGTATGTATGTATGTTACTTATGGACTCTGAAACGGCTGGACCGATTTCGCTGAAATTTTCAGGGAATCTTCAGATTACCCTAGCGGGTGTTCCTGTAAAGTTTGGTAGCGATCGGATCAGTAGATTTTTTTTTTGATTTTTTTTTGGAGTATCAAAATAATTATAAAAACTGTTTAATTTATTTTAACTTTAACTAACGCCCAGTGAAACGAGCTGGGTTTGCTATTAAGTAATAAATATATAAATAACTAGCGACCCGCCCCGGCTTTGTATGGGTAGACATTTTTTTGAAAATATTATACAGTTCATGTTCCTCGTTGATAATGTAGCTTTCTACAGGTGAAAGAATTTTTGAAATCAGTTGAGCAGTTTTTGGGTATATCCGTTACCTACAAACAAAGTTTATCTCTTTATAATATTAGTAAAGAAGTATAGACTATAGATATATAAGTAATAAATTTATAATATAAATAACAAATTAATGAATAAATAAGGACAAATAAATAATAGCAAACAAATAAAAGCATGACCAACCTCAGAGACATGAGTCTTTTAACTGGAAATAGCACTTTTGCGATTCCATCTTCTCCATTAGCGGTACAGTATTAAGATATGTATGCATATACTTTAATTGTGATTTATATTAACGTAATTTAAACTGTTTTTGTTATTTCATGCAAACTGTTTGCATATAGAATCAAAAACAAGAGCAAAATGTCAGTTAAATTAGAATTCAACTCGGGCACAGAAAAGGATTTCTTAAAATATTAATATAGTTAATTTAAACATCATTTCTGAATGTTTATAAAACCTAGGACTTGACATTGCATTATGATTGGACCTTATATCAAGGTAATAAGGTTGATTATCGAATGGCACGTGACATGCAACTTGTGAGACATATTTCGATACCTAGGCTTTGCCAACCTACGACTACAATGTATACCATCGATTGGTACAGGCAGAATAAAAAAATTAAAAATAAAGTTGTAATTCGAAAATTCTAGATCATGACCATATCGTGACTTTTGAAAAAAGTATTCTATCACTTTTTTCACACAATTATTTGCACAAACTTGTTTTCGCGTGTGATCCACAGAGCGAAAAGGTCCGCTAAACAACTTAATTATTTTTATATTGGTATTCATTTGTCAAAAACGTGGTAGTCTATTAAAAAAAAATTGCCATACATATAAATAAAAAAACATACTTTTGCCATAGATAATTTGACTGTTTTAAAAAATATGTTTTTTTATATAACAAAAACCAAAAGGACCCGATATACAACTTAATTTTTAAATTGAAGAACGAAGAACCCTGATGCCAAGTGGACTGTGGCCAAGAATGCACTTCAGATTAAATGATTTGAAACTAGTTGTGTACCTCCGAAGGGCAGTCCTCGTGCAACTCCGAAGGGTAGTTGCCGGCTCTTAGCCGCAGCAGGCTCGCAACTCGCTCGGATTCCGTGCCGAAAGGCTGCATCAATTCGAATAAGATGAGCCCCAACGAGTATATGTCCACCTTGTAGCTATATGGCCGGCCCTGCATCTGCTCCGGAGACATATACAGGTGGGTTCCTGAAACGTTTCAATTCAAAATTTTAATATACGCATATCCTCACTTATATCCCTAATGGCCCTGTTCTTCAACCTGGTAGTACCCCCAAGGGGGTTGGGGGTCGCGGTTGCAAGTTAGAGAAAAGTAAAAAGTAAGAGTTGTAGGTCATACATTACAAAAAAAAGCAAAACGATTTTAGTAAGAAGGCCGTGCCGTGCGTGTGAAACATCAAAACTATTTTGTATAGAAAATATGCAGGAAAGTACGGTTTATTAAAGGAAATAAATATGGCAAAACCAAAAACTATTCAAATTAAAAACAAAAAAAAAAATTAAAACAGGCAATATGTTTCCATGTGAATGACAACACTGCATGCGTTATAGGAACACGGGAGTTTTTGGCGGGAGTTTATGGGGAGTGATTGGGCGTTTATTTTAATTATTTGCAAATGGTTTCCACTAGATATTGTGATGTAAAATAGGCGTAGTATCTGCACTGTTGTGCTGTGTAAAATTGTTGAAATAACTGTTTATTTAGTAGAGTAATGTTTGAGATTTTTTTAGTAGTTTAGTCTGTCTTAGAGGATCCTATTAGAAATACTGCCTCGATATATTTGTCGCCAGTAACTCCCAGAGACATCTAAAATGTATTACTTCGACATCTTGGTGAAATAAAATGAAGAAATGATATATTTATTACTGAAGACGTTGGTTGTATGGGCTAAGACCCCTTTACCTCCCCTCCTAAGGGAGAATCGTACTACTACTACTATTACTATAGGTATACGAGCTCCAACGCCACGTCGAGTCGGTCTGACCTGCCGCGTAAGATGTTTCACATCAAAATGTACTCACCCACGCGGTGCGTGTGCGCAGCGTGCGGCGGGGGCGCGGGCGCGCGGCCTCCTCCCGCTCCCACTCCCTCTGCCCCTCTCCCCCTCCCTCCCCCCGGCCCGTCCCCCCCGCCCCTCCAGTCCCCGCCCATGGCGGTGACGAGCCCGAAGTCCCCCACCTTGACGCGTCCGTCGGGCGCGAAGAAGATGTTACTGGGCTTGAGGTCGCGGTGGATCAGCCCCGCGCCGTGCACGTACTCCACCGCGGACACGATTTGGGAGAACAGCGCGCTCGCCTGACACATACCACCACATACCACCTCATACCACCACATACCACCACATACTACATACTATCGTATGCTGTCACTAGCGATATCGCTTAAGACAACATACGAGTGCTCCGGGGACATAGCGCAACCTTTCGAATAAAGCCGACCTAATTCAAAATTTTGAGATTTTATTTTGGCGAATTACGACAACGAATTCAACCAAAATAATAATATGATTTTTTCACAAATATTCTATACTTAATATTACAAAGAGATAAACTTTGTTTGTATGTAACGGATAAACTCAAAAACTGCTACTGAAAGCTACATTATCAGCGAGTAACATGGGCTGTATTTATTTTGAAAAATATTTCTTCGTATATTCTAGTATGAATATTTTCAAAATATATAGTTAATGGGGCAAACAAATACGTAAATTCACAGTATATCTAGATAATAGGTAAGTTAAGTTTATTATTACAACTTAAAATTCTGAAAAATTAGGTCAGTTTCTCTTTAAAAGTGCGATATGCAGACGGGTTTCTGAAACATTTTATTTCGATTTTCATACATATTCTCACTTATATCCCTAATAGCCGTGTTCTTCAACCTGTAGGTAGTACCCCCAGGGGGGTCACAATGTCTTTCTTGCTTGGGGGATCGCAAGCTATGTAAAAATAAAAGGCAAGGGTTGTATTTTATACAACCCTTATTTACGAATATGCACGAATAGAGAACGACGATGAGACCGTCAATTAATACTACAAGTCTAACTACACAACTTAGCTGTGACTAGCTAATTCAATTATAATGTATACAATGAACGACTCGTGTTGGCACTAGTGTCGATTTTGCTACCGCACGCGAACAGAGTTCAGAATGTCAGGGTCTGTTGTAATATATTCACTTTAACAGTCACATCGTCGAAGCTATCATGTTCGCCATACCTCTATCAATTAATATAAAATATGGACTCGTATTATTGTGGCATTTTAACGTTTTGTCGGAAGACATTATTTTTTGGTTTGGTGTGGTTCCCGAACCTCAGTTAAGTGGAATATCTTCAAACATTTAATCTACACTATACTATACTCCATAAATACTGTTCCTCCTAATTTCATTTTGACACCACTTTTTACCTCAAAAAGACAAAACAATAAAATAGCGAAAAAAAAATTAAGAAAGATTTAAGAATGAAATTGCACGTAAAAGCCACTGTTAGGTAACTTAATTCTTTGGTTAGGTTTACACTACTACAACATTACTACTACTATGTAACTCAGTCAGTTTTTTATTTTATCTATATAAAAAAAACTGACCGAATTTAAACTGAATTTAACATGTTTATAACCCAAACCGTTGAAATTAAATTTGAAATTTTGTATAAACATTCTTCATAATACTGTAACAATAACTAAAAAATAATTTTTGGAAATCCCCTAATAGACCAAAATAGTATGAGTTAGTATGAAAATCGTCATTTTTGAAGTTATATGAAAGATAAATTCGTTTCCATTTAAAATTATTTTAAACAATAATATACTAACCCCATTGCACCCTAAAACACACGAAGACATAAACAACAAAAATCACCACCAAAATCTGAATTTTGTCTTTGGTTCCCGCTAAAAAGCATGAAATACATTATTTACAACAAGTATTTTCCAGTCACCTGTTCCCTTCGCTGCGACAGAGGCCTGGGCTCCCTCAGCCAGTGGTGCAGGCTGTGCGGCAAGCACAGCTGCATCTGGATGTACAAGTACACGGGGGGCTCGGGGCCCCCCGCCCGGCCCGCGCCCCCCGCGCCCCCCGCGGGGCCAGCGCCGCTCCGCACCGTCATGTCCAGCGACCAGTGTCGCTTGTGCCCCTTCTGTAATCACACGCACAACACGGATATGAAGCCATACAATATGGCTATACATTTATATGATGTACTAAGACCAGGGTGTTAGAAATATCATATTGTGAGATTTACATGTTGTCGATAAAAAGTTGACACCTACTACTTTTATAAACTCAAAAAAAAACATGCACAAAGGAGAGATACTCAAATACTTTATTGAATAAAAGTAACAAAAACACTATATTTAAGATTTAAATAGAAATAAAATACATTTCGAAGTTCGATCGATTGTACACATACACCTTAAAGTTAGCAATGCTTCTTAGGTCATAACTCTGCAAAACCTAAGTCTCGAGTATAACCTCTAAAAATGGTGTGTTACATACTATTCAATAATCAACCTTATTACTTTGATATAAAATCCAACCATAACAATCCATATGCTATTACAATCACAACGCTTCTTTTCGTTTCGCCGCAGTCGGATAAAAATACCTTTTTTCTAATACTGTGCTCAGTGGTACTGGTATATCCGTCGCAGTCCTTGACCTTCTCTAACTGCTTGTTGTAAGAGTCGGTCCCCGAGTCGAATACAATCGACAGGTCGGCGGACGGGGGCCCGGGGGTCCCTTGGGGCGCGGGTGGCCCGAGGCGCCCGGGGGGCCCTGGGGGTCCGGGGGGCCCGAGGCGCCGCGGAGGCCCTGACTCGCACGTCAGGTGCGCCGAAACTGCGTTCTCGTCGAATTCTATGTTGAACGAGTCCGTGCAACTGAGGGACCTGTCCAAGACTGTTAGCATTGATTATAGTTCCTGTCAACATGATATATGAACGAAATATATATGTAAATTAATTTAAGAATTCATAGTTGAAATTGCAATTTATTAATACCTATTTAAAATTAATATACTATAAATAAATAAGTGCTTTGTCTCTAAGACAACTATTGCAGTAGGACAAAGTTTTTCCTCTCTTGGATACCAATCTACTATTTAAATAAAAGTGACAACTATAAAAAAGAAAAACGATTAGAATTAGTAGTAAAAAAAGAATAATCACAGCGAATTTTCGATTAATTTTGTGACATTTCTAATATTTGTATTGACATGTATCAGCAGCATACCTTCCTAAGTGGAGCGAGATATCTATATATATAAAAGGCGATGTATGTATGTATTTATGTCCTTATGGACTCCGAAACGGCTGGACCGATTTCGATTAAATTTTCAGGCAATCTTCGGATTGGCCTAGCGGGTGTTCCTGTAAACTTTGGTAGCGATCGGATCAGTAGAATTTTTTTTTTAAACTGTTTAATTTATTTTAACTTCAACTAACGCACAGTGAAACGGGCCAGGTTGCTAGTAGTTTATAAGATGTATTCTAATTTAGCTTAGCAGCATATGTAGCAAGTAAGGACTGCTGTAAAATACGCGGCCGATAATATCAACAGCGCTAACGCTTACTTAATAGTAGATGTGAAAAACGCTATTACCTATTCCTCTTGGAGATTTGTGCTGGTTGGTAGTCTATGTCGAGACATCCCTGCAAATCTAGAGTGATACTGTCGGCCTTCCCTTTGCTCTTCTTCATGGGCGTAGACGATGGGGTGCAGTCCTCGGTTATATCCACGGACATCCCTTTGAGTTCCCTATCATCAAAATTAGGAATAAGTTAAGGTGCTATATAATCATGGACAGTATGGTTGCCAAAAGGAATATTTTCCTTTGAATACTGACATTATGGAATGAGCCACGAAAATATTTTCTCAAAAGATTACAGCGTGGGGTTTTATAGGGTCGGCACCGCGCAAATGACACCTCAACTTTAGTATTACCGAACCGCAGTTGAGTTGAACATAATGGATCGTTCTATAAGGGATGGAATTTAGTTAAGTTTTAGAAAAAAAGAGATTTATTTTATTGTAATAGAAAACTATAATATATGGATTTTTAAATAAGTATAAATGGAAATAGTTGAATAACTTTGGAAATTGGTATACTAAGATTTTAGGATTATGAGTTCCGACCCATGCTGAGGTTTATTCCGGACTAACCGTTTAGTCCGTTGTATTCATCCATCATTTCTAATAGGTACACAGGCAAATCACATTAAAAAGCATGATCAGCTCTTTTTTTTTCTTTATAGCGTGGCGCACAGTTTAGCGCATTTGCGAATGTCATGTATTAATAAGTAGAATCACAAGTAAATTAGTTTTTTCTTATCGTAAAACTCCTCCAGTAAAGTGATAGTAGGCTTTACTGAAGTTATAAAAGACTTCTTGGAAGAGCGCGAGAACTTCAGCTACACATGTTTATTTAGACTTACTCCATTCTTTTCACTTATACAGAACTCAGAAACACAATTATACTATCACTTTTGTACTTTTAAAACTCCCAAAAATTAAAAAAATAGAAAATCACTTCTGTTCCCGCCAAAAAGTCCATCAGTTCTTTTACATGCATTGCTGGGGTATAACAGTTCCGAACAATAAGTCATGCGAGTGGAGAGTGACGAGTACGTACCGCTTCCACAGGTCGTCCCGCTCCCGCTGCCAAGCGGGCGGCGGTTCCTCGAGCCACGCGTTGAAGTAGCGCACGATGTGCTCGTGCTCCAGCGCGGCCAGCGCGCGCACCTCGCGCAGCACCCGCTCCCGCTTCGACTCGCTAGCGGGACACCACATTACACAAAGTCATCAACAGTAACAATAACACACCATATAATATCACCAGTGAAATGTACAGACATTTTCAATGTGGTAGTCGTGTCCCGCTTCTACTCGCTAGCGGGACACCACGCGAGATTAGAACATACATTACACAAAATCATCGAAAGTAACAATAACACACCATATAATATCACCAGTGATAGATACAGACATTTTCAATAGGATTTCATCGTGTCCCGCTTCGACTCTCTAGTGGGATACAATGACCGATTACCACATACTGATCAATTTTAATTACATAAGGTCATCAAAAATAACAAAAACAAACCATATAATATCACCAGTAAAATATACAGACATTTTCCATAGGGATGACAAAAAGAAAATAAAATTTTCTACTTAAAGAATGTTACAAATTGTCAATAGGATACAGTTACAGTTGACGTTGTTACATACAGTTGACAATTACAATTGATACAGTTACATACATTATTTGGGTCAAATATAATATAAACGCTTTTTTCCTTTGACTCACTCCACGGACTCTAAATAGCTCACAAACCACACAAAAGAAACAGTCAACCAATCTATCAGTAAATAATTTGTTGGGGATAATTTAAAGTTCTATAGCGACAAACTACTCTGTGCGACTGTTTGACCACGAACTATTATGTCCATGAAATTGACTATATGAACATAAACAATGAATGTTTTATTTTATTTTATTTAATATATTTGTAACTACATAAATTTTAGCTTTCCGCGCTCCTTCTTCCTATAAACTTTTACCAATACCAAATCTTACGCTCCTCCGTACAGACAATATGCTTAAAAAGAGGAACAAAGTGCAGTCTTCACATATTAACATATAGATAACAAATTCATATTTAATCTATAAGAGTAAAGTGAGCAGTTTCTTTATGAGTAAAGTGAGCAATTACTACTTTCTTTATGAATCTTACCCTTTAGGCAGCGTGATCCTTTTAACCGCATACGACCTGTGGTCGATATTGTTCTTGGCCTCAAAGACCACGCCAAACCCGCCCTTTCCCAAGCAGCGGACTTGCGTGAAGTCCGTGCAGTAGCGGCTGGAGTACTCCACCGCAGGGGGCGGGGGCGTGGGCCGAGGGTAAGGGTCTTCCGCCACCATTGTCATTCTGTTGCTGTATTCTGGCGTTGGACTCGGAAGGGGTAGGCTGAACTTCGGTGCGAAAAATCTAGAAGTTATAAGTTATTGATACTTACACAACAAAATTAATTACATCAATAGGCCACAGAGTACTATTTGTTAATAACCTAATTCAAAGTACAGTACACAAAATGTAAAGAAAATACAATAAAAATATACGAGCTTTAAAAGTTAATGGGAAGAGAGTGAGGATAATTTCCGTCTCTATAATTCCAGTGATAGACAATGACACTGACGCCACAGCTCTGTAATGCCATCTCGCTCTAACTTATACTCACTTTTCGCCAATATTTAAGTTTAAAACTTAATAATTCTTTCTCTAATTGTTTACTCAATTAATTTTTTTTTTAAATAGCCTAAACTATAATTGGGCATCCCTCCACTAAATTTGATTTTTCTCAGTGTAAGAATGTGCGTGTAAATTTGAATGCGGTTTTCGTGATCATGTAGAACATCTAACAAAGAAGTTTTATATAACATATTGACGACATATTTATGTTTAATCTATAGAAGTACAGTCATATCATATTGTTGTTTTGTAACAAGTCCCCATGCTAAGCCGGGGTAGAACACTAGTACTGATATAAAAGTTATAGTAAGCTGTGTGCACATTGATAATGTATATGCCTTTAAATTACTGGGGTAAGCTTTTTAGGCTTTTCTGATTCCTAAGCAAATATATTTAGAATTTTTCTCTGTTTGTATGATTGTGTATTTATGTTATGTTTGTTTACACTTCACAAAAAAACTAAAGAAAGGATTTCGATGCAGACTAGGGTCTTGAAAAACTAGGCTCACATTTATCAGTTGGGGGGGATACAGCGTGAAGATATGTATGTATTACACTTTCATACAAAATGCCTTTAATGTCCTTTCATACGGTCCGATTTACTAATTTTTGTAAGTCGGGGGAAAGCTGTTAATCTGTGTAAGTATACAACAAAGACGAAGTGGTGGGTAGACGCCATTTAGCTGTGTGAAATACCTGGGCCAAATCATAAGGTTCATGAGCAGTGCAGAGCTGACCGCGATCAGTAGCACCTCCTTCCACCAGAACCACAGCGAGGACACGTGCACGTGCACGTGGGGGTGCCCCCCGTCGGCCCCCCCGGGCCCCCCCCACGGGCCCCAGCCGGCCCCCGCCGGCTCCTCACCCCACCGCTGGTCCTCCTCCGTCACCTGCACCGCCTGATCACACGTCTCTTGCAGGTACAGGAAGAACCCGTGATTACCTGGACAATCATTTTATTACTTTAACTGTTAAATTGGAACGCAAAACCGTAGACTACAAAAGGTACTACTTTTGCCGCGCGCCCTTGTCACTGTCACTTCTCTGCTCTCTGTACTGTGATTGTGCAATTTGATTTTATCCGTTACCTACTAAAATATAAAACTTCAGTGAAATATATAAAAGGGTTTTATTTGAAGTATAATAATCGCACATTAACAATAGTAGGTTATATAACAAGGGAGTAAAATGATATTTTTAAGGCGAGGTGCTATTTTGAATCCAGAGCGGAGCGAAGGATTCTATTCTAAAATAGAGAATACTCTATTGAATATAAAGTATATTCTATCTGTACTCTAGAAGTGAGGGATTGAATGTACGTTGCCCACGTAAAACAATTGTACTAGCGAGTAATACTGTGCTTTTCGTTTCCCTCTATGAGGAAAATGAATAACGGGCGCTATTAGATTCTATATTTTAAATTTTTTTTGTTTTTTACTTTCTTTTTCTCATTGGACACATTTCAGGTAATCAGCCAGTAACATTTTTCATACAATATTCTAATAATATTCGTGTTCCTTATTCAAACTCACTGTTGCCCATCGTGGAAGTCTTTAAGAAAGACCATCTAAGGAGTGAGAATTGTAATAATGAGTTAATCTATAATATATAATTTTAATGCGCTTTGTAGCTGTCCCTGCATTAAATTTGTCATTTTTTCGAGATAAAAGGGTAGCCTAGATTACTTTCTGGAGTTTTTAACCTGCTAAAGAAAAAATAAATGTATATACACTGGCAACTTCGATGGTGCAGTCGTTTAGGCGCTATGTCTAAGCGCGGAAGGTTCCGGGTTCGATTCGCTGCTGAGTTAATTTCGAAAACAAACTTTTCTAAATTATCTCGGGTCAGACTGGGAAACGTTCCCAGTTGTCGTAGTCATCTGGTTCTCATAGCACAGGGTATGCCCTAGTTTGGGACCCAGATGATCGGTGTGTATTGTCTGGCGCAATTACTATTTACTAGCGACGCGCCCCGGCTTCGCTCGAGTAGAAATTTTTTGACAATAAAGTACAGCCCATGTTACTCGATGATGATCTAGCTTTCTATTGGTGAAAGAAATTTTGAAATAGGTTGAGTAGTTTTTGAGTTTATCCAGTACAAACAAACATTAATATTTTTTCACTTTTTATAAAGTAATATTATTATTAGTATAGATTATATGCGTGTAGATGACCATTGTGCGTGTCCCCGTAGAGCGCGCCGAGGGAGAGGGCGGAGTCGTCGCGCGGCGCCAGCGCCGTGTCCCCCGCGGGCCCCTCGGCCCCCGGGGCTCCCGGGGCCCCCGCGCCCCCCGGGGCCCCCAGCAGGGGCCGGCTGTGCTGCAGCCGCCAGGGGGCCGCGTGGGCCCCCGCCGGCAGGCCCTCCCTCTGCGCGTACACCGCACTCTCTTGGATGTACAACTAGCCCAGGGTACACACAAAATCAAGTTAAAACAGCGCTGATGTAACATTATTATTTCGAGGCTGTAACGTAAATAAAATATATACTTACATTTAAATAGAACTTAAACTACGTAAATAAATAATATAAATAACTTAATAAAAGAAATAAGTACAACAAAAGTAATAACTACGGAACCTACATAATAAATGTAGTCGCTGAAAGGTTCTCGAAACTGTGTTTGCGTAACTCTAAAGCGCGTCGCAAGTGTTTGCATTGTTGATGGTGATTTTTAACACAGTACAAGTAAGCATACAGTATTCTATCTGCATACAAACACTCCCAAACGACGCGCTCGAAATCTCGGCATTTCTCGGCATACAACAGTCGCGAATGCGCCGCGGTTGGCGTTGGACGTTGTGAGACGCTCCCGCGCATTTACTGACTAAATATTATGTCAATCAAGTTCACGAGCATAATGTTCAGTGTATGGATGTTTAAATACATCTATATCGAAACCGAAATATATTATCATAATGATCTAGTTAATTTATTGCTGATTTTTAATTATACTGCACATAAAATGTATTTTTTTTGTCCATTCCCGCCATATCAACTCACAAAATTTTGAAACTAGAAATAAAATACTAGTAGAATTATATAAATAAAAACTTATTAAATTTGCAATAATATAAAATGAAAAGATAATATGACAATTTAATATAGTACCTATTATCTAATACGTAACTCAAGAAAAACATTCAGTTCAAGTCAGTAGCCCTATTGCGTGTTTACGTACCGAACGACCGTAGATAATTATCTCTAGGACTCTGCCGAGGTAGAATACTGTATGCTTACTTGTACTGTGTTTTTAATTAGCGGTCGCAAAGTGATATCAATAATCACACGGATCACAGCTCCGAAGTTGACACTAGTTTACTTGTTGAGTATAGTCTAGTTCAGGGGTCACCAAATGGCGGACCGCGGTCCGGATCCGGACCGCCAACGTATTTTGCGCGAACTTAAAAATATAAAAATATGAAAACAAAATAGCCTGCGTTTTATATCTTGACTATTCGATGAGAGATGATATCGACAACAAAGACTGAATCAAGATTTGATATGATATAGTTGCTAGTCATCATCTACCAAACGGATCGCGATAGTCTTATAATTTCTAAAAATGGACCTCTAATGAAACTAATTGGTGATCCCTGGTCTAGTTACTCCTTTCTTCATCTCTGCGTAGATACTACATTGGAATTCCGCTGGGGTGAGTTCCTATTGATTGAGATTGAATTTAGTGCTATAATAATAAATTGTAAACTGTTCTACCGCTTTTTAAATTGTAAACGTTGCGCTGTTAGTGTGTGCTTGTTTTCGAACCACTGAACCCTAAACGCTCGTCTATCTACCGATCGTGCCTACATCCGGTCTAATACATGCGCTCTGGGTTTCCAGGATTCCGACTACAAGATTTCAATACAAGATTCCAGTTCCAGTATTCCAGTGGCATTCCTGATTCCAAATTCAGGAATTATAACGGATATCTGGAGAATTCATACAATCGTAACTGGAAACCTCCGGAGTCCCTGCTCGACTCTGAAACCTACGAAAGACCAAGCCGGAGCTCGTCAGCGGAACTTATACATGTGGAAAAAAATTGAACTAAAATAAAAGAAATAAACGTTAATTTCAATTGAATTTTTTTTGGCAGCCGTTTGTCTGGTGGCGTTGGGCGATCGTCCAACCGCGGCCTGCCCTAGCGCCGCTACTGTCGAGGCCACACCCCTTATTATATTACAGGTGATTTTTGTGATGTTTTAATTAAAAGTATCAACTATAATTATGCTTTATTAGAGCCACCATACCAATATTAATAATTAACATTCATTTCTGATAATCTCCATTACAACATATCACACACAAATTTAAAAGAATAAGTAGAACAGAGAAATATGTAGGTACATGGCGTAAGCCTATAATAGAAAGAGATGGAAATAATCATACTTTATCTCTATTGGTCTCTATTGGACTGGCCCGTTGGCGCAGTGGCACATGCATCTGCTTTCCAAGCTTAGGGTCCCGGGTTCGATTCCCGGTCAGGTCAATTTAGGAAACGAACTTTTCTAAATTAGCTTGGAGTCTGGGTGTTACTGGGAACTCCCCCAGAGTTCGTTGTGTGGTACCCATAGTACAAGCTTACTGGTTAGTTTGGGGTCACACAATCTGTGTAATTGTCTGGAGTATTATTATTATTGGTATACTCAATGCTTTAAGACTGTTATGCTATAGCATTTCACAGACCTATTACACAAAACAAATATTTATTCATTAGTACTTTTGAGTATTTAAATCATTTTTAAACTTTACAAGTGAAAAATTAATGTAAAATTTCTGTAAATATATGTGAGATAGACTGTTATGGACGTGACGGTAGAATGCATATTTCATGCTGCAAAAAGCAATTTGACTAAAATAGGCAGTCAAAGCGAGAAGTTGTGGCCACATCAACGCAGTATCTATTAGTAATAAATCTGTAATATTGCATCATCGTAGTCATACTCAAATCCATAATTATACATACATACATGCACATCTTCACGCTGTATCCCTAACGGGGTAGTCAGAGAGGACTGAGCGCCAACAGTCGCAGTCCTCACATATCTCTTTCGCTTCCTCAAATCTAATCATTCTCCTTACACATTTTCATTTTCCATATTTATAATTAAACATATATAGAGTAGTACCTATTTCACATACATAACATTTATTTGACGTGGAAGTCTTAAAAATACAATAGAGGTTTTAAGTGCCTTTTCCATAGGTGACGAATACTTTTTGAAATATGAGCGTGTGAGATTAGACTAATATAAAAAAACCGGAAAGTGCGCCTAGGGTTCCGTGTCACCATATTTGTGTGTGTTATGTATTTACCAAAAAAATATGTCAGATTCAAAAACAAACTTAACTTTTCAGTTGAAAGACGCATTCTCTCATAATCTATCTACAGATATAAGTTTGTAATGGCAAAAAAGTGTCATATGTAATTGTAAATTCCTTTTATTGTGCTGTCAGACCTTGCTTCTTACCAAATTTCGTGATTTTTTACAGCACCAAGGGACTGTAAACATAAGAATTTGGTATTAATTTCAAGATGATACCTCCACACGTTTTTGAGAAAAAGGATCTTGACAGACAGACGGACAATAGACAACAACTAAGTGATTCTATAAGGGTTTCCTTACTTCTATTGAGATATGTAACCCTAAAATCGGCCAAGCGGTATCGAATACGTGTCGGGCGCGTGTTGGACGCGTGACGGTCGCCTATCAGACGCGTGATGAATTCGTGTCGAACAAGTGACAACCGCGTGTCGAACGCTTGACAGTCGCGCGCGCGACGCGTGGACATGTGGACGCGTGACGGAAGCGTGTCGGACGCGTATTAAAAGCGTGATGGATGCGTGTCAAGTGCTTCACTGAAGCGTGTCAGCAGTGTCGAAAGCGTGACGGATGCGAGTCGAACGCGAGTAAGGTACGTATCGGGCGCGTGTCAGTCCTCACCTGCTTATCGTGCACGCCGATGTAGAGCGCAGGCGGCGCCGCCTGTACGGGCCCTTCCGTCAGCGAGTGCATCGCCTCGACCAAAACGTCGATGTTGTGCAGGGAGCCCCCGTACAGTCGCCACATCCCCGCCACCGGCGCCTCCAACTGCCGCATGAACACTGGTTTTGCTTTTTTTTGTATACTTCTCCCTTGAGAGGGAACTCAAAGGGATCTATGCTCATAACAGCCGACGTCTTCATTAAAATGTCGACATAATACATTTTAATGTTTCTTGGAGTTTCTGGCGACAAATATATTGAGGCGGTCTTGCTAGTAGGATCCACTAAGGCGGACTAAGCCACTAAAAAAATCTCAACATCACACTACTCAATAAGCACTTATTTCAACAATTCTACATAATTGATTGACAAACAAACGCACGCGGTGTTCGCGAAGATATTTCAAAATAAACGTTTTTAAATAACATAGAACCCACAATTGCAATAAACTTGGTGACGACATGCGGACGCGTACCGAATCCGAGGCGTTACCGAACCGAAAGAAAACATTTACCTCTGTAATAATAGGTCTTCACCTATGAAGTTGCCGTTCTACAATACTGGCCATTTGAAATGTAATTTGTGTATGGCTGGCAATAAATTCTAAATTCAAATGAATTTTATCTTAAAAATATGGAATTTTATTTTCAAATTCAGTCATTTGTTTATTGATTAGTGTTTTGTTTTCACTACATTTGTATCTTTTTCATCAGTATGGACGCGATAAAAACACGAGTAATTATGGAATACGAATTCCGTCACGGTAGCAATGCGGCACAAACAGCTTCCAACATTAACGACGTGTACGGAGTGAACACTACAACCGAACGCACGACCCGTTATTGATTTGAACGCCTCCGAACATGGAAATTTTGATCTGAAAAATGAACCCCGTGGTCGCCCGAAAACTAAAGTCAACAACTAAAACTAAACAAGAATTAAAGGTGATAGTGGAAGCTGACGATACTCAATCTACTGCTGAGTTAGCAGTAGCTTTTCATGTTAGCATCAAAACAATATTGATCCATTTGCGTCGAATTGGCAAGGTAAAAAAACTTGATAAGTGGGTGCCGCATGAAATGAACGATCGCCAACGCGACGAACGCGTTGAGGTATGCCTTGCTTTGCTTAATAGACAGAGAAACGAAGGGATTTTGAATCGCATTGTCACTTGCGATGGAATATGGATTCTTTTTGACAATCGTAGCGGTCATCGTGTTGGTTAGTCCTTGGTTCAGCACCTAGGCAATGCCCCAAACGAAAACTTACCCCTAGAAAAGTGATGGTTACAGTTTGGTGGTCTAGTGCCGGTGTGATTCATCACAGCTTCTTACCAAATGGCACGAGCATTACTGTGGATGTGTACTGTGAGGAACTGGACACAATAATGGAGAAGCTCGCAAATCTCCGGCCAGCCTTGGTTAACCGCTCGTCCCCGCTGCTCCTACACGACAACACTCGACCTCACATGGCACAACAGACGGTCTCTAAGCTACGAGAGCTAGGGTTGGAAGTTTTGCGTCATCTACCGTACTCACCAGAACTTACGCCGACAGACTTCTACTTTTTCCAAAATTTGGACAACCACTTGGCAGGAAAAAGTTCTATACCCGAGAGGCAGTACAAAATGCCTTTGAAGAGTTTGTTCCGTACACCAGACTTCTTCAAGAAGGGCATTGAAAAATTACCACTGCGGTGGCAGAATAGCATGGGTACTTTGACTCTAACTTTTTGTATACTAAACCGCAATTTCATGGGTAAAGACCTAATATTAATCCTAAGTAATGAGTGAGTCGAGAGGGTGAGGCAAAGATGAAGAAATTGAGCTGAGACTCGTAAAGCAAAATGTGAGCATTTAACGTTTGGGCAACGAAAAACGTGTTTTTAAACGGTTTTATTTAGTTTGCTTTATTTGAAATTTTAATGCGACGTGAGACGTGACGAATTTCTATTATCTACAGTCAACCGCTCATATCATTATATGCTTTGGATGCATCTTCTTATTAGATAACTTATGCAAAATGTGTGTAAAGTAAATCCGTCAATAGCATTGTGCGACATCACAAAACGATCCATAAATTTATTATATCATATACTGACGTATAGACGTACAAAGAGTGCGAGTGAGAATGTAATCTTTTATGATAGTGGCACGAGTAGGAACGGGACAGCAAACGAGGCGCTATTGTAACCCTTTTTGAATGACAGGTCGTCACTAGTCGTCACGCTGTGGAGAACGCTGTCCATTTATTTTATTATTTTGTGTTGTCTGTTTTATTTCAAAAAACCACCGTATTTTTGAATAATGGTTACGTGTTCTGTATATGATTGTGATATTACATATCACAATAATCAAGGGAATTATTGAATCCATAGGTGACATTGACAAATTAAAAATTATCACGCGTCAACGACCTCTATGTTCGTTTATACGCCAGTATACATTTACTAAGTTATGGAACGATAATTTACATAATATTTACTCAGGCTAAGCTACGCTCCACGATTTTATTTTAGTTCGATCAATGCTCTAGAACTAGATTGATGAGGAGAGTAGTGTGATGACCTAACTAATTATTATTTAGCTTTTAGATCATTATTTGCATCATTATTGTGTTTCTTTACAATAAAATTACAAATATTTTTTTTTACTTATTTTTATATTGCTTTCATTTTAGAGAAAATTAACAAAATTATGATTGCCGAAATGTCTCACTATGACAATTATTTAATTATTTTGCTATATTTTTTATTACTTCCAACCAAGTATAACTCTAATGGTACGATATTTACATTACAAATTAGACGACTGTTTGAAATTTCTTTTTGATATACTAAATTAAATTGAACAAGAGGATTGTAAAATAACAAAATTTTTATAGATTTCAAACCCGTATAACTTGCGGATACATTTTCAAAAATATCTTTTCCAACGGTAGTAGATAAGCTCGATCGAAATATGTAAAGAATGTGTGTGCGTGTGTGTGTGTGTGTGTGCGTGTGTGTGTGTGTGTGTGTGTGCGTGTGCGTGTGTGTGTCACCTTCTGGCGCCAGTGCAAGGAGTCCCCCGCAGGGCGCACGGCCACCTCCCCCTCGGGCAGGGCCACGGCCAAGCCCACGGCCGCCGGCGGCGCCTGCGGCCCGGTACATTCATTCGCAGCGCTCATTGCTAGGTTATGTTCGCCCACGCTGAAGTTCCATCTGAGAACCGATCGATGACTTCATTCGCTTAGAAAAACAAACCCTGAACTCTTCGTCTTGTACCATACAAAGACTGTTAGGCACACAGAGCTTGAGAGCAAGGAAGAAAGACGACAGAAACATCTCAATATACTTTTTAGACAGCGATAGAAAGGAGCGATAGCCGCATTGTAATGAGCCGTGTTGTATCGGTTTTTTTCATTTAAAAGCCGCGATTCGGGAATATTCTTAGCTAATTTTGGTGGATGTTGGTCTAGTTTATTTAATGTATCAGGATTTTTTAAATTTTAAATTTCATTTAATGACCTTTTTAGTTAGTGATTACTTTAACTTTGTGATATGGTTATTCTTTCAAGAATGGAACTTTGAACTTGCAATTATGTGTAGAAACAATATTTTTAGATTAAATATATAAGGTGAGAGATTTAAACAAGTTGAGGTCTCTATCAGGCCGAGAGTGGGTTAAGATCAAACCAGTGAGCTCTAGATGAGGCTTATGAGGGCTTGAGTGACGGGTCAATCTTTAGTGAAATATTACTTAAATGAAGACCGCGCCCACAGCAGACAGCACTCCGCCTCTCTGCTATCAAGTGTGCAATGTGCCGTACCAATGTTATTAATTAGATCATCTGACACCATCCCGCATGCTGCAAGATTTTAATACATTTGTTTTCTTTATAAAATCACTCAAAGCAACTTCTATAAGTTTACTGGTCTATGCTAGGGAGTGTTAGGATTTCAGTGTTAAAAAACAGACATTTTAAATCAAACATATTACGCTACTAGCAATTCGCACGGCTTCGCACGGTTGGAAATTAAAAAAAAAATACAGACCATGTTACTCGCTGATAATGTAGCTTTCTATAAGTGAAATAATTTTTGAAATCGCTTGAGTAGTTGAGTTTATCTATTACATACAAACAAGGAAAGTTCACCTCTTTATAATATTAGTATAGGTTATGTCAATGATACATCACTTTTTCACAAGAAAATGGTAGGAATGTTTCTAATAAATATGAACCGGGTTGTCATTATACAGGGCGTATATGAAAACGGGACAGTTACTTTAATGGATGAAAGGGCATAACTTTAGTATGTAGTTACAAAAAGAATTATCGAAAAAAACGTATCCGTTTAAGAGTTATGACCGTTTTAATTTTCAAGTGTTATCCCCACCATTTCTCGTAAAATTGGGTTGATCGTGTACAGTTACAGATTTTAAATCTTACGTATTCTTTTATTTTGTAATAATTTCATCCGTTACTGAAATACAGCCTGAAAACCATTTTCGAAAATAATGCGTATACCCCAATGGGGGTTTTACCCCCATTTAATGGGGGATAACTTAAGTACAAAAATAACTGTATAAATAAGATACAAATACCCATGAAATTAATTTTGACAGTTATTGAAGTCGGTGCCAAATCAATGTTCGACAACAGAAAGTCTATTAGTTTAATAGGCTTGGCACCGACTTCAGTAACTGTCAAATTTAAATTCATGGGTATTTGTATCGTATTTATAAAGTTATTTTTGTACTTCAGTAAAGGATAGTTATTTCATACTTTTCAGTGTTCTTTTTTGAAGACGGTTTAATTTTTTTATTAAATTTTCGCTATACATCTTGTTTGTCAATTTTTCACCACTCATTCATTCTATGTGCCCTAATCATCTAGGCTAAGCATTCTATTCTTCATTTTTACAACAACATTGCTGTGCAATGCTGTGGTACTGTGTATCTGTTCATTGTCATTGTCTATGGACAATTACGCTTCTAAAATAAATTTTAAGCCTCTAGTTGTAAAATTTTCTAGTACAAATTTAGATTTCTATAGTATATTTTCTATATTGTGTCATGAACTCATGAGTACAACATCCTCATTAGGTCTACACATTGGAATATTTCTAGTTTTTCCTTGGCCACGTCTAAACATACCACATATATAATTATTTATTTATTTAGACCAGTCATTCCCAAAGTGGGCGATAACGCCCCCTTGTGGGCGCTGCAGGCCTAAAGGGGCGCCCCCCTTTAGGCCAGTGAGTAAGAGACCCAGAAAAAAAATGGGGGCGTTGTGTAGAGGCCTTGGGGGTGATTTGTAATTTCATTTAGCTAGAAGGCATCTTAGACAACGACTGCATGAGCTCTCGACTTAGTAGACAAAATAAGTTTGGGAACCAGTGATTTAGACACACCAACTAATGATTCACTTATATTTGTTAAGTAGATTCTGGGCAGGTTTTTCCTTCTTTTTATTGTACCATTGTCATTAAAAAAAACTGTCACTGTATTGTTATTTATATTTTAATTTTATTTGTCCATTTTCTATAAACTAAACATGTCATGCCTATTATTGATTTTGCACTATAAATAGTTTGTAATTACATGTAGAAATTTGTTATTTTGGTATAAATGTGTGAGGAGAATGATAAGATTTGAGGAGGCGAAAGAAGTATGTAAGGGCTGTGACCTCTTGACGACCTCGATGGCGGTTTAGGTGTTGCACCTAAACCGCTGCACATGCGCGTAAAGTTCCGTGTTCGATTCCCGGTCGGGTCAATTTAAAAAACGAACTGTTCTAGATTGTCTCGGGTCTGGATGTACTGGGAGACGCCCACAGTAGTCGTCGACTGGTTCTCATTGCACAGGAAATACTCTAATTTGAGATCAGATGATTGGAGTACCATATATTGTATAGCGCATTATTATTTTATTTATTTCTAATATACTTAAGACAATTAATGGTACCAAAATATACCACAAATAAAGAAATTAAGCGAAGAATAGCAAACAGCTGGAAGAGATATTGGGGTCTAAAAAAAGGGATAAAAAGGAAAAATTATCATATAACAACAAAAAGTAAACTTTTAAATACTTGTATTTTACTGGATTTCAAACATGGGCTTTTACAAAAACGCATTAAATAAACTTGCCACATGCCAACGCTCGATGGAAAGGAGCATGACAGAAACAAAGAAATTTCACAAAATAAGAAACAGTAACATCATGCAAAGAACCAGAGTCCAGGATAAAACAGGGAAAATCAAAAGATGGGCATGGTCAGGTCATATGATTATAGGGAAAGACAAATAAAACTCAATGGTATCCGAGAGAAAGAAAAAGACAGAGAGGCACACCCCAAAAACGGTGTGATGATGACATTAGACAGATCGCAAAAACAATATGGACTAGAGTGGCCAGGAATAGGCTTGAATGGACAAGGTCGGAGGAGGCCTAATTGTATTTTTGTATGTCCATTTGCCGATTGGCAAATGGACATACAAAAAGCGAGCAAACGCCAAATATGCTATTAAATTTAGTTCTGAGTAGAAGACTTTATTATTATTATAATTATTTTAGGACTGTGACGTTTGGCGTTCCGTCCTTTCTGATTAGCCTGTTAAGGATGCAACATGTTATAAATGTATGTATGGTTCAAAGGAATCTAGGAAAAAAACGCAATTAAAAAAAAGCAAAGAAAATAAACGCACAGAAAAAAGCGCAATGTTATATAAGCCTACAAGAAATATCCAACTGTGGAAAATTGCACACATGGATTAAATCGCACAAAGAAAAAAATTCAAATTATTTAAAAAAAACTTAGTGTGATCCATTGTAATATGTTTGACTTAATAATGTAACAATTTCAAAATGCATGTAGAAACGTTCTGTAGCGATATCTATGGTACCATAATCGTACCATTAATTTTTTAAATTCCTTTTTATCCTGATGATTCTAGTCAGGAAATTAGAACAAAGTTATAAAATAATTGTATTGTCATCAGTCCTTGACCCCTGTGCAAATTTTCAAGCTGATCAGACTTCTGGAAATTGGTAAAAATTACGCTGAAAGATTCCGTTACATACATACATACATACAGGTGAAGGTAATATAAAGCGTGTAAAAAATTGTAAATTGTATTTCTTGTGGGCTTATATAACATTGCGCTTTTTTCTGTGCGTTTATTTTCTTTGCGTTTTTTTTAATTGCGTGTTTTTCCGGACACGGGTTCAAAGGTAGGTTAAGACTCACTTCTCGGCGCCCGAGCGCGGGTCTAGCGCGCGCACAGTGCTGGCCCGCCGCCGCAGCACTAGCACCCGGCGGCCCGCGCCCGCGGTCTCGCGCTCCGCCGCGCAGCCCGCGCCGCCGCATTCGTACACCACGGCCCCGCTGCCGGCCTCGATACCCACCCACTGGGTCTCTCTCACACCTGACACGACAAACACACGATGGCTAAACACATCTACATATACAGAGTGGTTTTTTTAACTGGAACAGTATGAGGAAATCGGAATCCATAAGAGACTGATTTAGGACATTTGATTTCCCCCATTGCGGGAAAAAATATTTTATTTAATTGGATCAACTTCTGCTGTTCAGATTTTTTCTTCCGATACAATGAAATGATGCTTACATGAAACCGAGTCAATCAGCATAAAAAAAATTGAGAATTTTATTAATTTTTTTGGACAACTTTATTGTTTTCACGAAAAGACCGAATGGTTCCTAAGTCGGGCCCCAATTATCTCTTATGGATTCAGATTTCCCCATACTGTACCAGTTAAAAAAACACTGTGTACACACTAGCGACCCCATCCAGCTTCGTACGAGTAGAAATGCTTTTGAAAATAAAAAACAGCCCACGTTACTCACTGATAAAGTACCTTTCTGTAGGTGAAAAAATTTTTGAAATCGGTTGATTAGTTTTTGAGTTTATCCATTACGTACAAAATAACAAAGTTTACCTTTACAATATTAGTAAAGATAGCAAATAATTATTTTTTTGTTTTGAATAGATTAGCTGTGACATGAACAGACGGACAAACAGACATGACAAATATAAAAAAATATTTTAATTTATATATAATTATTATAGCTTGGCGCTCCGTCCTCTCCAACTGCCCTGTTAAAGAAACGTATACGTATATATTGCATATATTATTTATAATTTTTTTTTTAAATTCTAGACATGTATACTGACCAGCTATAACTAGGTCATCAGAGTACTTGAAAGATGACGACAGAAGCTGTTCAGCATCGAATGGTAATGGCTCAATGGTCTCTCCACTAAGGCTGTACAACTGACCTCGCAGTGAAGGCACTAGTCGTACCCATTTTCCACCAGCAGTGAGCTGCAAACAGAGATGGCTTAATGAGTATTTACTCGATTTTGGACTTGGAAGGCAGATGTCTTGCAACCATATCCAATAGCCACTTACAAATTATTTTATTTTTGTTATACCTGAGCAATAAAAGCTATGCTTTTATTTATATATCATATACAAGCGACCCCCCCCCCCCCCCCCCTGGCTTTGCACGGCTAGAATTTTTAAAAATTTAATACATCCCATGTTACTCGCTGATAATGTGCTGATATAGGTGAAAGTATTTTTGAAATAGGTTGAGCAGTTTTTGAGTTTATCCATTACATACAAACAAATAAAGTTTACTTCTTTATAATATTAATATAGATAAGTATAGATATCTATATAAATATATTTATAACTACCAGACCATAAAACCTTGACAATAAAGATCTTTGATTAATAATAATTGTGTTTTTCTGCGCGAAATTGTGAATTATAAAGTTCACACATAGACATGTGAACGAAAATGTCATACTTTAGTGTGATGGCTTTCTAGGAAAACTATTATTTTATATGCAGCTAGTTAAAATTAGCAGAAATATCAAACAAAAAATATGCAATACAAAATTGCCACTAATAGAAAGTTTGGTTTGTCGAAAATGAGAAGTAATCAATAATCTAATCAATAATCGTTAATGTCTTTTGGGCTATAAATTCCCCCTTAAAAAATTTTTCTTTCTCCTCGTGTCAACTTCTTTAGAGTATCCTTCTTGTCATTCTCAGCAATGTGATATTTCTTTTTAATCCATTTAATTAAAATGTTGCTTATTTAAATGTATTTTGTGTTTAATATGTATGTACATGTATAACGCCGATTAGCGTAAATAAATAAATGTATATTTGTCTCTTAGACAGAGCAATCAGTAGTCTTAGTTCTATAATGTTCGTGTGGAATCACGTCATTACTTTATAGTACATGATTAATTTTAGTGCATGGAGATAAAATTGGCTGTATCCAAGACCTGTAAACAAGCGTAATACATTTTTTTCTTATTTGAGCTTTTCAGTTTGATTCATACCTCAACATGATGCAAATTGGATGAGAGCAGTGGTTGAGTTTGCAGATCCCAAACTTTAACACCATCTTCTGTTGCGAACGCTGTTAGTTTTCCATCTAGTGTGCTGACTATTATTAAGCTAGAAGGACACAAAGATAATATTAATTCCATGCTTTCGTAAGTTCTGATTTCTTCAACCTAATTTAAAATAGTTTGTTTTAATTAAGACAACTTCGGATAAAATCTAGTTAGTATACATCCAGATTGACTGGCCTGTCATGATTATATTTTTAAAAACAAAGTACTTACTAATTTAAATATACATAAATAGAATTGAAGTGTCTGCCCGTGATTTCGAAATAAAAATTTCGAAACATATATCTGTCTGTATTGATTTTGTTAGAGACTATCGCTAGTTGCGTGTATCTAATTTTGTATATAGGTAGGATTAAGTCTAGCAATAAAAGAGTTGACAGAATAAGCATATCTTTTACGAATAGGAAGAAGTTCAGCACCTCCTACAGGAAGAGAAGAAAAGTAACGACCATCACCAATATAAGTGAAGTTTGAAGAAATAGTTATTGGATATAAAAATTGAAATAATTGCAAATACGTAGAGTGTAACAACATAAAAGTGTTTTCTACAGCTATGTAACAGAAGGGATTAGATAATAAATATAAAACTTAAATTATTGTTTCTTTCATAGTACATAATAATATAATAAATATATCAGCAATTCCTTTTTTTAAACATGTGATTTATAGGATGTAACTTTGACGAAAAAAAACATCGATGGTAATGTTTTATATATTATTAGCTATAACCCGCGACTTCGGCTTCGGAATTTACGATTAAAATATCGTTATAATAAATCTTGTTGTAGGGATTATATACACTACATTACATAGTCACATTGTTGTAAAGGATGCAGAATGTAGAGCTGAGAGCGACCACATCATCGGCCATTATATCATGCTTAAATGACTGTGAAAGAAACATTGTACTTGCTAGTGTAACTTCTGTGGTTTGTTGTTAAAGGAATAGGGATATCGATCGAAAAATTTCCAAGATTCTTTGTAACTTTTCATCAATAACATTCTTATTACAAGTACAAATATTTACAATTTTTTCCAATAAATGTACATATGTATTTTTAAGACCAAAATAAATATTATTTCAATTTAATTTTCTTTGCATTTAGTTTCCTTTCCGCTACATATCTAAAAATTCTTTACTGTTATTCAACTATGAGCTGCAAATAACATACAATCTAAAACCGATTGTCTAACTAACAAACTAGGCCAGACTATATAGTGTTCATAAAATATACAAAAGCTGGAGTGCTTGTCTCATTTGTTGAAATAAAAATGTGAACTATTAGTAAACTGTTTAATACCTATAAATAACTGATAATAGTCTTCATCTACGTACATACATTGGAGGTAGATAATCATGGACATTTTGTTCAACAGAAGCTCAAACAAACAAACAAAAATCTTAAAAATATTTATTTTACTGTTTAAAAATGCCCCAAAAGCTTAAACTGTCAAACCTTTTTAAAACATTTCCCATGTACACATATTCTCTACAATTTGCAGACTTGGGTAATGTACAAAATATACTGTATTGTAAACAGCGATGTGCAAAATAGTTTATTAAAAGTATTGAAACACAAAATGAAAATGCTTAGATATTTTTTTATTTCAAATACAAATACAAAATGGTTTTGAATAAAAGTATTTAAATACAAATTAAGTATTTTCAAAATACTTTCTTCAAATAAAATACTTATTTCACTGATTTTGACACTAGTTTTGTTCGAAGTGTTCATTTTTCATGTTCTGTCTATGTGGGCTCATAATCATTCCACCAAACGAAAATAGACCTGGAAGTGTTTCCAGGTCTATTGTAGTATTGGTATTATTGGCATTGGCATTGGCACACCCCATTTGAATTGCAATGTTGGCATTATTGTTGGCAACATTTAGGATGGGTGCGTTCTTAAATAAAGTAATTATGAATTTAAGAATGAAAAATACGAAATATGAATTTAAAAAATTAACAAAACCATTATGCATTTTACAAATACTAAATATTTATGTAGATTATTTCAAATAAAACACCAAATGCATTATAAAAAAAAGTATTTCAAATGCAAAATAAAAATAGGTATTTTGGATTTCCTATTTGAATTTTAAATAGATGTATTTTAAATAAATTACATCTCTGATTGTAACACTTTCGCGCATTTTTATTAGGCAATCACAGTAATGGCGATCACAACTTTGATTGATATATTTATTTGTCAATATTCTGTTAATCCATTTTTTGTTTTCGTATTTTATGACACTACCCGCTTTTATGAAGAGATAACTTAAGGATGATTCACAGGCACAATTCTAGTCCTTTCTCAATTTGTACCCTGCCCCACCCTATTATACAACTGAACTTCACCTTTTTTAATGAAAAAACACTGTTTTTTGCTACACTTTCTCTGTCTCTGTTATTAAATGTAGGTCAACAGGATAAACCACTATAATTTAAACCCACTTTACAGGCGCCGCTCGGGTAAAGAGAGCTCATTTCAGATCTCAGCTTCCAAATGGCAAATCACTATACAACATACTTTAATGTGCAAGTCTGACTTAAAGAAACGCAAGTATGAAAACCATTTTTGATACTAATAGATTTTTGTATGGTATTTATGGATTTACTCTAAGTTCAAGAGATTTTCAATTTATGCAGGAACCCTTAACATTTTCTGGATAAAAAGTAGTCTAAATTATTCTTTGGAAAATCCTCTATATTTCATTAAAAATTTCGCCGAAATTGGTCCAGCCATTCCGAAGATTAGTCAGACTAACAAACAGACAGACAGACAAAAATTTAAAAAACGCGTGTTTGGGTCTTGGTTATGTGCAGAAAATCATGTAAGCTTAAGAAAAAGCCTATATTTCGAAATCACTGAAACATTGTAGTTTTATTTATATGTATATGGAAAATCCTCTATCTTCCGATGGAAATTTCGTCGAAATCGGTTCAGCCGTTTCAAAGATTAGCCCGGACAAACAAACAGACAGACAGACAAAAATTTGAAAGATGCATGTTTGGATCTTGATTATGTGCAGAAAATCATGTAAACTTAAGAAAAAGGTTTTATTTCAAAATCAAAGAGAGACTTCAGTTTTATTTATATGTATAGATAGATAAATTATCAAGGTCAATATCAATTAGATTTATTCTGATAGCCAAAATATAAAAACAAATTAAAATATTTCATAGATTTAATTTTAAAAATGTAAATGGAATAAATTAAATAATTAAATATAGATTTTATAACTTTTCAGTTTTTAGTCCTTAACCAGGTCCGAAGAGCTATAAATTTCACTTATTATATTGTTTGTTTACAAAATAGTCTAAGCGAATTTATGATGTTTATATACACATTCTGCTGGCTTTTAGTTATTTTTAAATTTATAGAAGAAGTTATAATGTACAAGTCTTCAAACTCACTCATTAACAGCCGAAGGATCGTTGTTATGAGGGTTGCAGAATGGTAACTTCCGTATCGTATCATCGGCTCGAAGATATGAGACGAACACTGTTAAAACGAACGCTGCCTTTAGAGCAATCACCCGCCAATACCAATCGGACATTTTATTATTGAAAAATTATATACAGACATTTCAAATATCCAGGCAGAATATTATATATTACGAAACTATCAAAGTAATTGCAATTTGAACAAGTTAAGACAAGAATAAAAAAGTTTGAAGGTTTGAAGCATTTGACAGCTCCACGTAAACTGTCAATATCAAAGTCAAGGGATTTTTTTTTAAATCTTAAGTCATTGGAGTCAAACCATCAGGCTAGTTACGAAACATAAAAAACACATTATTGTTATAATCATGTCGCAGTATTGTTATGATTCCAAACACATAAATAATATCGTTAGTAAAAGATTTAATCTTTCCTCTTACAACAATGTTCCCAGCACTCCTCCAGTAAAGTAGTAGTAATTAGACTGAAGTTAAAAGGGATTTCTTAAAAAAGATGTTTATTTAGACCTCCAAATGTGATTAAAAATAATTTCTCGTTTTCCCGCCAAAATGTCACAGGAAAACGATTTGCATTGGTGATGCAATGTGTGACGTTATATTTATGAAATATTAAAAAAGAAGTTAGAATATTAATAAATATTCATTTACATATTTTTTTATTTACATGATTTTACGTTCCCTGTGGATACTTCACATTCATTTCAGAACTGAATAAAATGACTTTTTGAACGCAAATACTTTGACAATTAATCCACACACGCTCCTGTTTTGTGTTTTTGCAAACGCGGATTTGATTTGGTTATTGCGTTTGAGAAAGTATTCCTTTTACAACGTTCGACTGGGCTGGTACCCTCATCATTCTAGACTATCTTAATATTGTTTAGCCGTTATTGTGTTAATTAGCGAGACAAAATGACTCTGGGAACATATAACAGACATCAAGCTGAGAAAAAAAAGTAAATTTCCTTTTATTTTCGCATAAATATTTTATTTAATTTGTATACATTCCCCTAAATTTCATATTCATTACAGGCATGCCGCTTTAGCTGCTGCCTTCCCTCAAGGTATTCGCTGCCAGAAATGCCTTGAGTATGGTCACTGGAGCTATGAATGCAAGGGAAAACGCAAAGTACTTGTTCGACCGTCGCGCACTCAAGTGCTTAAGAGAAATTTGAAGGCCAAGGAAGAAGGGCAATGCAGGTAAGTACATTTATTATTTGTCTTTTTCCATTATAAATGCATTTTCAATTAAACTTTTTTTATAATTTATTAAATTAGGTTTTTTTTTACAAAACTGAAGGTGGGTACATATGTGTAACCGTTACAGTATTAATTTTAATTTGTTGGTAATAGCTGTTATCTACCCTCTTCTTTATTAGTCACAAAGAAAGTACAGTGCACATTGCTTTGATTTTTATTATTTTTCATTTTATTGTACATTAATAATAAATTTGTTATGGCAGATAAAAAGAAAATGAGGTATTTAAAAGAAAAGATTAAACATTAGCTTAAAATTAATTTGTTTTTAATATTGTGTTTCTTTATAGCAATGGCAGTTGTAAGATACCATATAAGAAGAAACGTCCTGATACTGACAGCTCAGAGTCTGAGAAAAGCTCATCAGATGACTCATCAGGCTCATCATCTGATAGCTCCAGCTCATCGGGCAGTGAAAGCGGAAGCAGCGATTCTGAGAGTGGCAGTGGCAGTGACTCTGAGTCATGTAGCGATTGTTAATTATTCCGATGGTCTTTAAATGTTTGTCGAGTCGCCAAGTTTAGATTTCAATTCGTTTTAACGGTTCCTCTATTTAAGATGCGGGTTGTGATGGGCACGACACAATTGGAGCTGTTAATTGACTGGGTTTGCGCTTGCCTCTAAGTAGGTGCCTCGGAATATCTTTAAAATTAATTTTTATTTTGTGATTTTGTTACTGATAAATATTTTTTGAAATAATTTGTATTTGTTTAGAGTTGTTGGTAAAGAGAATTCTATAATTTTTGTGTAATTTGAAGTGATGTATTATTTTTAGATGTTTCATTATTCTGACAATGTAAGGTTTATTAGAGCTTTGTATAAATTGCAATGTAATTTTAAGGTAGGTAGTATTAGATGTTTAGTATAATGATTTTAATGTAAAACATGTAAAAGACTGTATTGAGAAATAAAATGTCTTCACAAATAAATAAGAATTTCATTAATATTTATTAAGATATTTCAGTTGATAATATAATAAATATACATATTAGTGGATTATTGTTTCATTTAACAAAAATCAGTTAATTTAAAAGTTGTTGCTAGAAATGCAGCCAAAAGATCTGGAATTTTCGTTTTGTTTGACCATTGTGACTATTTATTCTGTCGTCTATTAAAAAAAAATGTCCAGTATGCTGATTTTTGACCATTATCCAATCCCAAAGAGAATTTCACTTAATACCACTACAAACTACAATTAATACTTTGCAATTACAAACACCACACTCCATGCAATATTAAAATTTTTATATATACCTTATTTCATAATTTTAAAGAAAATGTAACTACCTACATCACATAATGTTTAATAGATTCTGCTAGCAATTAGGATCGGCAATTGGCAAAAGTTACAGTAAGAATTAGGAAGTATGTGTTTAATAAGTTGTATGTATAAACAAAAGCTGTTGATTTCATACATACATATCTTCACGCTGTATCCCTATCGGGGTAGTCGCAGAGGACGGAGCGTCAAGATTATCTTCCTAATGCTGTTAATTCTTGTTCATAAATGAAGTAAAAATTGTCGGTCGGTCTTTTTGTCTTATATACTATATGTTCGATATTGCATTGAATTCTATACATTCTTTAATATAAAAAAGTTCATATGTAACCAGGTTCAACATACTGAACTAGACGTAAATTGGTAACATAAAACCAGAAACGAAATTTAAAAAATTGGAGAACGAGCATTTTTAGATCCTGAAATGGAGCGAGATGGTGTTACTGTTGCCGAGTCGGCCTAGCCTACTTCACAGCCTGCCTGCTCCACCACAGAACAATATGTACTCCAAGGATACACTTACAGCCGTAAAGTCAAGGGAGAAGTGACGTTATTCAAGTCTATACAAGCCAATGCACGCCAAGATCAACATCATTCTTTCTTCGGGATTAGCTGTTAATTATTCATCGTTCGCTATTCGTTACATAGTATAGTCGTAATTACTCGTTAGTTATTGAGAAATAAGTGACTATATATAGTGTGTGTTCTTTATTGCTGTAACAATACATTTATTTTCAGTAAATTATACTACTACTATTATTACATGTTCCACAGTGTCAACCGATTTTTATTTATTTACTATTGGGAAATGGATATAACCAAGTTTTTTACAATATTTCTTAAATTTTTTAATTCAAACGCTGCAATAAAATTTACAGATATTAATTTAAAAAATTGTATAATGGTTTGGAGTATTATTATAATTTTTGGAATGATATTAGTGATTGTGTTATATCATAATAATACCTTCAGTCATTAAAATTAATAAGGCACCATTTCTATTGTTTACAGTTGCGTAGTTTACAGCATTCAATATAATATTATGTATCTGTTTTATAGTGTTTTGATTTTTTCAGTCAAGTATAAATAAAAATGAAGTACTTTAAAAGTACCTAAAACTAGCGATCCGTCCAGCTTCGCACGGATAGATTTTTTTTTATAAAATATTACAGGCCTTGTTAAGCATGATTCTCGTTACATCGTGTCGGGGCCGGGACGTGCCACGGGCGGGGCACGGTCAAACATCTATAACATACTTTTGTATGAAGTAATTAATGTTCGACCGGGCCCACTCCGTGCCACGGCCGGGGCACGGTCGGGGAACGGCGTCGAAATGTGGGTGGGTATTTTGTCCAACCTCCGACCCGCGGGGTTATTACCTAAAAGTTTGCAGACAGCGACAGCCACGCGATCACTACGCGACCTGTGATTAATTGTAATAAAAAATTGATGTCATGTATGATGATAACGTATCTATTATCCTATGACCGTAAAATGCACTTTTCTCGGTTGATTTAGCGCTACTATACAAATTACATTACACAAATTCTCGTTTTGACAGCAGATATCTCGCGATATTGGCTGTCGCATGCTGTCTGCAAGTTACGTAATAAGCATGCCGGCCTGGCGACAACGACAAACTACAACGAACTAAATTGCATTATAACATATTAGTTTTATCTCTCAAGCAATAAATGGAAAGTAATAAAAACATGAATGAAAAGGAAAGTATAATTAAAAAATGAACAGACGCTTGACAACACTCAGTATACTATACGCGGACACGGGCGTGCAATAATTACTTATAAACAGCCCGCACGCTTAATAAGTAACTTGCAGACAGCGTGCGACAGCCAATAACGCGCGATATCTGCTGTCAAAACGAGAATTTGTGTAATGTGATTTGTATAGTGTCGCTAAATCTACCGCGAAAAGTGCATTTTACGGTCATAGAATAATAGACACACAGTCGTCATACATGATACCAATTTTTTATTACAATTAGTCACCGGTCGCGCAGTGATCGCGTGGCTGTCGCTGCCTGCAAATTTTTAGGTAATAAGTAATAACCCCGCCGGTGTAACATGAATTATACCGACACGGCACGGGCACGACTAGGTCTAAAGTGACTCATACTTTACTCGCTGATAATGTAGCTTTCTATAGGTGAATGAATTTCTGAAATTTTGTTATACATTACAAACAAACAACAAACATTTTTCGCTTTATAATAGACCTGCGATGGTGAACCAATGGCACGCGACATAAAATTGGGGCACGGCTATAATTAAAGGATTTAGGTATAATTGAAACAATTTATTTTTCATATACTTACCTACATTTGTTGTTATTTTTTTATTATCGCTAAGTCGAGATTGTTTTCTGGCACGTCATGGCCTCGTTAAATATTTCTTCAGAAAAAAAATAGCACATAGCTAAATAAAGGTTAGCCATCCCTGGTATAGACATACATATTATCAAGCTGTGGTGTAGGCGTAACAAAAGGGTAGGACATTCTCGGAAACACCATGAACGCACCTCAGAATCTTTCTGGTTTTGGTACGTAGAAGGTACATAGTAATTTTACAATTTCTTCGATTTTGGTTTCTAAAGAGAGTTTAAATTCTTTAGATGTGAGCAATTGGTGTGTAGTTTTACTTTTTATTTCATCCATTTCAAGCGGTTAGTTTTAATTTTTTAACCACGCCAAAGAAGTATAATTTCCATGTGACAACAGGTTTCGTCATAATAACTGGCCAAATTCTATTTTTTTTATGTAACTTTTTTATGTAAAAATAAATGTAACTAACTTTTTAAATACACTAACTGTATTGGTAACATTCTAAGATATATGCATATGCTATCCTTCTAAAATATGAATGAATATTTTTGTATGTATTTGTCCCCTAAAAGGAGAGCCACAAAGCCTTAATAATTGGGTACCTATAAGTTTGCTTTCTTTCAATATTTTTCCATTGTTCTTCCGACTTCTTTTTTTAGAATACGAAATATGAAAATTTGTTTGGGAATTGGAATAATACAAGTGTTTCAGAATGCCTCATACTGAAATCATAAAAGGGAAACACTGAACATACAAAAATAATTATTTATTCATTATTAAATTCTTACAATCATTCGTAATCATATCATAAAGTAAAAATATCATTCATAAAATAAAATTATAAAAGTACACAATGTGTCACATAAATTATAATCATCATCAATTCGCGTTTTGTACTTCTATTAAGGCATTTAATTCTAAATTACAAGTAATGGTGGGGAACTAAACAATAAGAACATGAAAAAAATTATCAACAATTCAACTTACAATATTTGCTAATTACAATTTATTAGCTAAATAACAATATTCAGATTACACTAATTATATGACGTGTATGAATTGCATGATATCAAAATGAGTATTTTGGGGATACCAAATAAAGACGAGATTTGAAGTTACATTACAAAAGGTTAGTATTTTAAATTCCTCAATACAATGGAACAACTTTGCTAATTACAATTAGCTAAAGGCATTTTTACAAAGATGTCAAACATAAACCATGATTGAGTCTGTAATTTCCAAATGATAAACTTAATACATACAACACGCATTCACGTACGATAATGATATTTTAATAATAATTCTTAACAATTATTCATTAGTATTAACCACCTCATGTAGCTATTGAGATTAAATTAATTATATTGTACTAGCCACTTACCTGTAATTAGCAAGAGCGCAAATCATTCATACATCTTGCAATGAAAACGTTTCACAATAATTAAACACGTTATAAAGAATTAAAATCATCTAAATTCTAGACTAAAAATTGGGTAACACTCATCAAGTGTTACTTCTAATAGACCATTTTACTGTTTCTTAAAAATCTAACTAAAAGACAGGATTAGTCATAAATATAGAGAAAAAATATTTCAAACTACAAAATAATGCTTTTAAACTCATGTAGAGAAGATTTATTGTTTCTGATGACACTAAATTACTAGTTTAAATTATATTTTGTAATGAATTTAAAATATCTTTCGCAGAGCACAGTATAACCATAACAGTAGGATGACTTCAGAATGCCAGCGTGCGTTATTTGTATGTGTGCGTGATAATACGCACGCGCCGTGGCACGCACACAACGATAATATTTTGGGTGAATATGAGTAGTTATTGTGGCGCCAGTCGGGGTCGCACGCGACGCACACGCGACCGTTTCCGTTTGTCTTTAATTCGTTTTTCACATTGTTGCAAATACCAAAACGTCTGAATCGATTAAATTAACGTATTATAATAATACCTAAATAACTTTAGTTATTCGAATCCAGATTTATCATTGTTTAACATAACTACAAGAAATTAAATTTAACAAACATGACAAACTTATATATATACATTGTTTTTTATTTTTATATACTAAATAAATGTATAACTAAACGATATGCTCTCCACATCTCACAACTAACGCAACAACCCTACGTATCCTGCCGAAAGTAGGCCATTTCGTTACGAATGAGGCGAGAGACGACCTTCTTTTCTACATATTTTCTGGCAGTATAACAAAAATCCGACTTTATGTGCTGTATATTATGTCCGTTTGTGATGAACCGCCGTCGTTGTCTATACACAACATTGCAGCATTGCTACTGTATCCTTGTTTTTTTGTTTTTGCTTTTCGAAGTTAAAATATTGATGCTAAAATGATTTTAAGAAACAGATGGGGTCTCTGGTAACGTGTGTATTATAACTTTCCTCTTCTGATCGTAACTGAAGTTGTTCATTTTAAATATCCTGCTGTCATAGAATGGCTTCAGGTCTGTTATGTTTATCTGTCTCGCTCTCTCAGTGAGGTCTCTCTCAGATATCTCAATGGAGGATTGAGAGTGATTGTGTAGACCTCGCATGTAAGCCAGCTGGTCCATGGTCAGCTGACGGAGAATATAATACAGTAGCTCGCTGTGGTCTTTCTTGTATGACAAGTATTTTTGGAACGTCTGGAAAATAATGATAGAAAAAACTTAACTGCAGAAAATTATATTATCTAAAGCAGTCTTTGGTAAAGAATTTTGTAAATGGAAGATGGATTTAAAGTAATTGGCAATTCGAACAGGCTATTTATTTCTTCTTAAAACTGCTACATGTTATACAAACATACAGGCACAACAGGTTAGATAGAATGAAAGCATTTGTCTTTGATTTCTAAATTCAAATTCGAACGAGAACATTTAAAATTTTTACTTTGTTTGGCTGTCTGGTAATCTATATAAGCTGACATAATTATTTTTAACTTTTTACACAAATAATTCTATTTTTATGAATGTTTTCCATTCCAAATTAAAAATGAATGGAGCAAAACAGAAAATAATGGGGGAAAATGAATAAAAAATATACTTATTTTCGAAAAAGATAAAATTATTAGCTAATTTGTGGCCTACTACAATTTATGTAGGAGGTATTGAAATAGTTTTGTTCATAGCAGCCTCAGACCAAGAATCAAAATGGCAGATCTTTAAGAGCTTGTACTTACGGTGGTGTCCTTTTTTTGTTTATTAATAAATGTTTGTTGTGTTTTTATTAATTAAATAAATGCAGTGCGAGCTATAGGAAGTAAGGCAGTAGGGAGGTATATACCTGTCTCATCGCTCGCATGACGCTGTACTTCTGCGTATCGACAAAGCTCTCGAGCACGGTGCGAATGGCCATGTTGACGTCTTCTTCGTTCACTTGCGCTCGCAGGTGCATCCGAGCGTGCGCCTCGCTCATACGGATTACTGAAAACATTCACATGTATTTACTACCTTTCTGCCTACCTACCTACCTACTTTCCTACTTTCATAAACTATTGTAAAATGATGTTGAAAAAATGATACATGACCAAGTTTCTTGTCGATTCTTCTCAGTATACAGGTTTTCTTTTCGAAGCGAAGGTAGATTTGGTATTCGAAAACACCCTGCGATAGGATTTACTTGAACAAATTGTATTGACTTTGACTATAATTTTACATGTACAACAAATGTTCAATTTCAACTTTTTCATAAAGACTTTGGTTGAGTTCAAACATATTTCTCTAGAAGTTCCCTCAAGATGAAAAATAATACTAGAAAAAACTTTTAAATACAAGTTTATTTAAATGATCTAAAAAGATGAAAATAAACTTCAAATTAAATCAAGCCCATCAGTTTATTACATTATACAATTTATATGATATAAAAACTTGCCGCGAGATTTATCTGCGTAAATTTATTTTATGCAATACATAAATTTTTTTTTAGAATTATTTGTGTCAAGATCAAGTTACATATTGTATTTTTGTTCATTAAAGACTCCTCAGAGTAAATGCTTTGAAATGGAAACTAAATTACTATAATGGCGAACTCATTTCAGTTTATAAATTAATATTAAATACTATTTTCTAATACTCAAGAATTAGGTGGACCCACAAAAATTTTAAATAAAACATATTGAACTTAGTCAAAAGATAAAATTTCGCAAGGTAATTTAAAGGCAGATCGAACAAAGAATATCTTTGAAAGTTCATTATAGCAATAAATTGCATTAAAGTACAGATAAAAATATTTCTGCTTCAACTGTTTCAATTTGTTTTAACAATATTTTTACATGTACTCGTATACTGGATCTGAATACAGTCACAAGATTAAATAGCCAAATAATTGCAACGAAATAACTGTTATAGCATTAATAAGTCGAGTGAAAATAAATCAGTGATTTTAAGCCTACTAATGTGTCGAGAGAGTAGCGCTGTACATTGCCTCCACACGACATTTTTTACGAGTATTTAAGTTTTTATACAATAACCTTATGATATTTATAGAACCTAAAAGTGAATATGTGAGGTGTCACACCCTTGCGGACAAAATCAGCAATGATGAGAAATGACAGGGTTGCACGACAGTATTATTGAAAAAATTAAGAAAGGAATGCTAAGATGGTTCGGGCACATGGAAAGAATGAGTGATGTAAGACTGACGAAGAAAATCTATAGAGTAAAAGTGAGTGGTAAAAGAAGCCAGGGAAGACCAAGGGTGATTTATGATGATCAAATAGCTAGTTAGTCGACGAAAATGTCAAAAGCGCTCGCATACCTAGGCGAAAATGTGTGAGGAGAATGATGTGATTTGAGGAAGCGAAAGAAGTATGTAAGGATTGCGACGCTTGGCGCTCCGTCCTCTCTGAATACCCCGTTAGCGATACGGCGTGAAGATATGTATTTATGTAAATGTGAATAATTTGTGCCCAAATCGCGTTAAGAGAACGTTTCTAGACGTTTTAAGATACTTTCTACGGCTTCAGGCTGAATTAGAAACGTGCTCTCGACTTTTATGAGACTAATTTAGCTGATTCGGTGGTTCAATGGTGATTGTGCCAGATTAACTGACACAACATTTCTTTAATCCCGACCTTATAATATGTAAACATCGGCAAATTCAATATCCGCGTCGTTGCAAAGAGATTACAATAAAATCACATAGATAATTAGTATTATTGAGGACGGTCGTTACTTGGAGTTCGTCGAGATCTTTGATCCTCTCCGTGGGAGGTGCTGATTTTCTTGTTTCTTCTTCTCGTCGTGTGTTCGGAATAATCGTTAATGCTGCGAACACGAGTTTATTTTTCCAACTTATCCCTATATGTACAATTTTGCGTGAGCGCAACTAGCGGTAGTCCTAATGATAACAATTGCCTACATCTATCTCTTTCGCACAATAGAGGTGTGCACAACTAGCGATTATACTAATCATAAATATAAAATTAGCCTCTCTTTCACACATTGAGACCGTCGCACTCACTAAATTACTCATCCGCAACTAGCGGTGTCTTTAGTCACTATTCACTAGGCACTTTTACACATTATAACGTTCATTGCTGCGGCCGTCCGTTACAAGTATAGTTTGTAAATACAGCAACACATATGAGATGTGAACGACGGGGTTATGGCGTTAACACGGTGAAACAGTACCAATATACCATCTGCCACATAGTCCGCAGTATTATTAAATCATCACGAAGTATTAAAAGAAGTACGGCCAGTCAGTGATATTACTACTGTCGAAATTAATATTTTATTTCATTGTATTTAATTTATATTTCACTGTGCAAAAATTAATCATAAAGAATTATAAGTAATGTTGCTGACTTGCAATGTTATACGCCATTTTGTTTTATCAGCACTACCTCTTATTATCGTTTTGTGAATCAACGTGTAAGTACGAATTAATTGCTTCAGAGTCAGTAACAAAAAGTAAAATAAAAGACACGTGAATTTAAGTTTAAACCTGCTTTTATTTCTTTCATTTATTATTAAATATCCTACAACTACTAACCAGATTCAATGTGCCTCACTGTGATCGGCAGACTGCCAGTAGCCAGAGATTCTTGTCTCAGCTGACTGTACATTTTCGCTACTTTATCTTGGTCCATGTTCTGTAAAGAATAAAAAATTTAAAATATCAAAAGCATCTTTTCTTCATCATCATCATTTATCTTGGTCCATGTTCTGTAAAGAATAAAAAATTTAAAATATCAAAAGCCCCAACGATAAATAATTTGCAGACTTGTACAAAACATAGCTACGAGCATTCTTGAAAACTGCAGTTTTCAAATACTTGTATAAAATTGGTTCATCTATTCAAGAGCCACATACAGACTCATGCATTATATGTGCCTCAAACATATAATGCGATGCGATGTCAAGTGCGAGTCCATTTGCGCGCAGGGTTTCATGCGACAGTTGCAGCAATAAAGAACACACACTCGTATAGTCACTTTTACATTTAATTTTCCAATAATTAATGACAAATTACAAACAATCACATGTTGTAATGAATGGTTAAGCTATAATTATATATTACTAATTCCTATGTAGCAGTCCATAATTTTAACATTTATTTTATAAGGTGATGGTTAATGTTTGTTTTGTGTCTCCTTTTTTCAGACTTCTGGAAGACATAGTATAGTATATAGTTTGGCATGTTCGCGATGATTTTGAATCTCTCATGAATGACTTGACACTGGCAGAATTCGTACAAACGAGAAGCCAATAATATTAAAAGAAGAAGAAGAACGACGAATAATTAACAGCTAATTCCGAAGAATGATGACAAATGATTCAGATTTTTTTTTGTTTTTTTTTTTGTTTATCGGAAGGGAAAAAACTCCGCACTAGGACCCAGCCGCTCCTCACGCCTCAGGAGAGAACGTGAGGACCGGCATGGTAGTGTCGAACCGAACCGGGGAGCAGCGGAAGGCGCTTCGCCCGGAGAGGTCGCCACAGCCTCAGTGCCGGATTAACCACGTAGCAAGAGTAGCAATTGCTACGGGCCCCGCGTATCCAAACCAGCCGATCTCCGCCTGAGCGTAATTTTTTAAGTGAAACTTATTAAGACGTGGTATATTGAATTTACTTGATGGCACAAAAACGTGAAAAGTTTTTGTGCCATATTCCGTATTCCGATGAAGACAATCCCCGTCAGACAATCGGTAACCGATTGTTTCGTTGGCCAAAATCAAACACACAGAATTTCATACTGTAAACCCACAAGCTCTATAAAAAATCACTCGTATAATGATAATTAATCGGCTCTACAAAAAGTCTGACGTGTGCGAGCACCATTAATAAAATATAACAGCTATTTATATTTATTTATATTTATAATATATTTATAAATAAATATAAATATACTTTGTAATAAATATAGACTTCGAAATATGTACAAAAAAAGATTTATAATTAATTTTGTGTATTATCGTCAGTTTGAAATTATTCGTTTCTTATCAAAATTATTCAAAATTGCCAGGGCAATCTCATCTCTGGCTTTTTGTACTTGTCAGCGCCCAACAGGGCCTATAGTGATCTACTGTAAAATTGAAACCTATAGAGCACCCATTCCCAAAGTGGGCGATAACGCCCCCTTTTACAACTAGAGGCTTAAAATTTATTTTAGAAGCGTAATTGTCCATAGACAATGACAATGAACAGATACACAGTACCACAGCATTGCACAGCAATGTCGTCGTAAAAATGAACAATAGAATGCTTAGCCTAGATCACCCATTCCCAAAGTGGGCGATAACGCCCCCCTGTGGGCGCTGCAGGCCTAAAGGGGGGCGGTAAGAGACCCAGAAAAAAAATGGGGGCGTTGTGTAGAGGCCTGGGGGGTGATTTGTAATTTCATTTAGCTAGGAGGCATCTTAGACAACGACTGCATGAGCTCTCGACTCAGTAGACAAAATAAGTTTGGGAACCTAGACTATAATATTTAAGAACCCGTAGCAGATCACAGGTCCGTCGATAAAATTTGTTACGGGCCCCGCGCTTGCTTAATCCGACACTGCACAGCCTGAGGGCCCCTGTGTCCGTCCTGCATGCCGTCGAGAACCTATACGGCTGAGGGCCGGTCCCAGAGTGATTATAATCGGCCAGCGATCTATCAGCTGGTGAGTGTATATCGTGTGACGCTCGAGTGAGGCCCTATCGGAGTGTGATGTAGTTGAATAGAACCTACAGAGGCGCTGGTGTTAACGCGCGAGACGTCGACGCCCCCTCCGAAGGCCGGTGCGGTGTCGCAGCGTTGTTAGGGGTGTTTAACAGGGCATCGTTGCCGCTGTTATGTAATCGTCCGGGTCAGTTAAAATGTCCCAATGTCCCTCGGTCGTCCGCGGTGGGGTCGTAGATTCTCATATAGACTTGGTTGATATCACTTTCCCCACGACTAGACGACAGTAGGTGTAGCAAGCAGATTGTGAAGTCAGCTAGGTCAAACCGGCGACAGTGACGTCATCGTCAATTCATTACACGTTTATGAAGTTAATTACTAAACTTAATTTCTTGAGAATCTATAAGACCTATAATTCAACTTTTAATACGATAGAGATTTCATTTTCAGGGTAACCAGTACTTGTGATTTTTTAAATAGTGATGTCTCCCTATGTCGACTTCATTATTATCGTCTGTCTGTATGTCTGTAGCGGTTGCCCGG
Source organism: Zeuzera pyrina (assembly GCA_907165235.1). NCBI lineage: Eukaryota > Metazoa > Arthropoda > Insecta > Lepidoptera > Cossidae > Zeuzera > Zeuzera pyrina. Next base: position 17,716,553 of record OU015638.1, on the reverse strand, counting down.
CGGCGTTATCCGCATGAAATCTCCTTCTTGGACCATTCCTTTGAGATGAGATAGCGATAATGTCGAAAATATGTGAATATTTGTAGCGATAAGGAAAATGAGTAAAATAATAAAAAAAGGAAAAATTAAATATTATGTTTATTAATTACAATTATTTTATAAAATCTTTTTAGCAAATTAAATGAATTTAATGTTACACTAGTCTATCAATATAGTAGAATTGATATAGACTCAGTTCTACAATAACTTGACAAGATTATTTTAGCTGGTTACTTATTTAAAACTTTGACACAGGACTTTTAGGTGGATACGGGAGACGTGAGGTTGTCATTTTATTTAGATTTTCTATTTTTGACTTTTTTGGCAGTTATCAAGAAACAAAAGTGGTAGTCTAATGTGTTTTAAAACTCTGTATAAGTGAAAAAAATGGAGGGTCTACATAAACATGTGTAGTTGAAGTTCTCGCGCTCTTCCAAGAAGTCATTTATAACTTCAGTAAAGCCTACTAAGAAGAAAAAACGAATTTACTTTTTTGTGTCGATTCTACTTATTAATATGTGACATTGGCAAATACGCTAATCTGTGAGCCATGCCATGAAGAAGAAAAAAAACTTTGACACATCGAAATCACTATCGAATTAAAGGTACTATACTATAGAACAGATATAGAGATACTATAGAACATTCGTTAAAGTTTTCCTGTAAATTTTAAGACAAGTAATTCGTTATTTGTTCTTTTACTTTTGAGTTTGCAGTTTAATCACATCACCTTATATTCCGTCCAAGTTCCAAATTTATTAATGGACACATATTCTCATTCTCAACCTTCGTCATTCAGGAATTTCCTTCATTGACACATGTCTCGCCTAACGAAGCGTCATAGTAAATTCTTGGACTAAGACTCAGTCAGCTACCCAGCACTGAGTGTATAAAATATTATTGGTTATATATTTACCTGCAATTTAGGGTGAATATTTTCTCTAGCATAAACAATATATTTCTTCAACAAGTCCTGAGCCAACACAAACTCAGGGTCCGGACCAGTATTGTCTTCCAAAGCGGTGCCACGTTGTGTTGGATGGTGTCTGATGTGAGAGCTTACTACGAACCTACAATAACACATTTTACAATTTAACAGAGCCAAGACAGAGAGGGACAGACTGAGGTGGTGAGTCTGAATTAATTTGTCCGGGGATACTCATGCACAGATGGTTTCCATAAGAGTTCATCAAATCATAATTTTCTAAACTAAATGAGATTTATAAAATTTTGAAAGTTCTACGATTTTCGTTACATTTTCACGCACTCACACACACAAATCTCGCTCATCTCACTCGCTTACAGTCACAAAACAGTAAACATTAATTTACATCGTACATTTCATAACACCTACATTTTCTTATATTTAGTTTATATATTAGTTCAAATTTTTGTTTTTGGAACGAAGTTCTTTAACGCGATTTGCGGGAGGTATGAGTTTGTAGAAATCGTGACGTAAGGAAAAAGCGTAGCATGGGGCGGTATCCGCGTGTCGCGCGATTTTACATAGGTTCACAGTGATATTTCTGTCTCTTTCTATTATATACGAGTATATGTGTGCGTACGAATATAATTCACTATACTAATATCTAATGTACAAATATAAAATAACATTCTCTGAAATTCTTAAAATACTACGTCTAGTATTTTCTGAGGTAAGAGAGGAGGGATGGTCAACATGACTTTCAGTACTCCATTTTTCCTCTTCATTATTTTTACCATGAATATTACACAGTTGTGAGTTAAAAAGATGGAATCACTTGTATTATAGCCAATTAATCTGTAGTTTCGATTAGATCGATATAATATTGAACAATAAAAGTATTGGGCAATGTTATTGTAGGTCTATGTGGACTCTCAGCCCTCTAGCCCAACCCGAGAATAAGGTTTTGATGTTCGCCGCCTGTCGTAAGAGATGACTGAAGAGGTCTTCGGGTCAGGACCAATCGGAGTGGGGGCTGCGGTTGTCCTTTCACGGGACCCCGAAGAGGACGACATCGTATGGTCCGCGTTGTCGTGGCATTGCGAGATTGCAATCAAATTGCAAATTTGGGGGGAGTTCTGTAACTGCCTCCCGCGCTGATGATGACTTCCGTCAGGTTTAATGGGTATACTCCTCGGACCAAGTGACAATAAACGGAGCATTTGCTCTAAAAGCATGCCCTTAAAGTGTTTCTGTTGACTGACTTTCTACACTTTTACTAATGTGGGTGACTAGGGAAGGTCACAGTACAACGATAGGATACACAGCTGAACATGACATATTTATTTTTGTGAATACTAGAGCCAGAACACTTAGTATTTACGAGTATTTTGCAAATAATTAAATCATGACTCATTAGCTGACATGAACTACACTGACAGTGCGAGGTGGCCATATTTACTATAGCTAACTGTTTTACTCATGGTTACGCGTAATGAAATAGAAAGAAACAGGAAGATTCGTTTGACACATGATGCTAACAGCGGCAACTTATTTTGGTTCCGTCCTGGTCCGAGGATACTCAGTCTAGAGGAGTCCCACATACTCTCCCCCCCAGCGCCCGAGAGGGACAAGGATTCATAAAGCATTTCCTGACATAAAGTGTTAGCAACACCTACGAATAATCATAAAGGGGAACACTGGCGCCCTCTAGCAGAGTGCGACGGTGTTCGAGACGTCATAGACAAGAACGACTGACGGCTTGTTCCCCACTACCACTCGAGATTCTATAAGTCAAAACTCGAGCACTCCACGTCTCTCTATTGCTTTTTACCTTCACGACTGCAGCACGAAGTCTTCGAATACAAATTAATTAATTATTAATCAATAATTTAAGTAAAGTTTGGGGTGTTACATTGCTATAAGTTCCATTGCTATAACTTACTATTTAATTTTATCGTAGCTAACAAAAGGTCTAATAAATAATGAATCGCCGTACTTAGCCAGATGTGCGTCTTGCATTGGGTCCGCTTCATCCCGAACGACGCACAACACGTCGAATCGGGACAGGATGGGCTCCGATAGGTTCACGTTCTCAGAGAACGTAAGCGACGCGTCGTAGCGACCGCCGATGGGATTTGCGGCCGCTATTATCGAACACCTGTCGACACGTATTAACATTAACCAATCTACTTTACTTACAAAATGCAGTTCTGCTCTATGGGTTATATATTTAAGAAATGGTCTTCACAAGCTCTCAAATTTGAGACAGTCCGATCTTCGATTACATACAAAATCAAGATACACAATCAAGGTTCCAAAGACAGCCGAACCGAATGTGCATTGAAATTAGTATTTTAGTGCACATTTTATTTAGCAGTATTCGAAAATGCTAATAGTAAACATGGCAAGGTGCTCCTTCAGGAATTGTAAAACAACACGTCCAGAACGCTAAAATACACGGAGATTCTCATTTTCGGTAGAAAATGTAACGGAGCAAGATGACGTCACTGTCACCGGGTCTGCCTAGCTGACATCACATCCTGCCTGCCACATCTGTTGTTGCCAAGGCGTGGGAGAAGTGACGTCCGCAAGTCTATATAAGCCGATGCGTGCCAAGATATGGATCGTTCTATATCATTCTGCGGCTTTAGCTGTTGATTGTTCGTCGTTGGCTATTCGTGACAACGTGTTATTGGTTTGTAATTTGTTATTAATTATTGAGAAATAAAATGTAAAAGTGAATATACGAGTCTGTGTTCTTAATTACCGCAACAAAAATGAAATAACTTTATTTACGTATTTATTATTTAGTTACAATAATAACGTTACATAGCTCTGATTTATTAAATTCGTAATCATATCTTTCAAATATGCCTGACGATGTATGTCTTAATCCGTTACACTTTCACTTAATAAATCATAAGGACGTAAAAAGCGATACAAATACATCATGCTTGAAGCAAGAAACGTAAGATTGCATTTTAAATATTTTTTTAACAAACCTCGTTTTCAATGTCATGCTAGGATCTCTTACCAGCTTTTACAATCTTATGCTTTGATAGTAAGGTTTGTTTTAAATTAACAAAACATTACAGATAATATGATATTAGAAATATATATGTCAAATCGGACAATAATTTGTAAAGATTTCAAAGAAGATTGTGAACGTAGTTTGTTAATTGTGATCGAAGAGTCTGATGAAATATCTTTCACTTTCCCTTCATGATAGAGTCCCATGAAATATATTTCACTTTTTGCAATTGTTCCTTTTGGGTTTACTTATCACCATCGTGTCTTCGTATCCCTAACGGGATATATTTATATTTCTATTAATTTACTTTTGCATAAAATTACAGCTCAACAGGCGTAAAAATGACAGAATAAATCGTGTAACTTACTAACAGACAGAAATAAAGGTACCTGGCGTGAAGCGATGTGACGATGCCTGCCTTTGAAATAGAGATGGACTGTTGTTCCATGGCCTCGTGTATAGAAGTGCGGTCTTGGTCGTTCATTTTGTCGAATTCGTCAATGAGGCATACTCCACGGTCGGCTAGGACTAACGCACCTGCTTCTAGCGTCCAATCCCTGATAAGAAATAACATGGAATAATTATTAAGAGGTAAAAGTTAGTTTGCATGTAGGGTAATCTCTGGAATTACTGAAACGATTCTAAAAAATCTTTCACTAACAGAAGTGCTGACTAATATAACTTATATTTTAAAGAGAAAAAAGTAACAAAGTTAGCAACACCGAGGAAAAAAGAATAAGAGAACACTGGCGCCCTCTAGTAGAGTGCGACGGCGTTCGTGACGTCATCAAGAAGGACATCTGACGGCTTGTTCCCTACCACAGTGTTTAAATACAAATTAATTAATTATTAATATTAACTGAGATAAAATTTTGGGTGTTCCATTCCATACATATCTAACATATTCAATTCAATTACGATTCTCACGAGTTATACTTAATTCTTGAAACGGCAACATTGAAATCCGTAGCCTGGAATTAGTTTGGCTGAAAGGAAATTTTAAAAAGAACATTTAGAATTCAAGGCGGGCAATCCCACGCGTAAAAATAATCCAAGTGGATGAAGAACGTCACGTAGGCTCCGCGAGCGTTGAGTCGATGGTAGATATTATAGAAGTGAAGAAATGCATTTTCAATTAACAAATTTATAATTGGCGAAATGTCACATCCATTCAACGATAATTATTTTGATATAATTTTTAATACTCACAACCAAGTATAACTAGAATGGTTTGATATTTAGATTATAAATTAGACTATTTGAGATTATTTTGATGTAGTGAATTAAATCAAATCGTGAGGCCTACACAAATGTCTCAATTGTCGTAAACGCTAGTAGAATAGAAGGTACTTACACCAGGTAATCTAGCGGTAACAACTTTTAAATTGGTAGTCAAACGTTATTAACTTTGTTATATATCAAATTAAACATTATTTATTTATTAATTAACCTTTTTTCAGATTATACAGAATGTTATAATTTCATTCACTATTATATTATTAGTTATTATTCTGTGTGCCCTCTGGCAAAGGCCTCCCCCAACACTGTCCAATCTACTCTCTCCCGTGCCATTCTTGTACATGTCAAATCAAATGAAATCAAATGAAACATAGTCCTGTGTAAATCGTCTTATAAATCGCACTTTTAACGAGCAATAACTTCAGCAAGCATTCCGTGTATCTAATGGTAGGCATAATACAAGAAAGATTGTTAAATAACATACACTTTTATTGATTTTAAATCTCTATGAATACAAGGGTAAAACGGCCTTAAAGACAGCCTCTGAAAGAGATACTCTGGGGAACGCCCGCCTCGCCTTAAAAGTGCCAGCAGTGAGGAACTGTTATTTCAACTTTGAGTTGTAAGTTAGCGGAGATTCCCGGCGAATGCCATGGTTCAACTTTCACTTTCCGGTGATGGTTTCTAATATGACAAGCACATTAATTAATAATAATAATATACTCAGACATTTCACACAGCGCCATCTAGTCCCAAAGTAAGCAGCACAGCGCTTGTGTTATGGGTACTAGACAACTGATATACTACTTATATACTTTTCTTTTGTAAATAAATACATAAACACCCAGACTCGGGGCGGGAATCGAACCCGCAAACCCCCGATTACTTTCCGACGCGCTTAGCCGTTGCGCCACGGAGGTCGTCAAATTCTGTCAATGTCACATATTAAAAAATACACTATAGTGGAGGTTGATAAGATATATAAAAAATGTTGATATGCTGTTTTTCAGACACCTAAAACAAATAAGTTTATGTAAAAAACACATGACACATTATCGTCCAAAATACAATAGGTAAGCAAAATGTTTCCCTTTTATGTCGGCGATAAAGACGCTTTTTCAACGTCCACTGTATGACGTTATCGTGCACGGAAATATAAAAGCGTCTCCATACAACTGCATACATTTTGCTTCCTCATTATACCGTGGACGATGAAAACGTCCCGATAAAAACGTTCAACGGTAAGTTATAAAAGCGACCATTCACAACCAGTGCATTTACATAAATTATTTACAAACTAACGAATATAAAAAAAAGGCACGACACAAATAAACTTCACATTATATCTTGATGTTATTATCACATAAAATGTATCGACTGGCCCGTTGGCGCAGTGGCATATGCATCTGCTTTCCAAGCTAGGGTCCCGGGTTCGATCCCCGGTCAGGTAAATTTAGGAAACGAACTTTTCTAAATTGGCTTGGAGTCTGGGTGTTACTGGGAACTCTCCCAGTTTGTTGTGTGGTACCCATAGTACAAGCTTACTGCTTAGTTTGCGGTCACACAATCTGTGTAATTGTGTGGAGTATTATTATTATTATCCCACACATTAACAAAAGGGGTATTTGAATGCCACGGTTCTATGAGGATGAATCTCTAGAACACATATAGTATGTCTGCTATCATATCTATTATGCGTTAGCTATACTCTATTCATCATTAATCGTTACAATCATAATCATTAACAGTTGGTAGCACTGTCATTCGAGGGTGTTACTACATAAAGATAAACTATTGATGTAAGGACATCTCAGAGCCTAGATATATGAATATGCATATCGACATGGACAGAAAAGTATTTTTATTTCATAATAAAGAACATAAACACTATTTTGTTGTATTATACAGAATAAATTAGTTACTTGAAATAAACCTCGCTTGCTAGTTTGCTCCCTCCGCCATAAAAAAAAAAATGTAAAAACTGCGCAAAATAACTTTTATAAGAAATTAATTAATTTACATGTATTTAATCAAATATTTTTCATGGCCGTAATCTTTAGTTTACAAACCAGGCATATTTTGTCACTCGGTCGTGATTAAATAAATAAGTTGCTGCTAATTAGCCGTATAACGTTTGCAGTAACATCTGGTGTACCTCAGGGCTCACATCTAGGTCCAGTGCTCTTTTTGTTATTTATTAACGATGTCACTGGCTGCATCCGTAATAGTAGATACTTACTCTTTGCTGATGACTTAAAATTATATCGGCAGATCAAGTCTAACCAGGATATTATTCTTCTCCAGGATGACTTAAATTCTGTTCAATCATGGTGTATTCAGAATAAAATGACACTGAACGCAGAAAAATGTCTTTCGATAAATTTTACAAAAAAGAAAAAAGATATCATGGCTCCTAAATATCTGCTGGGGAATGTTGTTATCAAGGAAGTTGATCAGGTGTGTGATTTGGGTGTTCTCTTGGATAGATCATTAACATTTGCAAGTCACATTAATAGTATGGTGACAAAGGCTTGGAAAATGACCGGCTTCATAAAAAGGATTTGCAAAGATTTTAAAAATGCTCAAACCATAATTTTATTGTATAACAGCCTTATTCGAAGCAATTTGGAGTATGCAAGTTTTATCTGGAATCCATGCTACAAACTCCATAGTGATAGAATCGAAAAAATCCAAAACAACATAACAAAGTTTTTGGTTTATAAATGTCAGGGTTGTCCTTACCGTTCTGACTATTCAGCACGTTTATTATATTTTCGGTTGGATACTCTTGAGAAGCGCCGACAACTTACTGATCTTACATTTTTACATAAGATTGTAAACGGTTTATTAGACGCACCTGATTTGTTAAACAAAATAAACCTGACAGTTCCGCGAACTATACCACGTTATCCTATCACTAAATGTTTCTCAATACCTCAGTTCAGAACAAATGTAGGAAAATTCTCTCCTTTGAATAGAACTAGAACCTATAAAGATCTGTATCCAGAGAATGTTGACATTTTTCATGAACCCCTCAACAAATTCCGAAAAAAAATTATTACCATATTGTGATAAGTTAGCTATATTTTGTCTCATTTTGCCATGTTTTGTTTTGTTTTATTTTATTGTATCTACCAAATTCAAAAATTGTAATGCTTTGTTAGTGTAGTATAGTTGGTATCACTCTCACTGTATAATAATTATGTGCTGTATACTCCTCTAAAAGTGTTTCACAATGTTTAAGATGTTTTCGATACTTTAGTTGGTGTAATTTTGTGATAATGCTGTTGGAGTATCTATTGATCAAATAAATAAATAAATAAAACTGAGCAATTTCTCTCAAGCAATGCTGCACTGCCAATTTACACAAATATACACATGTCTGATTACGGCTAAGTTTGTATATCCATCAATCACACCTGGTAGTAGGATTCCTCCTCACATAAGCTGTGAGACCGACCGCACTTGCGCCTTGACCGGTAGTGAACACAGCTCTGGGGGCTATCTTCTCAGTGTACTTCAAGAACTGGGACTTTGCTGTACCAGGGTCACCGCATATCAGTACATTTATGTCTCCTCTTAGTTTGTGTTTCTCACCTGTGAATTGTACATAATGTTACGCCATGCTCCATTCAGAATGAAGCAAATCAAGACAATGTCACTCCTTAACATTCACTTTCACTCTGTATATTTTCTTCGTCATTGGTACATCACTCATTCTACGTGCCCGAACCATTAAAGCATTCCTTTCTTTACATACATACATATCTTCACGCTGTATCTCTTACAGGGTAGTCAGAGAGGACGGAGCGTCAAGCGTCGCGGTCCTTACATACCTCTTTCGCTTCCTCAAATCTCATCATTCTCCTTACACATTTTCGCCTAGACATGCAAGTGCTTTCGACATTTCCGTCTGCTAACACTCTGGCTATTTGATCTCCATAAGTCAGCCTTGGTCTTCCTTGGCTTCTTTTATCACTTTTTTTTCCTTTCTTTAATTTTACAATAACACTTTTTTTTCCAACCCTGCCATATTGCATATCTCCTCACTGTTTATTTTATCCACGTGGATGACAGCATGTATTTCCAATAAATACGGATCACTTTTAGACCTCTATAAACTTGTCCTCTTTAGTATTTTCCTTTACTAAACTTAGCTTTTATATATTTTCAAATACTTACCGGGATTCTTAGGCTCGCCTCCAAATAGCGCTAAAGCTAATCCCCTTTTGATGTAATCATATCCATAAATAGATGGTGCCATGCTCTGAACTATCCTCTCTCCGATCTGAGGATCTTTGGATAATTTGATGATGTTGGCCACATCCTCATCAGTTAGAGATTCGACAATGTGTTTGCAATCTTTAACTACAATGTAGTTTGCTATTATCACTGTAGCGAAAACTGGAAAACCCTGGAAGAATAAGACAAACTTGCAATATGAGTTAAATTACTTAGAAAATAGATTTAAAGTGCACATAAAATTGTTTTCTTTTTTTGACCAAAAGATATAAGCATTACCTTTTGTAGATCAGATTATAGATTCCAATTTCGTGTAAATTTCATTTTGTTGGTGTGATTAAATAAATAAATTTAAAAAATTATATTTAGATTTGGTGCTAGTTAGCTGACCAAGAATATTCTGAGAATGGCTTTGTTAAAATGCGAAACACGTGTTAATTAATAGGTTTGGAATTATAGGCCAAAGTTAGAAATTGTAAGAATTCGTTACATGAAATGGGTATCCATAGGGTAATATCTAAATCTATATAATATTAATAAATACTCCAGACTCCAATTACACTCTAATATCAATTCAATTATTAAGACGTATTATCGGCACTAAGCATTAAATTGGTGGAGTATAGAGTAACACCCAGATCCCAAGATAATTTAGGTCATTTTCTAAATAGACCTTGTCAGGAATGAAATCTAGTCAGGTTCTGAATGACCGAGAAAATTTCATTTAAAACGGTAAACGGTGACGTCATACTGTTACACTGCAAAATCTTAATATTACAATACACAAATATTTCGAAATATTAAAAGAATAATCGGTACAATTATTTTGAAAGGAAATCGAAACTACAACCAAAAAAAAGTTTCAATATTATAAACTGAAAATCGAATGTAAAATTTGAAACGCCGTAAGTATGCGATTCCTTCTGAGAGTTTGGGTCCCTGGAGTCCCGAAGCCCATTGATTGGTTTCTGATAATTGTAAGATACTAGTCGATGCTTTGAGAGACTGCTGCTTCTTCCGGCAATGAATCAGTTTGATTATTCAATGAGCTAATGCCAGTCTGCTGGGCATGCGAAGCTATGACAGCTTTCTAAGCGGTAACTTTGAGGAAGTTTATTATTTAAGATAATGTTTAGTTTTAAGTTTGTAAATTGAACCGCGCACGCGGAATCCGCGACGCACGAATAAAATATGGATTTGTTACGTCTACGTCATACGCTCCTACTCCGGACAGATTCAAATAAGTCTCATACTTGTGTAGGATTTGATTTGTGCGCTGCGTATTCCGCGTGTGCGCTCCACTCCACTGTCACTCCGGACGTAGCCCGAGGCTCGAAAGCCGGTGGTGGAGGCTACCTGTTCCGTGTTGAGCGAGCCGTCATAGTTGTTGGTGTAAATGCCGGTGAGGTCCACTTCGTCCCCGGGCTTGCAGCGGTCGCACAGGTCGGCCAGCAGCACGCAGTCCTTGCTGCGGGGGATGCGGCCCGCGGGGATCCGCCCGGGCGACTCCTGGATGGTCACCTTCTGGTAGTTACGGTACACCGTCTGCTCCATGTTCACCTGGTATTCACGCCTACTTTAGGGATGCGGTTTAGTGTACTTCCTACGTAAAACAGGACTAAAGGGGTGTAGGGAGATGGGAAAAGAAGTTAATGGACATTCTGGTGGTGAATTACGAAAATTTATGTAAGTGTTAGTAAGTTTATGTAAGTGTTCTCATAAAGCAGATTCTGACCTGGCGCTTCGCCGGCCGTTCCTTATAGCGAATGCTTTGTAGTATAAATATATCATCATGTTGCTTCATTTTACAAAATTTCACCCAATGTGAAGCGATCTTTTACCCAATGTGAAGCGATCTAAACCTCAGCATACTTTAGTACCACAACCTAATTGTATGACTACCCCTTTAAGGATACAACGTGAAGACATGTATGTACTATGTATCTAAATTAAATTATCATATTATTACGTTTTTTTTTCAGTTCCATGTCGCTCCACATTATAACAATAATAATGGCAGCCACTCGCGCCTGCTAACCACGCTTTTCAGCGACAACGAAACAATGCCAATGCGCAGTGTTACTAACCGCGCCCAAATTTTCGAACTAGAAGAAATAAATAGCAACAGAAGAAACAAGAGCAACAAACTACATTGAGCGATCTCGAAAGTGAAATCATTTGCACTAGATCTAGATTTTGTACGCAAAATCTCAATTCCATCTCTTTTTTCCCTATTTTATAAAAAAGTAATTAGAATATTGTATTTGAAACTTAAGAAATTTTATTTATTTAACTATTACTTCTATCATATTGTCATTATCATATTCAAATTAATTTTTCCAATATGTTTTCTAAATATTGGTATTGGGTACATAATAATAGCAACTACCCATAGACAATTTTTGCCAATGATTTGTTTAAAAAAATGCTAATTTATCAAGTTAAATGTAAGTTCGGCTCAGGTACAAAAGGTACCATATTTATAATATTACAAATTCTTTAAACTAATTTCTAGATATTTACACAACCTAGGATTGTTACTACAATTCTACTGTAAATTATAGACTTTGTATTCCTTGACCTAACTGGTATTTAAAATCCTCATATCTGATTTCACCAATGCTTACTTAAGTGTCACCTATGTTTTAACTAGAACAAGAAACCTCTGAACCGGTTCTTGGTTCTTAAGCAGCATATGTAGGGGGCCTCTAACCTTTGGTGAAATATAAAGAGCGTTAGCGGTCACTTGCGCATTTTTAAGGGTTACTTAAAATGTAGGGGAAGTGAATTTGAGCGTAAGAACTGTATTTCTAATTAATACGAATTTTTTTAACTTACCATAAAAGGCCCAGCGCTCTGACACTCCGGACAAGACCCAGGCTTCACCTCAGAATTCTGTGATTGCACAAATGGACCCAAAATGTATCCACATCTGTTACAGTCGTATTTCACTACTGACAACTGTGGTAACACGCCAGTTGTGGCCGTTATGACCCCTACAGTCCTCACAAGCTGGTTCAGATGCAGTTTCCGGAATGTTCTCAACTCTTCTATTAATGGTAAATCTGATATACGAACATGTATCTCGGATGTGACGCGTTCGTAACACGGGAAGATTTGTAACACAATTTCTTTTGCCACTTCATCAAATATTTGCAGCATTTGGAATGGTGCTTCTGGGAGGAAGTATGCAAGTACTTGCTCCTTTCGAGCCAGAACGTCAAACTCAACGTGGAATGAGGCTTGATTATGCTCACACATACGCCTGATGCGGTCTTTATAGACATATTGGCCTTTACTGTTTGTGAATGTACGAAGGAAATTTTTAAATCTGTTAAGAAAAAAAACGGTAATTAATAAAGATGTGCAAATATTATTTCTTACTTTATACAAGAACTTACATATTTTCATATATGTACAGTTCTAACACTATTATAAAATTAAAAAATGTACTTTTAATTCTCTCTAGGAGACAGAGTACGCAACGAGTTACGGCAGAAATATGGCAGGTTCGGATGAATGTTGTTATAAAAATTAAGAAAGGAATGCTTAGATGGTTTCATGTAGAAAAAATGAGTGAAGAAAGACGAAAAAATCTATAGAGCGAAAATTAGTGGTAGCAGAAGACAACGAAAGTCAAGGCTGAGCTATGAGGAACAAATAGCCAGGGTTAGCTGACCAAAATGTAAAAAACAATAGCACACCTTAGCAAAAGTTTGTGAGGCGAATGATGAATTTGAGGAAGCGAAAGAAGTAAGGGCTGTGACACTTGGTAATCCATCCTCTCTGTTTATTTCATTAGGGATGCACGTATCACAGACAAGTAAGCTCATAATAACTCTCTAAGTAATGTTATATCATCACAGATGTTTCAAAATCCTAAACTGGGTTCCGAGGAACCCAAGAGTTCAGTGTAAAAGACTAGGGTTCAGCGAGAGTTACATTTATTTTCGAATCGTCGGAATATTTTGGCTACCGTCATCTGTGGCGACGTTGTTTTTACGCGAAACTTGGCCTAAGCATACACATTAGTAAATATTTAATCATATAGTACTATATTCCATAGTAGTTTCTACATAATAAAAATGGTATTTTAGACCTATTAATACTTTTTATAGGAAGCAGTGAAATAATTCCATTCATTACATTGATCTTCGTCGTAAAATAATTTTACTATTATTTTAAATTGCAATAGGTACCCTGCCTGGGGAATACTTATCTTTCCCAGTGTCCCACGGTGTAAAAATTTAGGAACCAGTGATCTAGGGTTTACTGTTTTATAGTACTAATTAACCGGGTCTATGTTATGTTGGTGTTTTAAGCATAATACCTTTTTTATCCCGACGATTCGAGCTTCGATTCGTTAGGCTTCGGTTATTTGGTTAGTTAAAATGTGTACAAGTTGTGACAGTTTAAAAACATTAACAGGGCTTACTGATCTGTCTATAAGTCTATATAGACAGATGAGAAAGCAGTATATCATATTCAAATATTCATTATATTGCATCCTATTACCTGTTAGCAATCTCAGTCCTCGGTCCCAACATAGACACCCACTCTTTGGTAGTATAGCCCTTAGTGTCTTCCAGATTCTCAATACTCTCTATGCCTTCTTCTACCTGTTCATCTGTACCCAATGCGGCTTTCTCCGCTGCACGACGCCGTTTAGCGCGCGTAGCACCCGTGCTCTCCTCATCAGATTCATCTGAGTTAGTTATTATTATTTTTATTATTTATGCGGGATAAACAGTATCTAAACGCACATTTTTGCGGTTGATAAGAGCTATTTTCTTATTTTATAATTAGGGTGCGATAAGTTTACTTAGCAAATTTTGCTTGGCACACACAAATTCACGCTTTAAAAAAAGCATGTAAAATGAAAATCTAAAAAAACAATCGATTTTAGTACCCATTGTCATCAGTGTGAAAGATAAAGATAATCTTGATTGAAGTTTTAGATTAATACAATAATAAATAATAATAAAGATATTACTTTATATAATTTTGCTTTGTAGCGAAATTATCTCCGCAGTAGTAATAAAAAATAATATCTGCACCTCCTGCGATGTTGTCGATTGCCCACTCGAGCGAATGAGCGCGCATACTACGCTCGTGCGCTCAACTTCGTTCGAGTGGGCAATCGACAACTTACCCCACTTGTTGCACAATATACTATTGTGGTGTTATCTACATTTTTTAAAATACATGTAAAAGAAAAAAGTGACTCACTGAGATATCAAAATATAGACCAAACCACGGAACTTAGAAAGGGGTTTGAAGATTTTTGTTTAGAAGCTGGCATGCTCAAAGCCGCCATTTTCTTTTTTTTTTTTTAAATATGGCGCACAATAAAGAAAAGAGAATAATATAATGTAAATTAGGGACCCTAATACAAACAAAAGAGGTTCCTATATCCTAAAGTCTCACATTACACAGTTATATACCAGAAAATATCTACGTATGATAAAAACTCCATGAAAATATAACACATCTCGTTTGCACCAACGATTTAATAGTTGGTGCAAGCGAGATGTCAAATCCTTAAATCGAGTTTAAATAGTTGGTGTTTAAACAGTTGGGGTTGGTTTACACCTTATATTCTATTCAAATAGCAATTCCTAGATCTTAACTTTTTAATATAAGTATTAGTATATTCTAAATGGTATTAGTAGTGAGGATGGGCATCGTCTTCATAATGGGCGGTTCCTGGTAACAAATGTGAAGAATGAGTATGGGTAGTTACCAGGAACTGCACACTACGAAGACGACGTCCATTCTCATTAGTCTGTCCGTGACCACGATCTGTATTTAGCCTTAAAACATACTATAAATATAATTAAACACGACATAGAGCCATTTAGCTAGTATTGTAAAACAATGGTTATTTTGGACCCAATTTTTTTTAAATTATAATTTTGACTATCTGAAATTGCTATAAAACCCTAAGTTAATTCATGTCCAACACAATTTTAGGCAGTTTTCTTCTTTCGCTTCCTCAAATCTCATCAATCTCCTCAAATCTCATCATTCGCCTAGGTATGCGAATACTTCAATATACATTAATGTTAATAAATATTTACCATATAACAAGCCCCTGTCATCTCTTCTCCTGCCTTCCTCCCTGTCTCGTCGCCGTAATTCCTGTTCTGCTGCGACTCTGTCTTCAATGGACATAGGATCATAGTCTCCTTCATCCAAATCTTCTGTGTCGTAACGATCCAACGCTGGCATTGGACGATAATCACTGTGAAAATAAATTTTTCGTGTTAAAATGTGAACTGCACAATAAATATATAATAACATAATTATTAATTACCCTCACAGAAATACAATAATTTATTTTTAATAATAATTCATCAGACAATACACACCAATAATCTGATCTCAAACTAGGGCATTTCCTGTGCCATTAGAACCAGACAACTACTACTAGAGTCCCAGACGTCTCCCAAATCCTAGTACACTCAGTTCCGAGACAATCTACAAAAGTTCGTTCACTAAATTGACCCGACCGGAAATTGTAGCCGGAATCTTCCACACTTGGAATACTACACTAATACCAGTGGTTTCTCATGTATGTAGGAATTCTGCCAATGTCAGGATTATAAGGATTTTGACTACCTCCGTGGCGCAACGGCTTAATGCGTCGGAAAGTAAATAGGGGTGGGTTGTGGGTTCGATTCCCGCCCCGAGTCTGGGTGTTTATGTATAATATGTATTTATTTACAAAAGAAAAGTATATATGTAGTATATCAGTTGTCTAGTACCCATAACACAAGCGCTGTGCTGCTTACTTTGGGACTAGATGGCGCTGTGTGAAATGTCTGAGTTTTTATAAGTTATCTTTACATGAATAGCATAGTCACAGTTGCTAATATTGATAATTAGCGACCCGCCCCGGCTCCACACCGTGAGAAATATTTTTGAAAATAAAATACAGGCTATGTTACTGATAATGTAGATTCTGCAAGTGAAAAAATTTTTGAAATCGATTGGTAGTTTTTGAGTTTATTCATTACATACAAACAAAGTTTACCTCTATAATATTAGTATGGATGCCATTCAATAATACAGAAAAGTAATTAAAACAATATTACTAGCGACAGATTTCAGTAAGGTTGGAATCATAATAATAAAATTATTTTAAATTTGGTTTATATCAATTACGAATTACAAGTTTATGAACATCAAATCTATCACTGATATTGATAGAAAAAGTACCTGTAGTGAGAAATATTTTATTGTAACTCGAACATTATTTTGATGTTGGTTACATTTTTTTATTTTTTTTTTGAAAACTAAGAAATATATAGATACAGCTCTATAGTATAGTCAAAGTAATACACATGTAGTAGTAGTTTTCAATCAATTCTTATTAGGACCAATGTGGCTACAGTTATCACCAGTGACTGGAATAATGGATAGAAAAGTATAGGTGTGACCCAAAATTCGCAAGATTTTTTGTTTAGTACAAGCTGTCAAATTTTGTTTATTTTTAAGGAAAACATAGACAACAATCACAATTACTGTTTTACTTATTTTAGATATGTCGTTAGTTTTTATAAGTGTAACACAGATTTTATAGAGAAAGGTTTTGTATATACGGGGTAATTGAAAAATACTAATAACCTCTTAGTGCAAAATTCCTGTCATCATACTTAACAACCTTTGTTCTATGACTTTTTCAAAACTTAAAACATTTCTCAAAAAATATTTGTTAAGTTTTGTAGTATTGTTTGAAACGTAATTACTCTATGTATGTATTTATGGTACAGTGCAAAAGCACCGGGACTAAGCGCCGGGCCGACTCCTAGCACCAGAGAATATATAAGAAAGAAGATTGACTCAACCTTGCCTATGTCATGTGCGTAATTGAGACGAATTGACACTTCTTATCTTGAAATTGTTCAAGTGGTTTTGGCTCTGTGAAAATCACACATAAAGATTAACATACATTCATCCATACATACATATTGTAACATTTTTTCGCTATTGTACCTTCTTTTTAAGAGCTTAGAGGTTGTCAGAGAAAATAATTATAGAACTGGCAAGTTAAAAATTTAAATATGTTTTTTTTTGGAAGAATAGAACAGGATTTGAAAAATGAGAAATAAAAAACATATTTAAATTTTTAACTTGCCAGTTCTATAATTATTTTCTCTGACAACCTCTAAGCTCTTAAAAAGAAGGTACAATAGCGAAAAAATGTTACAATATGCACATCCATACATATGTACGTAGTGTTAAAATCATAGCTTTTCTTTTTCCTTTGCTGTAGTCGAGTAAAAGAAGCTAGGGATACAAAAGATGTAAATTTATCAAATTTTCAATAAGGCTCACGGGTCATTGTAGCCTCAATAACACAAAACATAACCCAATATAACATCCAAACATTTTTTTTATTCATATAATAAGCCCAATTTATGAGGTTATGCTATCCGGACTCAAGAAAATAAAAGCTTTAAAAAAATTTGACACAAAGTTGGTCAAAGTCAAACTCAAATCGATTTATTTGTACAAAGTCAAATCTATTTAATCAAGTAAATCCTATTACAAGGTGTCTATTTTTGAACATCAAATCTACTTTAGATCAGTTCGAAAAGATAACCTGGACACACTGGACAACAATATCAAATCCAGTAATGTATTTAAATTTTAAATTACAGTTGCGAATTTTAAATTAAAGTTGCGAATTTAAATTACAGTTGTAATTTATGTTTTCCCTTATAATTATAATGCCATAAAAAAATTTCACATTTAAGCTCAGAAACTGGCTGAAAACTCAGAAAATTCAGTAACACAATCCTTAACAATGAAATGTTGTTACTAAATTTATCAGAAATTAAACAATCTAATTAAATCAACAGAAAATAATTTGAATTAATAGTCTAAGATCCCACTGCTCGATTCTGCAGCTATGTTTTTTTGATAAAACTAATTTTAAATGAATGTTAAGGGAGTATGCAATGGATTAGCGAGTATGTAATGTATCTTTCTCTTGCGCTCACACTTACCTGGGGTAAGAATCGTTTATTGAAATCATGGCAACCTCTGCTTGCGGCCATTTTTTAACTGGCAACCATGGATTATCGTAAACACTAAATACAAAACTTCAATTTTGTATTACAATTTAAAAAAAAACAGGTGACTGTAAATAATTAACAATAATATACCTGTTTACCCCTGGAAACCCTAACGTTGCGGCTGACTGAGAGCTGGCAACCATTTTTTTTTTCAATTCTTGACATCAATTTCTTTAAAATGATGTAAAATTGTTTAAAAAAACATATAGTTGCAATTTATATCAGCAAATTAATTACAGGTAATTGCGGCTAATTTTTTATAGGCAACCTATCGTTAATACATTGCATACTCCCTTAACATTCATTTAAAATTAGTTTTATCAAAAAAAACAGATAGCTGCAGAATCGAGCTGTGGGATCCTGTACTATAATATTATAATTGATGTTTTTATATAGTTAGAAATTTATCTAGACATTATATTTTTAAATATGATTATGATTCGCTCCATATTTCTACTTGTGGTTATAAACCTGTATATATTTTTTAAATATTAAGTATGTCATACTGTAATTAAACTAATTAACCTGTGCTGTAACTATGTGTTAACACTTTCGCAAGTGACATTCAAGCATCTATGTAATACCAACAACACAAAATTGCAAATAAATAAATTTGAATTTGTGAATATTTATTAGTTTAAAAGGAAATGCTTTAGATCAGTTATGGCTTAAGTGTTTTTACACTCAAAGACATGTATTATTGTGTCAATGATAGATTTGATTTTTTGATAGAAGACTTGAAAAGCTTAGATAATATCACTCACGCTTCCATATTATCATTGAAGAGTTCCTCTCCATCGTCTTCTTCTTCCTCTGGTGCATCTCCGAGTATGGCGCCTTCATCGTCGAACATCTCGTATTCTCGTGCCGGTGACGTCATGCGGGACCGCGCTCCGTCTCTATCTGACGGGGTATTAGGCGCTGGGGAACTCTAAAACAGAAATAAAGTATGAAATTAAAAAAGACTTACGAGATATGAAATACGGAATTTTAACTTCTTCAGTTTTTTTTGTAATTATTAGACATTTCAAAGACTACTAAAAACATATTAAAAACCAAGTTACCATTATTAATGTTAATCGTTATAAAATAAATTCAAACATAAAACAGAATGAGAGAAATTTAAAGAATATTTAAATAAAAAAGATATGCAAGTTGATGTCGGAAATAAACATAACCTAGTTCAAAACTTATTTGTCAATGTTCGCTGTCAAATATTACGCGCGAAAATCGGCTAAACTTATGTGTTGCCCTTAGTAATAGAGTAACCTACATATTATGGAAACCATAAAAGACTAGTTTTGAAATGAGACTTTTTAGCGGGAACGGGAGGAGTGAGGTTGTCATTTTTATTTATATTTTCTATTTTTTACATTTTTAGAAGTTTTAAAGTACAACAGTGATAGTGTGTGTTGTGTTTTAAAGTTCTGTATAAGTGAAAATAATGGAGGAGATTCAAATAAACATGTGTAGCTGAAGTTTTCGCGCTCTTTCAAGAAGTCCTTTTTTTTAACTTCAGTAAAGCTTAGTATCACTTTACTGGAGGAGTGTTAGGGACAGTTAATGTTTCTCTAGAAGTCTTTAATATTTCGACTGAAGGACTACATTGTCCATGGCCAAGAATAAATTTAATAAAAAAAATAAATAATAATACTAGTTTTGAATCGATTTGTTACCGTTACTGTAATCGAATTCACTGTGTCAAATACTAGTTTCCCATTTTTTAATAAATTTTGGGAATCGTATCGCTAAATCGATTTACCGATCTCATCATAACATATTTCGATTCATTTGAATATGTCGTATTAACTTAGTCACCATTCTGGAAAGTCGTATCGTAATATTTGCCATACAGTAACGAACCTTGAATTGGCTTAAATTCGTACTTCACAGTTTATTTGTTAAATTGGGGGAATGTTGTCGAATTGTTAGTGTGCTAAATAGAGATGGGTAGGTCCGGTTTTTTTAAGGATACGGGTCTGGATGTGAATTTAGCTCTGCGGGTCCGGATGTGAATTTAGCTCTGCGGATACGTGTCCAGTTGTGTCCACGAACCCGTGTTGGCAATTTGGAAATTTGGTACCAACTCTCGAACCGGAGTTACGAAGTATGCAGAGCTGGATCTAATGACCAGTGATCGGATAATCGGGCGCTAATATACCTAAACTTCATTTTTATGCCTACGAAAGAATAATATGGACATGCCTTTTAGAATCCCGGATCCCGGAATCGTTTGAAATTCCTGATTGCTAAAAATGTTACCTGCATACAAAATAGTTAGAACTCGTTGTGAAAACGATATATTTTCTTTGAATAATGCTTACATACCCTCTCGTACTTTCAAGACGGCTGTTCCTTGTTAAACTCTCATTGTAATTTTATTTAGATTTAAAAAGCCGATTCTAATGGAACTTTTAATTTACAATAAAAGTTTTTATGAAAACTGGATTTGTAACAGGCCAGCAATCTAAACTATGTATGGAATTGAAACAATTGTGATTTTATGTGTAGCACTATTTATTTCCGTACAAAAGCAAATTATACAATTATAAAATCTTTCACAAAAAGTATTAAAAATTAAAGATGTACTTAAAAATTATACTACACAGAGTATAAGGAACGGTTATCCTTATTATTATTGTCTGATAGTTACAAGGGTGGTCTGAATTCATTTTAAGGATAGCTGTTCTTTACACCTGTTAATTGATTTGATCGTACGTTTCACGAAGTTAGTATTTCTATGTCAGGCTGTTGTGAACATGAGGCAGAAACGTTAGCGTCGTCATCGTCTGATTCTACTTGCTTTGAAGTACTCTCACTTAGGACATTCATTGAGTTAAAATAAATAATCATAATTTTCTCTAGATATTCAATTTTTAACCTATTTCTCTTAACATTTAAAATCCACTTATACGTTGAAAACGACCTTTCAACATCCACGGAAGTAAGTGGCACAAACTTGTAAAGATTAGCGTCACTTACTTCCATAGAGTTTAGGGATATTTCCCCGACTACGTCAAAGTCGGGATTTATATCCATGAGTTGTTCTAACTTATCTGTCAATTCATTATTTGATGTCCACTCAATTAGCGTTCTTACATCGTCAAATATTTCGAATGCCTGGGATATCGAGAAATCATATGTTTCCAACTTTTTTATTGCAACCTGAATAATTTTAAAATGCTCATCTATAAATTTTAGATCGGGTAACATGTTTTTTTTAGTCAATACATTTTTAACATCTTTGATGGAAATAGCTTCATTGCTATTTAACGAAGACGTAACGTTAGAGATTTCATTAAAATATTTTGTATAATAAAATGCCGCCTCCAACCAAGTACCCCATCTAGTAATAACGGGTTGTGGAGGCAACGGTAAATCTGGATACATGTCCCTTAAAATTTTTACTCTATTGGGAAATTTCAGAAACACTTTTTTTACATTTGATATAAGCGTATCCACGTCCTCGTAATCTAAACGTATTTTTTCTGTTAACCTATGGAATGCGTGAGCTAAACAAGTAAAATGCTTCATGTTAGGGAAAGTTTTGTTCAATATTTTGCCAGCAAGTATCATGTACGCTACACTATCGGTGCACATCATAAGCAAGTTTTGAACTTTAGATTCAAATAAGTCTCCCCACAAATTCTTCAAGCATTCAATGACAAATTGAGATATTGATTGTCCATTCACAGCGTCTAGAGTCTTACAGGCCAACATATAAGTCTGTTTAGGTTCATCCTCAATTAATGGTTTTACTAAAAAATGCACCACATTTCGACCCATAAAATCTGTAGTTTCATCTAATGAAATCCATAATTTACAATTATTTACATCGTCATGAATACTTTTCATTTTAGCCTGGAAAACACGATTTAAATATGTTTTTCTCAATAAAGATTCACTAAGAATAGTACGATTTTGTTTGCAGTTACAAATATATTTTTGAAAAAAGTTTCGAAATGTTGGATTTTCTAGCTTTGACCAAGGTATGTTGCAGATTATCAGAAAATCTATAAAATCAAAATAAAATCTGTTTGAAGATTTCGATGTTTCTGCGACTTTATGTGCCGATCAACATTTGTCTTCTTTGCCTTCATAGTAGTTTCACACTTACGGCAAAATATAGTTTTACTTGCTGCGTCGTAAATCATCTCAGGAATATCCCTTATCCATGACTGGGCAATGTCTTCGACTGGAATCGCGTCTGCCATTTTAATTTTACAAAAAGGATCGAGGACAAAGTCAACCAAGTCGCAGTAATCGCAGACTGAAATAAAAAAGGAATTCAAAATAACAAATCAATTTCGTTTTCATTTAATTACGCATTATTCTAGATTATTTAGCGCAAATGGTAAATCATCGAACTACAGGGTTAACTGAAAAACAACTGAATGGTAATATTCTGTATTTAAATAAGTATATTATCTTTTACTATACAACTTTGGTGACACTGCAATTGCACCGTAGAAAATAAGAAATAAACATTTCTTACCTTGTAAAAAAACAAATAATTCAAGCCGGGACGCAGAGAGTGACGGAGTCCGTGATTCGTAGCATAAAGTTGTCGTTCCAAGCAAAACAGATATCCAGATAACTATGCAAATCAAAAACCGTGGGAACGCCAAGTCGTTAGATAAAGGAGCAAAACACAACACAACACCCCGAACGCATGAATAGACAGACAAGCGACGAATGAACCTAAATATGCGCGGGCGCCGGGTCGAACACCCGCCTCCTCCCTACTTCAGTCCCCGCTTATCCCTTCGTAGCGTTATCGCGCCCGCATTTTTGCTCTAATTGCGTCATTTCTGTAGGTCGTCCAATTATTTTGGCCAGGTAATATTATTTGCTGTCTCACTCATTTACTTGCACTTTGCATTTGAACGAATAGATTTTGATAAAGTCATCTATTCATATGTAAACTAATGTCTTTGTGTTGCTTGCTTAGAAATATCAATAATTGAAAAATACAACTGAGAACTTTTTTAGCAGTCGGATGACAGTTTTTTTAGTTACAAAAAGTTTGCAATTTTTTTACGGTGGTTTTGGACAATTCAGGTATTCTATGTCACTCGGGATGACCTAAGGATTCTAACAATACCACACACTTTTAAATCGGTTCAGCATATCGGTTTAGGCATTTAGAAGTTATAGTAAAATAAACAAACGGACAAACATACGTATACATAAAAAATATTACAATCCTTTTTTTTGGCAGCCGTGTACTAACTACAAGTAATAGTTTTTAGTCTTCTATTCATATAAAATACAATAAATTAGTCGATTCGATCACTAAACTGTTAGATAAATAAATCAATTTCCACTAATTGACCACATTATGCACATTATCATTTTTTATTGAAATTCCATTTATTTTGAATAAAATAAAGATACTAAATCAAAATAACCATAATTTCATTAAGTTACTTATAGTTGTTTTTACAAAATTGTTTAATCCCGGGAGTCCGGGATTACTTATTAATTCAGGAAGGAATATCCATATTATTCTTTCAAGAAAAGAAGTTTAGGTATATAAGCGCCCGATTATCCGATCACTGCTGATGACTGATGTAGTACAAACAAATATCGTTCCAGCTTCTTTAAGTTCCGTGTCCGTTACCATTTACCAACTTCTTGTATGCGCTATCTGTCTTTGACACGTTCCATTCCACTCCGCTGGAAAATATTTCTATTCCAAAGGATACGTGTCCGATTTCCGTTTGGATGTACGTCCAACAGTATCACTAGAGATACGGGTCCGCGGACACGTATCCATCTGGACCTACATCTCTAAACTACGAAAGCGTTAAAACACAACTCAACATTGCGTTTGACTACTCCCATTTGCTTATGGTAGTACCTCTCCTCCCGCAAAAAGTGCCAGAAAGTAGTTTATGAGAAATAGCGCGTATGTCGCCTCCCGTTATAAGTACTCAAATGGTAATAGACTAATGAATAGATATGTGTATTCTTCATATTATTTCTAGTTTCTAACAACAAATAAGTATATCGAGGCAGTCTTTCGAACGAGACAGGTTAAGCCGTTAAAAAATTTCGCTGTCACGTTATTAATGCGTGTTGGTTATTTTTTTAATTATAACTTGACAGAGGGGAATGCCTGTGAATCGCGCCTCCTGGCGTAGGTACTCAATGTTCATTACTGAAGACTTACCTAACTTGCTCTATGACCATAGATCCCTTTGTCTCCCCTCTCAACTCCCAAAGGAGAATCGTACAAAAAAGAGGCGCTTCTCGCGGGATTTTATAGGGTGAGGTTGGGCTTTTATTTTAATTACTTGCAAATAGTTTCTAGTAAATATTGTAATAAATAATTAACGTGGTTTTGCGTCCCAAGTATATACGCTGTTGTGCATTTTGTGGAATTGTTAAAATAAGTGATTATTCAGCAGTGCGATCTCGAGATATTTTTTAGTGGCTTAGTCCGCTTCAGCGGATTCTACTAGAAAGACCGCCCAACATTTTTGTTGCCAGAAACTCTAAGAAACATTTAAATTTATTACTTTACGTTAGTAACTAATTAATCAGTGGTATTACGTCAACATTTTAATGAAATTTTGCGAAGAATATAATAACGCCTTACTGAAGACATTGGCTGTATAGGCATAGGTTCCTTTGTTTTCCCTCTGAAGGAAAAATCGTACAAAAGAAAACAAAAAAGAATATGGTGGTAGGGATGTCGGCAGAGAAACAAAATATCGATGTATCGATTTAACGATATTTATTAAAATATCAATATCGACATCGATATATCGAGGAAAAAATATCGATATATCGGACAAATTTTCAAAAAATTTTGCGGTTTTAAAATAATAGTATATTTAGTTTAGTCTAACTCAATAACATCAATAGAAATTTTTATACAAAATGTTTATTATTTAAATAAACAAAAATTTCAATAAAATCGAAGGTATTTTTATCAGTATTCCTTTTTATTAGGCAAAATTACAAAAATATCAAAAACTAAAAAGCTATCTTGTGACTAATATTTTTAAGATCTATTTATTATATCGCCCAAATCAGTATTTGTCTGGTAGCGAAAGTAGAAAAACTGTTCTTTACATGCTCCGCTGTCAGTCGGCTTCTATTGTTAGGAACACCAGACGGCAGAAGCCACGCTCTCTGAAAGTACAGAGGAAGCCGTAGGTGTCAAGTATTTAAGTGCCAGATTCGAAAGAACTGGGGTAAAATGTCTCGTATCTATCCGATTATAATTTTTGATTATGATGTATTTACTGACGCTGATTTTGCTATCAATCATGAAGTCGCTACTTATTATCGCAGCGATTTGTCAATGGATTTTTCCTAACCGCAGAAAACTTTAACACAAAGTATCTTCAAAAGAACTCACGAATGAAAGTGACGGACGACTGCTGCACACACACACATACACGCGACGCAAACAAAACATAAAAAATAACTGTATTGACATAGACAATAACTGTATTGACATAGACAATACAGTTATTTTTTTTCGTTCGTTCCTATCTTTTACGGTTTTGGTTCTAGTGACTTATGTAATTTACATAAATAAAAAAATACATATATCGTTTTTAATACAATTTTCGATATTGGATATTTTGTATCAATATATCGGATCAAAATATGTCGGCAAAAAATATCGATATATCGAATTAAAAATATCGATATATCAATACTTTTTCAACAAGCGTATATGGTGGTTCTGTGATATGACGGCTCTGTTTGTTTTCTAATCGTCTGTTTTTTATTTAATTCCCAATATTTAGGTGTGTGATTTTTAAACAGTTATGGCTAAAGTAGAGCAACCGATGTTTATCTTACCAAAAAAACGGAATGGGAAGAAGCAAAACGCGGTGGTCAGTCATGTCGATCACATAATTACTGTGCAGGTGAATGTTTGTATTGAAAACGTTGATAAATGATGAAAAATTGTACTTGTAATCGCTAAACTTATATTTTTCATTCACATAATTCTCAGCATAATTATACATAAATCTCCACATAGACGTAGAGAGTATTATCTCCTACAAATTACTAGTAGGTACCCTACGATGATTACTTGATGAATGTTAAATTTTTTCAGGGAGCAGATAGCGATTTACCAACAAAATATAAAAACGGATTGTCGCCAGTCTCCGAACATGTCGCTAATGGCCTCATACACTCTACTATGGAAGGTCTGAAGTCTAACATGAAAATCAACCTGCCTGTGATAAATGATGTTAAGGATGAAGATATTAATGAAAGAGAAACCAATCAAAAGCCTCTTAATGTAGAAATCAACGCCTATCAGTCACTCCCAACCATAAATAGCCGTGATATTATAGACTTGTCACCAATTTATGAGAACTCATCGGATGCTTGCTCAAGCCATGATGATTTACAAGGCTCTAATGAAAACGACATACATAAAAGCTGCAGAATCCTCAATTCTGAGCACTATGAAAGCTCCACTCCAAATAGCATCTCTCAGACACAATCGGAAAATAGTTTTGAAATGGGACCTCTCACTGACAGCCTAAAGAACAGTGCTAAAAGGAAGAAACATGTCAATATTGTTCCAGATATAATAGAAATGGATGCTAATGATACAGAAATTACTGCTTTACGAGTTGAGTCTGAAAGCTCATTAACAGATAACTCAAAAGATGGTTATTTGACTATGACAGGTACAATTAAACGAGGTAAGAAGAAAGGGCAAAGTGTTGATGTAAAACTCAACATATCAAGGGAAGAGCTTGAAATCATAGAAGCAGCAATTGTAGCTGATGAGTATAGTAAGATGGATATATCAAAATGCTCTTTATATAATGGTCCACATATATTCTTGTTTAGTCTTATCTGTATTCCGTTTGTTGCATGTATTTCTGCTATGTACTCCTTTTACATGGGTACTATGACGTGGTATAATATATTTACGCATATAACTGAAGACTTAAATTGTATTAAGAAGGTACTCTTGGCTCCTATAGTGATATTGTCATATCCATTTTTGATAGTAATTTTTACAATTGCTCTAGGATTGTATGCTGGAGTAGTCCAATTAACATTCAGTGGGGCCAATTGGTTGAAGGATGTTTGTGATTTTGAAAAAGGTTTTTATGGCTGGTTGTGTAATACATTAGGTATGTCTGAATGTAGTCCGTATGAGGTGGTTGTGCTAATGGATATGAAGCCATCATAAGTTCTATGTGAATGTGATGTGGAAACTATCAATATATATCAATATCTTAAAAACTGCAATGAGATGTTATACATAAATCATTTTTGGTAACATTTTGTTTCTACTAAATAGTGATGTTGCCATTTAAAGATTTGTCTCAAATATCTATTAATCATAGTGTTGCCTAAAACTAACCAGCATATTAACTCCAAAGATAATTTTGAGACTTCTCATTGTTGTTTTAAGCTATTGATTCTAAAAGTAATTGAATATAGACTTGCTATTACAATAAACACTGCCATATTTATCATTAGAATGTAAGTTGACTGATCTCAATGATGTAATGTGAATTTAATACTAAATGTATAAAATACTTTTTAAGGTGTTTTAGCATGTGAGTGTACCTAGTCTAATTTACTAGTCATTGTGTTCCAAATTGTTTTACACTAATTTTATATACTGTATTGTACAGTCAGTATTAAAAGTAGTTGAAAAAAATAAAAATTCAAAAAATGACAAATAAATATGTTTTAGAATAATTAGACAAATGTTTGAAACCTAAACTTTTTGACTATTTTTTGATGCTTACTGTACAATATTTTGAGGTATATTCTAGTCATAAAAATATTTATTTAATTATTTTAAGGTGTAAAGTGTGTAATTGAAGGCTGAAAGAATTTTTTTTTTTCATAAATTGAAATATTGCTCATTTTGTGAATTGTATAGAATTATCAAAATATAAAGGTCTCGATTTGTGATTTATCACTTGTCTCATGATTCTGATATAATGTTATATT
This sequence comes from Zeuzera pyrina, assembly GCA_907165235.1. Taxonomy (NCBI): domain Eukaryota; kingdom Metazoa; phylum Arthropoda; class Insecta; order Lepidoptera; family Cossidae; genus Zeuzera; species Zeuzera pyrina. The sequence goes on along the minus strand of OU015638.1, from coordinate 17,688,031 downwards.
GTAATAAACATGTGTTTCCATGAGTCACCACTAGTTGTAACAAAATAATTTGTTTCCATAAATTTCAGATACAAAGTTTAAAAATATTAATTAATATATTTCCATATACTTAATTTAAAAATGTTAAGGATGGCTGAAAACATCATTAATCAAAATTTTGGTTAAAGCATTTTGTGATGTATTTGGTAAGGAAACTTGGCAGATATTTTAAATTGAGATCTGATTTAAATTTGAATGCAAGTAAATAATTATTCAGAAGACATTTTTTCTCTTCTGTGACATTTTGTGGAAGATTACCACTCATCACTGATGGTAATGCGATTTTAAATAAAAGTAAACTAATTTTTTAGTAGCAATAACATTTATAAATTTTTTCTAAACCCAACTGACCTTAAAATTATTTATTACTTATACTATATATGTAAAGGTTAAGACAGGTAAGTGAAACATTTTAATGGTTTGCTTAGCAAAATTTATTGATTTCTTCTTAGATGCTGAGCTTTTTATATGCTTTTATTTTATAAGCATTATCATGCCTAATGTAATTTTATTAATATGTAATTTTGTAACAGATGTATTCAACATTTAATTATGAAGACTGATGTATTCTAGTCACTAATATTATCCATTTTATACGTAATAAAACGTTTCTGAAAACTTTGCTCTCATTTATATTAAGCTAAATCTACATGGACACAAAATATTCAAAATAAATAGAACTGTACAACCACTATTAACTAATCATCTCACGATGGCTCTGTCGGTTTATTTTGATCAGGACTTGGCTGTTTGTCTTTTAATTCAACGTCTATTCGCTCTTTGGCTCTCACTACTTTAGATTGTATGTAAAAAGAACCACCTTTCACCTTTTCATTAACAGTGAACAAATGTTCGTACTGTCTTTTCACTGTTTCTGGATCTAATTTATCTATATTCAATATTTGCATTGCTTCTTCTAGAGAAAGACCAGTTGAAGCGTTCGCCGCTGCTCTCCTTGCGCCTTCTGGACCTCCGCCAGCTCTCTTTGCCGCCTCCTGAGACGCAGCTATTTCTTGTTTTAAAGCCCTCGCAAAAGCTCTACCGACTACCTGAGCACCCAGTACTATTATTTGAGCTATATATTTTGCCATTTTTCTTTACAAAATTTAGTAACAAAATGACTAGTGACATTACGATGTAAAAGGCAAAAAATTAATGTCAAACTTTTAAGGTTATGTTTTATGATGCGTTTAGTAATAATTTTCATTGAAAATGTTCGTTGCTCACGTCGTTGCTCAACAAAAACAATGACTAAAACTTGATGAAAACTGGAATTAAAAAAAAAACGAAACACATTGCAATAATGTTTTTTTAATTAATTACGAAAGTTGTAAATTAGATACAAAATATCTACGTATACCTGCTTTTTTATAGCAACTTTATTTCTGAATTTTTCTCTAGATGTCAGCTGTCTGCAGAGTGCAGTCAGACGCACAAAGTACATTACTTATATCTGATATAGAGTAGTCAGTGACACATGCTATCTTAGCGACATCCCGTGACGAATCCCCGAACTACTAAATGACATGTACATATCAACGTCCATATACAGGGAGTACATACAAACGGGACATATTTTTGAATATGCTATAGTATATCGAGAATTCATCTTGATTACGATTTAATAAAGTATTATTATGCAATAATAACAAAGATACAGGTTAAAACAAAATTTATTTCACTTGTGCTTCCCCTTAACACAAGTAAAAAACACCGAAATTTAATTTTTACCTAATTTCACAAATCCACAGAACCTCTTTTATTTATGTAACAATAAGGTTGATATTCCTGTGTATGTGGAAAAAACGTATTTTTAAATTAGATTAGAATGATAGGTAGGTAGTGTGCCTTTGTCGCCACGTTCTCGTCGCAATGATTCTGACCTCTCACTGCGGACGTACAAATGGTTATGAAAGAAATCGATAAAAAAACAAAAGATAGACTCTGACCTTGTATTCAGGCTGCAAATTACCAATGTGGGTAAATCACAAAATGTCGCACGATAACACTGCTACAATTTGATACTTCTTCACATCACTTTTTTTTCCATTTTTCCATATGTATTGAGGTCCGTAGTAATTACACATTCACAAGTTCACAAACGTAAATGTTAAAAATTGCGGCCTTGCGCTTCTATGCATGCACGCGCACGCCGCGCTATCTCGCTATGCACACGATGCAATACGTTTGACGTTTCTCGTTGTAATTTATTAAAGGCATCGATGATTTTGTGCTTCATGATCTCTTCTGTATCAGATTAGGTTAAAAGGATGGCGCAGGTCTTCCTTCAGCACTTTATGGACCGTACTGTGGGGCACCTGTAGTAACCTACCGGCCGACCTTGTACTATCATCGGGATGTTCATCAAAATGATTAAGAATGAGATCGCGGATGCCTTGGTTAGCATTGCCGCCGGAATCTGTATTGCGCGGTGTAAAGCTGCCATAATCCCTTAACCGTTGCACCACTCGCGTCAGTATTCTACCACTCGAAGGCACGTGCTCATCATTACGATGTCCAAAATGGTCCAAATACAAACACAAAGCTTCACTAGAATTACCACTAGCCATACCATAAGCCAAAACCATATCGGTGTATTGCAGATTACTATACAGATAAAACGGCATGATTTAAACAAGAAAATAATTCATAAGTAGATAAAAACGAATTGACGATGTATACAATAAATACGTCTCACAGAGATCGTAACCCGAATGCAACTGAAAAAATTTAATTTGAACAGCTGTTCAATATGGCGGATTGGCGGTGTTACATCAAAGAAAGCCACCGTAAATCACACGTCGGCAAAGTCAAAGGCAGAAAGTATTTTAGTGACGTCACAAAGATGCCGACAAAATGTAAAGGTGTGTACATACTTAGTACGAATTGATTTTTTAATGAATGAATATTTTTGAGTTTCTATGAAAGTGAACAAAGAGAATTAATTGATGAGGTAAGAGCATTGTTTCAAGGAAGCTCGGCTTCTCAAGATGAATTTCAGTAAGATAAAATGTTATCAAAATGTACCAAAGTAGTTCGACGGATGTAAGACACAACGACATTATCATAACAGGCCAGTAAATAACGGTTAGTAATAATGGTTATTGTTTTACATTGATGAAACATCTACTAGAAAGTTGTTTTTTTAAGAAGAGCGGGCCAAAGAATAAGGTTACGGTGTTTCCCGCCTGTCGTAAGAGGCGACTAAAGGGACCTTCCGGGTCGCGGCCGATCGGAGTGGGGGCTCCGGTCGGCTATCCATGCGATCCCGAGGCGGACGACAGTGCGTGTGGTCCACGTTGTCGTGATATCCGGCGCGTTCCGTAGGAGTTCCCGGAGCCCTTCGATAGAGCGCCGAGGACGACCACCGCAGGAGTTTTGGTGGGTAAAAGCCCCACATAACCCAGCCTCTTCCCCAGCAGTCTGGGTATCTGTGTGCAGATTTCTCCTGCGTAACCAAAAAAAAAAGCTCTTCTTAAAAAACAACTTTCTAGTGGATGTTTCATCAATGTAAAACAATTACCATTATTACTAACCGTTATTTACTGGCCTGTTATGATAATGTCGTTGTGTCTTACATCCGTCGAACTACTTTGGTACACTTTGATAACATTTTATCTTACTGAAATTCATCTTGAGAAACCGAGCTTCCTTGAAACAATGCTCTTACCTCATCAATTCATTCTCTTTGTCCACTTTCATAGAAACTTTCAAAAATATTAATTCATTAAAAAATCAATTCGTACTTAGTATGTACACACCTTTACATTTTGTCGGCATCTTTGTGACGTCACTAAAATACCTTCTGCCTTTGACTTCGCCGACGTGTGATTTACGGTGGCTTTTTTTGATGTAACACCGCCAATCCGCCATATTGAACAACTGACAGTTCATGACCTTAGCGATTTGTAAACATTGTTAAGGGGTATACGAGGGGTATACGCATTATTTTCGAAAATGGTTTTCAGGCTGTATTTCAGTAACGGATGAAATTATTACAAAATAAAAAAATACGTAAGATTTAAAATCTGTAACTGTACACGATCAACCCAATTTCACGAGAAATAATGGGGATAACACTTGAGAATTAAAACGGTCATAACTCTTAAACGGATACGTTTTTTTCGATAATTCTTTTTGTAACTACATACTAAAGTTATACCTTTTCATCCATTAAAGTAACTGTCCCGTTTTCATATACACCCTGTATAAATAAATATACATCTAATATAGTCCTCATCTCATTTAATTTTTTTATTGGATTCTTGTAGGTCTAATAAAAACACAATTATTTCAATAACCTTTTATTACAATACAAATACCTATATCATTTATTAACATAAACCAGCATAACATAACGTTAATATTTACAAAGTTAAAACTAAAAATACATTTAATTCTCTCGATAGATTCATCTTGTTGACGCAGATAAAACAATATGTTCCGGACATATATCCTTACCTCTGGCAATCTTACAGCATTTATTTAATACTTTAATAATTTAGTCATTTTGTGAGACACAGGTATTCTATTAAAGCCAGCCGTTATATTTAAATCTAGTCCTTGGGTAGTAGCCGGGGTCAACAATGAATACACTTGATCGTAGGAGTCAAAACAGAGCACAGTCACAAAGTAAAGCAGATTTGCCAGGGTCCATAAAGTCGTTGAAAAAAGCCACAAAAATTAAATAAAATAAAATAAAATTTTAATTATTAACGAAAGAGATGAAAAAAACAACATTTAAAAATTTTTAATTAGCAAACGTTACATTTCACGCTATTTTGTTTCACTTAACATTATCTTATATACAATTTCATATCATCTAGATGTATGTAAAATATCTTTTATTTTGCTTGTTTTCAAACGTTATTTATCATTAAAAATTTCGTAATAAACAAACTGCTTCTACGAAATAATCAATTGTTAATTAATTGATAAATTTTTTTTTTTTTTTATGAACGGAACGCAAAATGTCTCTCCGTCGCACAGACTTTTAAATGGAAGCAGACTATACCTATCGGTTCAAAATGCGTGGCAAATTTAACACTAACAAATATTACTCACACACATACAGAATTCAGGGCCGCATTGAGGAGTGGGTATCTATATTGTGTATTATCTTAGAGCGGGACTATTTGGGATACTCTAAATTATATCTTTCATGTGAGAAAATAAGGATAAAATAAAGATAATGTGTAGTTTTAAGTTTGTAAATATTAACGTATGTATGTACTTTTTGTTAATGTAAACAAGGATAAAATTAATTGATATACTAGTATTAGAGATTATTACTTTATTATATTCCTTCTTTTTGTAGATTGTTTTTGTGACACGAAGGATGTAATTTGGAGTATTCCCAATGGCTCCTCGATACAATATTATGATTGTTCGTTCGATACATGAGGCCTGACGGCTGTGCACTGCTGATCTTGGGCCGCATGTACATTGTGATGACCTTGCTTGCGGTTCGATTTATGTGGGTACATGAAGTTTAAGACATAAATGATATACACACCGGCACAATTAGCGGAACAGAAAAAAAAGTGAGACTATGAGATAATAACGCATATATTTGACGAAAATGTAATTAGACACAAAATAACAAATTGATTAACATCTTTTAACAACGACTTTGAAAAGTCTTCGTTATTTTTTATTGAAAAATAAAGAAATTTGAAATAAGTGAAATTTTTAGATGATTATGAACCATCACAAAAAATAAACAAAAGTAAGCATTAAATGATTTAACAATAAAATTAAAGCAAAATTAATAACGAGTGTTTCCCCCTCTTGCTCTGATTACGGTTTCCATTCGTCTGGGCATGCTACAGATTATGTTATCGATGATTTCTTGAGGCAACCGCTCCCACTCCTCAAGTAATGCGTTTACAAGTTCATTCACATTGTTGGGGGGTGGCATTCTGGATTTAACCCTTCTTTTTAGCAAGTCCCAGACATGCTCTATCGGATTCATATCGGGGGAATTTGCTGGCCACTGCATCACCAGTATACCTACGTGGCTCAGATATGCCTGTACCGATTGTGCACTATGAGCACGAGCATTATCTTGCATTAGAATAAAGTCGTCACCAATAAATGGGGCAAATGGTACAACATGTTCTTCTAAAATGTCTCTGATGTATCGATCTGCTGTCATGGTCCCTCCTGTGACTATCACTAACTCCGTGCGAGCTCCCAAACATATCCCTCCCCAAACCATAATCGAGCCGCCACCATAAGCCACTGTATGTTCAAAATTAGACTGTATGTGGCGTTCTCCTTTGCGTCTCCATATTCGCTGTCTCCCATCGATCTGTTTTAAAAGAACTCTGCACTCATCAGTAAAGAGAACCTGCTGCCATTCGTTCAAATCCCAATGACGATGTTCTCGCGCATAGCTTAATCGGTTTACGCGGTGACGTCTCTCAAGTTTTGGGCCTTTGGCAGGTATATACGACCCTAAAGCAACTTCTTCAAATCTCCTGCGAACTGTACGCTCACTTACTCGTACTCCTCGAACGTCTTCCAGTTCATTTCGAGCTTGTACAGCCGTTAATCGCGTATTCCTACGAACTCCAAGTTGTAAAAAACTGTCATCTCGCCTCGATGTACATCTTTTTCTACCTTGACCCCTCCTCCTCACAAGAGAATTAGACGATCTGTACCGCTGGATGCTGCGATGAATCGTTGATACCGGTCGACGAAGCCTTGAGGCAATCGATCTGTAGGTATGGCCATTTCTTCTCATTTCATCAGCCCTAATGATTTCCAGTGATGTTAAGTCAGGCATAATAAAGAGCTTTTAATAAACAAAATTGCCTATAGAATAACAAATTTATAAAAAACCATTAAGTGCAATTTTTCAAAAAAATTACAATTACGTAGTTATTACTCGAACAAGTTGACAAAACGTATTGTTCGGGAAAATAAAACAAATGAATGAAAAAAGTGTATGTCATCTAATTTTCTATTTTCAAATTTGACAATAAATTAAAAAAATATCATAACTGGCCAGTTCCTCAAGTAAAAGATTTTAAAATCCTGCTTTTTTTGTGTTCCGCTAATTGTGCCGGTGTGTATATATTTTTAAAAGTCGGGAAAGTTGATAATCAGGCAAGTGAAAGTTTTGAATTTGGACTTTTTGTCGCGAACAAAAGAAGCGTGGTTTTTTTTTTAATTTTTTTTTTCAGCAACCCCTAGCGTGGGCAAAGCCAGGGCCCTTTTCTATCGAGCATTCCAGTTCTCACTTTCATATTTTCTATCTGGGTTTAATTCCCCTTTCATTCTTCTAACTACCTAACTGTTGGTTAGCTTCCTGCAAGACTTTATTAACATGAAAAATCATTATATCTAGTACAATTTTTGTTTTAGCTAGCATTATTTCTAGTACATCTTTAACTTATACACTATTTTCTTGTTTCCTCACAATGTCACTTATTCTAATCTTAACCTAATCCTACATGCTAATATCACAACTTTATTTATCACATTTCTACTTATATCTAATTGTATGTTTCATGTACACTCTTATCATTAGGATATCACAGTTTTATATTTACATCGTTCATGATTAACATTATCCCTATAAGTTCGTCAATTATTGCTAATTAGCATGTATTTTACATTATCTTCTTAATACATATTTTACTTCTATACAGTAATCATTTTTATGTGACAGTGTGTCTTTTGCAACTATAACTCAGTTTATTTCTAGATACATTCATTTCAGTGTTTTATTTCTATTTACAGTCTGTTCTGCTATAATTCTACAGTATTTCAAAAAACCACTTCTCCTCTTTTTATCCTGTATTATATCTTTTATAGTCTCTCGACTTATTATGCTGTCCATTTCCATTTCGATTTCCATTCTGTACCTGCTGTAGGCGGGGCATTCACATAAAACATGCATCACCCTCTCACTCGCATTCACGTCACAGACACACGACGGGCTCTCCTTGCACCGAAAACGGTGCAGATACTCGGAGAACCCCCCGTGGCCCGTGAACACTTGTACTATCACACTATCCATTCTTATCTTTCTCACTACCGAGTGAGCTTTAGTGGCGTTCGGGAAAAACACTTTGGTGACAGAGGCCGTTGTCTCACTTACTTACCTCCTATCCCATTCATCAATCGATTCCAATCTGATCTGTCGCTTGATGAATGAGATGGGGCACTTATCGTAATCCGGCCTCGTCTTTTTATGAAGTGCCGCATCCTTCGCCAGCTCATCGGCCCTTTCGTTGCCCTGCATCCCAACGTGCGTTCTGATCCAGAACAATCTCACAAATTTGCTTGCATTCCTCATCTCATAGATGTCTGCCTTGCACTTCATCACTATGGGATGCAGAGACTTCCATCCTACCACGGCGTCCAGAGCAGATCTGGAGTCTGTAAAAATGCAGCAGCTAGGCGTGTCACAGCGGCGCACGTACTCCACTGCCTTAGACAGAGCCAGGAGTTCCGCCTGGAAGACGGTGCAATAGCGTTCCAAACTTAGCTTTTTCCTTTCGTATTCTGCGGCGCCATCCCATATAGACAGCGCCGCCCCAAACTTTCCATCAATTTTGCTACCGTCGGTGTATAGATTACATCGACTATATATAAGCGTGGTTGGCATTTTATTCAAAATTCAGATTTGCTATTTTTTGTGCTTTTGGGAGTTTTAAGTGCAAAAATTATAGTATATTGTAGGTTAAAGTTGTGTGCGAGTGAGAGGAGTTGGAGAAATTTCGTTTAACAGTTGTAACTCCAGTAAAGCCTACTTACTATTGCTTTACTATAAGTGTTAGAGACTTGGTTATGAGAAAATAGAACAAGTTTTATATCAGACGAGTTTTATCGTTAACTATTTTTCTAAAGAGATAAGCGTTAGTGAATGTTTTATAAAATTATGAAATAACTCTTCATCGCTATGCTTTGTCCTTCGATTATTATTTTCTCTAAACTACGCGTAAAACTCAAAAATTAAAAGAAATCGGGAGATAGTCGATGGGTGATCGATCACATTGAGAATAAAAATTAAAATAGCTTACATAATAAAACAAAGAATGTTTTTAGTCTTTTATTTATTAATCGGATTGTTTTCTTATTACGTTATCGAAGAACTCATTATAGATGTGCATCAAACACATCATTTCACTGATTTTCAATGTGTGCCAGAAGTAACTAGCACAGAATGTCAGATATGCTAAGGATTACCATTGCAAGTAATCGTAGGTATTATTTGTCATTATTCGCCTCGAGATATCCATATTTGTTTTCACCATTTTTACATGTGAACACACAATTTATGCATAATAAAGTCCATCTTCGATTACCTGAAGCAAGAAAGTTGTATTATTTTATAAATAAATTAATAATAATTTTGTAATTATGAAGTATGGATTCCAGCACTGGCTTTTTTCTAAACAACACTGGTCTAGGTTCATCCCAGCATAGCGACTAGAGATTAATTTGGAGATAGCATGTTCATTTTTAATAGGTATGTTAAATTTCATGGTCAAACAACAACAGGGTTTTACGGGTATCTCTTTTACATAATAAATGTGATTCAAAATGTTTTGAGCACAAAACACTGCCAGAATTGGTCTGCCAGTTTGTTCTATGTACCCTTTCTTATGTATTTCTTTTATGTAGTTCTTTAACCAAAAAATTTGAAGATTTTCATCCTTTAGAAACCCGAAATTAACAAGTTATACATCAGAATCAAAAGATAGTTGCAAAAAATAGATAGTTGCTTAACCTTAGGTATCTGTCCGTTAATATTTAATTTTATTACGAGACTCAGTTTTGTCTGAATTTGGCCCTCTTTAAGGTACATGTGCTAATAATGTCAAAATTGGTTAGGTACTTGGTACAAAAATATAAAAAACCTATAAAATAAACCTTAAACATGATAATGAAATTTTATTTTTAATAGTTTGCAACATATTTAAGTGTCGGAGCCTCGAAATACAAAAATATCAGCTAACTGAATGCAGTAATCAAACAATTGCAACATCAGATTTACTTACCGATGGAACGTGATTTTCGGGGCTTTTCTGTATGAGGCGTTACAACTATTGGGGGTACAACACTTTTGTATCATATTTTGCACTTTAAATAACCAAAATAATGTTTATACACCAAGAAATATTTAATCATCGAACATGTGACGTACTACACAAGTAAACAGACGCCATACTCCGCTTATTTTGACTTAAGCAGAAGATGGCGGCTGCCACGGTTTCGGAATTGTCTATGTGTGCCATTGTGTTGCAACAAATGAAAGAAAAGGATAAAGATATACAATTTTAAACTACAATGAAAGTGACAGTGTTATCATTTACACGGTATCTATGTGTGAGTGAATTATGTTTGATCTGCTTCCATTCATAAATCTGTGCTCCGTCGTTACTACATAATTACTATTTTATGACTACAGTGTTGCTAGATGTAGGTTTTACTGTCTTTTCATTATAACTCGTGAAGTATTTTTATTATATCATCCGTCATTGTTGTAATTTATTATTGCAAACAAATTACATTACCTCAATATTAATATACATATTTTTATCAAAATACTGTAACCAACACACTAGCGCCATCACTTGAGGAGTCCTCGAACTAAAAATACCATATCGAAATGCTCTAACACAAATTTGTACTAAGTGAAAAGCCCCTGTTCAGACCAGTGTTGCCGACTTAGTGGATTTTCCACTAAATCTGGTGGTTTGAACCCCCTTTTAGTGGGGGAAATATTGCGTTTAGTGGCTGGTGATTTTTCTGGTGGTTTAGTGGAATAGAATTTTTCCTATTTTTTTTTATTTAGTACATAATCACGCTAGTATAAAGTTTGGACGTTGCAGTTCATAATATTTCTAATTTATTTATTTTAGGGGTATTTACTTTACTATGTGAGCAACACTAAATCTCTGTTGTCAAGTAACACGGGGATTTCCCTTAAAATATGTTGTTTATAGCAGTTTTCTGTCAGGTGAAGCGGGGATTTCCAGCAAAATATTTTTTATATTCTAAACTTTCTTCTTTCTCAAATTGGTCTTATTCACTGTCTGAAGTTTGTTCGCGAGAGATAGGTCACTTAATGAAAAATATGCCGAAACCTCAGTATTCTCAAAAGTTTCGGGATTCTTGGCTGCAAGACCCTGCTTTAAAAGATTGGCTTCAGATGATTGAAAGTACTACTGGCCAAGTAGCGAAGTGCAAATTTTGTGGTACCACTTTAAGGAGCCATTATGGAGACTTAAAATCACATGGAATGTCGAAGAAACATCAACAAAATGCAAAGGTAAGCTAACACGACTATTTTATTACGGTAAAGCATGGTCAATAATGTGTCCATGTGGTACCGCATTTAGCATTACCTCATATTATCTTCCTGAGGGTGTCGTAATACGTGTCTGAGGGATGTGAAAATGGCAGCAGTGCTTCCCGTGAATGCAACATTTTGCATTGTAGTGTTCATAAATCCGCCTCGCCTACCAAGTTTGATGAGTGTTAGCATAGTAGACAGAGTGCATTTATTTTTTACACGACTGCCCAAAAAAAGGAGTGTAATTTGTTTAGAGTTTAAAAAAAATTAGGGTATCGTTGGAATCCTTACATTCTTATCCCGAGTGACATAGGCTATATTTTTTTTTGGAGATAGCTGTCGTGGTTTTTTTTTAAATTTATTTTTCAAACTTATTACATTATTGTAAATTGTTGCAGATTATCACTGAGCAACCCAAATTACCATTTAAACCAGAACCCATTGGAAGTCAAAAAAAGGAAGAGGCCAGGCTTGCTTTGTTTACAGCCATGCATACGAGTATACGAGTAGTTGACCATTTAGGTGAGGTAATCAATCATAGCCATCAAAGGGAAATAGATAAAGTACAACTACACCGAACGAAGTGCACCGCGGTCATAAAAAATGTATTAGCATCACATTTCATTGAGGTTTTAAAACAAGATATTAAGGATCAATCATACAGTTTATTGATTGATGAATCAACAGATATTGCTGTTCAGAAATATTTGGGTTTGGTTATAATTTATTATAGTAAAGCACACCAAAAAATAGTATCTACATATTTAGACCTTGCAGAGCTGCATGAATGCAACGCTGAGGGTATTGTCTCCGCTATAAAAAAGACACTTAAACGATTCGATTTGAAACTAGAGAACTTTATGGGCATTGGTACAGACAACGCTTCCGTAATGGTTGGAGTAAATAATGGAGTTTTTGCGCAGTTGAAAGCAGAGGTACCACATTTGATTCTAGTGCGTTGTTTATGTCATTCCTTGCAACTGGCTGTTTCTGCTGCTGCAAAGCAATTTTTGCCGAGGAATTTAGAATTTTTAATTAGGGAGACCTATGAGTGGTTTGCTCGCTCTTCTTCTAGACAAAGTATTTATAAGGAGCTATACAAAGCAATGAATGATGGCCATAAACCACTTAAAATCGTTCAAGCATGTCAGACACGATGGTTGTCAATAGAATCAGCAGTCTCGAGAATATATACGCAATGGCTAGAGCTAAAAACTCATTTTTCTATAGCCAAGATCCACGAAAGGTGTCACACAGCAGAATTATTGCACTCTATGTATGCGAACGAGATGAATTACGCATATATTTCATTTTTATATCCAATATTAATTGAGATAAACAGAGTCAACAAAATGTTTGAGTCAAAAGATACAGACCATACCAAATTGTGCGATGAGTTGATCAACCTGATAGATATGCTTGTCAGCAAAGTCACGTTACCTATAAATAAAGTTAATATTTTCACTCAAAATATTCGTGATTTTTTGGATCAAAGATGTTATTTGGGATTCCGATTTGAAAAACAAATACAAGAGATGAGAGAAAAAGGATTACCAGCAGCAGAGGAAGTATCAATACGGAATCGGTGTATACAGTTTATAGTTAGTCTGATTGAAGAAATTAAAAACAGGCTGCCGGAAAATGTGACTGATGAAAAAGATTTCTCGAGTAAGTGTTCAACAAGCACTAAATCACAACAAAGAAGATCTAATCGACATAATGTCTCAATTAAATAAAAAAACAGACTTCATTGCAAAAGTTGATGATCAGTGGCGACAAATACATTTAATGAAATGGAGTGAAACCAAAGACACAAAAAAGTTTTGGATCGAAGTGTTGCATTTTAAAGACGCTCAAGGAGAAGCTAGATTTCAAGATTTAGCGAATTTTGCAATTTCTCTTTTAATATTACCACACTCCAATGCCGACGTCGAAAGATTGTTTAGCAGCATGAACATTATAAAAAATAAACAGAGGAATCGTATGAAGTTGAATCTTTTATGTGCCATATTAAGAGTACGCTGCGGTATGAGGGTGATAGGTAAATGCTGCAATGACTATGAAATTCCAATACACGTTATAAAAAAAAATGTCACCAATGAATCATATCGTTCCTTGGAAATTGATGATGATGGTGGCGGTGAAATAGACACATCTGATGACGATTTGTAATAATTTTAATATGTTTCATTTTCGTAATAAACGTTTTTCATATATCCCTGCTTATTTTTCTTTCATATTAACAATAAAAAAGATTTAGTGACAAATTTAGTGGCTTTTTAACTTTGGTTGTTTTTGGTTAGTGGTTTTCTGGTTGTTTTAGAAGTCGAATCTGGTGGACAGCTCGTTCACCTGTTGGCAACACTGATTACCACACTCCAATGCCGACGTCGAAAGATTGTTTAGCAGCATGAACATTATAAAAAATAAACAGAGGAATCGTATGAAGTTGAATCTTTTATGTGCCATATTAAGAGTACGCTGCGGTATGAGGGTGATAGGTAAATGCTGCAATGACTATGAAATTCCAATACACGTTATAAAAAAAATTGGCACCAATGAATCATATCATTCCTTAGAAATTGATGATGATGGTGGCGGTGAAATAGACACATCTGATGACAATTTGTAATAATTTTAATATGTTTCATTTTCGTAATAAACGTTTTTCATATATCCCTGCTTATTTTTCTTTCATATTAACAATAAAAAAGATTTAGTGACAAATTTAGTGGCTTTTTAACTTTGGTTGTTTTTGGTTAGTGGTTTTCTGGTGGTTTTAGAAGTCGAATCTGGTGGACAGCTCGTTCACCTGTTGGCAACACTGGTTCAGACCGTCAGACCTGAAATAATGAGTTTCTTTCTCCAACAAACAATTTTCTATTTTTTTTAAAGGAATTAATTTTTACAGGAATTTAAAGATTTTCTTCTGTAGACAAATTGTAAATCTATAGAAATGTTAAAGGTGTATATATTACAACTACAATGTTTTGTCATTTGTGTTATAATTTGTAAATAAAACAGGACATAACCTTAAGCCGTTTGCAGGGTATGGTTAGTTTGGTGACCGGTGGTGCATCAGGATTAGGAAAAGCAACTGTAGAAAGATTTATAAAAAATGGCGGTAAAGTGGTGATCCTGGATATCCAAGGCACGAGGGCGAATGAGCTTGCTAAACGTATTGGCGGTGAAAATGTTGTTGTTTCTCCAGGATCCGTACGTTTATTTTATGCAGTTTTGTAAGATTCGGAATTTAGGTTGTATTTTATATTTATATTACATACAATTAATGATAATGTAGCCATGAGTATTGCATTTTAGCTTACAGGTAGTAAAATGAAACTGTATCAGGATAAGTTGCTAATCTTTACCTTTCTCTCTATTATACCTAATCTTGCCATAAATTGCATAAAACATTACTGCAGTGTGCCTGCCTACAGTTTATATATTCATATAATAACATTTTAAAAATATGAAGCTCTTTCAAAATGATCTCGATTGGCTTAAACATTGTGACCAGTTACTGATTGAAACATGCACTTTCTCCATGGAAAAATTCACCACTGCCAATCTTATGGAATGTTTTAGGGACTTCGAATTATCATGGTGTTTAGAGCATGCCATACTCTGTAAAGGAGACCACAAAATAAATCATAATCAAGTGGATTAAGATCGGGACTAGATGACGGCCAGTCTTCAGCTCTGATCAAGTCAGAAACATTCCTTTCCAACCATGCTTGTGTGGATCGAGCTTTATTACCCAGTGTTGAGTCTTAAAGAACCATTTTTGGCTACCTATCAATATCCCGGTACACAAACATTCAACTAATACCAAGCGGATGGAGTTTCAAAAATTGCATATGGCTTCATACCTACTTTGTGTAGTGCTTTCTCAGCAAATCAGTTCTTTTTATCACCCCATTTTTAATATCACAAGAATATTTAACAAAGATTGGCACCAAAATGAGAAAAGGCTTTGAATATTATATGAGAATGACAGGTTCCAAATTCAAATGTAATATTGTTTTCTTTTATTGTAACAGTATTTGTGGCCAGGCTTTGTATATAATAATGCATGGCCATTATTCTCATCTGATGGTGAGGTCTACCTTTCTGGTTTTCCTGTCTGCTTCACTTTGTTGAATGTTGTCTTCGGACACAATGCATTAATGAGTCCAGATCCATATCTAACCATCTAATTTTCAGTCTTTCTCTTGATCTGGATTGTGAGAAATCAAAATAGTTGGCAGTTTCCAGTCACCTGTACAAGTTTTTGCAGTTCTTTGGCCCATTTTTACAATCTGCATAGGAGAATATAAGCTGATACAAGAAATATTTTGCTTTCTGTCTCTATAATTATCATTATTGTTTTAGGTAACATCAGAAGAAGATGTAAGGAAAGCATTAGATATAGTTAAAGATAAGTTCGGTCGATTAGACATATTAGTGAATTGTGCAGGCTATGTGAACGCACATCAAGTGTACAACTTCAATAAGGACAAGGAGTGTTCGTTAGACAATTTTGAAAAGTGTATAAACGTTAGTATTAAATTCATTTTAGTAGATTTAACCAATTAACTTAAATCATGGAGCATTAAACCTATAGAGCGGAAATATATCGGGTCCTACTCACCACTGCTCAGTTCATTGAAACCAACAAATAATAGGTCTTTACCTATAAAGTTGCCCTTCTACAATACTGGCCATTTGAAATGTAAATTGTGAATGGCTGGCAATAAATTCTAGTCAAATGAATTTTATTTTAAAAATATGGAATTTTATTTTCAAATTCAGTCATTTGTTTATTGATTAGTGTTTTGTTTTCACTACATCTGTATATTTTTAACCCCTGACGCAAAAGAAGGGCCGTTGTAAGTTTGATGTGTTTGTGTGTCTCTCTTTGGCATCGTAGCTCCTAAACAAATGACTGATTATGATGCGGTTTTTTTTTTTGTTTGAAAGTAGATTTTCTAGCGGTGGTTCTTAGACATGTTTTATCAAAATTGGTTCAGCCTTTGAAGAATATCAGCTCTTTTTTAGTTTTTAAAGGGATTGAGCATCTTCTATTAGTCTAATTGATCGAAATTTAGTATACTGTGACTTCAATAATGTCACAATAACATAGTTACCTTGACCAGATGCTGCAGCATCATCTGAAGTCAGCGGGATATCCAACTTCTCACCATTTACAGTATAGCTATCATGTTTAGGCTCATTGAAATGGTCTCTATGAATAGGTGATAGATAGATAGTTAGATGGTGATCAGGGTCTGATGATGGATCAGACAACTATTGTCAGAATACTCAGATTTCGGCGAGGCACGATCTCGTGTCGCAATTTCCTGTATCGTCCTGGAAAGTATATGCGTGAATGTAGGGATAGAGTGTAGATCATAGTGTTTAAAAATCATGAAATAAAACAAATTAAGAATTTAAAAAACCTTCGACTCAAAAAAAACCTCCAAAAAGTAAAAGAAATAATATGGACCTCATAACCCTTTAAATTTGTGATAAGTTTCAATAGAAATAGTAGTAGTAATATATCCAAGCGTCATCACGTCAGGGGACTAACTAAATATATTATTTTTTATTAAAAAAATTAACTAAGTTGTAATTTCGGGAAGATGTAAATGTAATGGAAAATATTAATGTTTGTATGTCTACTCAATATCTGTCAGAATATAATAGTGGAAACTTGTTTGGTTTACATAATTTAATTCAATGTTTTTTATTATTCTTCAGTGTCAAATTGATGTTTCCTTAACATAATAGAATTAAAAAAAACACATTTCAACAAAAATATTTTTTATTATAATAGGTTAATACAGTAGGTACATTCAACATGATACGGTTAGCCGTCGGTGTGATGGGCAAAAATAAACCTAATGAAGATGGACAGAGAGGCGTAATAGTTAACACTGCATCCACAATAGCTTACGAAGGAGATATAGGCCAGGCAGCTATAGCGGCATCCACAAGTGCTATTATTGGTATGACATTACCCATAGCTAGAGATTTGGCTAAGCAAGGTATAAGAGTGGTGACAATAGCTCCAGGTTTGTATAATTTCTTTTTTACCTCATTATATCATTATTTTTACCTGATGATGGCAATTTTACCCCATTAAAGTGTTTGTTCTTACCTCTCGATGATGTTTTTACCGGAGTATGACATTCCTCTTTATTTCACTATGTTTGTTCCTTTTTAATGTAATTGTGTGTGAAGTGTCAATATTGTTTTGGAAAAATAATCTTATCGGTTTTCGCTTTCTCTCGGTCTGTGTGTATGTTCATGTAAAACCTAAGATATTAAAATAAAATTATATATGTATTTACGATTAAAACTGTGTTTTCCACAGCTCAAATATAAAAAAATGATAATAAATTTTACTCACTGTCGAGTTTTTTTTACCCCACAATGGCCATAAAGAAAGGGTTATTTGGTCTCTTTTTATAATTAATACTTTTTTCCAGTTATGTTTATTGAATAAACATTTTTTTCAGGAATATTCGATACTCCGCTAGTGTCGTATTTACCAGAAAAAATAACAGAGTTCATAAAACGTATGACGCCTTTTCCGTCGCGGTTGGGTAAGCCCGACGAATTTGCGCAACTAGTAGAATGTATAGTCCAGAATCCAATGTTGAATGGTGAAGTGATAAGACTGGATGGTGCTCAGAGGTGGTTTCCATTGTAGATGTATCAGACGATAGTTTTATTAATAAGAGACTGTTAATAAATGTATAATAGACTTTTTCATTGTTTTAATTCTTAATCTTGTGAAATAACAATGTTTACGTTATTAAAAATGAATAATGTAAATATTATTAACAATTTGCCAGTTTCCTTACAAAATTAATAAATGTACTATAGTATATTGTGCAACAAGTGCGGTAAGTTGTCGATTGCCCACTCGAAGTTGAGCGCAGTAGCGAAGCGAGTGCACTCATTCGCTCGAGTGGGGGGCAATCGACAACACCGGACGAGTTGCAGATAGGTACTATTTTTTATTACTAAATGTGGAGATAATTTCGGTACAAAGAAAAATTATAGAAAGTAATAACTTTATTGCAAACAATGGACATGTTATTTAACTAGAGCAATTAATTATTTTTTCATTTAAATAAACAGTTCTATTTGAACAATTTGACATCGTAATGTTGATGTTTTTTGAGTTTTTTGTAGAAATTGAATGTAAAACTTCGAAATCAATATTTTTTTAAAGATACTCATGTCAATGGGTACTAAAATCGATTGTTCTTTTTAGATATTCATTGTACATTCTTTTTTTAAATCGTGAATTTGCGTGTGTCAAGCTAAATTTGCGTGCGACAAGTAAACTTGCACTCAAATTGTAAAATAAAAAAATAGCTACTTATCAACCGCAAAAATGTGCGTTTAGATACTGTTTATCCCGCATGAGTAAAAAAATAATATTAAATGTACATTTACGAACAGACAGAATTGCTGTTCCCTGTACCGCAGGTTATTACCTAAAAATTTGCAGACAGCGACAGTCACGCGATCACTGCGCAACCGGTGACTAATTGTAATAAAAAATTGGTATCATGTATGCAATTATGTATCTATTATTCTATAACCGTAAAATGCACTTTAGCTTGTCAAGTTTATTTATTTAGTTTATAGAAAATGTTATTTTTCATAGCACAATCTATTATTTTAAATGATTGATTGTTTTTATTGGCAATAATTATTTTGTAGCGTCTTAAAATTTTTTAAAGCTACTCGTAATATATTTTTAATGAAGGAGTAACATTCAATGTGCATTCAATTGTGTAACATTATATGATTTAATAGTAATTTATAGCAATTTCGTCTATATTTTCATTAATTTTGAAGTGCCATTAAATGCATCTAATTTTTATTTGTTTTAAGAGAAACTAGCGACCCGAGCGGGGCTCGCTCGTTAGCCGATATAGTTTTTTTTTACTTAATAAAAATAAACTGAAAAGAAAATAATAATCCTATGGGGGTAAGCCTGGCTATCCAAAAACATTAACTTTTGATTCGTTTGTTGGTTAAAGTTATCCCTAAAAGAAAGATTATTATATGCTACCGCCGATTTTTACGTAGAACATTTAATTTTACACAATTCTTTCCTACACATCTTTTTTATCTTTACGGATTAGGTACCGTTCTCCATGAGAGCGTGTTAGATGCTTTTTTCCGAGTTAATTCACTAATTGCTATCCTTTCAATTTAACTAAAATTTCGAATAGGTATCTCATATATTTAATGGTATCCAGTATCCACCTCTTAAACGGGAAAGGGAAAGCGTTGGCTGACTACCAAGGCACCAGATCTTTAGAGACGTACAACTGCGACGTACATTCGAATAACGAGTAATCAAATTAAAAGGCTTTTGACAGACAAAGGTTTGGCAAGAAAACCATTATTAAAAACTCTTAAAGGGGATAGCAGACGTCCCTGGTATTAACCCATTACTTACCAGTGTTATATTTTTAGGACACATTTAAAAAAATTATGTACACCGTTTTAAAGTTTAGTATTTCTTATTTATAATTTTATGTTAACCCTTTTAAAAAAATAACATTTATAACAGTAAAATAATGTTACAGAATATTACATACCTAACAAATTTAAACTGGACATGTTTTACCATAACTTTCAGTGTATTATAATTTGTTCGTTTTTTAAAATTAAAACATAATTGAAATAATTTAAACTGAGTTAAAATTAATCTAATAATCTTTGAAAAGAGTGATATGTAATTTATGTCATAAAAATAGACTGCAATTATTTGTTATACTTACACATTTAAAAGTGCTGTCTGCTGTAAAATAATAAGACACTGGGAAAATGTGTTCTTCATTCTGAACTACAAGGTCAACCTGTACGACAAGTAGAAGTCATAGTTTGTTGTCATGTTTTATCTTATCGACAGTGTATTTGATTCTGTTATTCGTTAGATGATCTTGTATGTAATCTAATCAATGTTTAACAGTATTTGACGTACACCTAATTATAAGAGACACCAGGTACACCAGGTACATGCCTAAAGACGATTTAGTGAGTGTTTCGTCGATTACTGTTAAAGCCAATGATATTATAATACAAAAGAGGTAGATAGGTTACCTTAGTAGGTACTAATCACAGATAATACATATAATATATTTGTACTAATCCAAGTAAAATATTGTCCCAGTTACAACGTTACACAGTGAGACAAATATACATTGCACTGCGTCGCTATGCAATGTAAAAAAAACATAATTGCATTTCAAACTAACAAATCACATAGCTCTCTAAATCATTGTGATTGGTCAATTTCAATTTCTTACTACATTTTAAGCGAATCCGTGACTAATTCATAGAATATTAGTAATTAATTCCACAGAACAGACATTAAAAAAAATATGATTGATACCTAATGGGATTAGACAGTAAACAATGATGTTTGCTTTTTTTCGAATTTCGTTTTTCTTGAATCATGTACATGAGAACATATTTATTTAAAAAGATCGCCAACATTTTTGAATTATAAATTTGAAAATGATGAATTATATATATTACTGCTTTTAATAAATGTAAACGATGATTAAAACTGGGTGGCTGCGTCATCATATGATCGTGTAGTATATTATAAAAAACGTTTGGATTATTAAAAGATTTTAGAATTTTGAATGCGCAGTAGGCAATGCATGACATTGTTGGTTCTGTAACATTACTTTTCATATTCTTTGACCAAGTCCGGGTTGGCTAATTAGCAAAATTTTGGGGGTGACAGGGTGACACTTTTAGAATGCATGTAACCTATCTACGTCTTTTGTATTATAACATTATTGGTTAAAGCAATAATATTATTTATATTTTATATTACTTAAGTATATTATTATTTAGTATATTTTAGGTATATATTGTTTATATTTATTTATTATTTTTCCACTAAGCAGGGCATGAAGAAGAGCGAAGTCTTGTGTTTTCTTGTCCTACTTTTATGATATATTATGAAATATTATGCCTAAAATGGCATGATAACAGGATACAAATGTCTTTTGACTAATTTTGACACTACTGAACAAAAATTTAAAGACAGAAAAGCCAAAGTCGTCGTCAATCAATATAAACTAATTTATAATTATAACGAAAATATGAGGAAAAAATGAAAAGGACTGGTTTTCTAAATACCCCATTCATATGAGGAGGAAAAATGATATTGGCTTAAATACTAGACATCTTGGACGTGATTCTGGTGAATACATTTACGATTTGGTGGTCCCAGTTAAAGTAATTCTTGTTTTAGATTTTAGCAGACGTGTATGTGTTTCTTGGATAAAAACAAATGGAGAACACGTAAATCTAGCTGGGACTTCTGCATCTCTTAGGTACCGTCTATCTGTAGGATATGGTAATACATTAGTACATACAGGTAGGACATTAGTTATAAAATGTGTCTGTGACAAAATTAAAGCTCTCCATCATTGAACAGAGACTAACAGAGGTGATGGCAAAAGAAAAACTGTTAAAGAAGCTATTATCTTTTTGCGGCACACGTCAGAATACTCTTTGGAGGGATCGTTTTCTGTTAACACACAAAGTATTATAATTCATTTAATTTTCTTGAAAATTCTATTACCAGCAATTCGTACTATCCATGATAATATCACAAATGCGAAAGTGTCTATCTTTCCATTGTTTTCAAAACTTAATTACTGAACCGATTTCTATGAAATTTGGTATAGCGATAGTTATAAACCTTACAAAGGACATACATTTTTTAATTCCACGCGGAAGATGTCGATGGGCAACAGCCAATTGAAATCAAAATTCAAATACGTGACATATTAATTAAACTCTGTATTATTTTATACCTTATGTTCCAAGTGTCACATTTTTTTTTTTAATACTAGTTATGTCTCAAGCGCAGTGCTTCTGGTATACACATTGCTTGAGCCATGATTGTGTATCTGTTTAATTATTAGTTTATGTGCTTTACATTATATAACATATTTATTTATTGTCATCCAAGTGTCATATTTATAGTACAGGCAGAATAGAAAGAATGAAAGAATTTTTTTCTTTTATAATCCCAAAATTCTAACGGTTGGGTAGTAATGGGTTAAAACTCCCCAAAGAACAACCGCAGTTTAGGTGGGTAAAAGTCCCACATAACCCATAGGCTTTCTCCCAAGGGGCTGGATACAGATTTATCCAGCGTAAACCGAAAACAAAGACAGTTTAATTGAACACTAAGTGTGTCATAAATATGGCAAATACCCACATTCATTATATGCTCTTTTTATTACAAAATAAAGAATTACGAGGCTATATCTTACAATCAAATTCAATTCTTAAAATATTCGCGGTAAAGTTTATTTTAAAATGTTGTGAAATTGTGACATTTGGTCTTTCAAGCCCGATGCTGTTTCATAACTGCATTAAAAAACGAAGTCCACTCGAATAATACACGATAGTAATATCATGAATGATTATATATTTCAATTGCATTTGTTTTATGGCTGGTTTATCATTATTTTATTTATTACAGCTTCATTTGTTGTCAAGTGACAGTCTGCTTCGACGCCCATGCGCCACGGGGCGTCGACTCCCGGGAAATCATAAATTAATGTGTTCGGAATATTGAGATATTTGGTTTACGTGCGCCGAGTATGAGCGTGCAGGCAATATTTGTTTAAAATACATTTATATAAATAGCTACCTATATTAGCAATTTAAATTTGAACCAGGCGTTCATCAAGTTTGCCATGCAACTATATATACGACGCAAGTTTAAATTGGCCTTTCTAGTTACCACGCGACAAAGGTACAATGTTGACATATCAGTGCTTTGTGCTAAAGTTATTCAGGTGCGACGCTCCATCGTCGTACCAGTATGCAATTGTGTGCTAATACACAAAAGTATATGCTAAGATATAAACAAACTTGATACCTATTAAACGTTATAAGATTGCAGCAATGTTGTCAAACAACGGTGTTGTCAGTTTTGACAGAAGGATTTTTAATCATTAAATGGGACTTTTTGGCGGGAACGAGAGAAGTGAGGTTGCCATTTTATTTAGATTTTCTATTTTTTACATTTTTGTAAAAGTTTTTTGTAAGTTTTAAAGTACAAAAGTGATATATTGTGTTTTAAAGTTCTTTTTAAGTGAAAATAATGGAGTAGGTCTAAATAAAGATGTGTAGCTGAAGTTCTCGCGGTCTTTCAAGAAATCTTTTAAGTATAACTTCAGTAAAGTCTACTATCACTTTACTGGAGGAGTTTTACGATAACGATTCTACTTATTAATACGTGACATTGGCAAATGCCGTTATCTGTGCTCCATGCCATAAAGAGAGAAAAAAAAATCATAACATGTCAAAAACTTGCCTCGTCATATTTGATTTGGCAGTTTACATTCAAAGAAAAATCAAGCATGGGCAACCTTATACGCTATCTGGGTAGGTATTATACTGATTATTTTTCACAACCCTGATTGTGGTCGATAGTTGTTTTTTTACTATGAAGCAGACAAACTAGCAATGTACTTGATGATAAGTGAACTATGGTGCACGAACATCTACAGTATCAATGTTTCAACGTCTTCAAAATTTCAGATTGTGTTGAAATGCGTTGGCAATGCGTTACCGTCGTTTTAATCTCTACACCGAAACAACGTACCTAGTACCTAACTGCTGCTTAGCGGTAGGATTAGCGATAAGATGATGGTAGCTATCCTTATGGACCACACAAGGTTATACAATCCGTAAAAGTAATTAATAACATCCTATTACTATCAGTCTTATATTTTCAGTGTTTAATAGCTCTATCACAAGAGTAAAGGCATAATGAGACTAATCCGATAGACCGGAAGAGGCTATTATGTTTATTGTGAGATTCTTATTAGGCTGTTTAAATTGTTCACAGTTTACAGAAAAAAATCAATTTGAACTTTGTTTGTGGTAGTCTAAATGAAATAACAGTAATTCATTGCTTCCTATGACATTTACGACTTCTATCTTATTTTTGTCGTCAAATACCTATTCTGTTTGAATGTTTGTAATAAACTGTCGACGTTACGACTTCGAGATATCCTAACATCTTATCTAAATATCAAGGGACAAAATGTACACAAGAAAAACATTCCGTCCCTATGGGGTGCCCTTTATTAGTTAATTTCACCCTTATTATGAGGGCAATAAAGATAATTGTCAGGTTTTAAGGTTCTGTAGATGTTTATCATGAGGTAGACACGCTTCTATGGTCTTTGTGATGTTTATTGTACAAATTAATGAGAGAGAATGCATTTTATATTACTCGACTGCCGGCGAACGCCAAAGAGGGCATTTTGTTCCTCATGCTTTGCATGGAGACTCGATGTAATAATTTGTTTTTCTTTAATGTGCAAAAGTCAAATAATAACTGATTTTATAATTTTCTTTAGGCAATCACCCAATAATTATATTTAAAATTTATAGTGGGGAAGTTTCTGGTCATAGATAGGTCGGAAAGTTATTTGCGCTTTCGTGGATCTTGAAAAAGCATTTGATAGAGTAGTCTTCTAGTTGAATGTGGTGTGGAGCGCCCTTTACTGTAGGAGGGCTGTGAGGTCATTATATCGAGGTTACAAAACCCGTGAAAGGGTGGATGGTGACTTGTCCCCCTGGTTCGAAGTCTGTTCAGGCGTCAGACAGGGCTGCGTGATGTCTGTCTGGCTATTTGGACAGTTGCCTCCAGATTTTGCTCCAGATTACCAGAAAGGTAGTATGAGTGGTATGATATGCGATGGTACTGTGGTAAACTGCCTTTTATACGTTGACGATGCTGTGCTAATAGCACCATCAGAAGCGGAGTTGCAGACATTAGTTACGTGCATGATAGAAGACTGTGAAGTGAAAGAATTGAACAAACCTAACCTATTGAATGTGAACAAAACTAAGATTTTGATGTTCCAAAGGGAAGATGAACAGACGAAATATGAGATTTGGGTAAATAGAAAATATCTAGAACAAGTGAACGAAATTGTATATCTGGGGTGTGCGTTTTCGAGGGATGGAAGATGTGAGTTGGATGTGGAGAGACAGGTAGTAGCTGGCGATAAAGTGAACGGTACTCTGTCCAGATTAATAGGCAGTGTGAATATATCTAACTCAGCCAAAATGGCCATACACAATGCGATGTTGGTTCCAATTCTACGGTAGTGTGGCCTGGATATGCCCGAAATCGAGTGAAA
The DNA here is from genome assembly GCA_907165235.1 of Zeuzera pyrina. Lineage (NCBI taxonomy): Eukaryota > Metazoa > Arthropoda > Insecta > Lepidoptera > Cossidae > Zeuzera > Zeuzera pyrina. The sequence continues at coordinate 17,662,465 of OU015638.1, read as the reverse complement.
GTAAGATAAATGCAGTAGAAATGTGATCTCTTAGAAATATGCGCGGTGTCACCATTGCGGACAAAATAAGCAATGAAGAGATACACAGTATGACAGGGGTGCACGACAGTGTTTGCAAAAATGAAGAAACGAATGCTAAGATGATTCGGGCACGTAGAAAGAATGAGTGATGAAAGACTGACGAAGAAAGTCTACAGAGCGAAAGTAAGTGGTAAAAGAAGCCAAGGATGACCAAGGCTGACTTATGAAGATCAAATACTCAAAGTGTTAGCAGACGGAAATGTCAAAAGCACTCGCATACCTAGGCGAAAATGTGTGAGGAGAATAATGAGATTTGAGGAAGCGAAAGAAGTATGTAAGGACCGCAACGTTTGGCGCTTCGTCCTCTCTGACTACCCCGTTAGGTATACAGCGTGAAAATATGTATGTACGTATGTATTGCAATATATTGTAAAAAATGATACCTAAGTTTATGGATGGTTCTTCCCATTCCAAGTTTGCAAAGACCTCCCTTATGTATGCGTCGCTGCGCAGTACAGTGTAAGGATGTGTAAGGGTGGCTATTAACGTACGTCGCTCTGCAGTACAAAAAATTCTTTACTTTTTCTTCACTACTAGGTGACACCAACATTTTGATCAGATTTTATCTATTCTGATCAAATGATTACTTTATTGTTACTTTATATCTGTATTACTAACATAGCGTATTAAGAATATTGTTATTAACAAATGGACCTTAATTGTCTGAACAAACATATTTAATTTTTTTTTTACGCTAGTAACTAATTTATCTGTGGTATTACCAATAAAAAATGTTTTCGCAAGATATTTTTAGTGGTATTTAACTTTTTTAAATAGAATCAATTTGGAATAGTTGCTATGCTACGTTTTTATCGAGAATTTACAGTAATATTAAATACAATTTATTACAACATAAAAATTGCATTCTTAATGTTATACTTACTTGGAAATTTCAGTAGGTAAATTAATTACAACTTTGCCACACAGCGCTGTTTTCAAGGGACTAATTTGCTCCGTTTAGTCATAATTGTAGCAGAAATAATTATCAAAATCTGTGGTCAAGACATCAACTTCATTAAGTTTCATTAAAGTTTGATATATTATTTTAGGAATTTTACCCTTCTCTCAATTTCGTTAATAGCTTGAAGCGAGGGCTACTCTCGATTCGAAAACGCATACGGGAGGAGTTGAGAAAGATGTTTGTCATTCAACATATATTCAAACGAACCAGGCAGTGTTGTCTTCTCTAATATGAGACATTAATGAAATTATTGAGCATATTACATAGAACACTGAAGACCTATAGTATTTTTTATAAGCAAACATTTATATCAGCTAAATTATTTGACTTGATCAAGGATCAACTCAAGGTTCGTGATATTTGATACCATAGAAAATAATGTTGGCTATAGTATAAAGAAACCGATGTAAGGAATATATTTACATTTTAGCATGGATTAAAGTAGGTAATATATCATATACATAATAAAAGCTAAATCAGATTACGATATAACATAAACCCACAATAATATAGAATATCTATTACAAATATAGAAACGAGGGGCGAGGTAAGTACTTCGATCTAATCAGAGACATTTAATAGAATACCCAAAGTAATTTATTTTTTATTTAATTTTTTCTAAAAATAACTTAAATATATTAGAAAATATGAAATTATGAACTGTTCATATATGATACAATATAAAAATGCGATATTTAATTACGGACCCATCAGACCCACCGGGCATGTAGTGTGATTTCTATTCACCAGGCATGCCGAAGGTTAAATCCTGTACTTATGATGTATCATATTGTGTAATTGTACCTATCTATGCAATATTACAAATATTACGTTATGTAGATATGATGTGGTCGTTATCTTCCAAATCAAAACAGCGTCTAACAACCCAAGTTATTCATTTGAACACATATAAATAACTTTACTCAGTAGGTCATTGTATATCGATGGCGCCGCGTTAACGAAGTCAATATTATTTTGTGACACACAGTAAAACAGACGCAATAACTTTCAGTAATATCACAGATTTCAGCCATGCAATTCTGTAAAAATTCAAATATTTAATAAGAGAAACGTTCGACAATTCACCCCACTTCGCATTAGAACTTACTTTACCTGCAAATGAAATTCTCTAAAGTCTAATCCCAACCATACTACCAGCGAAGTGATCTTGGATGCGAGTTTGTCGGAGATTTCTTTAAGAGTAGAGGAGAGTAACTAAATATGGGCTACTATTTTGTTTTTGGGTCAAAAATAAAAAACTTTTTGGAAATATATATTTTTTTAATGTAGTATTAATCAGACATATATTTTTAAGACCATAGTAACAGTCTTATATTTCTATTAATAAACTACATTATCTAAATTGAGCATTAAACAAAATTGAAAAATGGGCGCTAAATATAGAACAGGTACTCAAATGTGGGTTAGGTTAGCCCATCTATAGATATGAACTTAATTATCTTTTAAGAAAATATAAATAATAAATGTTTATCTTGTAAGAGATCAAATCGCTTCGGTGAGTGTAAGAAATTACTTAATTTACTTGCAAAAATCACATAACTTAACGTCAAATACTGGCTCAGCACAGACATTACGTGTCCTCCAGAGTCCACACGTCAAACATTTGATCCACTCCACAGTTCTTCTCGACTTCGTATTTTACAAGTCACATCACAAGCAATTAATTGACCAAAACACAACATTAAACATACAATCTACAAATTAAAGGAATAGTTACGGTATTTAGCCCTCATGTTCATCAATAAAATAACATACGTTTTTTCTGTTCTGAGGCGGTGAAACAACACAGTTCTATTTTAGCGGTAGTTCGCGGACCAGAGATGGAATGAATGCGACGTTAGGGTAAATGAATACAATAAGAAGACAATCGTTTGTAACGTTTTTCAAATGTTTGTTTTCTAGAAATGTTGCTAGCCCATATTAAAGCACTAGCCCACATTCAGTTACTTTCCTCTAAACATCTCAGTTAATATTTCGTCTCAGTGTATTTTAACTTCTTCTGAAATAATTACGTTAAATAAAATTTATTTCATTTATATTAGATTGTTATACTTAGCTGTTACTTAGAGTGAAAGTATGTTAAATGCTGTGGAGATGCGGTCTCTCAGAAATATGTGCGGTGTCACGCTTGCTGACAGGATAAGCAATGATGAGATAAGCAGTATGACAGGGTTGCACAACAGTGTTATTGTAAAAATGAAGAAAGGAATGCTTAGATGGTTCGGGCACATGGAAAGAATGAGTGATGAAAGACTGACGAAGAAAATATACAGAGCGAAAGTGAGTGGTAAAAGAAGCCAAGGAAGACCAAGGCTGACTTATGAAGATCAAATAGCCAGAGTGTTAGCAGACGGAAATGTCAAAAGCACTCGCATACCTAGGCGAAAATGTGTGAGGAGAATAATGAGATTTGAGGAAGCGAAAGAGGTGTGTAAGGACCGCGACTCCTGGCGCTCCGTCCTCTCTGACTACCCCGTTGGGGATACAGCGTGAAGTTATGTTATGTTATGTTATACTTAGCGAAACGTTTAAAAAATTCATTCACGACAGTAAGACCCGTCGCCGTATTAATCGAGGCGGCGCTAAAATCTCTTTCGACTTTAGAGAATATCAGTTTACAGTTGACAATCTCACCAATTTCAGACGTGAATTCGACTAATTTGCGATAGAGAATCACACTGCTATTCTAAAGTTTTTGTGGCCAAAATAGCGAAAAGGGAATCGTTAATTTTTTTTTGTCTTTCGTTATATGTCTGTTAATCACAACCGATTTGTTTCATCATCTTTAAACTTCTAGATATCTAGATGAAAGCCTCAGACGTAAATCGGTTACTTAAAAGTATTAAAAAAAATTAAATTTGTGTTGCAGCAATAAAAAAACACACAAACGTGATATAACTTTTACATTTAATTTCTCGATAATCAATGACAAATCGATAGATTATATTGCAACGAGTAGCAAACGATAAGTGATGAATAGCAAATCCCGAAGAATGATCCAGATCTTGGCGCACATCGGCTTATATAAACTTGCTTGACACGACTTCTCCCACGACTTGGCGCAGTAGGTGCGGCAGGCGGAATGTATCGTTAGCTAGGCCGACTCGACGACAGACAGACAGACAGACACTTCACTGCATTCAACGGGTTAACTTGACGTTACTTTCTTTTACGGATGGGCGGCAGGATGTATGGAAGGCTGGAAATAATGTCGGTTAGGCTTGCTAGCCAGGTTTGGCTGGCTGAGCTGGCTAGTCCTGCCTGCCTAGTCCAAGCCGCCTAGAACTGGCGAAACCGGCGGAGATGGCTAGCTCGGCTTGAGTGACACGGCTCCTGGCTTTTTACAATATAGAATTACAACATTAAGTGTCAAATATTACAATTTTTTGAGTACTTAATACAATTTTCTTTCGTAAATGATATTATTTTTATACATATAAAATGTACAAAAATTTAATTACTTGAACTTTAATTTATGAATATAAGCAATCAGTAGAGAATTCTATTAATTTCGTGATTCCAAACGAAGCACTAGACTTTTATTGTATGAACCATGCGTACTGAGGAGCGCTCAGTAATATTCGGACTCCGAAACGAGAATTGAAAATCTCTCGGTTAGACGTACTAATTATAGCACGAATGTGATAGTTAAATCAGTACATACATTATACTTCAACACAGTATATGAATGTACAGAGGGCAGCAATCTAACGAAGTATCCTATGTAGAGGAATCAAAACGACTTACGACGACTAGGCGGCGCGACCCGATGAAGGCAATGGAAAGTGAAGCAGCGAGACCTGGCTAAGCTGTCCTAAGAGAGCGCGCCATGCCACGATGTTCTACCTTCGACATTACACAGACGCCATCGAAGTCCAGATCGTACAAAAATTTTAAACCAGCTCGTCGCATCTGCTTCAATTCATACCATATAGTACCATTCCCTCATATTCACGACAGCAACTGTTTGCTATTTATTTTCGCATGCTGCGTCACGTCGCATACGCGTCGAGTTTGCTTACGTAGATGTAGGTTGCTGCGTTACTCCTGTCGAGCATTACTGTTCACCCGTCGTTACGGCAGTGTGTCTCGTCTCACGTTATTGCAACATGTAGCCACTGAGGACTGGTTAAGCGTTATGCAACTGCAGTGCATAAGACAAAAGCGCACCCAGTACATTGACGCATTGTCTTTATCGGGAAAGTAAAATCAGTGGCCGCCATTTTATTTGCTGCCTGACTGGGAATTACGAGTTAGTGTCAAATAGATTAAAGACCCGTTCTTCTGTGAATTTCCGTAGCAATATTATAGATATATATAGATTAAGTTATAGTAGTAAATTTTACTAAACATAAGACAATAGAATATTTATTTTTTAAGATACATACATACATATCTTCACGCTGTATCCCTAACGGGGAAGTCAGAGTAAATTGAGCGCCAAGCTTCACGGTGCTTATATACTTCTTTCGCTTCCTCAAATCTCATCATTCTCTTCACACATTTTCACCTAGATATGCGAGTGCTTTTGACATTTCTGTCTGGTAACACTCTGACTATTTGATATTCCTAAGTTAGTCTTGGTCTTTCTTTACTTCTTTTACCACTCACTTTCGCTTTGTAGATTTTCTTCGTCAGTCTTTCACCACTCATTCTTCCTGTGTGCCCGAACCATCTTAGCATTCCTTTCTTCATTTTTACAATAACACTATCGTGCAACCCTGTTATACTGCGTATCTCTTCATTGCTTATCCTGTCTGCAAGGATGACACCGCACATATTTCTAAGAGATCGCACTTCTACTGCATTTATTATACTTTCACTCGATTTCGGGCATGGCCGGGCCTCACTACCGTACAATAAAGTTGGCACCAACACCACATTGTGGATGGCCATTTTGAGTGCGTTAGATATATTCACACTGCCTACTAATACGGACAGAGCACCGTTCACATTATTGCCAGCTGCTACCCGTCTCTCCACATCGAACTCACATCTTCCATCCCTCGAAAACGCACTCACTAGATACACAATTTCATTCACTCGTTCTAGACATTTTCCATGTACCCAAATCTGACATATTATCTGTACCGCTTGCCTATCAAACACCAGAACCTTAGTTTTATTCACATTCATATTCTATCCTTTCACTTCACATTCTTTTTTCATGCGTGTGACTAGTGTCTACAACTCTGTTTTTGATGATGCTATAAGCACAGCATCGTTGGCATACAAGGTAAGTTTACCACTGTACCTATCATACCACTCATACTACCTTTCGATGTCTGAAGGCAACTGTCCAAATACAGCACGAATAGCCAGGCAGACATCACGCAGCTCTGTCTGACAGCTGAACAGATTTCGAACCAGGGCGACATGTTACCTTTTATCCTTACACAGGCTCTGTGGCCTCGATGTAATGACCTCACAGCCTGCACTAAGGGGCTCTCCACGCCATATTCAGACAGAAGACTTTCTAGATCCACGAAAGCACAGATAACTTTCTGACCTACGGCCAGAAACTTGCCCGCGATAACGCGGAGCGAGAAAATCTGATCCATACAACCCATATCGTTCCTAAAACCGCCTTACGCCTCCCACAACTATCTTTCAAAAACCGCCTTTCATACGTTTAGTCAATACCTTGGTATAGACTGTACTTGCTAAGCTGACCAAGCTGATGACCCTATAGCACGCACAGTTTTAATGAGAACCTTTCCCTTTATAGAGACGTACTATGACTGCGGTGCGCCAGTCTTCTGGAACGACCCCTGTTCTGCTGACAAAGGTCGCACAGTGCTCAGAAGGTATCTCAAACCCTAAGACCACCATACTTAATCATCTCAGCACTCACTTCATTTCCCGCAGCCTTTCCACATTTTAGACTTCTTATCATTCTCCAGTCCCTGACTCGAGTGTGGTAATTCATTAGAATCGTTCTCAGTATCAGAGACGGAGTCGCCATTTTCGTACAGTTCTCCCATAGTCTTCACTCCATCAATGCAGAACATCTTTTTTATCTCTTTGCAGATGGTTTTCTTTTGAACGCATTCTATTCATTCTGCAAGGTTGGATCACTTGGGTACTTTCGTACTTCTTTCCAAAATAATTTGGAATTTTCTTTGAAGTTGTCCGACATCTTGATTTCGTCTATAATACGTACACCTGTCACGCTTCTTTTTCACTAGTGCCTTCATTTCTGCTTTTTGCAGCTTATGTCTCTCTTTCATCAAATTCTTCATACCACAGTCATTTTTAGTAGCAAGCTAGTCTTGCTATGCTTTCTTCTTCTTATACACATACTCTTTTACCTCGCCATCCCACCACACATCACGCTTTTTACCGTTCCCAATCTTATTCGTTCCACACACTTCTTTTGCAGCCTCGAACATACTATCTCTAAGCTTCTGCCAACATTCTTCAACATCCTCACTCATCACTTTCAATTTATCAACAAGCTTACCGCATACTACCCTTTCGTAATCATTCCTGGTCTTCGACCAGTGCGCGTTGACGTAGTGATGACATACGGAACAGAGACGTGGTCGCTTACTATGTGCCTTATAAAAAGGCTCAAGGTCACCCAAAGGAGAGAGTCATGCTCGGAGTTTCCCTGAGCGACAGAATATATATATATATATATATATTTATATATATTTATATATATATATATATATATATATATATATATATATATATATATATATATATAATTAGCAAATTCAATTTGTTTATTTGACCTTAAAAATGTTTAAAAAATTATATATATACACATATATATAATTTTTTAAACATTTTTAGGGTCAAATAAACAAATTGAATTTGTTAATTAAATGGTGTATATTGAGTTAATATACACCATTTAAATAACGTAAAAGCCCTTCGTCGCGAGGGTAAACCGAAATTATGGTCAATTTTTATCGAATTCTTAATTTGAATTTCCTTGCCTTTGCCTCTTTTAAATAAAGCCCGTCCTAATTATACCTGCGTCATATTTTTTACGAAGTGTCTAGATCCGATTAGCGGACGACTAACAATTATTTTATTCGTCCGATTAGCGGATGACAACGTCCTATTTTTTAATTCGTCTCATAGAGATACATGATTCGTCATGTTACTAGTATTTCATTCCATCGTCGACCGTAACAATGCACCCTGAGACTGTTTTCTTTACAATTAACACAAATCCTGAACAAACTTGTTTAAGCGTGGTTTTATTTCCGAGGTAGAAACTGACGTACATATGTAAGAACTTCAGCTCTAATAATAACATTTATTTCTAAATTCATACACAATTATAGTTGTATTTTATGTTTACTGTTTTAAACTATTTAGAGATTAACTTTGGCCACTACCTTTTTTAATTGTTTAAAGCAATAATTTTTTCGACCGACCGACGACCTCGGCAGAATGCTAAATGACAAGATAAAAATCATGTCGAGTAACCGTGTTGTACCCACTCCTCTAAAAGTAGGACACTCTACGCTCGATGTTGTTGACGAATACGTCTACCTAGGACAAACAGTACAGTTAGGTAGATCCAACTTCGAGAAGGAGGTTACTCATCGAATCCAATTCGCCTGGGCAGCGTTCGGGAAATTACGTAATATCTTCTCTGCCGCAACCGCAATTTCTCAAGACGAAAGTCTTCGACCAGTGCGCGTTGACGTGGTGATGACATACGGAACAGAGACGTGGTCGCTTACTATGTGCCTTATAAGAAGGCTCAAGGTCACCCAAAGGAGAGAGCCATGCTCGGAGTTTCCCTGAGCGACAGAATCAGAAATGAGGAAATCTGCAGAGAAACCAAAGTAATCATAGCTCAACGAATTGCTACTCTTAAGTGGCAGTGGGCGTGGCACATCGCTCGCAGAACCGACGGCCGTTGGGGCGGAAAGGTTCTTGAGTGGCGACCGTGTACCGGAAAACACTGCGTAGGCAGGCCCCCACAAGATGGACCGATGGTCTGGTGAAGGTCGCCGGAAGTCGTTGGATGCGGGCAACACAGGATCGGTCTTTGTGGAAATCTTTGGCGGAGGCCTTTGTCCAGCAGTGGACGTTTTTCGGCTGATATGATGATGATGAAAGCAATCATTTTTATATTTAGCAAGCGTTAATATATTACTCATTACTAGGTATAAAAGTGATAGTATTGGTTTGTGTTAGCAACACTAACAGAGTATTTTTGTTGTGGCGACAAAGCCGCCGCCAACTATCTCTCTATACAACAAAATTATTCAATAAGTAAACTTCTGCGATACCGACATCACAAGGTGTCAACCCCTAACAGTTGAATCGGTACCGCACGTACTGGTTGAGTGCTTCATTTTCTTTATAAGATAGATGGGAAGTAAAACAAAAACTTAACACTACAATAACAATTAAAAATATACCAATACTAATGGTTAATAACTCAAGCAGAACTATACTTGCAAAATATTGTACAAGAATAGCAACTAAGGTTGTAAATATGAACAAATAAAATTAAGAAAATTATTATTATAAATTATTAATATATTCAATAACATAAATGATGTAAGATAATATAAATAAAATAGTACAGTAAGCTAAGAATAAATATAGAAAATGTCTTTTTTAGCCAGAAGTGTTAAGAAAAAGAAAAATTAGTTGCTAATTTGTAATAAAAATAGAAATATAAGATTTTTTACATAGGTAAGGTAAAAAAGTCCTGGAAACATATCAGGGGAAGCAGAATAAACATATAAAAAAACTCCTAACAGTACTCAACTAAAACACCTAACAGTACTTACTTAAAAAACTGACTAAAATGTGTCAGACCGCATCGGCTTAGAGTTCTGAGGTATTTTCGAACAAAGTAAAAGTTAAAGCGAAAAAAAAAATTGTTGGGTAAAATACACATATGATATAAATTCTTGTTTCCCATTTCTGATTTTGTGTTACTTATTTACCTCTGTGAACCAAACTTCAGATCAATGGGAGTAACGGCTGTAGATGACAGAATAAATCAGCTGTCGACATACGGATAGATAGACAGGGATTTTGTAATACGTATTAAGTGATATGAAAGCGTTATTGTAAAAATAAAGAAAGGAATGCATAGTTGGTTCTGGCACAAAGTAAGAATGAGTAATGAAAGATTGACGAAGAAAATATACATAACAAACGTAAGTCAAGGAAGATTAAGGCTGACTTAAGAAGATTAAGTAGCCAGAGTGTTAGCTGACGGAAATGTCATAAGTACTCGCATACCTAGCAGAAAATGTGTGAGAAGAATGATGAGATTCGAGAAGGTGAAAGAAGTATGTAGGGATCGCGAAGCTTGGCGCTCCGTCCTCTCTGACTACCCCGTTAAGGATACAGCGTGAGGATATTATGTATTTATGCAACTTTGTTTCAGTATTGGAATGCTCCTATTGGAGTATTTCAAATGGAATTAATAAACACAATTTAAATATCATAAAAACCCTCCGTCGCGAGAGTAAACCGAAATTTTAGTCAATTTTGATCGAATTTTTAATTTTATGTAGGTCTAGATAAAGTCCATCCATTCATTCATCATCCATCTCAATTTATTTTGGGTGGTATTTTTTTTTTTATAAAAGAGAGGGCCAACGAGCAAGCGGGTCACCTGATGGAGAGTAACCAACCGCCCATGGACACCCGCAACATCCGTAGAATCACGGGCGCGTTGCCGGCCTTTATGGTAATAGGGTAAGGATGGTAAAGAGGGGGAGGGGGTGATGAGCCACCGGCACTCTCACTCACCGAACGAAACAACAGCAATAGATGCTGTTATTTCACGCCGATATTCTGTGAGAGGGTGGTATTTCACCGGGCGAGCCGGCCCAATTCGTGTTGCAATGCAGCATGGCTCTACCACCTTTAAAATGGTATGGTATGGAAGTAAGAAGGGAAGTAGGACAACGATAAAGAACTTATAGTTCTTCTACTTCCTGTGTTCCGTTTAACACTCATTTACAAGCGCTGCGCCATAATTATATGCGTTATATGCGTGCTGCGACTCCTGCCTGATACTTCACGCTATGCCGCCCATTATATAGTTCTTACTTCTATGTTGAGTAGCTTGGATCTAATTATTGGCTCGCATCTTTACAGTATCATACTTTTATCTCCTCTGTGATCTGTAGTCTAGTTCCTGGTATCATTATAAGACGAATTGAAGGTACATTAAAACAAACATAAAAACTTGCTGGCTATTTGATCATTGTAAGTCAGCCTTGGTCTTCCTTAGCTTCTGATACCACTCACTTTCGTTTTGTAGATTTTCTTCATCCGTCTTTCATCACTCGTCTTTCTATGAACTTGAATCATCTAAGCAAAATATAACGTAGTAATATCTCAGAATAATATAACAAACATTAACAAAGCACAAATATATGTAACAAAGTCTTATGTATATATTCAGATTCATATAGAAAACGATTTTCAATCGAATCAATCAAGAATCTCGTGGGAAATGTATTCGCTCGCCCCATATAAAAGACATAAACGCGAGAGCTAACTTAAGTGCGCCGAACTGAAGTATTATTGAATAGTAATTTATTACGTATTTAACTATCATCTATCACCTACGTTAAAATATATCCTAAATATTTCGAAACAGCTTTAGAAATATAATCCGTGCAGTTTGCATTGCAATATTAAATGAATTCTTGGTATTACGAATATGTCACTAAACTATTGGTTACCACAAACCACTGCACAGGATTCCCAACTTGATATCATAAAATAAATAAGATTACATAAAATAAATAAAAAAAAAAAACTACGTCAATTGACATCATTGACAACTGTTTGGCTATTCTTTCTTAAAATTATCTTAAGGTCTTTTCGCCTTTTTTGGTCAAATTTCATTACCATCATTTTCCCCATATCTGGTTCTCACAGTAGTGTTTTTCTTTCAGGTGGTGGACGCAGCGGCAGTTCACATATTGCTGGGTTTTTCTCATCCGCCCGGGTGTGACAGTTCTGCCATAGCAACGTCGACAAGAACGGTTGCTTAGAGATTTTAGCGCTTATAGCTTATTTTTCACTGTAGTTTTTTGTAATTTTTCGTAATATTATATGGTGATATGCTCCCGGCCCTTACATCCTCACCTTCCTCTAGTAGAATTGTCACTAGATGTGTCGACTCGAGCTGCGGCGGAAGATGTGCTTGCCGCAATAAATTCTTTTAAAAGCGGTTCCGCGGGAGGTCTCGATGGCTTAACGCCACAACATTATAAAGATCTGATTACAGGCTCTGTCGGTGATACCGGTAAGACACTCTTATCTAGTTTAACAGCTCTAATAAACATTATGCTGGCTGGTAAGGTGCCCCCGGAGATAACCGACATCCTGTATAGTGCTAATTTACGTGCCCTGAAAAAAAAAGACGTTGGCGTTAGGCCAATTGACGTAGGTGCAACTATACGCCGCATTGCCTCCAAAATTTGTTGCTGTCACATTCTCTCTACCGTATCAAATTATTTTTGTCCAACACAAGTAGGTTTTGGCTCAAAGACAGGATGTAAAGCGGCAGTGCATGCGGCGCGTGCTTTCTTGACACATGATGGAGGATGGAGGCATTTAATTCTGTTGATAGATCCACCTTGTTGACACAGATAAAACAGCATGTTCCGGACATATATCCCTACCTCTGGCAATCTTACAGCAGTCCTAAAAATTAATATATAAAGATAATTTATTACATTCCGAAGTTGGCTGTCAACAAGGTAATCCTCTCGGACCAGCTATTTTCAGTTTGGCTACCCATCCTGCGATTTGTAATTCAAATTCCAAATTTAATATTTGGTACCTTGACGACGGAACAATAGCAGGTAAAGCAATTACTGTTTTGGATGACCTTAAAACCCTCATTCAAAGGTTTAAAGATATTGGCTTAGAATTAAATTTTTCTAAATGTGAACTCTTTGTTTCCGATTCTGTTCCAATTATTACAAAAAATGAAATAATTAATAAATTTAACAATCTGGCACCAAATATTAAAGTCTTGTCAAAAGAACCGCTGTACCTCCTAGGTGCTCCCGTTTTAGATGAATCCATACCCGGCTTTATCAATGATCAAATACAAAAATTTAGCCAATCTTCAGACAAACTTTTCGAAATTAATTCCCACATGGCTCTCCTCATTATCCGCTTTTGCCTTTTCGTTCCAAAATTTACATATGGTCTTCGCTGTTCTCAGCTTTTTAAATTTCAAATGCTTTTAAAATCTGTAGACAATATTGTAAAAAATACATTATATAAAATATTAAATTGCTCCTTTGTTGATGACAGGGTCTGGAATCAAGCCTCGCTTACTATCTGTTATGGAGACCTGGGCATACGCAAAATCTCGAGTGTGTCACTATCTACTACTACTACTACCTACTACTACTACTAAAGAAAAGCTTCTTTCGTCAGTCTACAGCACGGAAAACCTTTTCCTATCTGTTATTCGCCCTTCCTTAGGATCGGTTGAGGAGCCGTGCTTGACTGATGCTCGAAATGCTTGGTTAAGTGTTTGTCCGAGTACTAACCTGCCTACCACGACCTTTTCTCAGAAATACTGGGATGAGCCTCTATGCAAAAATGTTCATTTACAACTTTTAGATTCTTGTAGTACCGAAAAAGATCGGTCTCGCCTCCTGGCTGTTTCTGAGAAGGAGAGACACTGGTTGAAGGTAATACCTTCAAAAAACTTAGGAACCTTAATTGACAATACCACGCTTTCTCTCATAGTATCCCTTGGTCTGGGGGCCAGGACTAACCTTCCTCACCGTTGCCGCTGATCTCGTCGATGTACTAGGTCACCACGGTTTATCCTGTTTACGTAATGCGGGCCGCATGTCACGACATGCTGGCTTGAATCACGTCATTCGGCGGGCTCTTGTCGCCGCTGTCGTTCCTGCAGTCTTAGAGCCTGTAGGTATTGCGCGCAGCGACGGCAGGAGACTGGATGGTTTGACGCTCATTCCTTGGAAACTTGGAAGATTGCTGGTGTGGGATGCCACTTGTGTCGATACACTTGCTGTTTCCCATGTGCCGGCGACTTCCAAGTCAGCAGGTGCCGCGGCCAGCACTGCCGAGAACTTGAAGTGGCATAAATATGCGACTCCCTCTGAGAGTTTCATATTTACGCCCTTTGCAGTCGAAACTTTGGGTCCCTGGGGCCCCGAAGCCCATCGACTGGTTTCTGATATTTGTAAGAGACTGGTCGAGGCTTCGGGAGACATCCGGGCTGGCAGCTTTTTCCGTCAACGAATCAGTTTGGCTATTCAAAGAGGCAATGCTGCCAGTCTGCTGGGTACCTTAAGCAATGACAGCTTTCTAGGCGGTAACTTTGAGAATGTTTATTATTTAAGATAATGTGTAGTTTTAAGTTTGTAAATATTAACATATGTATGTACTTTTTGTTAATGTAAATAAATATCAATACAAAAAAATTAATAACAACTTTTTTCGAAAATCGACTTTTATTGCAAAAATCGACTCTTATTGAATCAATATCTATTTTTCGCTCAACATTATTTCTTCCCGCATTTGTCATTTTGGCGCCCTTTGCCACCTCGCGCCTAGAGCGACCGCTCCTCTGTCTACCCCTGGGCCGGCGCTGTTCTTGAAATCACTCTTTAATTAATACATGACTATTATAAGATGTAAAGATTTGCAAAATATCTGAGATAATTACACGTGTCACTGCGTCAAATTTAAAATCATATTTCCTATAGTTATTAAGGAAATCGACTGTGATAAGCGAACGGACTCGGAAACAATCTTGTGATCGTTCTGATCTTCATTTTCATGTATGAAATCCGAATAACGGAATAACATCACAAATGACAAAATGTTACGAACTAAATGAAGCATTTTTCGTACCTCCAAATCAAATTTAATCTTATTCATCAATTTGATAAATTATGCAACATTAATTTTGTAATTTTGTTTGGGTTCTGTAAACAAAATGGATGGCCAAAACGAATATCAAAAACTGAAGATTTATACAATACAATACAATAGAATACACTACGATACGATACAATATACTTTATTGCACCATAAATATACAAAAAAACAAATTATCAAAAACATAAAAATATAGTACAAAAGGCAGCAATAAGGCCATTGCTGAACAGCAATTTCTTCCAGGCAACCTTTGGGTTATAGGATATAGATTATGAAAAGAGGAAGGCGACGAACAGGAAATAAACATTCATAGATACTTTAACTATGCTTTAAATACATATACACAACATGCAATATATATACCCATATACACAACATTTACATACATATAATGACAAAGTATACCCATTGATACATACATATACAATACATACATACATATAAATACAATACACGTACTACATAAATATATTAACAATAAGTACATATACAGAGCACAATGTTATCAAAAATATTAGGAAAGTTAATTTGACAGTAAATGTTCCTTCACTCGCTTCTGGAAATATTGAGAGATGAAACACACTTGATGTCATCAGGAAGTGCGTTTCACAAACGAGTAGCTCGCAGAGTAAAGGAATTAGAATATAAATTAGAAGAGTGAACTGAGATATTAAGAGTTAGCTTACGGGAAGGTCGAAGGGTACGATTAGCAGTAGAGGAGTGGAAAACAAAACGGTTTTTCAGATAAGACGGAGTAGTACAAAGGAATAAGATAGAGTATAAAAGAGATAGACCATGATAAGCTCTTCGACGACGAACGGCTAGCCATTTAAGTTGGGAGCGGAAAGTGGAAACATGATCAAATTTACGAAGATTAAAAATGAAACGAATGGACAGATTTTGCAGACGTTCAAGCTTGTTTAAAGACTCAACAGTGAGATCAGGATAGCAAACATCTGCATAAACAAGAAGAGGAAGAAGAAAGGATTGAGCAAGAGATATTTTGGTGGCAATTGGGAGGAAATGGAGGAGCTTGCGTTGTCGTGGTGCAGGATGATGCGTCGCTTTGAGTTAGATTTTCGAAGTTCGGCGATGACTTGTGGTAAACAAACTGTGGTATACCACTCTGCGTTAACCGTTCTACGATCTTCAAGTGCAATAGTCGCAACATGGCCGGTTTTTCCAACGAACGTGGCCACCATCTTCTTTGAAGTGCTTCGAGAACGAACAACTTTAGTCGGCTTTGGCTCGTCTTGAAAGACCCAGATTGTAGATTGTTGTTTGGAATCAGGATCGTAGGCATAGATCCAAGATTCGTCACCACTGATGATGTCGTAGACGTGATTTGACTCTCCTCGGTTGAACCTTTGCAGAGTTTTCTTACACCATCTGACGCGGGCCGCCTTGTGATCGTCGGAAAGCAGATGCGGTATCCAACGGCAAACTAGCTTTCTCACACCAAGCGCTTCATGCAAGATCTTCTGAATGGTTGTCCCTGAGATGCCTAATAGAGCCTCTATCTCTCGATACGTCACATGACTAACTTCGAGAATTAGTTGTCTCACAGCAATGATGTTATCTTCAGTGAAGGCGGATTTTGGGCGTCCTTCGCGAGATTTGTCACTAACAATAGTATGTCCACGCTGGAATTCTAAATACCAGCGTTCGACAGTCCGCAGACATGGGGTTTCATCACTGAACACAGATGTTAGCTCTTCAAAACACTGAAGCCGTGTCAGGCCTCTTCTAAAGTTGTAGAAAATTATTGCACGAACATTTTCCTTAGAAAGATTCATTTTCGTACGTAACCTGACAGATTCCAATTGACGCTGTGACTAAACAATAGCATTAATCCTAATACTTTCAACTGTTTTGAGATTCAAAATTTAAACACATTCGAATATAGAACAGTTCCAAATTTAAAATTGCCGGGAAATATGGAAACGACAGAACTTAAAAGGCATGCCTAGTATCGTCACTGACTTTAACGAGAGCAGTAGCCGTACTATGACCTGCACGGAAACCGGACTGGAAAGGATCAAGGAGATTATTTTCGTTCAAGAAAGAGAGAAGCTGTTGATGTACTAGTTTTTCAAGAACTTCAAGAACAAGAACAATAAGAAGATTTATGTAATGAGTACTTATAACTTTTATTATTTGCCATCCAAAATTTCAAACTTTTAATTATAGCATGTTTCGCTTGTCAACGAAGCATCCTCGCGAAATTCCAGAATCCAGAGATCAGACTTGGTCAGCTAAGAGCAACGAACAGCTAAAAATGATAAGAGTTAATTACATGACATGAATTTCTGCAAAGTAACACTTGAATCTAAACAAGAAACATATAATATATGGTACATATGATACATAATAGTTTCCTGTCTGTCTATTTATCTGACTGTGCGCTTATTCCGTCATCATTACACTTGAGCTAAATTTCGGTACATACATATAAATCGGTAACCAAAAACCAGAAACATTTTTTTTTGCTCTAATTTCCCTTGAGACGGAAGGCAATGTGATCTATGTGCACAACAGCCGATGTCTTTAGCAATAGATAGATATATTCTTCATATTATATCAATAACATATCGACGTAATACATTTTTCAACACATTTGCTCAAAAAATGCATTTACGAAGCCTGTATACATTGTTCGAAAGTTAAAAAATACGCACCATACAGTGGAATGTGCGGTAAAATAGGTACTCTCATCTAAGTACCAGTTTTACCGCATACTCCGTTGTATAGCGCCATGCGTATCTTTTACGGTTTTTTTTAAATTTCCATAAAAAATATATTAGAATTCCACCAAGGAGTTTCACATTACGAGAACAAATAGAATGATCGAACCTCCTTGGAAGCGCCTTTGTTCAATACGTTTGTTTCACTTTAATACTAAAGAGAAAATGAGACGAAAGATGTAGTTTTAATTTTCACCATGCGCACGTGGTGCTATTTGCAAACGTGCGCCCTTTTATATTAGAAACGTCAAAGATTGTTGCGACTTTCCGACTGATATTTATAAAGAAAATAATAATATCAGTTCAAGCGAGGAATCCGATATTAATATGGAATCTACTCCACCTGGTATCTTTAATGAGGCACAAATTGCAGAAAATGGACTCTTGCCGCCAAAATCGCGAGAGTGCTATTTAATGATTTACAATAATTTTAAATCATGGAAGACTCGAAGAAATCCTCAATCATTCTCTGAAAATGTTTTGATAACTTATTTCAATAAATTACGCTTGAAGTATAAGCGATAGAGAACATTATAATATGGTATAAGCCGTCCTCAATGTGGTCAATATAAAAAGCACTCTAAAAACCAACAATGACATCGATTTAACAAAATACATAAAATTACATGTATTTCTGAAACGACAGTCAGATGGTTATATAAGCAAGAAAACGAAAGTATTCACTGCAGCTAACGTAGAAAAATTCCTTAATGACGCGCCAGATGAAAAATATTTAGTAACTAAGGTAAGTTTTTAAAATCTTTCTTTCCTTTAAACCTTTTTGTAGACACTTACATACTTATTTGCTATAATAGTTTAGGCAATGCTTAATTTAGTAGATGATTTGATAGTTAATTTGGTCATTTACCTGTAAAGAACTACATAAAGCATACTTAAATTACTTGTATTTTGTTACAGACTATATTAATTTTTTGTATATCTGGAGCGTGCAGACGACTAGAATTAGCTAACATAAGTGTGAGCGATATCGAAAACCATGGGGACTTATTACTTGTCAAGGTACCTGACACAAAAACCAAAATCCCCGTACATTCAACATATATGGTGAATTTTACGTAATTGTCAAGAAGTATCAAGCTTTAGAAATTACAAACGCAAAGAGTAACAGATTCTTTCAGAAGTACCAATACGGTAAATGCATGCCGCAAGTCGTTGGCATTAACAAAATCGATAGTGTACCATAAGAAATAGCCACGTTCTTGAAATTGGATAATCCGGCTAGTTATACCGGTAACAGCTTTCGAAGAACCTCTGCAACATTACTAGTGAATTCCGGAGCCGATATCATTGCACTGAAACGCCACGGAGGATGGCGCTCTAATGATGGCAGATGGCTAATGCAGAGGGTTATATTGAAGACTCGGTGCACAATAAAATTGAAATATGCGACAAGATATCAATATCTATAAATATAAATAATGCTATGGAACCGCGCCCTTCTACCTTCCGCGAAAACGTCCGGCCAAATTATTAATGTCAGTCAGTCAGTTAAGCTTTCAAAGCAGCAAATTTCACTGAATTTCAATAATAGTTCAAATTTTTACTATTAATTTCCAAGAATAGTGACCTATCTGTATAACTTCTTTCTTCCTATTTGCTATTAAAAATAGTCTAATGAAAAAAATTGTTTCATTACCTATTGTACCGTTTTCTCGCAAATGTGTTGTAAAACGTGGTACATTTTTGCGGAAATTGGTATTTACGAACTCGTGAGTATGGTACATTACATTCGTATACTCGTTTGTAAAAACCAACTTACCGCACTATTATCATAAATAACTATCAATGTTTCTTGGAGTTTCAGGAATATACTGAGGCAGTCTTCTAGGCCGCTGAGGCACTCAGCCACTAAAAAAAATTACATAATCGCACTACTAAATAAGCACTTATTTTAACAATTCCACATATTATACAACAGTGTGGATACTTGGGACGTAAAAGTACGCTAATTTTACATTATGATTCATATGTCCACTAGAAACGATTTGCAAATAAGTAATCGAAATAAACGCCCAACCGGTTCCCACAAATCACGCCAAAAACTGAAAGCAAGAAACAAGAAATTAAATAATGTTGTTTCTAATACATTTTTTTTTAGTTTTTTTTTAATTTCTCCTTTGTCCGTAATTACTACAGAACCTTAGTTAATGCATGTCTGATACGGTATTGGTCAGTTTTTTTGTAAGTAAAATAAACTGGTTGCCAATCAGAGGCTACTGCAACAGATTATCGTTGCAGCGGGAATGTTTTAATTAGGCTAATGGTCGGCCTGCGCCCGCGCACCGCCGCGTGACGTCACGTATTCGCCTTCCCGTAACAAAGGTACCGGTTGCAGTAGAGAAACCAGAACATGTTAATACCATAGACATCATAAAAACAAAAATAATGAGCGACGAACGATTGACGAAGAAAATTTGTAGAACGAAATTAAAAGGTAACAGAAGCCAAGAAAGACATACTGATTTCAGAAGATCGAAAAGCAAAGTGTTAGCTGTAGAAATGTCGAGACTGTAATGACGAGATGTAATGACGAGATTTGAGGAAGCAAAAGAAGTATGTAAGGATCACGGTTCTTGGCACTCCGTTTTCTCTGTATATAGCATGAGGATATATTATGTGGTGCGCATGTATTAAATATGGACTCCGGTCACGATCAAAAGTGAAACAGACAGATTAAACTAGTTGCACAAAATAATATGGAGCTAGTTGCGCCCCGCGGTTTCATATGTGTGGAATACTTACGACATAAGTTACGTAGGTGTAATGTAAATATGTAGTTGAGTGTATAATGTATATGTATGTATATTTATATTCGTTCTTCTAAAAACGAGTAATATTTTTGTAGTATAACGATTATTACCTAATCAAGTTACCATCGATGTAAGAAATATGATTAGAACTTTACTATAATTATAAAGAAATATTTGACGTGAAATGTAGACTCTGACGCATGAAAGTTATTTAAACAAAATCATTACCTAGTATCAAAAGGCTATATATGTACATATATATATTGTTATATAGCTACATACATAAATTTACAAATTTTGTATACTTCAATACTGTGGTGCTGTGTTCTAGTGAAATGACAGCCGGCCGGCTTATTTGTTGTACATTGTATTTGTTTCAAGCACTAGAATTTCGTAATGTGGTGTCTATCTTTTTATTACATCTGTGGTTAATACTTTAATAATGACTCGGTATTATCGTTACTTTTTAACATTCTAGTGCTTCATGCCTTCCCTAAAAGGATCTCCCGAAGGTGACCAGAATAGAACATTTCGAATTAATAATTATGAATGAAAATATGTTTCAGATCATTTCATTTTTAGGGTTCCGTACAGAAGTAAATCCTTATAAGATTACTAATGTGTTCGTCTGTCTATGTGGTCTCTTGTAGAGTATATTATGACGTCGCACTAAATACATACTTTTCCGTACACAAAACCTAAATTAATATATTTTTAGAACATAATAAGTATGATTCATACAATCGAAATCTGAACCTTCAAAAGACTCGATTATCTATATTACTTTGTCACCCACAATTTTCTGAAAGAATATGTATGGTACAATATTGAAATTTGGTATAAGAATACATTTTATTAATCCACGCGATATATTCACTAAATAATATTTATGCCCTTTACAGTCGAAACTTTGGGACCCTGGGGCCCCAAAGCCCATTGACTGGTTTCCAATATTGGTAAGCGACTGGTCAACGCTTCAGGAGAACGTCGGGCTGGCAGCTTCTTCCTCCAACGAATTAGTTTGGCTATTAATGCTGCCAGTCTGCTGGGCACCCTAAGCAATGACATCTTTCTAAACGGCAACCTTGTGGATGTTTATTATTTAAGATAATACTTAAAGTTTGTAAATATTATGATTAATATATATTAAATATTATAAATATATATTAATGTGTTAAAAATATCAATTTGATAATTAATGAACTGTCAAATTGGATATTCCAATTTGAATCGAATTTATTGGACATTGCAATTTTAAAAAAAACAGGGAATTTGAGGCCTTATCTAAAGTTTACAGGAAAAATATAACGAAAGTTCTGGATCTTAAAGATTTTCAGAAATGAAGTTTAGAGCTTTACCATTTTATACGTAAGGTATTAGTGGCTGCTCAGTGGTTAGAATTCGACCATAAACTGACAGTTTCTGAGAAAATCGTTCATGAAGGACGAACAGACGATTCGACAGGGGACCTCAAAAACTCGACCAAAGCAGATTTAAAACTTAATAATAAAGTTGCCCAATCAACTATGGCTATTATTATAGTTAAAAATAGCTAAAAGTAATAGGTATAAAAATTAAACAAATAATCCTACCTTATGACAAAGTAAGATGCAAGCGACATACTTTTAGCATTCCATAAATATCACCGCATTCGTTGTCTCTCTCTAATCTATGGGAAAGTTATTCTTGGAATGAACGATAACCACGCGAACCTACTTCCTTCGAATACAATCTCGGTCTCTTTTTCGCTTATGTATTATGACGAGTAAAGAAAAGGTAATATATATAATCGAATCTTTTAAAGGTTCAGATTTCGATTGTATGAATCATACTTATTATGTTCTAAAAATATATTAATTTAGGTTTTGTGTACGGAAAAGTATGTATTTAGTGCGACGTCATAATATACTCTACGAGAGTTCACAGATAGTATTGACTTATCGATAACCAATTTCATCTAGATTTCTTAAGGCGTCAAAGCTGTAACTGTTTCAAAAACATTACTCTCATTTTATTTTCGTAGTCGAGTATAAGTTATATACAATTATTACGCGTAATACAGTTTAAATTTAATGAGAACGCTATAAATGTACTAATTTAAATCCACGTATTAACAAATTGTAAGCTCAAATTTTTCTCTACAGATGTCTTATCTATTGTATTAAGTTACTGCTTCAGTTATGGTGGTGGCAGTAATTGTATAAATATATACTTATATTTATTTGGACTTTTGACATTTGTTTTATTAGAAACATAAAGAGACGGTCATATATATAATATAGGACTTAAACATAGTTTAGTTACACATGAAATAAATAACTAATGTTAATTAAACACACAAATAAAAATTAAAACTGTCGTAACAATGTTACGACAGTTTTTAATTTTTAGTTGTTACGTGCAAACTAATTTAAAATATTAAGAATGATAATAATCAGTTAGAAGGTAGCTCTAAAGATCGTCCCCACTCAAATGTAATATAAGAAAAATTGGGTGTCTCAATTTGATATACAGAATAAAAAAAATATGATTTATAACTTCAATTGTTTATTTTGAATGATGAGATTTGAGGAAGCGAAAGAAGTATGTAAGGACCGCGACGGTTGGCGCTCCGTCCTCTATGACTACCCCTTAGGGATACGGCGTGAAGATATGTATTATTTATTTTTAATACGTAGTAATTTATAATTGTAGCTTGATGGGGTAAATACGGGTCGCAATAGAGTGAAATCGTTGAATCCGTCACAATAAGAAATTCATGGGACTGGTTTAAATAAATTATGAAGGCGAGTAATTACACAATTTTTAAAAAACGTTAAGGAGATATAACGAAAAGATCGTAAGAATTTTTATTGTTTATGTCTTTGTAATTTTACATTAAAAAAAATATTATGGTATTTTATTTTTTTACTCATGTCAATTTTTTTGTTTTTTATTTTTTATACTCCGTTGGACAGCTTGGTTCTTTCGTTATTTCTACATACATACATAATCCGTTAGGAATATATCGTGATGTATAATAAATTAATTATTTAAATAGTTATTAGTGTTTAATAAAAATATCTAATTAATGAATTGATATCCGGATATTAAGTAGTAGTGTTATAAAGTTATCACTCAAACTCATATTCCAAAATTAAGCGATACGCTGCTGTCGTTAATGACCAGAGTAAAAAGAGCCTTAGCGCAATATTGCTGATTTCATTGAAAAGGTTTTTGAAAGTGGTTCGTAAGTTTTATATCGTTCGTAATTACTGTCGTAGAAAATTCCGTGGTAAAGGTGCTTCAAGTTCTATAAATTTATAGTAGAGCAAGAGAAATATAGCTGTCTCTTATAAATGTATGTCTAAGTGTTAGTTAGAAAGGGAAGTGGAATGGAACTTTGAGACTCACTAGCGGGACATCGACCAGCAGCTTTCAGAAAAACTTAGCTTTAGAGGAAGAACTTTGTAACTCGGAACTAATAAAACAATATTTTCATTAAAAATTGTCATACAATAGTCTTCACTAAACAAGTGAGATAATTTAGGTTGTACCTATTATCACCATTTTTGAAGTAAAACTTCTTTAGGCACGCTTGGCTTGGGGAGTAAGCTGGCGAATGCATGACGAGAGCGTTACGAAAAGTGTGATCGGGCGAGGCGAACGGAAGTTGAAAGAGAGAGATATGGAGTTACATGTTAGTAAAGATGGAAAGAGAGAGTTACGTTTCGTATGTAAGAAGTTTTACTTCAGTTGTGTGGTCTAAAGCACACTCGTTTTTTTTTTTATTCTTATATATGTTTATACTCGTTTCCAGTTTCTTCGTTATGTATTACCGCATGTTTTGTTACCTTTTGTGACTTTAATTATTTAGACGAAATATTTATTATTTAGACGAAATTTAATTATTTAGACGAAATATTTATTAATCTGTTGACGCAGTGCATCTATGTACATATCATATCATAGTACATCTATGTACCTTCAAGCAAACAATTTTTTCTAAATTGTCGTGTAGTCTGTATGTTACTAAGCGCTCCTTCAGTTCGATGTGTGTTACCTATAATAGAAGTCTAACTCACAAATTAATATTCAAATTAAAAAAAAAAAAATTGCAGGAAACCTATCACGAGTGTTTCAAAAAGATAAATCGACCATTGGTTCGGAAAGAATCTGCAAGACTAGTCAATAATAAATTATATATTTTTAGCTATGAAGAAAACAGAAGACTGTGAGAACTTGAGAAGGAATCACGTATCGCTCGGTAAGTTACCAGAATAAACTGATAATAAAGTTTTAATTACTATTAATTAAAAGTCAGTAAGTACATATAAAAAAAGATAATTCCTAGATTTTATTATTAGTGTTTATTTAATACCACTAGATTTTTCGTATAAATACGAGTTACAATATTATTGCACTAATGCTACTTGCCCCGTGGACATCGACAAAAACCGTGCAACGTACGTTTGTAGTGTGCGTGCTTTGTCGTACGCACGCTCACGCACACAATGGAGTCCGCATACCGACCTGCGCTTGCGCTGCCGCAGGAGAAACTTTGCGTTTTGCATTCGACACTCAGTTGTAAGGCAACTTTTAGGGTCATCAAACGCTTTATTGGAATCCTTTATGTTTTAGGGTTAAATTACTACGATATATTTGGTAAAAATTGAAGTATGCAAAAGTTTACAGTGTTTTTCGAAAAAATGTGTCGGAAGAACGGTTAAAAACATAGTTTCGAAGTGGTTGTAACTCGTGTGCTCGTAACATTGTAATACTTTAGTTTCGACGTGTTCAAATTTACTTGAGTTTGTAATAATTCCGATTTTCGGAGTTATGAGTGAAATGAAATGTGAGAGTGATATGTGTTTGTAGTGGCTATGGAAAGAATTTTTCTGTGTTGAAAATGTGGACGACCCTTTTTTATGTCAAATCCGTGAGGAAAAAGGTGACTAGTATATAGGTGAGTTTTGATTTATAAAACCCCTCAATTTTGGTTTTTTTAACCGACTATGACAAATGGAAGAGATTAGTTAGTTAAGAAAAATTAACATTATCAGTGATCTATACTAAAATTAAAAAAAAATTGTACTCTTATAAAAAA
The DNA here is from genome assembly GCA_907165235.1 of Zeuzera pyrina. Lineage (NCBI taxonomy): Eukaryota > Metazoa > Arthropoda > Insecta > Lepidoptera > Cossidae > Zeuzera > Zeuzera pyrina. Next base: position 17,636,911 of record OU015638.1, on the reverse strand, counting down.
ACATTTACCTCGGTGCCTGTCACAATCATTTATCTCAGAGAATTATGTGTCGTAAGCAGTTGCTTGGATTACATAGTTGTAGTAGTGCCCCAATTGCAGACGAGAACTTCAAAAGTTCAATTTTAAAGGTCAGTTTTAGGATTTAAACAGACGGAAAAGACATTTTCTTGAAGTCATCGCGGGGAGTATCACATAAAAGGTCTTTAGGTTACAAAAATGTATGACACGTCATTTTATATCACTTCTTGTTTAACATTTTTTCGAAGAAACGCTGAAGAACTGTTGCTCCTGCATTTTATCTCTAAATACATCGCTCATCTAAAACTATAAAAATTTAAACTAAAGAACATGAGAAAAAGATGTACATACTTTGAAGAAAAATCATAGGATCGCATTATGTCAGATAGTTTCGTGACATAAAAAGAAATATTCAAAAGAAACGTTGCTTTGCGGTTTATTGCAACTAACAATAAAGAACATTAATTTCGCAAGTAGGATTTGTTTTCTTCGGCCTTTTGTGTATCTCCAGATTAAAGTACCAATTCACCAGTGATATGGGTATCACCCAGTGCTATGAGAATCTAGTTCTATGAGTATCCAGTGATATAAGTATGTATCCAGTGACATGAGTATCTACCCAGTAATCCAGTGATATGAGTATCTAGCCAATGATATGAGTATCCAGTGATATGAGAACCCAGTGATATAAGTAACCAAAGATATAAGTATCTAGTGACATAAGTATCTAGTGATGTGAATTTCAAACTAATTTAGATAAGTATATTGCTTAAATTGACCAGGGTTGAGGAAGATTGATCCTGATCACGTAACAATCACTAACTGAAAGTGAATATCAATTTGGTGTTTCAGATCTTTGATGACGATCGTTCATATACGTTTTTTGAGATTGTTACAATAAGAACACTAGAACAAATAATATAATCGGTTTATTCAATTTCAATAAGATTCAGTCTTTGATTTACTTAAACAGTACAGCATGTTAAAATACACATATATGTACGTATGCAAGTGTTTTTGACTGGTTTAATATTAATGTAGATAATACGGTAAAGTTATTGTATTTTAAGTAGTTAAAATACAATAACTTTACCGTATCAACATTGGTTGCTATTTTACGGCACTTATGTAAGGAAGACTCAAAAATATTATTTATCTCTTTATCCAAAACTGACTTACATACGCATATCTCCATTTCGCATTAATAAAAGTATCACAATTAGTCCCCTGATCGGGTATCAAATATTGGGAAATAATCGAATTACATAAGTACCTATCTATACAAATAAATAAAATTAAATAACAGAGGTGATATAAAATGCATATACGCTTATTTCATTTCATGTAAAGAAAATGATATTCAAAATGTCGTTCATAGTTATCAGAATTTTTGGGAAATTTGAATATGAAATCATTGCTTCGGAATTCCACATTGATTAGGTAACATATAATATTATTTTCGCATATTCTAACGCTTATAATGGTATGGAAAAAAATGGGAAATGGAAAGTTCTTTTTATATATAAAGCAGTTTCTTTTTTTAATTTAAATCCAAATGATTATTTTTGCTCAAGGACTCTCCGGAAGGATCGGGAGAGGACAGTTTACATTATATATTTTGTACCCAGATAGCAATTTAAACTTGAACCAGACGTGTATTAAGTTTGCCATGCAACTGTATACACTTGAAACAAGTTTGAACTAGACTTTCTAGTGACAAAGATGCAATGACATAACAATCAGAATGTTTTGTGCTGGATTTATTCAAATATGACACTATCTTCGTACCAAAAAGCAATTGTGTGGCAATATGCAAAAGTAGGTAACAAAATATAAGCAAAATTTGATACTCAAAATTATAAGATCTGCAATATTGTCAAAAACTTGACATATTTGACATAGCAGTTTTTAATCATTAAATATTTGATTCAATCAAAGAATAATCAAGTATACTGCCACCTGATGTGCTGTCTGAGAATAAACATGTGATTCAGATAATGTTCACGCTCTTCCAAAAAGTTGTTTTTAACTTCGGTAAAGCCTTCTGTCACTTGGGACTTAGTGATATGAAAAAATATTATTGAAGACATCGGCTATATAGGCATCGATTTCTTTGCCTTCCCTCTTGAAGGAGAATCTCACAGCACAAATAACAACAAATCTTTTTGCTCAATATGTTGTTACTATAATATACAGTAAAAGTAAATAAAAAATAAACCGTTACATCACTTTTTAAAGTCACGCATCAAAAATGGGAAAAATGGAACTCTTAATAAGTTTCCTTATGTCTGTCTGGTTGTCCATATGTCACACAGTCACACTCCATTCATGCCATCGTCCTTATATTTACTGAACAAAAAGGTACTAAATTCAAGACCAGAAATGTGAAAAAAAATCAGTTTGGACTAAATTTTTAAAATTAAACTACTAATGCGTCCGTAATTACTACGGAATAGTTAGTTAACGCGTATATTCATGTTTGTCTGGTTGTCCATATGTCACACAGTCACACTCCATTCATGACGTCATTCATATATTTACTGAACAGAAAGGTACTAAATTGAAGACCAAAAATCTAAAAAAAACATACTTGGACCAAATTTTTAAAATTAAACTATTAATGCGTCCGTAATTACTACGGAATCGTAAGTTAACGAGGATACGACACGCTGTTGGCCGTAGTCCGTAAATGAGCATATTTTATTAATATTATCATATAACTACAGTAATATCGTATTACGATATTACTAATACAAGCCTACGTAACTAATAACCATTTATGTTAACCTTAAATTTTTGCTACTAGACTTAATGATTATTAAAATATAAATTTAGAGTTAATTTTGTTATGCTTGTATGAATTCTGATATTCATTTTAGTTCCTCTAAACCCTACGATGGGAAATTACGACCACTTATCTACGTTATTATCTATAGATTGCTTTCATAGGAAACTCATTATCCTACAATCAAATTACGCACTTAATCTCATAACTGTAGAGTTTGGTTTGGGAAAACTTTTAAAATACGAATAATAAGAAAAACATTTTAAAGAATATAAATAGATATAAGTATCAAAGTCAAAGTCAAGGTCAAATCAAATTATTCAAGGAAACCCAAGTACAAAGTATTTTTGAACGTCAAATCTACTTTAGTTCGGTTCACAGAAAAAACCTGGAAACAGAAGAACCGATAAGAAATTCAGTCAGGTATTATTTTTTTCAACATAATTTTACAAAAGGCTAATTAAAATACAATATTCAGAAAGCCAGTAAATGCATGTGCAGAGAAGATCATTTCCAGACTATTGTTTTAACTTCAAAGAAATCGTTTATTTTATAGTATGATTGTCTAATCAATGTACGTTTTATAACTAATCTAAATCTATTATCTATTAATTGAGTGACTTCTTGAGGAACTTTATTATAAAAACGAATGCAGTTACCCAAAAATTTAACATTTCACTTTTAAATTTTGGAATAACCAATTTATCACGGCCTCGAGGTTCCATACCACTAATATCGTCTTTCTTTATAAACAGATCTATATTTTTCCTCGTATATATAATAATTTCAAAAATGTTTAAGGACGGTAAGGTGAGTACATCGATATCTTTAATACGATCTCTTAGTGATTCTCGTGCATTCATACTGTAGATGGCACGTATGGCTCTTTTTTGTAAAATAAAAATGGAGTTAATATGCGCCACTGATCCCCATAGCAAAAGGCCGTAGGATATTAGGGTATGAAAATATGCAAAATAACCAACTTAGCCGTATCCACATCCATCAATTGCCTAATGCGTCTAATGGCATATATCGCGGAACCGAGCTTACTGGCCAATGCCCCCCGATATGGTCCGCCCACTGCAATTTACTATTTACCGTTAAACCAAAAAATTGGCAGACTTAACTAATTCTAATTGTTTCCCACCCAATGGATTCTGGGTACATTAGAAAGGGAAAATTTAATGCACAAATTTGTTTTTTGTGCATTCAGTTGTAAAATATTAATAGCGAACCATCTCGAGACGTCCGTTAGGATTCTGTTCACCCCGGTTATATCTAGATCCTTTCTGCCAGTTTAAATAACATGATGTCATCAGCAAATAATACTATTTCGCATAAGTCCCTGAGCATAAATGGGAAATCATTAACGTACACTAGAAACAGGAAAGGTCCAAAAATCGATCCTTGAGGAACGCCCATTTTTAATTTCGAACCAACAAACAAAACCCCATTCGCACTCACTTTTTACTCCTGGCCCTACAAATACGAGATCACGAAAGCTAGAGCGTTACCACATATTCCATAGTACTTAAGCTTGCAAATTAAAGTTTCGTGACTAACACAATGAAAAGCCTTTCCAAGGCTTTTACATAAAACACCAATGGCATTCTGGGATCCCTCGCAAGCCTGAAGTACAGTCTTGATCGAGCTTGTTCCCGCATGAGTTGTTGACCGCCCTCTCGTGAACCCGTACTGTTGACAGTGAAACACCCCGTGAATTGATTAAAATTGATTTAATACTAAAAACCGAATACGAGTCTATAATTACGAAAATTAAAAATACGAATCCGACTATAAATAAAAAAATCTCAAATTCCTGAGAAATCTCATAATTTTGTTCCTATTATGTCTCCTATCCCGGGACTTTGGGAGTGTCGAGACTTCTCAGACCATAATAGCACTTACTAAGAATCGGCAAGGAACTCAATAAACTGATACGATGAACAAAATTGCTGTAAAAGTTTAACAGGAAGTTCGATTTAAAATAATATTATGCTTTTAACATGAACCAAGTGAAAGCAATTTTAGTGATTCTTTCCGGCCCAAGTGATGACCCAATGGACGGAGCATTTGCTGTATGAGCGTGTACTTAAAAGTCTTTTTCGTCGACCGAATTTCTAGATTTTTCTAATGTGCGTACAACGATACACAGCGGAACATGATATATTTTTATTTTTATGAATATTAGAAGCCAAAATTTATAAAATTATTAGTGTTTTGCAAATAATTATATCAGTAATGCAATGTTTTGTATGTCGAGCTGATCATGAGCTGACACGAATTACACCGACAGTGCGAAGTCGTCAAACTTACACTTAAGATTTACGAGTATTTTGCGAAAAAATATTTCATGACCGACTCAAAAGCTGACACGAAATACACGAGTGCGAGGTTGCTATACTGACTATAGCTAACTATCTTATCAATGATATAGAAAGAGGTACGACAATTCGTTTGAGACATGGTGGTAAGAGCGGCAACTTATTATTTTTTTTTTTATTTTTTTTTTATAAAAGAGGGGGCAAACGAGCAAGCGGGTCACCTGATGGAGAGTAACCAACCGCCGCCCATGGACACCTGCAACATCCGGAGAATCACGGGCGCGTTGCCGGCCTTTAGGGAAAGAGGTAAAGGAGGAAAAGGAAGGGAGGGGGTGATGGGCCACCAGCACTCTGTTATTTCACGCTGATATTCTGTGAGAGGGTGGTATTTCTGAGAGTGGTGCTGCAATACAGTATGGCTCTACCACGTTTATCTTTCCACATTATGTTTCTTATGTATTCTTATTATGTTTCCGAGGATTCTCCAGTTCTTTTCATTTCTTTGTCATCTAACTAATTACAGTGATCATTTTGCTTGATGCACTTTAACTCATTTTATTCGATTTTTGTCGTTTTAGAATCTAGCCGAAGAAAGTTATCTTTTGACCTACACTGAGACGTAAGGCAAATCTTTTTGGGTCTCTACGCGTAATATAAGTGTTAACTCCAAATACATGCACCGCATATATCCACTTTTGTAATGCATAACATTGGTAATGCACACACTCATAAATATATCTGCAATGTAATGTTCAAACAAATATTAGAAATTGACAATTCACGCAGAAACAATTCGTCTTGTTATTTGCTCAAAGGGTCTTTGTTTGATCATACAAATAAACCGATATTGTGCATGACGGATCGAGTTATCGGATCGAAATCTAAAATATATAAATCACGTTTGCTAATCGATACGGAGAGATCGATTCTTTCCCCGTTCTCACGAACTCGAATGGAGAGGCCATTCGGATATTCCTACCAATTTTATTTTAATACAATTGGTTTGCATCTGAAGTTTTTAAGGTTCCGTAGTCAAAGTGAGGACCTTTTCAGTTTTTTATAACAGTACTGAAGAACTAGTGTAGCTTCATATTATATGTAAACAAAGAGGAATAAATATGAATGCGCATGTGAATATTTGGGAGAAAAAAAATTATACAATGCGCTAAGGATATATTTTCTAGCGACGGTCGTAAACATTGACCGGGATGTAAGCTTTTATTTTTGGACTCTTTAAACTAACAACCCGTTACTACATACATATTGCGACTGAAATATAATACGTATGTTTGTTTTCATTTAGTCATCAGTAAGCCATAATACTTTTTGATAGAGACGGCGTCAAATTCTTATTTCGTTGCACTTTGAAGCTCTGTCCAGCCCCAGTGCAAAATAGTATGAATCTTTCATATGTATTTTTATTGATAAACACATGTAACATTGAGCCGTGCGATATAAAGAAAATAGTCAAGTGCGTCACTCGCGTAAAGAGGGCTTCGTACGGTTTTAAAAAATGATATACTGAGCTGAATTTGTAAAGATCTATGAGGTTTAGGACTTTCGTCATATTTTTCCCGTATACTTTATGTAAAAAAACTATAGGAAGTTTTATCCGAGGGCGTATCTGAACGCAGCCTTAGCGTGAGTTGGGGAATAATAGGAGGAAATGATTGGATTTGGCACGCGATCTGAATTCTTAAAGATCAAAGGGCTGTATTTGAAATTCTATTCCAATTACGTCTGTTGCTCTGCTAATTCACCAGTTACATGTTTTGTTCTCAGTGAGATCATCACTATTGCCGATCAATTTGATGATTTTCTTGGACGACGTTTTGTATTTTATAATTTATCTTTATTGTACACACAATACACAAATGTTACATTAAATATTATAAGAAAATTTGTACAAAGGTGAGCTTATCTCTGCAAGAGATATCTTCCAGCCAACTTCACAAAGCGTTAGGCAGTATTTAACGAGGGTAAGAAACCAAGTTATTTAGAGGGTATTTTGAGAGATGTTGGAAGAGAAAAAATTAGATAGAATGTATTATTGCTTGATATTTCGCGCAGTTTTCAAAATCTCTCAAGTTCTGCAGATGTAATTACAAGATGGTCTATAGGCGATGGGCTAGGATTCGAATTCTATCTTAGAACATGTTTTATTAAATATATAAAACGGGAAATTTAACGCGATTAAGTTTTATTTTCGCTTGACGTTGCATCGGCCGCGGTCTCAAGCAAACTCATTTGCAGAGATAAACCAGTTTGCTTCTCAACCACCACTTACCACAGCTGATGTAAAGGTAAACGCGTTGAATTTCCCGGTTTAGATATTTTATGATGCAACGCGAAAGTTTAAAAGTTTATGTAACATATTTTATTGCTAATGAGGTAGTCAGAGAAGATGGAGCGCCAAGCCTCGCGGTCCTTACGTACTTCTTCCGCCTCTTCACATCTCATTCTGCTCACGCACGTTCGCCGAGGTATTAGAATGTTTTTGGCATTAACGCTATGTAATTTTATTATACTTCGCAATTTGTAAGCCTAAATACTTACTCTGGTATTCTGGTAAAAAACAAGTTTTCAATGCTAATGATGCTATATCTTAATTTTTTTTTTGAGCTGCGTATCCTTTTAATAATTTTTTAACGTCCTATTTCAAAATTAGTCATAACTAAACACTTATGGGAATTTTCACGATATCCGTCTGTGTATTACAGCCCTTATTCTATAGTACTATTTGATGTCATCAGCTGAAATTTGGTACAGTTTTTGTAAGTGGTGGCCTACGTATGTCATTTTTATAAGTAGTTTTTACTTTTCGGGATTGGTTTTGAGGATTGAAAAGAATTAAGTTTTTTTTGGATTACATGAAGTTCCAAATGAAGGTTCTTTGAATCATGAATTCAAAAATGTGTAACAAGTTATTTTGAGTCGTAATTTTTCTTAACATTTTTGGAAAATACGCGTCACCTACATTATTACGCGCATTTTTTATATACATACTCAAACAGAAGCCTATAGTAAGTATACCGCCCGTTGACATAGAATTACGAAATTTGGCAAGAAGCAAGGTCCAAAGAGTAAAATCCAAAAATTACCGATTTAGTAATCATATCAGTTTTTGTCATTACATAACTACATTTGCTGTTGGAGAGTAAGGGAGAATGTATCTATCAACTGCAAAGTTAAGTTTGTTTTTGAATCCGACATAAATATTGTTTTTTTGGTAAATACATAACACAAATACATTGCCTGGTGGTACGGAAACCTTCGGTGCGCGAGTCAGACTCGTATTTGGCTTGTTTTTTTTTTTAAAAAAGCTCTCTGTAAAAACATTTTCTCTGTACATGCATTTACTGGTGTTCTGAAGTATTGTATTTTAATAAACATCTTATAAAACGATATTGGAAAAATAATACCTGACTGGGTTTCTTGTCGGTTCTTCTCAGTGTCCAAGTTTTCTTTTCGAACTAAACTGAGGGACATTGTCTCATATGGGATTAGTGTCCGACCGAATTTTCGGATTCGATTTCGGCCTAGTTTCGAAAAAAAAAAAACGGATTTCGGTTTAGTTTCGGTTTCGGCTGCCATTCAGCCGAAACTACGGCCAAAACCTAAACTGAATTCGAGAGATTTTGCGCTGTGATCGGACATACTTGGTGCACTGAGCTGCGAGCGATGACGTGTCATTTAGCCGTGTCCACGCGGCGAAATGACACTTCATCTCGCAGTTCGCTCCATGATTCCAGTGAACAACTATTTAGTGCTACTGGTCAAATTTATTCAGACTGAAGAAGCAATTTGCGAGGCGAAAATGTTGATAAATTATTGTTTCTCACTTATAATATTAGATTGTTTAATTATGAATAGAGATAATTATCAGCCCATTAAAGTTATTAATAGTTGTAGCTCAATTAAGCTCTTCACAGTTTTTTCAATTTGTGAGAAAACTCTTTATTTTTATACATCAAGTATTATTTGCATTAAAAATATTTAGTTGTTGTACTTAGTAGGTCGGCACTTTTAAATTTTAATGTTATTGTAGATGATAAACAAGAGTGCCATATAAAATGACCAAAGTTAAGAAGAAATTATTTTGTTCTTAAAATGAAAGATATTTTTTTGTTTTCTGTACCGAAACATGTTAGGTGAAAAGTAATTTTGTTTTGTACCTTTTATTTTATATTATTCGTAAATAATATTTAAAAAACTTGTAGGTAGTAGGTAACTCCTTATTTCAAAAAATACAAATAATTTATTTGAAATAAGGGGTGATAATATGTTATATTAATGATTAGTTCAAATATCAGAGATAAATAAAGACTGACTGATTATGATTGACTATTTATTTCTCTTCGCACAAAAATATGAACTTATATGGAAGTTTCGGTTTCGGTTTCGGCCGAAACTGAGACCGAAGCCGAAATTCGGTTTTGGTTTCAGCCGTAGTTTCGGTCGGACACTATACGGGATGTTCGTGATGTTGTTCTTAGCAGTGAAATATCTGTTGTAAATGGTTTATAAAGAAATTATGCAAAAAAGTATTTGTAATATTTATTTTAATTTAAAGAAAGATTTCTGGGATTCGCTGTAGCCACTTAATAAACTGTTTCGATCGCTTAGTTAGAGCTAAATCTTCTTGCATGGAAACAACCCGTATTATTTCGAGATTGCAAAGCGTGACAATGCAATAAAATATTAAGTAAATTTTATAGACAGTGCCTTCAGCCAATTACACAGTCCGTATGCTATTACTCCCACGCAATCTACGGATAATCTTGACTCATCGATCTGATGGTTTGATAACCTGGGGTCGCGTGCCCATGTGGGCGGTTCACGTCATAATTTTGATTATTATATTTCCACATTAAGATGGTTTATAATACTTATAAGCTATATGACTTCTTTTTGACCTTTTCTTACCTACATTCGTGTCTAATGAGCAGCATATCTCCATTTCATTCCACTGCGAGGTCGCGTTGCGTTGCGGTTGCGTTGAAGATGAAGAATGAGATGGATCTTCAACGCGACCACTTGCTGTCTCTCAGGGCTAGGCAGTCCTGTCGTCTCCTTTTAGGACTTATATTGGCGTCGGTGTTTAAGTTATAGTATAATTGAAAATGGCTCACTTCCATTTCTTAAACTATGTCCTTAAATACGAATATATTTAATATGGGTGTTTGTTTTGTTTTGTTGTTGGGTCTCTGTTGGTCTGAGAGATGTAAGAGGAGACTGCACTCACGCGGATCATATTCGTGTTGCTATGTTGGTTTTTACATTAAGATTCTTCGAGAAGTCAGACAGTTCACGAAAAAGAGATTTAAACTTGTTATTAAACTTACACTGACTGATTGACTACAGACTAACCGTTTGAATTAATCACATAATCTTAAAAGTATCAAAGATAAGATTGCATTGAGAGTTTGCGTAACGTAGAAACCCTAAAAGGATTTTCGGAAATTTACATTTTAAGGAGGAAATTGGGGGGTCTAACTTCTCATGAAACTTTTATATGGAACGGAATACAAGACATAACCTTCTTTTCATATGTATTTACTGACTTTCTCCGAATAGTGTATTAGAGGTAATATATCTATTGTAAAATGATGTTAAAAAAAACGGAATTTCTTGACGATTCTTCTCAGTATATATTTTTTTCCAAATCGATGGTAGATTCGATATTTAAAAACATATTTTAATTGAGTCTACGTGAATAAATAAATTTTATTCTGAAACAAAAAAGCATAGAATCTATTAGTGGATTGCCTTCCCCTGCAGGTCGTTATAAAGGGACAAGGCATATTATAACAAACTGATGCAGGCGATGGAATAGCAAAATGTCACTGTATAATTTCGCTTTATCACCTGTAAGCACAAATATTTATTGCTTATTTATTAATGTGGTGTAATGTTGTCTTTAATTCCCCTAAAGGGGAATGGATAAACTTATGCATGTATGCACATATATGTAGATAATAATGATGTAATGAATATTCGCATTCGCCTGTTTTTTATAATCGCATTTGCAAAAATATGCGCATAATTTTGCGAATAATTTTCCATTGGAAAAGATAAATAATAGTTGTGAGATTTCAATACAACTAAGATTTATAATATTTATAAGATTTCATTAAAGTACAGCTTTGATTTTATTTAATATTACTGATTCGTTTCATCAAATATAACATACATACTCGCTAATAATATACAGTGACGTGCACAGGATTTTTAACAGGGTAGGCAGTCAAAATAAGAATTGTATAAAAAAACAATAATTTTAATAATTATATTTACTAATACAGCAATATTGATGAGCGAGTACGTTACCTTTACTTTAATTTTTCGCAGTGGTTTTTATTTGTTATATGTAGTTAATGCGAGGAAAACAAAATGAACTGTTCGTATGTGCACAACCCGTCAGCCAGTTAAATGTTCCGTAATATTTAGAATTAAAATTTCAAGTCACATTACCTGACTTTTGATATAAATGCAACTCTGGGACATACCAGCTTTTAGATATAGTTAGCAAGTTTTCATTATATGAAAATTTCGAAAACGCGGCTTCTTTTAGTTTTTATAAACATAGGTACATTGCCAACACAATTCTCACAGCTAAAATATTCCATTCTTTAAAACACAACTGAAATTATCTATTATAAGACGTTACTATGCTTCAAATACGAATCGTAAGAACAATATAAACTCACAGAATAACAAATCACTTGCACGAAGAAAACATATACGAAGTGTTATTTCGATTCAAGTATAAATCAGTAAACCATAAAGAAAGCGAAACCGAGTAACACAAAACATAATTTTAGTTGGAAAAGTGTTGAATTTATCAAATGCATTTAACTCTCCAATGTTGTTGATGTAGTCAATATCTTCAAAACACGCACACAAACTCACTACACAAACACACTAACTTTCGAGTATAAAATAGCACGCATTTGAAAGATCTTTTCGTGTAGATATAGATAAAACTTGTGTGCGTAAATTGTAGGATAGGTTTATTTAGCGTGTATTTTTTATCGATAGATGGCATGATTGCTAATAATAAAATACGGTAATGTAAAAATGGGAAATACGATTACAAACATATGAATGACGTTATTTTAAAATGTTGTTTAATTTTAAATTATAAATCGCAGATATCGAAATAACTTTCGTTTAAATTGTCAGGGTAGGCAGTGTCTCTGTGACCATATGGGATGCACACCACTGGTAATGTACATACATATATTCACATTCGTATTCACGACTGGGAAATGTAACATTCGTTACATCACTAGTAGGTAATCATGAACACCACTGCGAGTTAACGTTTTGACACAATATGACAAACGATACATTCGATTGATTGTTGAAGGGTACTTCAACATAATAATAATAAGAAAAGTAGAATCCTCATAAGATTACTCACCGTTCATCGTTCTGTCCGTCTGTCACGGGTTTTTTAAGAAATTATGCGACGCAGAGTGGCGGAGAGAGGTAACAATATATCATAATATCATAAACCCACATATTAACTACAATAGTTTAAATTTTTTGTATAAGAATCATAAAAGTCGTTAATCGATACGTAAGCCGTCAGCCGTCAGCTTTAACAGAAATTTTTTTTAATTTAGAATGTTGTATTTATAAAGAATATTAATAGTGAAGAATATTCGAAAATATATAGGGTTTTTAAATTTAGAACGTTATGTTTACGTGGATATAATATTATTGAAGAATATTCGATAATAGATCATTTGTGTATTATCTATGAAACGATTACACTTCGAACTTAAAAAAAATCGGAGTATACGAGGCCTGAAGCTTAGAGAAATATAACAACAAAGGTTTAAAAGAGTTTGTACGTAAGTATTTACATTATACATTGTTGATTAAATACATATTATTATGTATTTATTTTATGAATTCAACAGCACTTTTATTTTTGACTTGTACAATTGAAATTGTCTTGGAAATCGATGACGCCGAACCCTTGAAGCTTGAATCCAACTTATTCGTGAGTCCAGTTTTTTAGAAATAAAGAAGCGCGAACAGAGCTATAAAATTAACTATAAACTTCTCACATTATTGTCACGTCTGTTACATTTTCTACTTTATTCTTGCATAATTTAAAAATGCCTTCGTCAATCGAGTTCTTCAGTGTAATAGATTTGACATTTTTATGTATCCGCTTAAAGATTTACTATATTTTTCCATTTTAAATTCGCATTCTCGAAGCGTTGACACGGTTCAGTAATGTCCCACGGCGGCTCTTGCGCCATTCCGGGAAAAATGACATTCGATGAGATGCGTTTTGACTACTGATTGACTGGAGTTACAAACGAGTTGTAAAAGTCAAATAATTTATAAGTACCCACTTGGAGAAACATTTATCATTAATGTTTTATGATTTAGGCTAAAATTGCACTGCGAAAACTATTCAAAGGCTATATTATATTTCTATCTATAGTACGCATCTGTAGTAGGTATGTATACCTATCTTCATGATGTATTCCTAACGGGGTACTCAGAGGACGGCGCGCCAGGCGTCGCGGTCCTTACATACTTCTTTCGCTTGCTCAAATCTCATTATTCTTCTCTCACATTTTCATCTAGGTAAGCGAATGCTTATGCCATTTCCGTCAGCTAACGCTCTGACTATTTGATCTTCATAAGTCAGCCCTGGTCTTCCTTGGCTTCTTTTACCACTATAGGTATGTATAGTATCGATATTATATAAAATAACAATATAATATACAGTTTGCATATAATTACTCTTATTTATATCTTTCGTTTTATAATTGTCGTTTTCGTTTCTTCTTCTTTTACTTTTTTCTAAGCACCTTTTATTTATAGGTGAAGGATTTTAATTAGTATTATTTTATTTGTAGTCGTATAGTAATAGTGTCAAAGTATCTGTAACTCTCCCTAGCAAAATAAAAATAAAATAATATATTGGATTAAATATAACTCTAATGTCCGATTTCACTAACGTCTTGTCACCTATATATGTGTCAATTAGAATAAGAAAATCTTTTTAAATAATATTCGTTGGGGGTCTCTAGCTTTTGGTGAAACGTAAGAGCATTCGAGGGTCTCTTGTGCATTTTTAAGGGTCACTTAAATAGTAGGGAACGTCGATGAAATCGAGCGTATTTTAACTTTTATGTTACGTGACAAATTCCTGAAATCTTTAACTATTTTCCGCTCAAACTCCAAAAACTACAAATCGTCACGTGTTCCGTTCACGTCTCAACGAAGCATCCTCGGGATATTTCAGAGATCAGACTCGTCAGCTAACCAGCACAGACTCCTTAAGACTTGCAGCTTATAAGAGACGCACTGGTCATTACTTAACCGATAATTTAAAAATGAATACGGAGGTAAAAACAAAAGAACTTCTTAGGCGGTACGCAAAGAGAGGTCACAGAAGCATTTATTTACTGACGAGAAAATTTTTTCTATCGAGCATAATTTTAATAAGCAGAATGACCGAGTTTATGCTCAAAGCTCTACAGAAGCTTCTCAATTAGTCAGTAGGGTACAACGTGGTCGTTATCCATCTTCAGTGATGGTTTTGTGAGGTGTTAGCTATCAAAGAGTGACTGAGCTATATTTTTGCAAAAAGGATATCAAAACATCGGCCCAGGAGTATCAAGATACGATTATTAAGAAGGTAGTTAAGCTTCTTAACAACACCATGTTCCAAGAATGATTCTTACAGCAGGACTCAGCACCGAGTCACAAAGTTCGATCAACACAAACGTGGCTGGAAAGGAAAGTTTCAGGCTTCATCAGAGCTGAAGACTGGCCGTCATCTAGTCCCGATCTTAATCCACTTGATTATGATTTATGGACTGTTTTAAAGAGTATGACATGCTCTAAATGCCATGATAATTTGGAGACCCTACAACATTCCATAAGATTGGCAGTGGCGAATTTTCCTATGGAGAAAGTGCGTGTTTCAATTGATAACTGGCCACAATGTGTAAAGGAT
The DNA here is from genome assembly GCA_907165235.1 of Zeuzera pyrina. Classification (NCBI taxonomy): domain Eukaryota; kingdom Metazoa; phylum Arthropoda; class Insecta; order Lepidoptera; family Cossidae; genus Zeuzera; species Zeuzera pyrina. Next base: position 17,621,790 of record OU015638.1, on the reverse strand, counting down.
TATATTAAGACAAATTTTTAATGAGTTTCATATTTTTAAAATGCTGTTATATTAATGTATAAAGTAACACACACTGCAATAATAAACGTTTTATTATTTATGACAAGACTAGGTATATATTTACGTATGTTTGTAATCGCGTTCTCGAAAACGGCTCTAACGATTTCGATGGAATTTAAAATATAGGAATTTTCGAACGTCAAACCTGCTATAGTTCGGTTGGCAAAGAAAACCTGGACACTGAGAAGAACTGAAAAGGAACTCAGTCAGATATCACTTTTTCAACATCATATTACAATAAGTTTAAAAAAAAATGATGTTCAGAAAGCCAGTAAATGCATGTCCAGTTCGAGAACGCAATTCGTTCTCTTTTTAATTCTGTTAAGAATACTTCATAGTGTTACATAACTAGTTTAAAATATGTGAATTAACAAGATGTATTCGTGACCCGAATTACAAGAGTTTGTATATTGTATACTTTCTGGAAATATTGTTTCCAGAAATGTAACAATGTGTATGTAACATATAAAGCTTTTGTTTCTCCTCTTGAGGTAAGCAAACCTTATAAATATATGCGTATATATACGTGCATTTGTATGCATATATCCTAAAATCGACTTATAGAAATATCAATAGTTACCGTGTTATTGATTTGACAATGGGATTTCTCTGATGCCCTTTGCGTTCCAGTAACTAGACTTACTTTGCTTCGTCGTTTAACTAACCTCAGTTTCACTATTCAACTGTCATTTTTCAATTTACTACATGCTTCCATTGACTTTAATGACCATTTCATAAATGAGACAGATTTCTGTACTTTGATTTGACTTCTTAGCCTTCAATGACACGCTTAATGTTTTATGATAATTATGGATATGCGTAACGTCTATGACAAGTATAAATGTAGTTCTATAACTTCCAATAACTTTAAATTTACCAATAACATAATGCACAGAGCCATAATAAGCTGCCTCTCTTACCAACGTGTCAAAGGAATTTTCGCGACTCTATATTTAATTGAGTGTAACCACGTGTAAAACTATTAGCTATAGTATGGGAACCTCGCACTGTCAGTGTAATTCATGTCGGCTTATGAGTCGGTCATCTAGTTTTCATGTTATGTTAAGTATAAAAACTGCTCTATAATGAGGTTGTAGATCTCCTAGCAAAAGATGCAATTAACACAGGTTCACGTGCTTTATATAAAGAATATTTACAGGTTTAGCCCATCTAGCTGAGGTACCTTAAATCTTCTTGAGTCTCCATGTGGAAATAGTCTAACACATCCAAAGAAAATTTTATACAACTATACAAGACTTTGTTCCTAACAAACCTTGGTTTTTTTGAATACCGTGAAGCGAATAAACAAATCACATCAACTATCTGTCGCCTTCGACTAGGACATGCTTGCACCTCGGTACACCTCGCAAAGCTTAGAATCAGGGATAGCTTTTTATGTCAGTGTGGTCTTGACGAAAACTCTCTCGAGCATATATTTTTCTGAATGTCCAAAGTTAACTTTTACTCTATAATATTCTCCCCTTCAATATACCGCGTCCTATTGATTTCAAGTCCTTGTAGTCATATGCTTTATAAAAATATTAACTTATATTGATACAATGCTAACGCCTAGTGTTATATGGTAAATGTTTGTGTTTTGTCTCTTCTTTTTTACAGACTGCTGGAAGATATAGTTTAGCATATTCACGATACCTACATATCTTTTTAAAATTGCTTTTAAATACCTATGTGTATCTCTTATACATAACTTGAAATTGGCATAATTCGTATTTACGAGAAACTTGTAATTTAAAGAAGAAGAAGAGAAGAAGGATCATTAAATAATTATTTGTTAAATACTCGTAAATCTTAAGTATTTAGTTACTAGTATTCACAAATATAAATATATTTCATGTTCAGGTGTGTAAAGATGTACTGTTACCCTTCCTTAGTCACGCACATTAGTACGTGTACCTCGCACCAATTAATTACTCTCATAAAAACTTGATTTTTAAAGTATTTACCAGATTTTGGTAACGTTCACCCCTAGCTTTTAAGTCAAAATCCGCGGAGGCTACTGTCGGCAACTGTCGAGAGGCCTCGGGATTTCCTACGAAACACCGCGTTCTCAAGAATTGAACCCTAATCATATAAATGTCACATTAATATAGTATTCGATAGATTTGTGTACAAAATACTCTGCGAATGGAAAAAAACATAGTGTGCCAGCTGCTTGTCTTCCCGTGAAAGCCGTAACTCCGGTTTACATTGTAAAAGCTAGTAACAAGTTAAGTAAAGACTCAATTAAATTTCCGTGCGTAAATAGCTATAGACCTCATTTTGTTCTAAGTACTTTCTGACTAAAGAACTACACAGGCAAATTACGACTTGCAACTTACCGAGATTTTTGTTGTCTTGTCACACCGGATAATAATGTGAAAATCGGTTATAGTGCCTGGTTTTAAAATTATTAGTTGGTGAGTCCGTAAATAATGAGTTAAATACGGAAGCAACTAAATTTTCGCGTGAAAACAACTCGGTAAGTAACAAATCGTAAGTCACCGCTTCAATTCTTTATTGGTACGATAGGATTCAGCCCTGTAGCTCGGGCCAAAGAATGTCATGGTCATGGCTAAATGGAGTGGGAGCTCCAGTCATTTATCCATGCTACCTCAAGGACAACAGCGCGTGTAGTCCGCGCTGCAGTGGCGAGGGTGCCACAAGGCTCCGTAGCTACCCGTACAAGAAATGCTTTGGCATAGTGCGAGGTGTACCGGTGCGTTCCGTAGGAGATCCAGGAGTCCCTCGATGACGCGCCGAGAATGACTACCACAATTTGGTGGGTAAGAGCCCCAAATATCCAAGTCTTCTTGTTTTTTTTCTTCTTTATTATTTCTTAAAGTCTGACAACGCACCCGTGATTCCCCGGACGTTGCGAATTCATGAGCGGCGGCGATCACTGTCCATTGGGTGACTCGTTTGCTCGTTTGTCCCCTTTGTTATAAAAAAAAAGTCTCTGCCAGAGAGGGTTAGGTATCTGTGTTCAGATTTCTCCTGCGTAATCAAAGAAGGTATAACAGAATCAGTCGGTAATCATATAGAATGGAAATTTAGTTGTCTCGCTTACCGATTTATCAACTAATAACGTGGAAGCCGTGTTTTTAGTATTTGTTGCCAAAATCGAAAAAAACAAGGCCACTATATTTCGGCAATATAACCGTCTGCCTGTTGATCTATTTTTCCGTATCTTGCAGTCAATTTTTCCCTTTATCTTCACGCTTATTAAAATGTTTGGCCCAAAAACGTTGATTGGTAACTCAGAACCAGAAATGAGGAACATAAAATTAAATAATGGATATTTTATTTTTTATTTTTGTAGTTAATTTATCTGTTTGTAATTGATACGGTACATTAACAGTCATTGCGGTACATAAAGTACATCAGGAGGCACATGTAGACGACTTTTATGCTATTTTGCGTAAAAGAATCGCCTCCCTGATGTGTAGAATCATTGGCATTTCCAACAGTCTTCTACGTGTGTTAGAAGACAAGGTCGATAGTCCAATGCAAAGATACTGAGAGACTGTCCACTGTGTTGCGAACAAATAATTATTTTTATTATAATGGTACTAATTCCTGTAAATAATATACTTTTTTACTAACACTCGGCTAAGACATTGTTACTGACACCTATGGATGGAAGTCCGAAATAAAAATTATTATTATTATTAAATTATTTTATGTATATTTTCATATGTTTAATATTTTCAACATTATTACTATGCAGAGTTCTCCTGCAGCCAGTGACCCATCACTGTATCTATTTCCTCTGGAATGTGCCCTGCAGGTCACGAGGCAGCTCTATGCTGATTTAATGACTAATATTACTCCTAAGTTAGACATAGGATCATTTGGAAGTCATAATTTTATAGTTCCGTATTGCCTTTAATGCTGTGTAGTTTAATGATAATGAGAATAATAATAACTAGAGCCCGCAATTTATGTCGTAAGGCGAAATAAGTTACAGACAAATCTATCTATCTAATCGTATGTATGGCTTAATTGGATAAGTCAAATACCAAAAGTATGTCAAGTGTTGTAACCTATTTAAAGGCGTCGTCATTAAGGCAATAAGACATCCGGGGGACCGTTCTTTTTTTTATACCACGGAGAGTACAACGAGCAAACAGTGAATTAATCTACAGCCGTGTTTTTCAACCTGAGCGTAGCGACCCCCTGGGGGGTCGCAATCTTGCTCGGTGGGTAGCGGTCACAAGCTAGATAAAAATAAATACAAGGATTATAAGTCCTACATTGTAATGAAAATACAACCATTTCAGTGAAAAAGCTGTACAGTGTAATACCTATTATTCCAGATCCTCCTTCTCTGCATAACATATAGGCATTATTGCCTGCAGCGTACTACCTTGCACAGCGCACTTGATTTTTCAATCTTCATAATCTCAATGGGAAGACAATTAAATACTTCGTCTTTGGAATCAAAGTCTTTGGATCCATCGCCAGATTTTGTTAATCCGTAAAGGGGTCCCGAATTCAAGAAGGTTGAAGAACATTGATCTACAGTATGAAGGAAAACAAAGCACCTCAGGTAACAAATGTGTTGGTAAACCTGAGGACTAACACATTCACACTCTTGAGTCAGAAATTTTCCCAACTGTCCTACCCTCTACACCGGCGCGCTTATTACCTAACTTGCAGTCAGCATGCGACAGCCAAATAGCGCACGACATCTGCTGTGAAAATAAGAGTTTGTATGAGAATTTGTATAGCGGCGCTAATTTTGCCGCGAAAAGTGCGTTTTACGGCAATGGCGCAACCGTTATACATGATACCAATTTTTTATTACAATTAGTCACCGGTCGCGCAATTATCGCGTGACTGTCGTTGTCTGCATTAGGTAACTCCGCGAATGGACCTAACACTATCACCTACCACCGGCGTTTTAAGGGACAGTTTTATATAATACAGTGAATTATCGGGACCTTAAATCAACAGTCGCACATAGAAGAGTCTGTCTAATGGCAAAAAATCTACTGGGCATAGCGACTATGGCCAATGTGCAGTCTATTGAGATTGAGCTTGCACCAATCGCTTCTCAATAGATCAAACTTTAATTTAATTTTTGGTATTTCTACCGAGTTTTTACAGAATTTACTCATAATTTCGGATTTTTTCATAATAATAGCCATTCTGAGTTTACGAATTTAAATCCAGATTACTATTACTACCTGTCGAGTAATCAGTGAAATAATAAGAAAAAAATCAACTAATAAAAAATTTAAACCGACTTCAAAATAAGAAAACACTGAGAAAAAATATCCAAAATCCTTTACTAATTAAAGTAAAACCTCGATGGCAGTGGTTTAGGCACGGGTGGTTCCGGCATAGTATGAACACAGATTAATTAGTTTATGGTATGAACATAATAGTAGGATGTCTTCATAGAAAGCTAGCGTACGTGGTTTGTATCTGTGCGCGCTAATGCTCACGCGTCGTGGCACGCACACAACGGCAATATTTTGAGCGAATATGGGTAATTATTGTAGCGCCAGTCGGGGTCGCACGCGACGCAAACATGTGATCGCTTCCGTTTGTCTTTAATTCGTTCTTCACATCGTTGCATATACAAAAATGTCTAAATCGCATGAACGACCGTATTATATTGTCTTTAGGTGCCTAAATAATTTTAATTATTCGAATCCAGAGTTATCATTGTTCAGCATAACTACAAGAAATAAAATTTAACAAACATGAATAATTTATCCGTGTGCGTTGTTTTTATTATTACAATACTAAATGTATAACAAAACGAGATGTTCTGCGCATCTCACACCCAACGCAACAACCCTACGATCCGGCCGAGAGTAAACAATGAGGTGGGTGTCGGCCTTGTTTTCTACATATTCTCTGGTTCCGGGTTCGATTCCCGGGCGAGACAATTTAGGAAACGAACTTTTCTAGATTATCTCAGGTCTGGGTGTATTGGGATATGCCCCTAGTAGACGTCGTCTGGCTATCACAGCACAAGGAAAGCTGTGGGAAAGCCCTAGCTTGAGACCAGATGATCGGTGTGTATTGTCTGGAGTATTTATGAGTTAATTAAAACTCAAGTACAAAAATAACTTTATAAATACGATACAAATACCTTCAGTATAAAGACAGTTACTGAAGTCGGTGCCAAGCCTACTAGACTAAAAGCTTAGACAATTTTTTATTATTGCTTGTTCACTTAGCCGGTGCCAAATCAACAAACACTTCCATAATGTCAACTTACATAGGTTTTTTCATTCTAAACGAATAAATAGAAAAAAAATCATGCTAGGCAACAAAAAAAAATTATGTTTTAATAAAAATATTATATGAATTATATGAATATTTTTAATGCGTGAATTCTTCACTGTTTTTTTTATTCTGAACGAAAAACAAAAAAAAAACATTTTAGGTAAATAAAATCTAATCTATAAATCTATTGAACTTATTAAAAACTGAGAACTTATTAAAATCATAAAACAATAAATTTATAAACTTAATTTATGGACATCTTTAAGAATGAGAATATACGTTATTTTTTATAATGAACTTTAGGTAAGCTACACTTTTAAGGATCAACTCAAGTTCGAGTTCTACTCGAGTTCAAGTTTGCTCCTTCTTCAATTATATTATGATTCTTTTAAAATAATGCATAACGAGTGTTAACAAGAATATTAGTATGCCAAATTTAAAAATTTTACGTTACACTGTTACCGAGTTTCAACTATAAATAATAGAAGTAGGAGTGATTCTTAGGAGTTCTGTTTTTTCTTTCAAAATAAACAACCATTAAAATTAATGAATATTTAAATTCAAAATAGGGAACGTACGCTGAACTCATATGATCTTTATATTCAAAGGATTACAAAAAATCTTTGTTACGAAATTCGATATCTCAATTTTCTAATGCGAGCGTTATATTATTCCAGTTTTAAAACTCAAACATTAAATTCAATTACAGTGAACTAACAAGTTATAACTTATATGAAATTATTAAGTGACTGTTTGCAACAACTTTAAAGTTACGCGTGGAGGAAATTGCGTTATAAATATGTACCTTATTATATTGGAATAAAGTGAAAAATTATCACTGTTATTAAAATTGCAGTGCGCTCTTCGTAGCTATTTATATTCAACGAATTTGCATGGAAATTGATTGAAATTACTCTGGTATCAAGGCTAGAGCTTAATAAAAACGCAGACGGTTGACACTGGGACATATTTTATAGAAATTGATTTGCGAATATTGAGGCGATCGACCATTGAAGTTTGAAAATAAAAACGCGAGCAAATAATTCAACATTTTCATTCTACAATGAAATTGACATGATTCAAAATGTAAAAAGTTTAGAAAATCGAATTTTCGTTCCATATATTCGAAAAACAATGATTGGTTCATTGGTTCTTCGATAAGTGCGATCAAAATAGGTATTCTTCTTAATGATATTCATAGAGGGCAGAAATGAGTTTAAATAAGGAACACGAATATCATTAGGGATTCACGATGAAAGAGGTCAATCGAAAATGTTGTTCGAAAAATATTACTCGTTCATTATCTGTGCGGTAGGGATATCCGAAGCGTTGAAAAGTATCGATACATGTCGTACCGATATTTTTTTAAATATCAATTTCGATATTGATATATCGAAAAAATAATATCGATATATCGGTAAGATTTTATAACCATTTGAACGTTTCATTAAATATTAAGATAAAACGTATTTAGTAACAATTGCATACTTAATAAGTGCAGTTGTTTACATGCTGTATTTCAAGATTTTCATATTTAATTTATCTCGTATTTTGATTGTATTTAGTAATTAAAGTCCTACTCATAGATTAAAAATGTATCGTATTTGATACGTTTTCGATACTTGATATTTTACATCGATATCTCGATATTATTTCGTCATCTCTACTGTGCGGTATATACATATATTTTTCTCACAGAGAAGAATGAAAAGTAGAGTGTATCGGCGACGTACATTGAATTCTTTACTGTGCACAGGATTTTAGTTTAGCAACTTTGGGTTCATTCTATAGAAGTGTTATGTAGTGAGCTTCCCTTACAAGATAAGAGAATTTATAATTTAGTACTCCTAGTACATTTACGTACTCATATCACTAAATTATAACAATAAAAAACCAGGTTTTATTGTTATCGCGATATATTTTTTTTCTTCGCTCTAATGGACGTTTACCCTTATATTAAATGACATAAGAGTATGAAACGATATTCATACTCATTACTTATAATATATTACGATACTACGATAGTAAAGAGATTGATAGTTAACCATCGTTACGAGTTCCCTAGAAACAAAGTCGGGCATAATTCAATAAATTTCTTAATTAAATTAACATTTTAATTGCAACTAAATCAATTAAAATTAATTTGATTCAATTTAACGTGTAATTGTGAGTTGCAACTACATTTAATTACAATTGAGTCCTTAATTTTGTCCTTAAAAAAAACTGACTCAGCAGCTATTTATAGTTCGATAAAATGAGGGTGGAAACTTCTAGAGAAAATCCGTATGCTAGTAATAATTTTTATTTTTATTTTATTTGTTTATTTACAAGGAAAACTTGCGACTCATTATAACAATATAGAAATAGGAATAAGTAACAAAAGAATCAATAAAAGTTATCACAAATAGGAATAGAATAAGTATAGGTACATACAAAGTTATATGGGAAAGTTAGCAGTACTTACATTCATATAAAAATAAATAAAGAAAAAAAAATACAAAAATAATAATCAGAATAAGTATAAGAAATGGAATCCGAAATCTCTACATATAAAAATATAGTTTTGAACTTGTGCGTAGAGATTCCTTAAATAATGTGAGCAACCATTAAGGAGGAATTTTTGGCAATTTAATTCTTAAGCGGTTGAAAAGGGACGTCAAAGTCAATACTGTTTTTTAAATATTTCGTTAAATATAACTTTCTATAACATGGAATAACATAAAACCACAAGTCGAAGTCACCCAAGCGTTCTTTGTTTGGACAAGAACGTCATATGCTTATGTGTTACCTTTCAAATGAGGGTATATTGTTACGACGAAATGAAATATGAGAACGAGATTGTAGCAAAGCAAGGACGACGGTACCGACGGAATACTGGCTTTGTAATACTCTAAAATGTTTCTTTTGAATATAACATACTGTTATACTTATATCTACATCTTTTAATTACTGCGCAATGTATCTATTATAATACATGTAGGAGTCACCCGCGACTACCCGCATAAGGTTTTTTTGGAAATAAGTTCCTTAACGCGGCGTACGGGAGGTGTGAGTTAGAAATCGTCACGTAACGAAAAAGCGTTATATCCCCTCCATTTGACTCTCAGCGACTCTCTCTGTGTCTCTTTCTAACATACGCTAGTTGATTGAGGAATGCGAGGTGGGCCCCGAGCGCCGCGCGGCGCTAGTTTCGTTCGCTCTGTACATAGATTCACAGTGATCTTTCTGTCTTATTCTATTATATACGAATGTATGAATATGCGTGCGAGTAGGTATCGAATTCCAACAGCGAGCGGGGTGCGCGGTATTAAACAATTACAAAAATAAATAAGTTTTAACAAAATACAGCCTGTATTACACGAGGAAGTTATGGTAAAACTTATTTGATTTTTGTTATTGTTTTAAATCACGTGTTTTATTGTCTCATTGTTGCAATTAAGATTCGTGAAATGGAAACTGCTAAGCAACTTCGTTTCTTACGGGGGTCGTCCGACCGCACACATTTTTTTAGAATGGTTTTTATGGCTATTTTGTTAATCTTTTTGTTAGTTTAATATACGTCTAATTTAAGAAAGAAACAAATTAATGTTCTATTGACTCGAAGTCGAGTGTCACGAAATATCCTTAGATACTAATATAATCTATATATAATATACCTACCTACTCTAGATATTGCTCACAAACTGTTTTTATATTAACAGATAACATCTTCACTACCATAAAAATAGAGCTACTAATTATAAATTGTATACAAAAAAAGAGACAAAAAACTTTGTGTTCTAAGTAAAAAGGCCAGACGTTTTCCAATTATAGCTTTTAGTGTGCGAAATATACTGCACAGTGTTATGTTTAGTATTATCCTTCATAACACGGTGTAGCCGTGTCAAAAGATAATGTAATAGGTCTGTGGTATTGTACCGTGGGCTTGATATATTGAGCTATTATATTTACTGCCAGATTGTGATGGAATTTATAGCAATTTGAAATAAATTATGTCAGCATTAATAGTGAGCCAATTAGTCGGTATGTAGACACTAAAGTAAAAGATTAGTTTGATATTTGAAAGTGCGGATCGTATTTCAGCGGCGTTTTATCGCTCTTTCTGCGTATTCTGAATTCGATATTTGTTATATTATAAATAGAACTTTTTTGTACATTTTAGAGACTTTTTTAGAGAGCTTAAAATGTTTTGTTAATACTATTTAATTAACGTATATTTTTATGTACATTAAATCATCTTTACTGAATTTTACCAATATTGGTTACGTTATAGGAGTTGTAATCGGTTTTTTAATCGTCTATCTAATTCAGTTCGAAACGCTCTTGGCATAATAATTAATCGTAATCTGACGTAACTGTCGAATCCGCAGTCTTGGATCTCAAGAACCTTTGCGAATATTTAAGCCACTCGCTTAAACGACATAATATCCGACGTACGCGTCCATGTGAATCTAACCAAGTTTAAATTACAAATGAGTAAAGGGAACCTATGAGTATAAGTTGGTAGTTTTTACATAAATCTAGCGGACCCGACCAACACCTACTATTATATTGACTGGCCATAGTAAAAGCTTACTGCTTAGTTTGGGGTCACACAATCTGTGTAATTGTCTGGAGTATTATTATTATTAGATTTGAACTCCTGAGGAAGTTCAGATCATAATATGAATATTATTCCATTCAATTGAGTGTCGAGATCCATAATAACATAACACTCAACTCAATGTTCACAATAGTGAATACCATAATGAATTGGAACAATCATATGTCAAACCTTCGATCGATTGTCAAACCCATAAAATAAAAGCACAAAAGAAAACATGTCCAAAAAAGTAACTTAAGAAACATGTCAAACATAAAAAATAATAATAATAATAAATGTCAATACAAAAATAATTAAAAAAAGCATGAGTGTATCAAAAGAGAATAATGCCATATTAGTTGTCTTAGTAAAATTATAGGAAACATTACTTTAGCCCAAGCTCTAGCAACCTGCGTAGTCGCAAACCATCCCATTATTGTACTTCCCTTCTAATACAGAGGTAACTGCTTTATGACGACAGGCCCGTTGGCGTAGTGGCATATGCATCTGCTTTCAAAGCTAGGGTCCCGGGTTCGATCCCCGCTCAGGTCAATTTAGGAAATGAACTTTTCTAAATTGGCTTGGAGTCTTAGTGTTACTGGGAACACCCAGACTCCAATTCATAAGTGAGAGTTCGTTGTGTGGTACCCATAACACAAGCTCACTGCTTAGTTTGGGGTCACACAATCTGTTTGTCTGGAGTATTATTATTATGTATTATATTATTACTATTTCATCCTAGCTTTTATCTTTCTCGTTGTTCTGTTAACAGAACATATCAACATGTTTTAAAAAAGTCATGGTATTTTTCCATTTACCAGATAGATATTTATTTAAAAACACTTTGAATTTATTCAAGTTACAGATTGTGGATTCAACAATAGTATCTAAGTTTAAATAAAAAATGGGATAATCAGCAGCCGCATCGATTACAGGTAACATTAATTTAAGCATTAAGAAACAAGAGATGATAATATGAGTCATAATAGCGTGGGTGCTACATGTTATCGCTCAACCTGTCCTATAGATCAGTGTGAGTGTAATCAGTAAACAAATTGTGCTTATAATTGCTGTCTGCAGTAGATTTATTTATTACACAATAACATATGTGCTATCTTTTTCTATATTCGTAAATTACATGTATCTAGTTGTTGCTCATCACAAATAATGTACGATCTATTTCTAGATTTTGTAAGTAGCTGCGGTGATGTCGTGGGTGCTAGGACCTTGTGCGAGGTCCGTCTGGATCGCTAACACCACCTTGCTCCTAATCCTGCAGCTAAACAGTAGCGTTTGCATTGTTGTGTTCCGCTGGGTTATTACCTAACAATTTGCAGACAGCGACAGCCCTGCGATCACTGCGCGACCGGTGACTAATTGTAATAAAAAATTGGTATAATATATGACCTATCTATTATTCTATGACCATAAAATGTACGTTTCGCGGTTGATTTAGCGCTACTACCTATACAAATTACATTGCACAAATTCTTGTTTTGACAGTAAATATCGCGCGATATTGGCTGTCATATGCTGTCTGCAAGTTACGTAATAAAAGTGCCGGAGAGTTAGACAGCTGGAGAAACTTCTTTTACGTAACATAACTTATCTTCACGCGGTATCCCTAATGGGATAGTCAGACAGGACAGAGCGCCAAGCTTCACGTTTCTTACACACTTCTTTCGCTTCTTCAAATTTCATCATTCTCCTCACACAATTTCGCCTAGGTATATGCAGGTGCTTTTCACATTTCAGTCAGCTAACACTTTAGCTATTTGATCTTCATAAGACAGCCTTAGTCTTCCTTGGCTTCTTTTAGCACTCGCTTTCGCTCTGTAGATTTTCTTCGTTAGCCTTTCGTCACTTATTCTTTCTATGTGGCCGAACCATCTAAGCTTTTCTTTCTTAATTTTTACAATAACACTGTAGTGCAACCTTGTCATACTGCGTATCTCTTCATTGCTTATCCTGTCCGCACAACACACATTTCTAATAGATCGCATTTCTACTGAACTTACGTACTTTCTCTTGGCATATCCTGCTACCATACATTAAAGTTGACACCAACACCGCTTTGTGTATGGCCATTTTGGCTGTAGATATATCCACACTGCCTACTAATGCGGAAAGAGGAGCGTTTGCTTTATTGCCAGCTGCTACTCGTCTCTCCGCATCCAACTCACATCTTCCAGCCCTCGAAAACGCACTCCTCAGATACACAATTTCATTCTATTGAAGGAAAATATCAGAGAATATGTATAAAAGAAGGCCGACTCCCATCATTCGTATTGAAAGTGCCTACTTTCGGCCGGATACGTAGAGTTGTTGCGTTGGGTGTAAGTTGCGCGCAGCATCTCATTTAGGCGCTGCGCTGATGTAGCAACTTTAGTTGAAGCAACTGTCAACTTTTCACAAATTTCCGTAGCGGTTGTTACAACAACAAAACAGGAGAGTTGACGATTGCCGCAACTTTCAATAGACTGTTCAACCTACTTTAGTGTGGCGATGGATCTCGAAGAAGCAGTACTTTTTGTAATTTTATTACGTCACCGTCGACAACGACAAACTAATTGCCGTAATCGACGATTATGGATTAATCCTTTTTTGCAAAATCAAACGCAGTTTCATCATTCATGTCAATGAATGATCTTAAAAAATATGATGAAAAATTTTGTAAATATTTAAGAATGTCAGTTAACGTATTTGGTGAACTACTATTTATTTTGAAAGATGATTTAAAACGAAAGAATACTGTAATGAGAGAGAGCGTTCGTTCTTCAGTCTTAAGTGTGATGGATTATTTTTGATGTTATTTTGGAAGTACACAGAAGCCAGGCAATAATGGAAAATTATAATTATACTTAAATTATATTATAGTTTTTTTTTCTCTTTGTTTTGGCTTCGCAGATTGCATTTAGCCATTGACCAAGTAAATATGAGCCGAAAGTTAGGGAAACCAAGTTTCCCGCTCTTTTTCTTTTCTTCTTCTTCCTTTATGGCATGGCGCACAGTTTAGCGTATTTGCCAATTTCACGTATTAATAAGTAATCCATAGTGTAGAATCACAAGCAAATTAGTTTTTTCTTATCATAAAACTCCTCCAGTAAAGTGATAGTAGGCTTTACTGAAGTTATAAAGGACTTCTTGGAAGAGCGCGAATACTTCAGCTAAACATGTTTATTTAGATCTCCTCCATTCTTGTCACTTACACAGAACTTTAAAACACAATATACTATCACTGTTGTACTTTAAAACTCCTAAAAATGTAAAAAATAGAAAATCTAAATAAAATGACAACCTCAGTTCCGTTCCCGCCAAAAAGTCTATATTATAGTTATAAATTAGACTTGTTTAGCTAATTTGAATTAGTTTTTTTTTATAATAGCCTAGACAATTATTTGTATTAAATAGTTACATAATGAAATGGTAATTATTATGTGTAACGTGTTTCATTACGGTAATCTTGAAATTTATTGTTAGGTATATATCTTTTTATAGCATTTAGAACATCTGTCTGAAGATCTATTTTAAAATCTTCGTGCACTTTTCTAAAGTGTGGTAATAGAGAGAACAAAAAATTAAGGTCATGATCATTGCCGTCATCTTCCCGTTTTCTTTTTAAGTTATTTGAAATATTCCCTATTGTGTCGCGCTCTGACTCATCTGTGGATAGTGATAGTGAGTCATTTTCAGGCTGCAGTTTTTTTCTTTTTTGAGGTTGATCAGGTGTGTTAATTGTTGCATTCGATTCAGAGCGTCTCGTTTCTGTTACACTTATTAAAAATGTCATCTGCTTGTAATATTCATACTCCTTTCGAGCGTTAGCAGTTGAACCACCTTTTAGAGTTTTTATTTTAGCAGCCTTTTCTCTGTTGAAGCATGTCTTTAAGTTCTTCCAACGTTTCTGTAGTTCGACAACTGAAAATTTTAAAAATGAGATTCAAATACGAAAGCCAAGAATACGAGAACCATACTAGATTTCATTTTACTTATGATTTTTTGAAGGCAGGAAATAACTTGCATGATGTCACGTATGATCTTCGTCTCAATTATTTTTAGCTGGTAATAAGTGAAATTATGCAAGTTGCTTTTCCTGCCTTCAAATAATTATTACTACTGCAAAATCCAGTACGGTTCTAATATTATTGACGAGAACACAATAATATAGATAAATTCCAAATACGTATATTGATTATTTACGTTTATTAATGTTAGCACCTATGGCAAGACTTCTGATTCGACAGTATACAAAGAAAGCGAATTACGTAAAAAATAGAAGACGGAACCCTTCGAATTATATCAGAACGCAGATGTATTCCTGGTGAAAAAATATTTAACTGCAGATTGTTATGAGCGAGGCATTGTATTTAATGTGCCTTTGGATTGTTAACTAGTAAATTTCGAATATTCTTCGAATACTCTGCACTTCAAGTATCTGCTAGTTATGCGGAAATTATTGTCAAGGCAGGTTGTACATTGCATAACTTTATAAGGAAGAGTAAAGAATTTTATCTTCATTAGATTTTACACACAGAGACAAACATAGATAATATTAAGGATTCTAGAAGATCAATACATACAAGAGATATAGTTAAAGGCTATTTTGTAAGTCCTCAAGGATCGGTTCCATGGCAAGATTTGAGGACATAAATGTTTCTTACTGTACAGGATGCATCGTTGAACAGTGAACCACTTTTTCTGAGTCTTACAATTCTGAAATTCTAATTCTTTTTTCTGAGACTTAATAACCCGCAACATCGGAGCTCTACAGTTATGAAATTTTTGCTGTTTTGACCATTTATTACACCCAGTGCACACTGAACCATTACCGACAACAACTGACTACTTTTTGCATCATATTTTTTTCTTCGTATTTCGTTTCGATATTTCTGAATATTCTGTATGAAGAAAAAAATAAAAATAAATAAAAAAAAACAACACAATATTAAACAGTGAATATAATTCAATTTGCACCTTATAGTACCTACTGGTTCAGTATTAGAAGAAATACGCGCGAAACATTAATGAGAGCAAAATAATGAAAAAACTTCCTTTATTCCTTTTTTAAATTGCCAAAGTATTTAAGAAAATATTATTTTTTATTGTAACCATTATATTAAAAAATATAAAAATCAAAATGCTTAGGTAAGTTTCAAAACAAATAAAGGCTCCTGACATCGCCGCAACAAATGACACCGCCGAAATGTTAGGAGGTAGGAGGTGGGAGGGTTCATGCGCGCTACATACACTGATATGTTCGAAAAAACTGTCAACGTCCCATACGAAATAACAGACTGATTCACTATTCAACTACTCATCCTACTCTACGTACGTATAAATAAAGTCATAAAAATCTTACCTAATTTATTTTTTTCGGTTGAATCCAAATTTTCAAAATTGGCATTACATTTCATACCCACTTTTTGCCAAGCCTTTATTTTTTCTATGCGATTGGAGTACTCCTCGGAACTCAAATCCCATATTGCACGATGCTTTCTTATTTCCTCAATAAAAGTTTCCTTATTCAAACCAAAACTCATTTGTTCGTTTTCAATGTTAAACTTGTGCGCAGAAAAGTTGACCGTGTAGTCACTATGATTCAGAAAGCGCAACTGTGAAGGCTGGAAGGAGATCGCTCGAAGCGTTGCGGTTGGTTGCCAGTTGCAGAAACAAGTAATTTGAGACAACTGGTACAAATTTGTAAGTTGCTAGTTACGACAATTAGGAATTAATTTAGTCATCGAGTTGGGCAATTGTAAAGTGTTGTCAGTAACCGAAACTCGCAATTAGAGTTGCAATGTTTGCGTGGTTTTTTGCAATTATATGACAGCTAGTTGCGCGAAATTGCTGTCTGCACAGCCACTCAGTTATACATTTAATAGATAATAATAAAAATAATGCGCGCGGTTAAGTTTTTCTTGTTGTTAAATTTAATTTCTTATAGGTGTGTTGAAGAACGCTAACTCTGACTTCCAATAATTGAAATTATATAGGCATTTAAGGACATTATAATGTGTTCGTTTATATGGTTTAAACATTTTTGTATTTGCAACGACGTGAAAAACGAATTAACGAAAAACGGAAACGGTCGCATGATTGCGTTGCGTTTGACCCCGACTGGTGCTACAATTCACCCAAAATATTGCCGCTGTGTACGTGCCACGGTGCGTGCGTATTAGCGCGCACACTTACCAACCGCGTACGCTAGCTTTATGTAAAGACGTCATACTGTTATTTATGTACGGTGTGTGTTTTTTTTATATATTTCTTACGGCATTGGCAATAAGACCATCAGCCTAATGACGTAACTTCTGGAGAAACACATGTTTATAAATTATAATCACGTTATAGTATTGTTTGTTATAATTAATGACGAACACATAGAGCAGATGTATAAAGTAAATTCGTTTTGTCTTTTTAGAACTAAGTCCTTAACACTCCAGTAAAGTCATAGTAGGCTTTACTGAAGTTAAGGAGGACTTTTTGGAAGAGCGCGAAAACTAAACTACACATGTTTACTTAGATCTCCTTCATTCTTTTCACTGACACAGAACTTTAAAACAAAATATACTAACTATCAATTAGTGTTTGTCTATCGACATACTATCAATTAGAGTGTCATTTGTCTCCCCTTTGTATAAAAAATGAAGTAAAGATCTTAATGATCCGGCTAAATGATAGTCATACTCGTGGTATACCTGGATAGCACATAAGGTTGTTGCATGCTTGATTTTTCTTTGATTGTAAATTGCTAAGTCAAATACGACGAGACAAGTTTCTGACATTTAAGGTAACGCATTGGTAAACAATAATTTATTCTAAAATAGACCTTGTGTTCTACGAGCTACGAGCTACGAGCGCTAGTTTACGAAAAATACGAAAAAACAGTTATTTTATTTATTTTAAAAACTAATTAATTTAAAAAAATTTAACTGTCATTTTGAGGAATATGTTTAATGTAGACTATACATAAAATTTAGAAATATAAATGAGGTCCGTTGCTCCGAAAAATGTAAATCTCTGTTTTAAAAGAAGTTTCTTTGATATTTTTTTTGCGTTACAAAAGTTAACCCACCATGTATCACAACTGTCAAAATGAAGTCATTGAAATGAACATTCAGTATACCAAATATCATTGTCATACGTTATGTAGTCAGTCACTTCGAAAAATTGAGATCCCTGGCGTCAAAATTTCCTATGCGTCGACTTAATGATTAAAACCTGACTATGTCAAACATGTCAACAAAGTTTTTGACAATATTGCTGCAATTTTGTAATTTTTAGTTGTTATCAAGTTTTAATATATATTTATATACTAGCGATTTATTTATATACGGTTTTGTTATATACACGGATTAGGCAACTCCCAGTCGGCTTGATATTTTCCGACTTCTTCAACAACCATCGTCATATATTAACCAATTTACACAAAACATTAATGAGTTATACAGCACACAGAAATCTTCCTCTTGAATTACTTCGTCCATTGGTGAAAACCGTATAAAAATCTGTTCAGTAATTTTTGAGATCATCGCGAACATACAGACAGGTAGAGGCGGTGGGGGACTTTGTTTTTTGGTACCTGCTTTTGTGCATTATTTCACAATTGCCTTCTGATACGACGTTGAAGTATCATACCTGAATAACTCCAGCACAGAACACTCTGTTATATAAACATTGTATCTTTGTCATGTGGTAATTAGAAAATCTAATTTAAACGTGTCTCAAGAGTATATAGTTGCATGCCAAACTTTGCATATGCCCGATTCAAGTTTGAATTGCTATATCTGGGCAATGTTCGTTGGATCTGTTAATACCCCAACCACATAGTCTTAGTGCAGCCTTGACAGTCTAACAGCTGACTTATTTTTTTTTAGTATAGTTTTCCCTTACTAGGGAAGGTAAAGGGTTCTGTGCCTATATAACCGATGTCTTCAGTAATAAATAGATAAATTGTTCATATTATTTAATTAAAATGTCGGCGTAATACACTTTAATTGTTTCTTGATATTTCTGGTGACAGATATATTGAGACAGTCTTTCTAATAGGATCCGCTGAGCCGACTAAGCCACTGAAAAAATCTCAATATCACACTATTACATAAGCAATTATTTCAAAAATTTCACATAACAGTACAATAGCGTAGACACTTTGGGACGCAAAACTACGCCGATTTTACATCACAATATCCACTAGAAATCCTTTGTAAATAATTAAAATAACCGCCCAAACGCTCCCTATAAAATCCCGCCAAAAACTCCCAACTGACTTAATCAATTTTTGTGTTTTTTTTAAATTCTTTTTGTCTTGACATTTATTATTATTATAATTTTTTATGTTTGACATGTTTCTTAAGTTACTTTTTTGACATGTTTTCTTTTGTGCTTTTATTTTATGGGTTTGACAATCGATCAAAGGTTTGACATATAAGTTCTAATTCATTATGGTATTCAATATTGTGAACATTGAGTTGAGTGTTATGTTATTATGGATCTTGACACTCGACGGAATGGAATAATATTCATATTATGATCTGAACTTCCTCAGGAGATCAAATCTAATAATATTAATAATAATAATACTCCAGACAATTACACAGATTGTGTGACCCCAAACTAAGCAGTAAGCTTGTACTATGGGTACCACACAACGAACTCTGGGGGAGTTCCCAGTAACACCCAGACTGCAAGCCAATTTAGAAAAGTTTTTTCCTAAATTGACCTGACCGGGGATCGAACCGGGGACCCTAGCTTGGAAAGCAGATGCATATGCCAATGCGCCAATGGGTCAGTCATATTTGCATGCTTTTAATGGGCACAGTGTGTAAAGTATCTATTTAAGTCTATGTACATCTGATTTTACTCGCATTCTTGCAAATAAATATCGAGATTATTATTCAGCTCATTATCATCCATCCTTTCTGATGACAGCTGAGGCAGTCTGCTTTTAACTCTCTAATTAAATTTAATTAAATAATGAAATAAATAAAGAAAACTAAAAGAATAGGGCAATAAAATAGGAAAAGTAAGAAGGAAGATGGATGTGTGTTAGATAGTATAAATGAAAAGGAAGGAGAGGAAGAATAGGATAGAGCAATAAGAACTCTGATAGGCATACATCAGGGGAAGCAGATATAAATAATAATAAAAAAAAACTCTCTAATTAAACGGTTGCAAAAGAATCCAAATAATATTACTTGTGTATTGTAGAACTATTTCATCGTAATATGTACTATTTTTCGCGAATATACAACAGTTTTTTTTAAAATAGATTCGAAACCCGCATAACAGTTTGTACAGTTGTAGTTAATTATGAGACTATCGTAAAACTTTCTCCTTTATGTAAAAAATAGCTAATCGCATAACTTAATTTGTCTTAGAGATTTTTTTTATGAAAAATGTGTCTAATGTAAACAATATAATGGTACTTATTTCTAATAACTTATAGAAAATATCTGTAATCCATTAAAATCTTTAAAGATTCGCTATGTAGCTTTTTATTTATCTCCATTTACACATAAACTTGCTACTAAGAAAAGAATTGGTGAAGGCCAAGAACTGTAGTGTTTCCATAGTCTACTTTGTGGTTTTCATTACAAACGTTAATTCTCAGGAGTCTACACTTTAGTGTCCTAGAAACCTTTTAACTGAATCTTACCAACAGCTCATCGTATATAAACTCGAAATTCGAATGGGTCGTTGGAAGATATAATAATAATGATAATATTCCAGACAATTACACAGATTGTGTGACCCCAAACTAAGCGGTAAGCTTGTACTATGGGTACCACACAACAAACTCTGGGGGAGTTCCCAGTAACACCCAGACTCCAAGCCAATTTAGAAAAGTTCGTTTCCTAAATTGACCTGAACGGGGATCGAACCTGGGACCCTAACTTGGAAAGCAGATGCATATGCCACTGCGCCAACGGGCCAGTCCAAGTCCATTTATATAAGATATAGATACATAGGTGGGTTCTCACTCACCTATGTATATCTCCGAAACTACTTAAGTCGAGAATTTTATACACGAAGTTATTTAAGATTACAAGAAAAAAATAAGAAAATCCTTAGGACTATATCTATAGAAATTAATTTTATACATCTCAAGGTTAAGGGTCAGTTTAAAATGTTCATACGCACTTGGAAAGTTTGCTTTTGAAATCCAATCATCATTAAATAATGTCTATATTATGTATCGGAAACCTGTTCTACACATAGACTTTATAACTTCAGACAGCCTGTCCTGTACTACGAAATGAGGTAGATAGAATCAAATATGTAGATGTGTACTGTTTTAGAACGAAATTGCGGCAGATCAGCTTATTTAATAATAAATGTGGTGTCGTATGAACAGGTGAGTCAGATTATTTGATTTACCTCTCAGTTGCTGCTTGGACACGGCGTCTGGACTTATTAATAAAGTCTATGGTTCTACATTTAATTGTTTAAGTTTTAGTAACTTGTGAAACGTTAAATGTGTAATAAAAAAATTACAAAATTAAATTCCGAGACGAATGATATAATTACAGTGAAAAACTGAAAAAATAGCATATAGTTGGATTTCTCATCTATGACGATATCTATAATTCTATACGAAAGTATCTTTGCGCGTGAGTAGAATTCGCATTGGGCAATTTTTGCGATTCAAAAATTGATTGCAGTTTTTAATTATTAAGGTTTAAGAAACTTTATTCTCATTAAGAATTACATTCACTTACATGAGAACATTATAATACATAAAAAAGAAATACAACATTGGGTGAACGTATAAAATAAACGCAGTTTTTATAAAATAGTGGGTAGGTGGATATAAAAATTGTCGGCTCGTTGCTATCCAAACTAACGAGTACACAACATCAAAAAACACAGAGGCAAAGAAACTGGAAACGGCTAAGGTAAATAATGTAAAAAGTATATTAAAGTGTGTTTCTGATATAATATTTAAGTAATCTCTTAAAAGTAAAGATGAATATTTAATGTCAATCGGTAATTTATTATACAGTTTTGCTCCTTCATAGACAAGACTCTTTCTGCCGTAGTTCGTGCGTGGTATGTGCAATTTTAAATCATTTGCATGTCTCAACATAATTTTATGCAATCAGCAATTATTGCATCATCTATCAAGATGAGGTCTACCATATTGATTTATAAATGACTATACATTTATATAAGTACAATTTATTCAATGTAAGTCATACCCAGTTTTGATAGTTGGCTAGCAAGGGCGTTGTGTGGGCTGGTGAATGTTGGCGCCGGATATAATTCCTCTAGCTAGACGAAACATTATGACAGTATTATAAGACACTGCAGTAACATTACTATATGACTACGTTATTGTATTAATACAGGCGTTGTTGGTGTTTTCATATATTATTTTAAACTAGAGGTCAGAACTTGGAACACAACCATTAAAAAAATCTATTTTAATTAATGATTATTATCAACTAGCTAACTAGCTGAGGCAGCCAGGCGATGCTGCGGCTCAGTAGGTATTATATTATTATTTGTAGGTTATGGGTTTTGAGTTATCACAAAAATTTCATGGAAAATAAAGTGAGCCATACATCGATACTACATCATTCTATTTTGTATAGAAAATATGCATGAAGAGATGATGTATTAAAGGAAACAAATATGGCATAATCAAAAACAAAATATACAGATTTTTTGTAAACAAAAAAAAAATTCTTTATTTCATAAACACAGGCAACGTGTTCCGAAGTGAATAACAATACTGCTTATCTACTCTATACCAGCTCAGTACAAGTGCGTGGCGACGCGTGGTCACGTCGCCACGCTAACAGCCGGTCGGACTCGCCGCATAAAATATTTCACATCAAAAACACTTTCAGTTTTTCTCTGATTATCCAATTTTCCTGGCAACGTTTCCAATCTTTATCTCCCTAAAAACGTACGGACCATTACGAATATTTAAAAAAATTAGCCAAATCGGTGCATCCATTCTCAAGTGATGCGCTTACTAACGAACTGCATTTTATTTTCATTTATGTACCAATAATTTATATATTTTAAGGTTCCGTATCTAAGAATACACAAAGACATATTTAAGAACATACTAGCATTTATTTCTTTTTCTTGTAATTACTCTTAATTTTACAATATTGTAATTACAAATTAGCATTGTTATAGTATTTATGGGAAGGAACTGACAACTCACGACACAGGGTATCCTAGTGTGAGAATCAGCGTAACTATTGTGTGTCAATGTTTTAAATAGTTATTTTAAAAATTAAAATTTTTAATTCTAATTTAATTTTGTAAAAAAAAAGGAACTATTCTAACACCACTCATGCATCTGTCCCTCTTTTACAGATACTGTCGATTCTCTCACAAACTATATGATGTACGGACTTGAAAACTATAGCATTGTGTACTTGAATTTAAATTGGCTTTCCCCCTATTTTTAAATTTTAAAAATTTCTGAGGAAGTAAAGTTCTATCTAAAGCTTTTCCTGTAAGCTTTAGGTAAAGCTTATAATATTATTGTACAATTATTATATAACGAAGGTTCTACGTTTTATGGATTTTCAGAAATTAAGTTTATTTGACCATTTTATCATAGACTATAAATAAGTCTAGACGCCGTGGCCCAGCAGCAACGTCGAGGCGAATCAGATAAGCTGACTTACCTATACATACGACATTTATTATCAGATAAGCTGACCGAATCATTGTAATATAGCATCCACACGTCTTCATTTTATTTTATTTTGTTTACCTGGCTTCATAGTATGGGATAGGCTGTCTGGAGTTATAGTCTATGCCTCACTTCGTTATATGGAACGGCATGTCTGGATTTATAAAGTCTACAAATGACTTTTTGGCGAGAACGAGAGAAATGAATTTGGCATTCTATGAATATTTTCAAATTTTTGCGCTTTCGTGAGTTTTAGGTACAAAAGTGATAGTAGATAGATCGTGCGTTGAAGTTCTATGCAAGTGCTGAGAATTGGAAAGTTTGAGTAATTATGAGCAACTGAAGTTTTATGTTTTTTTATTTTATTTTTTTTATTATTATTTTTTTTTTATATCAGAGGGGGTAAACGAGCAAGCGCATCATCCAACATTTTACCAAGAAGTCCTTTTTAACTCCAGTAAAGCCTCTATCACTTTATTGGAGTGTTAGGGACTTAGTAAAATGAAAACAGACATTTCACACAGAAATGCACCACTTTTTTTCATGAAAATAGCAGAAATGTTTCTACTGAATATGAAACGAGTTGCCAGTATATATATAAAAGAGAAGAAGAAAGCACTTTACAAATATGGAGAATGTCTCTATGCGCCAGTCCCATTCGCACTTGACTAATATTTAGCCCCGAATATATGGACAGAATTTCGGAGTTTTCGGCGGTATTTTATGGGGAGTAGTTGGGCGTTTATTTTCATTATTTGCAAATTGTTATAGCGGATATTGTGATGTAAAATTGGCGTAGTTTTGCGTCCCAGTGTCTACACTGTTGTACATTATTGTGGAATTGTTGAAATAAGTGCTAAATTAGTACCGTGCCTTTAAGACTTTTATAGTGGCCTAGTCCGCCTCAGTGGAACCTACTAGAAAGACTGCCTAGAATATTTTTGTCGTCAGAAACTCCAAAAGACATTAAAATGTTTCACGTCATTTTAATGAAATAATATGAAGAACTTACCTGTTTATTACTGAAGACTTGGTTGTATGGGCTAAGATGCTCTTTATCTTCCCTCCTCAGGGATATTCGTACTACTTTCTACTCGACAGAATTTCAAACTTGATCTTCACAACGAAGCGTTCTCAGAAAATTTTAAGACTCCGTCAGTTAGTCTCCGTCAATTGTACACAATATACTTTCTGCAAATGTTATTAGAGTACAGTTTAACGCGAATAAATTTACCCATTTCGACCAAATTGAAATGGAAGACATGAGCACTTTAGTAGGATGTGGATATGCTATATTACCAATGGGTAATGTTGCTTTCATTTTAACTTTGAAGGTTGAATAGTTTAATGGTAACTGCTCTATGGACGTCTCTAAGCGTGGGTGAGCGATGGAATGCGGACGACACTTAAGTTTTTAACGAACACAGTACTCTTCAACATCGATTGACGTTAAGCATATTTTTTTTATAAATACAGTAATTCCTTGAATTTGTTGGAATCGGTGGTTATAACTCTTAAGCAAGGGAAAGATGGTTGAAGTCTTCGATTCCAGTAATTAATTTATATAATTCGTATACGCATTATAATTTATATAATGCGTATATAAATTAATTTAGTAATATATTTTATCTTCACTGAGCGGCGGAAATTCTCTGTAAGTCATTAAATTTACAACGGCTCTCCATCACGGGTCGACACGTAGGAGTCGGCTAGTATGGTAAAAAGCTCGGAATGCTCTCGGCTAGCCTCCGATAATGTAGAGACACTCCTTCAATTGTCCAAGTTATAGCTGTATCGTATTACACAAATAGTCGACATGTCTTGACTCAATGACAAACTTGTTTGATTTATATCTCCATTGTAATATGAGTATTTAATTGCAAAACAAGGTCGAATCTTCATTGCATGCCTTCGCTCCACTGTTGTTCATATTTATGAGATCTACACTGTTTTTATGAACTTCTTTCGAGTATATTGTGCAAGAAAACTAACTAGCCCATTCGTATAGCACTTCTGCTTTCAAAATCGGAGGCACTGGATCTATTATAATTTAATCTAATAAAGAATGTGCATGAAATTGAAATAAACAATATACTTTTTGTTTAATAATGGGAATTAAAATTTAAACTCTTATAATTTTGATTTTTGCGCAAATAAATAAAATTATTACTTATATATTTTTAAAGAGAAATCTATTAGTTACGTAATTTTCACGTGCACTTTAGAGAGTGATAATGAGTCTTTAATGATTGGAGTAGGTTCTGAAATTTCAATTCTAAACAGTCTTCATTTTAAAGGTAATGGATTTTAAATGATCGGAGGACATCAATGCGAAAGAAATGTCATATTCAAGTTTGTTTCCAATGCAATAGAATTTACGTGAATTTACATTTAGTGTTCCGTTCCAAAATTTGAAAAAGGAACACTTAGAATCACTTGGATGTCCATCGGTTTTTTTGTTTATTACACTCGTTTCAATTTCACATTTATTGAAGCTGATGTCTGCAACAATTATAATAGGACGTGGTTCCCTAATAGACATAGATACATAAGATATTTTTTTTAATTAAAAAGAAAACTATTTGTCTTTGTTTTGCGGTTGGCAGTACGTACACTAATTACACGAGTATAACACGCACTTAGCTGGTTGTGTTGAGTCTGTTCGTTCCGTAGCATTAATAGTCTTAGGTCAGGCAATTGATTGATGTGATTGTGCAGAGGCTTGTTATTATTACAAACTAATTGGATTCAGAAATAATAACAAATATACTTATATCTACTCACATAATTCTGGGCGAGAAAGAAAAATACAAGATAAACCAGCTGCTGTTTTCGAGTTGCAGTCTGTAAGCCACTGGTTCCCAAACTTATTTTGTCTACTGAGTCGAGAGCTCATGCAGTCGTTGTCTAAGATGCCTCCTAGCTAAATGAAATTACAAATCACCCCCCAGGCCTCTACACAACGCCCCCATTTTTTTTCTGGGTCTCTTACCGCCCCCCTTTAGGCCTGCAGCGCCCACAAGGGGGCGATATCGCCCACTTTGGGAATGGCTGCTGTAAGCCTAAATACTTATCGCTAGGTATCGAACTATCGAAGTACGATTTTGTTGCTATTTAATGCTCTGAAATAAAATAGTTTCTTAGTCATTTTTCGAAAGCTTCCAACTGCTAAAGCCGCACAAACAGATTTTCCAGGCAGAATTTCTTGAAATTTTTCAAGAATTCTTCAATTACTTATCCGGTATTTTCCAATTTTTTAATTTTTCCCGTAATTTTACCGAGTTTTTCCCTTATTTTTCTTGATATTTTCCCATTTTTTGAAAAATTTCGGAAAATTACCCATCAGGAGTGATCCACTCTACTCTGCTGCTTTCTCCTGAATACGTCCCTGTGTATGTAGTGTTTCTAACTAATAACGTTTCATCGTATACATT
The DNA here is from genome assembly GCA_907165235.1 of Zeuzera pyrina. Classification (NCBI taxonomy): domain Eukaryota; kingdom Metazoa; phylum Arthropoda; class Insecta; order Lepidoptera; family Cossidae; genus Zeuzera; species Zeuzera pyrina. Next base: position 17,594,810 of record OU015638.1, on the reverse strand, counting down.
ACACAGATAATTAGGAAAGCAGTAATTTGTACACTGTAAGTGATTAAATTAATATAATGTAATTAGAAAATGTGTGTACGTACTTACTAAAAGTAATTAAAATAATTACGTTGGTATGAATTTGTTAGATGTTCAGAAATGTGATATTTTGAGTCACTAAATTGATAAATACAATTTAATTTAAAATCTGTTTCAAGCGAATTTGCCAAAAAGCTAATACATCTCTAATAAATGAAAGTGCTTCGTTTATTTTACATGCATCCCAGATAGTAATCTAAACTTAAACAAGACGTGTTGAAAGTTTGCTATCCAACTGTATACACTTGAAGCAAGTTTGAATTACACTGCCTAGTTACCACGTGATAAAGATACAATGTGGATGTAACAATCAGATTGTTTGTGCTAGAGTTATTCAGGTACTACACTCCATATTCGTATCAGAAGGTAATTGTGTAGTAATGCACAAATGTATGTACTTTAGTACCATAGATGTAAGCAAAAATTTATACCTATTAAAAATGATAAAAAGCATTGCTGTCACTTTTGATGTAGCAGCTATTAATCATTAATTGTCAAAAGTTTGCATCGTCATATTTTCACTAAGCAATTTAAAATCAAAGAAAAATCAAGTATGCAGCAACCTTCCATACTGACGGAAATTAAATACAGTAATTATATTTTACAGATCCAGATGTTACTTTATGGAAATCCATTTCATGTGATGGAATTCTTAGAATTTTTCGCAATATTCTCAAAATCAAAAATCCTGGAGCCTCGCAACGAAGCATCCTCAGGAAATTCAGAGGTTTAATAGAAACTCTATATTCAGTGCTAGAGTTTGACTAAATTTGATTTCTGTAATTTTGTATTTGACATCCTATACCTGCATAATATGTATACAATGTATCCCTAATTGGACAGTCAGAGAGGAAGGAATGCCAAGTTTTGTGGTCCTTATGTATTTACATATTTCTTTCGACTCCTCTGAATTCATCATTCTCCTCACATAATCTATTCACTTAATACTCTGGACATTTCATTTTTACAAAAATAAAAAGGTTGCTTAGATGGTTAGGGCACATTGAAAGAACGAGTGATTATAGACTGACGTAGAAAATATAGTTCAGATTGAAAGCGAGTGGTAACTGCTAACGAAAGCCGAAGAAGACCAAGGTTGACTTATGAAGATACCTATCTACCTAGGTAAATCCAAAAATGGTCATTTGATCTTCATTTGAGGTAGATAGGTATCTACCTAGTGAAATTGTGTAAAGACAATGATGAGATATGAGGAAGCGAAAGAAATAAGTAAGGACCCCCATGCTTAGCGTTCCGTTCGCTTTCTCTCCACCTCGTTAGGGATACAAAGTATGATATGTGTGTATGAATTTTTTTAAGAAACAAATGAAAATTAATAGCTCTTTAGTCTTGTGGTTACTGCATCTGACTTCTAAGTCTTCCATTCCTGAGACTTAAATTAATTTAGGAAAAAAACGTCTCTACGTCATCTTGCAGCTCGGGTGTTACTAGCAATTCCTGTAGTTTGTTTGTGATACTCCAGTACAATAATATGTAGGTTTTCAAACTCGCGAGAGGTAGAACCTTTTGCAAGGTCTGTCCATATCGCTACCACCATCTTACTCGCTAATCCTGCTGTAAAACACCAGTGTTTGCCCTGTTATGTTCCGATGTGGAGGATAAGGCAGTTGGTGAGATATCTTGTAGAAACAGCATCTTATTCCTTAGGGCTGTTAATGCATTTATAATCTGAAGAGCTGTCTCAGCTATGATTTTTTAAATGTCTGTGGGGCCCAGTCCATTTACCATGAGGCGACTGTTTGCTGGTTTGTCTTCTCCATGGCAAAAAAGATATATAGATATGGTGATACACCATATCACCTTTATGGTGAAATCATCATATGGTGCCTAGAGGGTATGTTGTCATACAATTGGTGCAATGTTCGAGGCACGATTTTTAACTATAACAAATATTGAAATAATAAAGATTTTAAGTATGTCACTCTTATGGGCAAAATAAGCAACGAAAGTAGAAGAAAGGAATGCTTAATGGGTTGTAGTTGGTTGGTTGGAAATAGAAGAATGAGTGGTGAAAGTCTGACGAAGAAAATCGAAGTGAAAATGAGTGTTAGTAGAAGCTAAGGAAGACCAAGGCTGACTGATGAAGATCGAAAAGCCAGAATCTTTGCTGACGGTAAAGTCAAAAGCGCCCGCATATATAGGCGAAAATGCGTGAGGAAAATGATGAGATTCGAGGAGGGGAAAGAAGTATGTAAGGACCGCGAAGCTTGGCTCCGTCCTCTTTGCTACCTCGTTAGGGATACAGCGTGAAGATATGTAAAAATTTGAATTTAATGAATAATCTCAACTCGCTAGTATTATCAGCAACAAGTTACATTTTCGATTCATCTTTTTACTCAACCATATAATCATTGTACATCATCGATACATTGTGAATGGGCAATTTACAGCTTATTAGTTATGTAACGGTGCTTCTGACATGTTTATAGATTTATTGATGTCGTCGGATGCCGTGTGTGTCGTTTTTGCATATTGCGTACATAATAAGTCTTAATAGAAAGTTGTTCATTGGTTATATATGTTAACAGTTTTGTGTATTTGTGGTTCCGTTACGGAAATTGCTAGAACTCAATATTTAAAGTGTTGTCTGTCTGTCTATATATCACATTTTTAAATATTTTTTCGATTCTTGGGAGGCAAATGAACTACTCGTATGCCCATACAGTCACGTCTACGGGATTTATTCATTTTATAGCACTCGACTGTTGTAAAAAATCTTATTCTTTCTCATCCAATTTCCACGTTAATTATTCAGCATACGATATTACTTCTCTAGTAAAAATCATTCTTTTATCCCCATAAAACACATCTTATAAAAAACTTGTTCTTTTTTCTTATATCTAAGTCCTTAACATTCCGCGTAAAGCGATAGCAGGGTTGTCTGGATTTTTTTTTATGATAGAGGGATATACGAGTAACCGAATTTTCTTCATCAGTCTTCCATCATGAATGTGCTCGAACCATCTAAGCGTTCCTTCCTTAATTTTTACGATTAGGCTATCGTCCAATTTTGTCTTACTGCGTATTTCAAACAGATTTTATTACATTAATTTAAATATCATAAATATAAACCTATTTACACACGCGATAATTTGTAATAAATTGGTTTTGTTTTCTATCATAAACTCCGCCAAGTTCCGTTTAGTGTGAACCACTATTTATTTTTATGCTAGCTCGATTGATTGCTTTACTTTGTGAACTGGTTTACTTTGAACCACTTCATGTGAAACTATGATAAACATTTTTTAAGTACAAGGTATATGACGCCGTATGATCCATATCTGTACATACATGCCGGCCAGTAGAAAAACGCCCAATTGGAGAATGGAAGCGATTTGTTTTAAAGCAAGTGCATAAATATAAGAAACAATTAACTCGGTAAGCTTGTCCAGAAATCTGTTTAAAATGTTAAAAAGAATATATTTTCTTTTTTATCCTCTCTGTTCACTCCTCTGACATGCTAAAGTTGGAGTCGTTATTTACTTTTAATTTTTTTTATTTTATTTCTTCGATTTATTCAATTTACATCGTTACTTACAATACATTTGTTAATATATACTATCGATGCCACAAACCGATACAGGAGTCTTTTACGTTATTCTTACCTATCTCATTTATAACTCACCTAACCGATCTATTTACTAACATTCTATTGCGTAATAATAATATTACCGTATACTTAAAAATAATAGATTATATACTTATAGTAAATACAACTTTTTTGTGTCTTCCAGGATCTTGCCACCATGTCGAGTGGGAGCCATTGCTCCGCGCCGGGAGTGTGTGGGGGAGCACGACGTCGCCCTCCACCGCCCCCTGAGCCGGCTCTGTCCCTGGCTGCGGACCTCAGCGAGCTCAGTCTTGATCAGGGCTACCACACATTAGCTGACTGCGGACCACCTAGAAGGCGGAAAGACAATAATCTCAGTGACGCCATATGGCTGAAGATATTGTCATACCTTGAGGTATATACTTCATTAGTAAAGCCTATATATCGCATTTATTAAATATATATGTCGGCGGCTTATAGACACACCTGGAAACTAGTATTCGTATTATCTTGATTCTACTGAAGCAAGAAAAGTACTCCCTGTATTTCGTTTCTTATCGAGATTTATTTTCCATTTTAGCCTCTCATCTTTCAAAGAAGTGACGTCGCAAATATAATTAATCAGTATCTTAAAGTCGTTTGAATAACATTTTTTCCAGGTGTCAGACCTTTGCCGAATGTCTCGTGTATGTCGACGATGGGCTCGTCTTACAACGAGATTGACCGCGTGGCCAGAAGTCTGGAGGAGAGTCCGAGCCGCTGGGCCATTGGAGATCGCAGTCAGGTGTGCTGGAGCCAGAGCTGGGCCTAGCGTCAACGCTGTACGGGAGTGGAGGATGAAGAGCTGTTCGGTTAGAAAAAAAAAAACAGTAAACATTTATAAATTAAGTACTGTACAATGAACTGGGGAAACACCCAGTAACACCTCCAGTAAAGCTCCAAATTAATTAAGAAGAATCCTAATTTGATCTGACTGGGAGTCGCAGTGGTAGATGCCTTACAACTGTGCTCACTGAATAAGTAATCACACTGCGTCAATGATCTAATCAAAAACAGTTATAAGCACAGAAAACTGACAATGTTGTTGCTTGGTTACCGGCGACTGTCGGTAACTAAGCAATAAACTTTCTCTTTGAATGTATATTCACAAACTCAAATCTCAAACAATAACACTTAGAAGCCTATCAAATGCAGGATACTAAAGCAATTTACTTGGAGCTATAAGTAGCTCCGTTTACCGGAAAAACATATTAATTGTATCTTCCTAAAAAAATGTAAAAAATGATGGCCCGTGTCATGATGAAGCGATGTCAAAACCAATGATGTTATAATTCAAATAAATATAACAGTATTGGTCAAAACACATTGGAAAAATATATAAAAACTTTTAAAATTGCATATCACGTGTAAATATTACACTTTGCGTAACTTTTGCTTTATTTAATCGTTGTCCAAATGTTGTCTTTTTAAGCCTAAGACAGTTCAAGTCAATACAGATTATGCTTCACAAACTGACACGGTTGGAGCTCTGTGCCAAACAATATAGGATATTGACATGGATGCCTTTAACTTTGATCTGGAGTCTATGGACTGGGAGTCGGTAACAAAGATGGGCTCGGTGGACGATATGGTAGATATTTTTAATCATCTGTTGTAGTCACTTTTATACATGGCGCATGCTTTTATATAAGCATGTGCCTCCAAAATCTATTAGCATGAAACTCCAGAGTTCCCCGCCATAGATCACCAGCATGATCAAGACTATGATTAATAAGCATAATAAGGCCTATAATAAATACCGTCAGTCAAAGTCGGAAAGTTGTAAGAAATTTACAAGGATCTTAAAAAACTAATTGTTAACAGTATTTTTAATGGAAAACTTGCTTATTATAATCATTACATTAATTGTGTTCAGAAAAATCCGAAATTGCTTTGGAAAAGTATAAAAAAGTCATTATCAGCGGCCCCTAGAACATCTGTAAGTTTTCCGGATCATTTTAATGACGCTAATATTATTAATGATGGCGATCTTGTTGTACCTGGCAGCAATACGGTTACTTTGTCTGAGTTAGACTTTTTTAAATTTCATAGGTTCGGTGATATATCTTTTGCTCTGTAACGAGTTGAAGAAAATCATATTGCTAAATATATTTTATCTATTGCTTCCAATGCTGTTGGCATTGATGGTTGTGGAAGGGATATGATACTACTTACATTTCCACGAACGTTATTTGTAATTACTGATATTATCAACAAATCTATCATGATGGGAGAGGTGCCTAGAGTGTAGAAGTTAGCCGTAGTTACACCCTTACCTAAAACTGACAATTCCATTGAAGCCAAGGATCTCAGATCAATAAGTATCTTACCTTTTTTAACGAAAGTACTGGAGAAGGCGGTGTATATGCAATTAAGTAGTTTTGTTGTAACAACCAATATTCTACTGCCTTTTCAGTTTGGTTTTCGCTAAGCCATGGGTGGAGTGACTGCATTGATGGATGTTATAGATTATATACTTTATGAGCAGGACTCTGGCAATGGTACTTATCTGACTTTACAAGATTTTTCTAGCGCTTTTGATATCATCAATATTACATTACTTATTTTTGGAATATCACGTATATACTTCTTACAATATCACGTAGGTACATAACTTTGCAAGATACTTAATTTTTTACGTAACCTCATTTCGTTTTAATAACTTAATTATTTGCCTGTTCTTTAATCGCGCTCTTGCAGTAACACGTGAATAGGTAGTTGATTATAAATGTTACACAGCTCTCATTTTGAATGAAATTTCCATATCTGTAGTATGTTTATTGTTTATTATGCTTTTATTTGCCTTCGCAGAAGCAATATGAATCTCTTGTCAATCGCTTATCGGTTTCTAGGTTGTGGCGGAATATCAGATTTTTGCGTCTATGGGCAAAGCTATACTTTGAGCCATCATCTTTTTGTACAGCTGCGACACTCACATGTTGTGCAATTTTACTGTATATAATTTTAAGGTTTTTTATTTTATTTTATTTAATACTATAATTTTTTACGGTAGTACCTAATTAATCTGTGCTATAGCTATATGTATGATTGTAATGGCATGTGCGTGTCTGTATGAAAAAACGTTTTATCTATCTATCTATCTATGCTAGGATTCTCGATATTCCGTTTAAACGCTAAATAATTTTAAGACGACCTCGATCACGATCGATTAAAGTCGTGGAACAGACTATAATTCTCAATCTTTTCCATACCATCACAGAAAGCAAGGAATAAGATATGCAATCTTCGAAGGATTTTAGGAATATTCCAAATTATTCATTATGAAATCGAGAGTAGATGTTTAAATTCATTAAAAAACCGTAATCAGTTAATTAATTTCAAGTTTACATTTCATTATACTCAATAGTCTTCTGAAAAGGGTTATCCGTGGACCGCATGTTTAACGCATGTCTTACAAAAAAGAGAGAAGGCATCAATAATTTTCGCATGTCACGTAGGTGAAAAGGATAGAATAGAAGGGGTATGTAGAAATTTTTTCGGCGACTGTTTACTTTGTAACTAATTAAAAGCACAACAGAGTACAATTTATCTATTTATATGTCGGTGGAAATAATAAAAGGCACTCATTTGACTATACCATGGCAAAGCGCGACTTCCGATGAGCTGAGTCTGTAAGGCTACGGCGGCCGGTGCGATAGCATTTCTCCGACGGATCGTTTGCCATTATTAAATTTCCAATTACCTACGTAATAATTGTTACAAAGAGTTTTCTGTCGTTTGTACATTAACTTTGTCTGAACGTTGTGTTTTATGGAGTAGTTCGCCTCTTGTAAGATTTGGTACCTATTTCTCATGGCTGAGTTGCAAAAGCACGAATTGCCCCGTGTCTCTTTCGACATATATATTATACTTCCTGCAAAAAAAACATGTGCGGTCGGGGAAAGCCCGTCAGGAATGAAGTTCCTCAGCTGTAGTTTCAATTTCTCAAAATTTAATTGCAATAATATGACAGTAAAACTCACGTACAATCTATATATATATATAATGAAGTTATGTTTTCTTTGTGCGTCAATCACGTTAAAACTACTGAACGGATCGACATGGGACCACGACCATTCGATGCGAAATCGTTTGTAGATGGTTTAAGTCTATTCATTTTTCAATTTTATAGACCCTTCACCATTTTTCAAACAATAATGTACTATTACGTACAAAATTTTCACTTACGCCCAGCGCAGCGGGCGGGAAACGGCTTATTTAAAATAAAAAGAAAAACCTAACGCCGCGCAACGCGTGGGTCCCGCCTCCCCTTACGTGACGATTTCTGCCAACTTAAACCGCCTATGTATAAACCGCTTTATATATGTATATGTATAAACCGCTTCATATATATACAGGATATGTATAAAGAACGAATAGTTAGTAATTTAAGTTTTCGAAAAAAAGGTTTACAATTTGTCAATTATTTGTTAATATAACACAGTATATCACTTCGTTAAAAATGGCATGAACTCTATTGTTCATTCTATTGCTTTCAAGTTCTTCTCTCGAATTAATTTCTAAATATATTAATTGACATTATTAGAGTTTAGTATTTGATTATGTGTTAAAGCAAACATTATGTTATATACTTCCTTTCGAAGCAGTTTTGTTTTTATTTGTGTTATTTGTATTATTTACATACATTTATGTATGTAAAACACACGATCTGCTTTCAATTGATATTTAAAATGTCTATTTGTTACAGGTAACTGTAACAGGAGCTCAATTGCTTGCAGCCACATTTCGGAACCTGACACATTTGGCTGTGAACGGCGCTAACAGCATGGACGCCAGAACTTTAGCGCCTATCATCACAGATTTGGTGGATCTCAGGCATATCGACCTAACTGGTAACAATTCAGTCTCTATTTCCGCTTATAATATCCCATTTACAATTGGTTAGCGCGCTATCGCGATAATTGTGAGTATGCTTTCTAAAAAAAGTCCCGGGTTCGATTCGTGGCCACGTCAGAGAGGACATTTTTTAAATAGTCTTTGTAGTATGGTACTCGTAGTACACATCTAGTCCTTAGTGAGGTCACACATTTAGTCTCGTATTGAAAACGAAAAATCTGTCCAGCGCGTGTTTGATTGGAGCAGAACATTCGAGAGACAGGAAGTTCTGTCGTAATGTTTTGAAATTTGTCGTGATTACTGAGCTTAAAAAACGCGCGGTCATCTACCAGATGAGTAATCCAGTCGCGTTCATATCTAACGTGATCTGTGATAGAATGGTACCTTCAATCGTTGGTACTGATTATTGCAAAAGGGGGATGTCTTTAATCCCAACAAGAAGCCATAGAGATAGTTTGAAAATTCTGACACGATTCTTTATGGATGGAGAGGCAATGACTCACATTCTAGATTAATAATAATGTAACTTAATTTAATTTGTTTTGTGTTACTAACATAGCTTGTAAGTATTTTGTCACTAACAAAAACTGATTGAGTCTTTGTTACTTGGTAAATAAATAAATAATAATAATAATATGGATCTGCGTAGCGAAATAAGCTGTACAGTCATCTCATTTATGAAAATAATTCTGTGTCCAGTAGCAGATCATATTATCATGTCCTACTATTTAGAAGTAATTGGAGTGTTACATATTCCAGTAAAATTCTGAGGCTCGTGCATATTATGCATGTAAATTTTTACGATTTATCAGTATGACCTTACCTTTGGTTTGGTTAAAAAAGTAGGCGATTGAAATTCTGTTTTAATTTAACATATAGATATAGTACATACATACATATCTTCACACTGTATCTCTAACGGGATAGTCGGAGAGGACGGTGCCCCCAGAGTCGCAGTCCTTGCATACTTATTTCGCTTCTTCAAATCTCATCATTCTCCTCACACATTTTCGCCTAGGTATATGAGTGCTTTTGACATTTCCGTCTGCTAACACTCTGGCTATTTGATCTTCATAAGTCAACCTCGGTCTTCTTTGGCTTCATTAAGATATAGTAAATAGATATAAAGGTGAATTTCAACAATAGCTATAAGAACTAAAAGGAAATGTGTATTAAAAAAACATATCAGGAATATGAACTAAAAAACGTGTAAAAATTATTCTTCGACCGTTATTATGAACAATATTTTAGGATTGACTCAAAGTGTACTTTTTACAACTTGAAATATTGACTCACTACAAACTAAAATCCACAAAGTTACTTCAAGATAACGAAGGGAGGTGGGGGCACACATCCCTGCCTAATGGGTTTGGTTTTGAGGATAAAAAATTGTAGGTGGGATGATGCAACTGAGCAAATAAATCATACAAAGATGATACGAGTACCTGGTACACGCTTAATAGAAAGGGATAAAAAAGAATACTTGAATATTCCACTTACTTCTAAATAATTCCTTTTACAAATGTGAGAACTTTTTGGTCAGGGTTTGTTTTACGAAACAGTAAAAGCAATGAAGGGAATTCTCTTTAATCTTGATAATAAATAAAAAAGTTTTACTATACATTCAGTCAAGAAAGTATCGGGAATGGATGGTTTGTTTATGGTTCCAAATTCAATTTTTTGTTTTTTTTTGTTGTTGTTAGATTGGCACAACTGTTTTCCATTTTGGCGCGGAGTTTGAGTTGCATCTGTTATTTGGATTAAATACAGTGCTGTTTTTAGTTATATCATTGTAGTGTATATTGCGAATTTCATAATGGACAAAAACATCGAACAGTGTTTGTCTTAAATTTTGCATCGCTAATGGAATTTCGTGTTCGGAGTCACTGAAAATGTTACAGAAGGCTTACGGTGAATCAACTTTATCAATAAAAAAAAATTAAACCGCCTTCAAAAAAAACACTGAAAAGTATAAAATAACTATCCTTTACTAATCAAAACTCAAGTACAATTAAAATAACCTTATAAATACGATACACATACCTATATAGTTAAATTTGACAGTTACTGAAGTCGATGCCAAGCCCACCAAACTAATAGACTTTATGTTGTTGTACATTGATTTGGCACCGACTTCAATAACTGTCAAATTTAACTATATAGGTATGTGTATCGTATTTATAAAGTTAGTTTAATTGTACTTGAGTTTTGATTAGTAAAGGATAGTTATTTTATACTTTTCAGTGTTTTTTTTGAAGGCGGTTTAATTTTTTTTAATAAAAATTTTTTATTTCTCCCTTTTGAGTGGTCTTGACCTAAATAAATATTTAAGGGAGGTCTGCAATTAACTTCATTCTAATTCCGGAGCGCAACAATATACAAGAGAATCATCAATATAAATAAAGGTTATAACCAGGTCGTGTTATCTAGTGTATCTTCGAAGTCCAAGTTCCAATATCGGTGAAATGTAAATGGGACCACCTCTGAAGTATTACCTATCAAATTTAAAAAGAATTTTCGAAATCGGTTCATAAATGACGGAGTTATGAGGTAACAAACATACAAAAAAAAATACAAAAAAAACAAAAAAAAAACACCACAGACGAATTGAGAACCTCTTTCTTTTTTTGAAGTCGGTTAAGAACACGTGCTTATGAGTGGTACAAAGTGTTCAAAAGTGGTCGAGATGTGATGGAAGATTTGCCTCGCTTTGGTAGGCCATCGACGTCTGCAACTGAAATTAACATCGCAAAAGTGAAAGAAATAGTGATTGAAAATTCTCATTCAAGTTTCAGAGAGAGAACTTTCTGTGCCTCACGAGTCGATCCATACCATTTTAAATAATCACTTGGGTATGAAACATGTTGCCGTTCGGCTAGTCCCAAAAAACCTGAATTTTCTCCAAAAACTCAATCGCATAAGAGTCGCTGAGGACGTGCTAGAACGAGTCAATTCCGACCCACATTCATGAAACGCATTGTTACTAGTGAGAGATTTGGGTTTACGAGCTTGACATGCAAACTAGTCAACAAGTTTCGGATTGGCGCCTTCAAACTGAACCGAAACCGAACAAATCACGCCAAAGTCGATCAAAAGTCAAAGTCATGTTGACTGTTTTCTTTTACTATCACGGTGAAGTGCATTCGGAATTCTGGCCGGAAGGTCAAACGGTAAATAAAGATTATTATTTGGGCGTTATGCGGCGTTTAAGAGAGCAAATACGACGAAAAAGGCCAGATTTGTGGAATGAAAATTCTTGGATTTTGCACCACGATAATGCGCCTTCGCACAAGGCCATTGTGAACGAATTTTTGACCAAAAACTCAACAAATACCATTGAGCAACCACCTTATTAACCAGATATGGCTCCAGCTGACTTCTTTCTTTTTCCTAAACTCAAATTACCACTTCGTGGCACCCGTTTTCATTCGGTAGAAGACATAAAGGAGAATACGCGGCGAGCACTGAACTCAATTCCGGAAAAAGCGTTTAAAAAATGTTTTGAAGATTGGATTATTTGTTGGCGTAAGTGTATCGTTTCTGAAGGAGCATAATTTGAAGGTGATAAAATAAATTTGGATGAATAACCAACATTTCATGTATTATTGATCTTTTCCCGGTACTTCTTGACAGAGTAGTTAGTATATTTGAACATTGAACAGTTCAAGATATAACAAGAAAAATACGAGTTGGATTAAAAAAGGTTAGCGTCATTGAATAGCGTAATAAAAGTACAAAAGACTTATATTTAAAACCCTACTATATCCCAACTATATCTGTAATATTAATGTGGGTATCATAAACCCCCATGTAATTGTTGGGGTTTATGACACCCACGTTGATAATACACATCTAATGGTGCTAAAAATAAACCCCAATGTAATTGCTGGGGTTTGTGACACTCCGCATTAATATTAATGATGTAGTGGTGTCGCAAATAAACCCCACTACAGTTACTGGGGTTTACGAAACCCCGTTTTAGCATTACAAATGTAATAGTGTCAACAAATTTAGTAATTGTTTTGGAATTTGTACTCCACGTGGACTATTGTAGATTACATTTTAGAGATCAAAGAACTTTTAAATTACAGTTTGTTCATTTATTAACAAAATAGTCTTCTGAAAATTCATTTTCTTTAATCAAAAAGAGAATGAATAGGGTTGCTAGTCTTTTGAAGCGTTGTTCGACCAGCGAAGTTGTTTTGAGGTCCAATTATTGTTTAAATCGAATGCTTTTGATCAGAGTCATTGGATTGCTAATGTAACAATTTGCTTTGTACAATCAGTACAATACATATTCAATGTATGTACTAAGTTATTTATTAGAGAACGGAAAGTTATTAGAGTTGTACATATTATTCAATGTACACACTCGTTAAATATCAATATATGTTAATACATGAATATTTTCAAACTCATTACTATGGTCCAGTTCAATTCAATTTGCCAAAAAGGTAGACAATCCTTTTGATAACACAAGTATTATAAAATAATACAACGTTCACAATAAATAAAATTTATTAAATAATATATTTTTGATATTTACGTATAATTAATAGAAAAACTGAACTCAAGTAAAAAAATAACTTTATACATACGATACAAATATGTATATAATTAAATTTGACAGTTATTGAAGTCGGTGCTAAATCAATGTGCAATAACAGGAATGCTTTTTGTTTGGTAGGCTTGGTACTGACATCAATAAATGCCTATGTTAATTATACAGGTATTAGTATCGTACGTATAAAATTATTTTTGTACTTAACTTTTGATTAGTTAAGGATAGTTATTATGTACTTTTCAGTTTTTTTTGAAGTCAGTTTAATTTTTTTTTTAATTTTTCATGTATATGAAGATTCATTAACATCAGAACATGAATAAAAAGCCGATAATTTAATAAGATTTATATTTACATATATTACACGAGATTTATAGTTCTCTGCAGTGTTTTAATTAATTATATCTATAAAATATTAACCTTAACTTGAAAAATCTCATTTATTTCAGTTTGAAAGTACTTACACATACACTGTGTTACGTGATTAATATTAGTATCAATGATATCAAGAATATTAACATACGTTAATTAAACATGTATGTAAAGATATCGTACGTCATTTGTTTATCATTTTTTCTTAGATAAAGTGATGTATATTAATTACTTTAGCAAAGACAGTATCTATTATTTTATCTACGTCTGTTATATTTTTATAATGGAGAGAATCAAAATTTATTGTTACTTAATGTAAATAAAAGTTTAAGTAATTAGACTTAAATCCGACAAACTTCCTTGAATTCATTGTAATAACTCTGTAACAATTCCTTTATTCTTTGAATACATTGCCGAAGTGAACAGGAGAATAACGTGATTTTTGAACGTCATTACTAAAAAAACACTGACATTCTTAGGCGGCTCATCACGATGATTGTTTCACTGCGATGTATTAATTACTTAAGTATAACTAATTAATCTGTGCTTAAGCCTAAGGAAAGCCTTAATAGGCTTCCGACTTCGGATATGAATTCAAGAAATTACCGTTATTTCATTTTCTTTTATAGTTTTTCTTAGTCATATTTTAGTTTAGCTTTCATTTTTGTTTTCATTTTTAAATAATAATGCGTTATTAAATATATGGCTCTACATAGTATAATTGTACCTACTGTATGTTATGTTTTTGAAAGAGTCATCTACAGTTCTTGAATTTAAAATTATGAGAATTCTTATAAATTTTTTTTTGTCCTCTACTTTGTCGTATGACAGATGCTATACTGACTTAGTGCACAACGATAAAAATATTTCGACTTTGACGCAGGTTGTCCAAACGTCGACTGGCCTGAGTGGGCGTGGCTGGAGACCAGGCTAGCAACTCGGAGGCCTCCCGTCGAGTACATCGACCTCACCGACTGCACTTCTGTTACCGACGCTGGGCTATGCGCTTTACTCCACACTTGTCCTGCCCTGCAGTATTTATATCTTCGCAGATGCACTCTAGTCACTGGTATTCATTTCTTTTTCTAATTTATATTAATGACTTACCATCCCTCGTAAGAGATACTCATGAGATTGTATTGTTTGCTGATGATACTTCTTTATTATTTAAATTAAAAAGACAACTACTACTTCTTGACGATGTAAACAATGCTCTCTCTATAGTAGTGAGATGGGTCACAGTAAATAATCTGCTTCTCAATGAAAAAAAAACGAAATGTGTCAAATTTACATTACCAAATGTAAGACAAGTCAATACAAATATAAAGATTAGGGGTGGGGTGTTGGGCCCTGTAGAAAGTACGACTTTCTTAGGTATTACTCTGGATGCTAGGTTACAATGGGGTCCTCACATTTCGGGACTAGCGAATCGCCTCGGCTCTGCAATATATGCTATTAAAAAAATCCGTCATTTAACAGACATAACCACCGCTAGACTAGTATATTTTAGTTATTTCCATAGTCTTATGACATATGGCATCCTACTTTGAGGCAATGCCGCTGATATACATGCCATCTTTGTTTTACAGAAGAGAGCGATTCGTGCAATTTACAGGCTGGGGCCCAGGGTATCACTAAGGGATAAATTTAAAGAAATTGACATTCTAACTTTAGCGTCACAGTATATTTATGAAAATATAATATATGTAAAAAACAATATAACTGCATTCTTGAAGGTCTGTCATGTACATACATATAATACAAGAGGCAAGAATAACCTTGCACCGCATACTACTAAACTCCACAAGGTTAGAAACTCGTTTGTGGGTGTCTGTATACACTTATACAATAGGATCCCTGATGACATACAGAACTTACCTTTGAGTAGATTCAAAAACACAGTCAAGCGAAAATTGTGCTCTAAAGGTTATTATAAAATCTCGGATTATTTGAATGATAAGCATGCTTGGGATTAACCGCTCAGCCACCAAACCGATTATTTGTTATAAGTATATAATATAATAATTATGTAATAATGATTAAGATTGTTCATAAGAGCAACCTCTGTGTTTCTTGCACGTTATTCACAGAAGGAATACTGCATTAAGAAGTGTGGTAGATTTATAAATTATTATATAATTATGATATATAATTAGCAGACGGAAATGTCAAAAGCACTCGCATACCTAGGCGAAAATGTGTGAGGAGAATGATGAGATTTGAGGAAGCGAAAGAGGTGTGTAAGGACCGCGACTCGTGGCGCTCCGTCCTCTCTGACTACCCCGTTGGGGATACAGCGTGAAGTTATGTTAGGTTATGATATATAATTATGATCATGATACATAATTATATATCATAATTCTCGACGATTTCAAGTGTATTTTAAAAATACTTACGAAATAAAACATTTTTGACTTTGACTTTGGTAATGGAGATTTATTTTATCTTAAAAAAATGAGAAAGAACAAGCGACTGACTGAGGAAAGAAATTTATAGCTTATGCAGGTGTTGTTCATAGTATAGGATGCTGTACCTGCACAGTTAGTACGCACAGTAGAAAATAATCACTTATGAACGTTGCGGTTAAGCTTTTAATTTTGAACACTAGTAAATAATTACAAAAAGTTTAAAAAGATAAAATAATTTATATCAAAGATGACGCGTAGATGTGATGATAACTCGACGTGGTTAAAACAAACGAACAACATAGACATTCTTTTCTTGTCAATCTACATTCAAATTTCATCAGCCAGTTTACAACATACATGCCATGCATTGACCTACAAGACAAGCAATTGCAAACGAAATCTTTGTAACACAACGGACATCCCCACAGAAGACATCACGAGTTCATTACTTGAAATAAAGCACATAAATATTGTACGATATAACTTCAGTAAGCAATTTAATAATAAACGTATTTTTAATGAAGTGTTCAAACATTTAGCTCACGAATCAGACAACCTGTTCCGATAGTTGCATATGATCGACTAAATGAGTTGTGGCCAATTGACTACTATTTAGATGGGCAAATTTTTAGTTCTACGTTGCCAATCTTGTAGGTCAATGCTTACATGAGATAATTACCTCTTTGCTCTAACAATAGCGAAAGCGAATGGTAGTAAGTCAAAGTCAAAGTCAATTCAATTTATTCAAGTAAACCCAATTACAAGGTATTTTTGAACGTCAAATCTACTTTAGTTTACTTTAGTACTTTAGTTTAGTTAGTAGAAGCCAAGAGAAATGTGGCCAACTTGTTACTCCTTCCAAGGGCTAATTGGTAATAGTTTGGCGTGTAACGCCGTAACGCCGTCGTTGAAACCTCATGGCCTATTACTAATATATTAAACAAACTATTATATTATATTATTCTGGTGTTTGAAAGAGAAGCAGTATGTGTAAATGGAAAATGTCTAGAACAGATGAATGAAATTGTGTTTCTGGGGAGTGCGTTTTTGAGGGATGGAAGATGAGAGTTGGATGTGAAGAGACTGGTGCGGTGTTGGTGCCAACTTTGTTACGTACGTAACAAACGCTTTGGCTTGAGCAAACTTTGGTACGGTAGTGAGGCTTGGATATGCCCGAAATCGAGTAAAAGTATGAAAAATGCTGTGGAGATGCGGTCTCTCAGAAATATTTGCGGTGTCACGCTTGCGGACAGGATAAACAATGAAGAGATACGTAGTATGATAGGCTTGCACAACAGTGTTATTGTAAAAATGAAGAAAGGAATGCTTAGATGGTTCGGGCACTTAGAAAGAATGAGTGATGAAAGACTGACGAAGAAAATCTACAGAGCGAAAGTGAGAGGTAAAAGAAGCCAAGGAAGACCAAGACTGACTTATGAAGATCAAATAGCCAGAGTGTTAGCAGACGGAAATGTCAAAAGCACTCGCATACCTAGACGAAAATGTGTGAGGAGAATGATGAGATTTGAGGAAGCGGTGTGTAAGGACCGCGACTCCTGGCGCTCCGTCCTCTCTGACTACCCCGTTAGGGATACAGCGTGAAGATATGTATGTATGTATGTATGCAAACTATTTATACTAGCTATCTACGTGCTATAATTGTCATCTCATTGTAACGAGGCGTATATAAATTTCGCCGATGATTACATATTATCAAAGTCATGCAATGAGATAACAGAAATGTGTCAGCATAATAAAAAAAGCTGGCACAAAGATTAAGGTTAGAGTTTGAACTGACGAAAATGTCCAAAGCGTTCGCATGTATCACTGAATTCCTAACGAAATGCTACAAGAGATTATTCAAGGATGACAAAAATATTTTATGTAATAACAGCTTCAAAGTAAAATACTGGCTGTATTTAGCTAACACGGTTATGTATCTTTTCAAATTCTCTGTCCTTGTTATTATAAAATGTCTCTTCTCTTTACATATGTACGTAATAAATAATGTGCGGGCTTCATTATAACATAATATTGTTATTTTCGTTCAGATTGTTTTCAGTGTTAATAATATATGACGAAAAAACAAAGGCATTGTTGTATTAAAATCATCGTTGCTTTAACCCTTAATCTGATATAGAATATGAAACTAGTGGTGTAACGTAAAACATTTTCCCAAAAGTATTGAACGTGAAGTACGAAGCGAATTATCTTTTGAATATTTCCCTAAATAAACCTTTATAGTTTCATTATGTATGTCTGTCTGTATATCTGTTTGTCTGTCTGCATGTCACAGCAGATTATTCCATAATACATACATACATGTCTTCACGCCGCATCCCTAACGGGGTAGTCAGAGAGGACAGAGCGCCAAGCATCGCGATCCTTACATACTTCTTTCGCTTCCTCAAATCTCATCATTCCCCTCACACGTTTTAACCTAGGTATGAGAGTGCTTTTGACATTTCAGTTGTTATTCTATCATCTTTACATGAACTGAGTTGAAATTTGATACGGAGGCATTAATTGGTGGTAAAACCAGAAATGAGGTAATTCGCACTCATTATATTTTTTAAAATTTTATTATTAAATATTACTAAATTAAATTGATTACATATTATTAAATTATATTTCTACTTTATCCGAAATATTTATGGAGTCCTGTGTTAATATAGACGCGGTTATATTTACAGTTCTTTTAACACTTGGCTTAGGTATGCACAATACATGTAGATATTATAGATGCTTGTGTCGTAATAATAAACAGTATTAGGGAAATCGCGTCATCTTCATCAAAACCGTAATGTATGAAGACGAAGGCACAGTGCGAAATAATTTTTTAATAATTTTAATTCTAGGACACCGCCTATTGGTTGACCCACAAAATCAAAGTCTATGGGGAGAGCTACTCGTATAATGTATAAGTAATACATATTTGTAGGTAATATGTCTCAACAGAAAAGAAATTTTGTTAAAAAGCATTCTAATGTATGGTACGTACTTCTTTTAACATGTATTGTT
This sequence comes from Zeuzera pyrina, assembly GCA_907165235.1. NCBI lineage: Eukaryota > Metazoa > Arthropoda > Insecta > Lepidoptera > Cossidae > Zeuzera > Zeuzera pyrina. The sequence goes on along the minus strand of OU015638.1, from coordinate 17,575,903 downwards.
CAATTAAATGAAGCTTAATCAAATTGGTTGGAAATGGACTTTGCCTATATGAATTCACACCATATCCTAATAGGGATAGACAAAGCATTAATGGGGATTAAATAGTCTCCGAAATAATTGGTCGCGACTTTGCGAGAGATAAACAGACACACAGACGGTCATCGAACTAACTCCAAAAGTGTTCCCTTTTTACAATTTTGTAATGAAACACTAAAATCATTGGTTCTTGTTGTTTCGAGATAAATGTAATATGTAAACGAAATACCGTTGAATAATATTTTATTTTGAAACAAAAAAAACGTGGAATGTTTGACGGCTATTACAAAGCTACGTTGTTGGCAGGATAATGAAACTTCAAAAGGGACTTTGTAGAATATCACCGCAGTTTCATTTGGTTTTTTTACGTATTTCTCACAGCCAGCAAATATATACAATATACAATTTATACTTAATTTCATAAGTAAAACGAAATATCTTTAAACGTTACATAACATATACAATTTTAGGACAGCAACAAAATTTGCGGCCATACTCCCGAGTACGATTTTGTTGTCTTGTACTTTTACTAACTCACATACTTTGAATAAAATATGTCGAATGCATATGCGAATGTATATGTACATATGTAATGTGTACGTGCAATGTATGTTCGTTTGTGTGTGTGAGTAGGTTCAGAAAATGTTCCTTAAAATAGAATTGACATCGCTGTGCAATATCGATCTCGATGCTCGATGCAATTCGATGCGCGATCAACAATCGACGAACACATGAGAGACATGGCAGATCGGCGGGATTATTACCAAAAAATTTGCAGACAGCGACAGCTACGCGATCACTATGCGACCGGTGACCAATTGTAATAAAAAATTGGTATGATATACGACGATTGCGTATCTATTATTCTATGACCATAAAACCCACTTTTCGCGGTTGTTTTAGTGCCACTATACAAATTACATTACCATATTCTCGTTTTGACAGCAGATATCGCGCGATATTGGTTATCGCAGTCTGCAAGTTACGTAACAAGCGTGCGGCAAGCTTATTACCTAACTTGCAGTCAGCATGCGACAGCTAAATATCGCGCGATATCTGCTGTCAAACGAGAATTCGTGTAATGTACAGATCGCTTCGAAAATGTCCGAAACAAATGTGCACTCAATTGAATATTTGAGTGCACTTCTGTTTAAGTAGTATTCGAAAACGCTGACAACGAAAATGTTAGTGCTCCTTCAAAATTAGTAAAAACAACATCTAGAACTCTAAAAAAATTATTATTATTTTCAGTTAACAAATTAAATAATATTATTTACGTGTTCATTTTTCGTTATAGTAATAATGTTACATAGCTCTTTTTTATTAAATTCGTAATCATATTTTTAAATATTGCGTTACGATAGGTATATGTCTTATCCTTGTCACTTTCACGTTACTAATCAAAATGACGTAAGTAGCAATGCAAATAGATTATGTCAATTATACTTTATGTACGAGACGTAAGATATCATTATAAATTTTTTTTTTGTTTCACTGTCATGCAAGAATCGTTTACGAGCTTTTATAACCTCATGGTTTGACAGTAAGGTTTACTTTAGTTTTTAATACTATACTACCGACAATACTTTACGATATTAAAAATATATACGTCAATTCGGACAATAACTTGTTTAGAATTTACAGGAAATTGTGAATCTAGTTCTTTATTTTTAATCGAAGGTTAAAGTATAGAAACTTCTGTATTAATTATTGTCATTTCATTGTTGTTACAGATGCAGGAGTTCGGTGGATACCATCTTACTGTGCGCTGAAAGAATTAAGTGTGTCGGACTGTACAGGGGTCACGGACTTTGGTCTGTACGAGCTGGCGAAGTTGGGTCCAGCGCTTCGGTATCTCTCTGTAGCCAAATGTACTCAAGTGAGTAATTCTGCTTCGGTAGTGTTTTAATGCATTTACTTGCGAACCTAATCTTATTCGGTAATAATAGTTAGTTTTATGTTTAATATAAACATACATATGAATATGTTCACGCTGTATGTTTAGTTTTTTTCTCATTCAATCATAAGTAGGTAATAGACCATATTGGCTTCTCAAACCAAAAAATACGAATATCTTGTAAATGAAACATCAAAATCAGAGCTTCCATAACCTTTTTAGTGTCATTTCACTTGGTTTTAACACAACTCACTCTATGGAAAGCCAAAAAATGTTTGAGTGCAGTTTTTAATATGGAAGCATGTTTAGTTTCAGGTCATGGTAGGTTAGTTTACTGTTTCTTAAATTATAAATGAACAACTGAAAATTAGATTTATTTATCATGAACACAAAGTGTTTTATTTACATTGAAAGTTACTGGACTTTTGAATAACGGGGATAATCTCTCTGTCACTTCGAGTGATGGGCAATAACACTATGAATTTGTAATGTTATACCAGATTAATTAGTTACTAATGTAATACGTTCGAAAGTCTATTTCCTTCTAGCTTATCCACGCTAATGTAGTTTAAAAGGCAATAATACGCATATTACTTACATGTATCGTAATGAATTACACACATATCTTCACGCTGTATCCCTAACGGGTTAGTCAGAGAGGATGAAGCGCCTAATGTCGCGGTCCTTACATCTTTCGCTTCCTCAAATTCATCATTCTCCTCACACATTTTCGTCTAGGTATGCTAGTGCTTTTGACATTTCCGTCGGCTTATACTCTGGCACTTGTACAAAACTTTGTTTATAATTTTTAAATTTCATTTATTTTAATGTAATGTATGAATTATGATTGTTTCAAGAAAAGTCAATTAGATTATTGATGGACTTTAATACCCTAAGTAATTCCCAATGTGTTTTTATAAGATTCCAAAACCAAAGAGTACCAAAGGAGACCTATTACTAAGCCTACGCTATTTATCCATTAGTTTATTCTACCTTTAAAGTCGGTTTTTTTCAACAGTTATACGTAACCAGTTGAAATTTTCGCAGAATACGTGTTATTATTGCGAATATTCTCACAAACATTACATACAAAAAATAGAGTTTGACACTTTTGTTTTTACTTCATCATAAAAATGCCAATACATGTAACCGTCAAACTTGGTAAGATTATAAATGAAACTTTAAAGTAAAACAATAAATAATAAAAACCGGTCAAGTATGATTGGGACTTGTGCTAAGGATCTCGAACTGAATTGAAGAAAACGCGAATTTTATTACATAATGTACATAACACAGATATATTAGTAGGTACATACATTGTGTGGAGTTACAGAACCCTCAGTGCTCGAGTCCGATGCGCACTTGCTCGTTATTGCTTTTCGTAATAGTCTATGAACTTTTATTTCTCTAGGTTTCAGATTCAGGTATACGTACTCTAGCTAGGCGGTGTTATAAGCTGCGTTATCTCAATGCAAGGGGTTGCGGCGCGTTAGGGGATGACGGGGTGGAGGCAGTAGCGAGAGGGTGCTCGAGATTACGGGCGCTGGATTTAGGAGCCACTGATGTATCGGAGGCTGGTTTGCAGGTAATATTTTTAACCCATGCCGTTGTATCTATACTTATCTGTGATGTCATTGTTCTGTAAATATGCGTATTAAACGTAATATACTTTATTGAAAACAAAAAGGTACATACAACGTTAATATTTACAAACTTAAAACTATACCATATCTTAAATAAAAGACTTCCTCAAAGTTGCCGTTTAGAAATCTGTCATTGATTAAAGTACTCAGCAGACTGGCAGCATTGCCTCTTTGAATATCCAAACTGATTCGTTGGCGGAAGAAGCTGCCAGCCCGACGGTCACCCGAAGCCTCGACCAGTCTCTTACAAATATCCGAAACCAGTCGATGGGCTTCGGGGCCCCAGGGACCCAAAGTTTTGACTGCAAAGGGCGCAAATATGAAACTCTCAGAGAGAGTCGCATACTTACATCGTATAAACTATTAAGAAGAACAGAATGTGCGTAAAATGGGTGACATATTGTTTTGTAATCACCGAAGCGTATTATACATACCTAGATACATATCTAGCCGTACGAATGCCGGCCGGCGCATGCCCTTGCGCCGCATAATGTATAATTATAATAAGTATCATCAAGAATTAGATATCTCAACGCTGTCATGCCAAAAATTTAAAAAATCTGTTTTGGATTTAATTGTCAGACAATAAAGGCACAACATATACCAGAACTTGTCTCCTGTTTGTAAGATTTTTTTTTCTTTATCTTTCAAAATTCAAATTTAAATACATATTATTTATAATTCACATTAAAAATAATAATAATAATAAAAACATAAAATCGCTTCATCTAAATTCTAAATGGTACTTCGGCACGTTAGTAACCTGTGAGTGACGCTGTGGGTTGTACATTTATTGTTCCTGTTGCTAATATAGAAATTGTCTGTAATTTAATGCACTTCTGTTTGTCATTCCAAATAAAATAAAATAAAAATAAAATATCTTCATGCTGTATCCCTAACGGGGTAGTTAGAGAGGACGGAGCGCCAAGCGCTGCGGTCCTTGCATACTTCTTTCGCTTCCTCAAGTCTCATCATTCTCCTCACACATTTTTCGCCTAGGTATGGGAGTGCTTTTGACATTTCCGTCTGCTAACACTCTGGCTATTTGATCTTCATAAGTCAGCCTTGGTCTTTTTTGGCTTCTTTTACCACTCGCTTTCGTTCTGTAGATTTTCTTCGTCAGCTTCAGCGTATTATATTTTATGATATGTGGTCACCTTTCCGGTGCACATTTTGTGATAAGTGGTCACCTCTCCCTAGTACATTTTGTATTATGTGGTCACCTCCCCATAGTATAATTTATGTTACGTGGTCGCCTCTCCGTTGTACAGTTTGGAATATGTTGTCATCTCGCCGTAGTAAATTGTGAAATAATGACAATATTATGAAAAGTTATACATATACCATACTTCCCTCTAGCTACGTGCAATATACGCGTATGGTGATGAAAATCGATATGTTTTTAGAATGCCGTAGCTTAAAGGGTTCAACGAATCTGTACAAGATTACTAATCTGTCCGTTCATGTGACGTTGTCGATTTTCGGTAAATATATCTATTTAATATTTCTATTTATTACCCATGTATTTGCACTAGCTAGTATTTTAAAATATTTCTAGGAGAATTAAAGAAGAATAATGTTGTTCATAAATTAAATACTACAAATAAACACGAGCTACGTCTGTATAAAACATGTCTCCACAGCATCAGTAACATTTTTATAGGCCAATGTATTCGCTTTTAGAATAAACTCCCCAGTTCAACAACTACCAATAAGTAAAAAAAAACACAAAACGTCTGAGTATTTAGATACACATTGTTGGGATCAAAGTGTCTCAATTTCTAGCAATTAAAATTAGGACAATGATATTGAAAAAGGACTATTGCGATTTATGACAGATATTGAAGTCAGAAAGCGATTGCAAACAATCAAGTAAAATGATTTTATTTGAAGCCGAAAATTGGGTATTCGAAAACAGAATAATTTTAACAATGGAAATGCTGAAAAGAATAAAGCTATGTTTTTTTACAGTCAATATAATTACGCAATTAGGTACTTAGAGTGTAATATTGATATAGCATTTGAAAAAATTTTTTTTAAATATGTGAACAAAACGTTGATATAAATCCTAACTTTTATAGTTTATGGATTAAATATAACAAAAGTTCGGGGTCAGAAATTAATTTTAAATACCTACCAAATATCGTTCGGAACCCTCTGTGATCGAGTCGAACTCGTAGTCGACTATTTTTATATAAAATTCAACATTTTCTGAATTGAATATATAAGTAGATTGCGTGAAGGAGGTTATGAACAATTCCATGAATTCTTTATTGCAGATCCTCGCAAGATGCTGCCCCAACTTAAAGAAATTGGCTTTACGAGGCTGCGAGTTGATTGGAGACGACGGACTTGAAGCCGTAGCGTATTACTGCAGAGGGCTAACGCAACTCAACATACAGGACACGCCTGTAACTCTTAGAGGATACAAAGCTGTCAAGAAATATTGTAAGAGATGTGTAATTGAGCATACCAATCCCGGCTTTTGTTGAAATCTCTACAACTACAACGTGCAATAAATTTAACTTAAAAACTAAAGACATTTTATCCATTTAAATTATTTCAAATGTGTGTTATATTAAAAAGAAAATCGCCTTACCCAAAATTATTAAGGATTCCATAATTTTAACCACGTTTACAAACTAACTTTATGAAACATAATATAAAGAAATCAGATGAGAACTATTAGTTGGATATATTTCAATCGAAGTTGCATAAATTGTATTATTATAATTTAAATTTCACTTTAATGCCCGCCACACACGATCAAGTATACTTGATCAAGCTCGTCCAATTTGCATGAAGCGGAGATTGTATCAAGTAAATATTTGCTTCAGGGGCGTCATGCCAAACAACGCTTCATGCCAATTGAACGGGCTTGATCAAGCATACTTGCTCGTGTGTCGCGGACATTAGCCAATGTTTGTTCTTATCTTTACTTATGATAAAAGAGAGAGCGGATTTTGTAAGTTTGTATATATGGACGATAATCTCCGGAACCACTACACCTATATGAAAAATTATTCACAATTTGAAAAGTACATTATCCTATATATAGCTATATATTACGTAATCAACCCCGTCGAAGTCGTGACAGGGCGCTATGAGAAATAAATAACTTTAATCTGGTCGCATAAGTTACTACAAATGAATACAAACATTGCGTTATGCGTAATAAAGTAGATATTTGATCCAATTATTTACTACACAACGTACACAGTAGAGATCGCATCGATGTGTGTTAGCGTGCTATGTTCGAATGTCCACAAATGGCTCATTTAAACGGAATTCATATTTTGTGTAATAATTAACACTGAGCTTGTATAAATTAAATTGATTAATTCTATACACTTAAAATAAAATATTATTTGATTGGCTTTTTAGTTAATTTTGTTACACGAAGTTTGGAGAATCTTGATTTGTCCATGTTGCTTAAGATACGTTCACGTTTCAAGCAGTCATCATTGTTGTCTGTGGATATGTACCGTGGACTAATAACGCAACTTCCATTGACTTAAAATACATATCACTCGTGTGAACACTACGCTAACGTCGTGTTATTTTGTATTCGAGATGGATAGAGCATCAGTGCGCAACAAAATCAAGCGTACACATTTGGATTTACAGATGCCAAAGTCAATCTAAATATGTATTAGATTGCTACCACGTTTCTTATAAGAAGTCCTATTTCTAAACCGATTTTTAAAGCGTGGAAAGAAGCTATTATATAAATACTATATTATATATTTTCGTTTGTGTCTTAGATTGGTATGAAAATACATAGCAATTTGGCATATACGAGTCATCGATGCCTGTCAAACAGAATAATTTTTACAATGGAAATGCAGAAAAGAATAAAGCTATGTTTATTTAAAATCAATGGAAATCGCGCAATTAGGTCCTTAGAGTGTAATATTGATTTAATATTCGAAAAGACATTTTTGAAATGTAACGGGCGTCCCAAAATCAAGATATACAAGAGAATCATTGATATAAAGAAAGTTTATAACCAGGTCGCGGTTTTTGGCGTTATTTGGTATAACTTCGAAGTCCGAGCTCCGATACAATTGAAATTTAAATGGGATCACCTCGAAAGTATATCCTTTCAAACAAAGAAAAAAATTTTGAAATGGGTCTACAGTTAACGGAGTTATCGGTGAACACACATAAAAAAAAACAGACGAACATGGACCCTCCTCCTTTTTTTGAAGTCTGTTAAAAATGGAGCGCTACGCGAAAGAACAGCGCGTTTTCATTGTTGAACAACATTTAAAAAATTATGAAGATTTGGCATCAACCGTTCGCAATTTTCGTGTAATATTTTATACTTGGTGATACTTGGCCATACTTGGTCGGATTGATTGTTCGAGTGTGAAGAGATTATTTCAAAAATTCAAGGAGAGCCTTTAGATTTTTTTCTAGAATTTTTTAAAGTCATGTCAACAAGTCTACGTCCACCTTAGGCTTGAAAGAGGAAATCGAGCGTCGTATCAACGAAATTCGGCAATATTTATGCAAAACAGTCATAAAAAATTCGACAAAGAATTGTGTAAGTTCCGGCAAAGCCTTGGAGACCATTTACCCGATATGCTATTCCATACCATACCCTATACAGCATACTTTATGAAACAATAAAAAAAATACAATGTTATTAAAAACCTATAATTTCCATCAATATAATAATTCATTAATAATTCCTTCTTGCGTAAATTTTCGGACACCCATCAAATAAACAAAATACAAAATGCGAGATAATTAAAATAACACGTCCTATTCAATTATAAAGAAAATGATAACACAAAAACAACATTTTCAAGTACAGATGTTATAAAAAAATATTATATTTCAAGGAAAGATTCAGGGTATCTTTTACTTTGAACGTCTTTACGATTCCGTCAGAAAGACATATTCAAAACAAGCTTGCCTTAGAAAATATGTAATACTTTTATAATAAAAATAACAGAATTCCTTGAAAAATATATTTTGTATGTCAATGGATTTATTAAAGAGCCTTTATTTCATATTTTATTTATATCTTGGAAAGAGGGAAATTCACGAAGGATCGTAAATTTTATTGAATCGTAAGAACGCCGATATGAAATGCTTTGGCTCTAAAAAGTTCCTATTGAATAAAAATTTCGTTGCTTGTATTGTAATCGGATTAAAAAATAATTTGAAACTACATAGTTAATTCAATGTCGTAGTTCAGAACGAATCGTCGTTTTGATTATAAGCCGCGCCAATAATAAAATAAACTAACAATAACAGTATGCTACCTAGTCTGTTGCAACGAAAAATATCATTTAATTGCTACAATAACAAAAATATAGGAAAAAGTGTCTAAATATGAGCAAGTAGTGATTTAACCTTATATAATATCAGTTTTACAGGCCATACAGTTGGGCGATACCTTTGACTGTGCTTTTGACGTCGAGCGTTGCCGCCGCCATATAAGTACTCTTGCTGCCATACGTAGATATGCAAGGGTTGTCAAAAATGTAAATAAAGTGATTGTTATTATAAAGTAATCATTTATTAACAGCAATACGTGTATGAACAGCACAGCACACATCAAAAAATTAAAATGTCTATTAAAATATTTGTTAATAAAACGTTGACAGGAAAAAAAATATGTTTTACGACACGTCTTTTATTAAGTTTTCATATTTATATACCCTACACGATTACGTAAAGAAAAAAACTTTTGGAACCCCTTCTGCCCCCGAAAGTAGAATCATTAAAACAAAAATTAAGCGTTTTCGAAATCGTATCTGTAAATGTGCCTTTAATTGCTAAAACTATGCCGAATTTTGACTTTTTATGTCTAGGAGTCTCTGAGAAAAAGCTTGTGATAGACAGGCATACTAACTTTAATCCTTGTTGTTTCGTTGTCGAATTACATTCGTACAAAAAACGACTTGTTCTCCATTATATTTAGTGACCTTAGTAAAATTTTCTGAACACTGTTTAAAAATATTTTAAACACGACTGTATTCAACCCTCGAGCGCGGTACCACAAGCTAAATGTGTTTGTAGTATGCGACTCGCAGCGCCCACCTCCTTGCTAGTTTCTATGCGCAAATACATTCTTTGCTCAGCGGTATGGCTTATAAAACTGTGATAATATTGTGTTAGTTAAAATCTCATACAACAAGCAACATTTTATGTACTTTAAGAATGTATTGAACACGACTTATAATGCTAAAGAACTGCAGCTATTTTTTTCTCGCATTTTCCTAACATGTATAATTATATAAAATTTCGAATTATTTTTCCGATTACATTTACAATATTTTATGAATTGGTTTATTTTCAGTCTTGCCAGATTTTTTTTAATTTATTCTCTAGCTTTATGTACTTCGATTGTCGTCTGGAAGAAAAAATGAAAATGTATAAAAAATTAATTTACAAAATGTAGAAAGATAATTGACGTCGTGTTTTGTAAAAATTGCTTTAAATAATTAGCAAATAGTACGAAAAATTATATGTATAGTTAACAACAATTATTTACTAGTAAATATGCAATTTTATTATTAGTTTTTTCTAATTTATTTCAAATAAGTTCGAAACTAAGCTTAAATGTGTACAGAAATGTTTTTATTTCGCCAAATTTGTAAATATGCAAACATTTGTAAAATGAAACATTGTGAAAGTTGTTAGTTTCTGAGAGTTTAGTGCCATAGTCATAACGAAATAATTGTTCTACAAGTGGTTATTGAAAACCTTATTACTTACATTACAATTAAAATAAAATTGTAATAATTTTACTTTAGACACAATGCAATATTCCAATCATCATTTTTCTATTAAATAACAAAATATGTTAAGTAGATATTTGTTTGCTGATGTACGTGGTTTTAAACAATAATATAAAAATATGTATGGAATACGAGGCTGTATTCCGCGCCAAATAATGTATGATACCTATTACGTATATTATATTAGTGATGGCAAGTATACATTATACTCGCTCTATACATAATTATTTTAAAATTACTCATAAAAATGTCTGATTAATGCAGTACAGACACTTTACATCGTAACCGGTTTTAAGCAGCAGTGACGTAGTTAGGGTTGCCTGTACCGATACTGGGAAGACTCATTAGCTCTCCTCGATACGTGACACTATGAGGTAGCCGGGGAGAGTCTTCTTCGAGACGTTATTCGAAACATCTCTAGGGGGAATTAGAAGATCTTTGGGTACCACAACGTGTGTCGAGAACGATCATTGTAGGACTTTTAATGGCTAAAATCCTACATAATCCAGTCTTACTTGCCTAAGGAGTCCCTTGCTATAACACTGTTTGACGCGGATTATAAATTACATTTGTACGATAGTTATAGATATTTTATATTTAAATAACAAAATCTTTAAAAGATATTGTCAGTAGTGTGAATTATAATAATTGATTTGCCATTGTTGTTTTAGTTTTCGTAATTAAATTATAATTTTAATATTAATGTGGGTGTTTTTTTATTTCACCTTTACACTGAATGTACCTATGTATATTAGAAAAATCACAGGGGTGTTATAAATAACTAACAGGAGTAAAAGTAATGATTTCTACTATTTTATCTGTGTGTTTGGTGGTTGGTGGTTATTTAACCTAAAATTTTTAATAAACACACACAGATACATATACACACACACCTACACACATATTCTGACACACATATTCGTACATCCGCAAGTACGTACATTTACAAGTCGCCATACACTAAATTTTTATTTTATTTTATTTGATACACAATACAGTTACAAGAACTTACATGCTAAAATTACATTCTGTTTCAAGGTCTTTGACATTCTTGTGACCAAATTTTGTGTGTACACCGTGCATTAAACATAATATAGTTACCAGTTACAGCAAACAATGACAAACATTAACTGATCAGTATACAAAACTCGCAGACTGAATTAAAATCACTAAATTACATCAAAGAGAAAAACAAAAAAAAGACAATTCAAATACAATCTAAATAGCGCCTGACACTGGCTCTAAACGCATCCAGTATATCTAAATAATTGTTTGCTCGAGAGAAATCGTTGTATAGAGTGCCCATTTTGTTTAAAGAACCATACAAAGCGGCATTTATGGTGACCGGTGACGTATGGAACACCTTAGGCTGACGTGATTTGTAGTTAAATCATTCTTTTAGCACGGTTATTTGGCACTTAAAATAATGTACGTACATGTCAATAATCATAACATGAAACAACTGTTTGTCGCTACGTAACTCATATTAGTCATTAAGGGTGGCTTGCAATAACTGTTTAACCTTGATTTAAGGATTTGACATCTCTCTTGTACCAACTATTAAAATAGTACTATTAAAATAGTTGGTGCAAGAGAGATGAGAGATGAGAGTTGTTGCAAGCGAGATGTCAAATCCTTAAATCGAGTTTACATAGTTGGTGCAAACCATCCTAAGAAATGTAAAACATTTCACAGGACTTTTTGGCGGGAACGGGAGAAGTAAGGTTGTCATTTTATTTAGATTTTCTATTTTTGACATTTTTGGGAGTTTTAAAGTACAACGGTGATAGTATATTGTGTTTTAAAGCTCTGTGCAAGTGAAAAGAATGGAGTAGGTCTAAATAAACATGTGTAGCTGAAGTTTTCGCGCTGTTCCAAGAATTCCTGTAAAACTTCAGTAAAGTCTATTATCACTTTACTGGAGAAGTTTTAACGTTTTTATAACGATTCTACTTATACTATTACAATACGTGACATTGGCAAATGTGTTAATCGCCATGCCATGAAGAAAGAAAAAAAAAAACATTTCACAGCGACTAATTTTAACTCAAGAGGATCCTAGTTATCCATAACACGGGGTATCCTATTGTGGAAGTATATCAAATCTGTTGTACATTAATAAATAAGTATTCCGTTTAATTTTTTTACAATATTAGGATTGAACTTTTAATAGTATACACATGTAAATTATGTATGATCCAATAACTCTTAACGAGAACGTACAAGAAATAACAACATAAAAAACAAAAAATATCCAAAAACACTAGAAATTAACGTGATTACCTTTTATTTGGCGTGACATTTCGGCCGAGTTGTATCGACCGTGCTCTCAAGCATACTCAACTTAATAAATTAAGGATGGCTTGCACAAACTATTAAAACTCGATTTAAGGAGCTCACATCTCCTCGCATTCCAACTATCGAATAGTTGGTGCAAGCGAGATGTCAGTTCTTAAATCGAGTTTAAACAGTTAGTGCAAGCCACCCTAAGTTTAGTTAATTTATCGTGTTTTAGATATTTTATAATGCAACGCGAAAGTTTAAACTTTACATACAAAACATCTTGACACATAAAAATCTACATTAATGTCATAAACGGAAAGTGAGAATTTTGTGAGTTCGTACTGTTATAACGGAATTCCAATTTGTCTTTTTAAAAAAACAGTTAAAATAGAATTAAATTCACTTAAAAAATCAATTGTTATCTATTTAAATTATGGGGCAGGCCCGTTTAGTTTGGAGATCGGAATAGGACTGACTGTCCGAGTTGTATCAAGAGTCGAGCAAATTGAAGGAGTGCAGAATAGGTGATGACTAAGTGATATTACTTGGAGACAGAAGATATAACATCTCCCCCAACTAGGACTAAACTTCGGGCTTTATTGCGAAGTTTAGGAAATCGAAAATTTTAGAAGATTCTTCGAATGCAAGAAACTGGAGTTGGTGTTACGTTATTGCATTGTGTTACTTCTTCTATTTCCATACAGGATTCAGATGGAATAGGTTGTTCAGGGGGGGGATCTGGTTTCAAGGAAGCTTGGGGACTGCCCTTACATCTACAATATTTGTTTGTTATTCTAAAGCTAAGATAAATGACAATAATTATGAATAGTATACTTATAATTGATATCGAATAGTGTGTTCCGTATTTAATTATGTGCGCCTTATTTATAATGGCATCAACGTCACTCAGTGAGGATTTCAGAAATATTTCCTTTTCTGAATTTAAATTGTCTAAGTCTAAATTTTGCAGATTAATCGGGAGCACATTATTCGCTATCTCATTCTTTTTAACTATATCACAAAAAGTTTCATTTATTAAATTAAAACTCGAAGCAATTGATAATGGTGAGCTAATATTCTTCACATTTCGTTTCGACATGAGTCGCATATTTTTACAATGTGCCGTACATTGGTAAGGAATATTAAGTACACCTGTACCTAATATTGCAACTTCAAATAACTTTTCGTTTAAGCAGTCTATAGAGATTTTATTCTGTTGCGATTTATTGTATTATTACTTTACTAATTATTGTACAAATAGCCATTTATTGTCCGTTAGTGGTTTCCAAATATCTAGATTGCCATAAACCATCTTCGTTCTGCATTGAAGAGGGACCTTATTGTTGGCGCGTGCTATTATCTCGCTCTCACAGTTAGGGTTAACATCAGAAGAAAATATGATGGGTATTTCACATATCATTTGTTGTGAGTCTAGATGTTTGCATTTTCAACGGGGTAGTCAGAGAAAACGGAGCGCCAGGAGTCGCGGTCCTTACACACCTCTTTCGCTTCCTCAAATCTCATCATTCTCCTCACACATTTTCGCCTAGGTATGCGAGTGCTTTTGACATTTCCGTCTGCTAACACTCTGGCTATTTGATCTTCATAAGTCAGCCTTGGTCTTTCTTCCTTGGCTTCTTTTACCACTCACTTTCGCTCTGTACATTTTCTTCGTCAGTCTTTCATCACTCATTCTTTCCAAGTGCCCGAACCATCTAAGCATTCCTTTCTTCATTTTTACAATAACACTGTTGTGCAACCCTGTCATACTGCGTATCTCATCATTGCCCATCCTGTCAGCAAGCGAGACACCGCACACACTTCCGAGAGACCGCATCTCCACAGCATCCAACATACTTTCACTCGATTTTGGGCATATCCAGGCCTCACTACCGTACAACAAAGTTGGCACCAACACCGCATTGTGGATGGCCATTTTAGCAGTGTTAGATATATTCACACTACCCACTAATGCGGACAGAGCACCGTTCACTTTATTGCCAGCTGCTAACCGTCTCTCCACATCCAACTCACACCTTCCATCCCTCGAAAACGCACTCCCCAGGTACACAATTTCATTCACTTGTTCTAGACATTTTCCATTTACACAAATCACACATTTCGTTTGTACCGCTTCTCTTTCAAACACCAGAACCTTAGTTTTGTTCACATTCATTTTCAATCCTTTTATTTCACAATCTTCTTTCATGCACGTGACTAGTGTCTGCAACTCTGCTTCTGATGGTGCTATTAGCACAGCATCGTCAGCGTACAATAGGCAGTTTACTACTGTGTCACCACATCCCATACCACTCATATTACCTTTCAATCTCTGGAAGCAACTGTCCAAATACAGCACGAATAGCCAGGCAGACATCACGCAGCCCTGTCTGACACCAGAACAGACTTCAACCAGGGCGACATGTCCCCGTCTATCCTTACATAGGCTCTGTGGTCTCGATATAATGACCCCACAGCCTGCAGTAAGGAGCCCTCCACGCCATATTGAGGCAGAAGACTCCACAATTTCTTCCGCACTACTCTATCGAATGCTTTTTCTAGATCTACGAAATCGCAGAAAACTTTCTGGCTTATAGCCAGAAACCTTCCCACAATAACGCGAAGCGAGAAAATCTGATCCATGCAACCCCTACCGTTCCTGAAACCACCTTGCGCCTCCCACAAATATCTTTCTGAAACGCTTTTCATACGTTCAGTCAATACCTTAGTATAGACTTTACTCGCTAAGCTGACCAAGCTGATGGCCCTATAGCACGCACAGTGGAGATAGGAACCTTTCCCTTTATATAGAGGTACTATGACTGCCGTGCGCCAGTCCTCTGGAACCTCCCCCTTCTGCCAACAAAGGTTGCAGAGTGCACAGAAGGCATCCCAGATCCTAGGACCACCATACTTGATCATCTCAGCAGTCACCTCATCAATTCCCGCAGCCTTTGCAGATTTCAAACTTCTTATCACTTTCTCAATCTCTTTCATACTAATGGCTTCCTCCAGTCCCTGGCCCGAGTGTGGCAATTCATTAGAGTCGCTCTCAGTATCAGAGACGGAGTCGCCACTCTCATACAGTTCTCCATAGTATTCACTCCATCGCTGCAGAACATCCTTTTTATTTGTAAGCAGGTTGTTTTCTTTCGAACGCACTTTATTCATTCTGCAAGGTGCCGGACCACTTCGGTACTTACGTACTTCTTTCCAAAATAATTTGGAATTTTTCTCGAAGTTGTCCGACATCTTGTATTCATCTAACACCCTACACCTTTCACGCTTCTCTTTCACTAGTGCCTTCGTTTCTGCTTTCTGCAGCTTATACCTGTCTTTCATCAAATTTTTCATACCACAGTCATTAGTAGCAAGGTAGTCTCGCCATGCTTTCTTTTTCTTATACACAGCCACTTTCACCTCATCATCCCACCACACATCACGCTTTTTGCCGTTCCCAATCTTATTCATTCCACACACTTCTTTCGCAGCCTCAATCATACTATCTCTAAGGTTCTGCCAACATTTTTCAACATCCTCGCTCATCACTTTCAATCTATCATCAAGCTTACTGGATAATACCCTTTCATATTCATTCCTGGTGGTCGCATCCTGCAGTTTCCAGATTTTAATGCGGCTAACCGCTGCAGGTTTGGACACTACGCGATGTCGCCATGCTGCGAACAGACCCCTTATTCTGGTTATCACTAGAAAGTGGTCCGTCCCGAGATCGGCTCCTCTATACGCTCTTGTGTCCATTACCTGCTTCTTAAGTCTGCTATCTACCAGGAATAAATCAATCATACTTCTCGCACCCTTTCTTTCCCACGTGTACTGATGGATCCTTTTGTGCCCAAACATGGTATTAGCCACAAAAAGATCCTTTTCCATACACAGTCCTAACACAATCTTACCAGCATCATTCACTCTCTTATCTCCATATTTGCCTAGGACAGACTCAAAACCTGTTCGAGCTGTCCCGACCCATCCCTTCATGTCTCCACACACAACAATTCTTTCGTTCTCTTCAACCGTCGCTAAAACTTCTCTAACATTCTCCCAGAACTGCTCCAGTTCAGCTAAATCGACAGAGGACACTGGGGCATATACTGCCAAAACAAAAATTCTTATCAACCCAATCTTGAGGCGTACCCAGAGCAGTCTGGGATTTACACATTCATACTCAGTCATACAATTAACCATACGAGAGGACAGTAAAACGCATACCCCTTGGCATCCCCTATCTCCTTGTGGTACCCCTGACCACAAAGCGATGCCTCCTCCGGGCAAGTCGGCAAGTTCACTGCCGCCTCGCTTGGTTTCACTCAAACATAGCACATCCAATCTTTTCTCTTCCATAATATCAATCACTTCATTCATCTTCTCGTCAATCCCACCTCTCACATTCCACGCAGCTACTCTGCACTCCTCCCTCCACTTCCCGCCGCTAGGTGCACAGCGTGTTGGGTGGCGGTCCCCAACGCCGAACTGCACTCTGCACACACCAGCAGGAACAGACCGGTGTACGTCGCTTTCGGGGGACACCCTAACCATCATTACCATTCAATCATTACCATTGTCCCGCATGGTATGCACAGAAGAGGAATTGCAGCCCTGAAAAGGGCTGGCAGGGGTCGCGACGAGCACGCTTCCTCAGTTGACCCCTACTTCAAGGTTATCCATAATGCAATACTGTGATTTATCTTTGGTCATCGCTATATATTTATTACTGGGTATAATAAGGGAGAATGAGTCTGGCTTGTCAGAATTATGCGGGGTAGGCAGAGCTATGTTGTGATACAAATTAAATTCAGTACGAGATACTAGTGGGATACTTAAAACGAATACAATTTTGTTTTTCGAATAATAACAAACTAAGCTAGAAATATTTATAATAATATGTATTAAACTTAAATCTAAACTTATCGGTAATTCTAAAGTACCATGTAGGTGTCTGTAATTATCAACGAGCTCTCGATAAACTTGCGGCGCATAACTGGAATGATAAGACAAGTACAGAGGTTTCCAAACTGTTTAGAATAGAGTGCACATGATTTTTTAGTAGTAATTCATTTGAGATTACAGTTAAATTTTTTAAATTTGTCGAGAGGTTGTCAATAGCATCGTTGAGGATAGCCTCATTAATTTTTAACTTATTTACAGTTTTATTGTAGTTAGATATTGCAGATAGAGTTATCAGTATATTTTCCTTTAGTAATATGGCTAACTTCTTTTCGTCATTTTGCAATAATTCGATGGCGTTATTATATTTGATTTCGTCATTTTCGTCTAAAGTGCCAAATATTTGCTTTAAAACTGTTTCTATTCCACCAATCCACGCGTTGCGTTTGGCTCGGGTATCAATCAAGTGAGATATGGATGAATAGTATTTGAACTGTTAAAGGCTCTAACATGTTATGACACTGCAGGTCATCCAATGCCTCCGTTTGTTTATACATAAATCTGACTGTACCAATTACATTGTGTATGTTTTCAATATGCGGGGAAATGTGTGAAATATCTAATGGAATTAGTAAGTTTAAATAATCATTATTTATTTTTATATTCCCTATAAAATCGAAATAAATGCCGGAACTTGATGTGATCGGATGAACATATTCTCGTGCTTGAGCAGAAGCACTGAAATTAATAAAATAAAAATATTTAATTTACTAGACAAAAAGTAAAAGAAAATAGGTTCTCAAAGTAAATGATAACATTTACTTGATATGAGAGAAAATACCTCATTTTAAAAGAATTAAAGAAATCGTAAACTAAGACTTATTTGGTAGACTATTATTATTTGTACATTTTGTAGAGATGAAACAGTAATCACGTTTTTTCGTTACTTTCGGCCATTTTGACTTCGTTAAAATGGTGTTTAACATGACGCCTATTTATTAATAAAGATAAGGTGTTGTTTCCATGCACCTTAACTATTTTATACGGCCCTTTCCATAAGGGTGATAGAGCTTTCCGAAGTCTGAGGTGGTTTTTTATGTAAACTTATTGACCGGACTTATATTTGACTGGTCGTGTATGTGTGTCATAGTATGTTTTAGAAGCTTCTTTAGATTTATAGATATATTCAAGAGCTTTGTCGCGCGAGTGTTTAATCCGATGTTGGAGCATCTTTACGTATTCAGGGTAAGTTGCCGTAGGAGCTTCTTCGTATATAGAACTTGGTATATATGGTTTATGACCGAATAGAAGTTCATACGGAGAATAGTGTGTTGTGGAATGTATAGCTGTGTTATAAGCTAATGTAGCAGTATAGATATAACGAGGCCAATTATTCTGGTCCTCATTAATATATGACTTCAAGTATTCCTTCAATGTGGAGTGACTCCTTTCAAGAGCGCCTTGTGTCTGTGGGTGGTAAGGAGAAGACCAGAGTTGTTTTATTTTCAAAAATTGACAAGTCTTTTGGAACAGTACTGCAGAGAAGTTTGTTCCCTGGTCGGTTAGAATAGTTTTAGGAATACCAAACAAGCAAATAAATGTACTAGACACTCACTGGTTTCCTCAGCTGTGGTACTGCGTATAGGATAGCCCAGCATATATTTTGTGAGGTCGTCTTGGAGTGTGAGAATGTACTTCAATTTAGCTGGTCCAGCTTCTGGGAGAGGCCCAACGATATCAAGGGAAATACGTTGGAATGGTGCAGTTGACGTAGTAGTGATTTGCATTGGCGCGCGATTTATTTTCCTTAAAGCTTTATTTTCTTGACATTGTGTGCAACTTTTTACATAGTTATCAATGTCGCTACGCATTGATTTCCAATAAAACCTATCGCGGATTCTATTTAGCATTCTTGTTGCACCTAGATGTCCAGCGATTGGAATATCGTGATTTTCTTTCAGTATTTTAGAAATTTCACTTAAAGATGGGTATATAATGTTGTTATGATATATGCGAATCTCTATTTCAGTATTATTAAAGATATATCCAAGTATGTTGTATATTTTGATAAAGGAGTGTTTGTCGAACGGGTTTTTAAAATCCGTTATACCTATTTCTTTAATGGTTTCACTGATTCTAAAAATTTCCGCCTTCAAGGCTATGAGTGTTTTAAAGATTTCTGGATAAGATGAATCGTCAAAGTGATGGACTTTGAAAAAAGTAAAATAACATATTTTGTTATTATAATCACATCGCTTAATAGAATATAGAGCCCTTTCAGTTTGTATGAATTCATTGCTGTTTGGATAGTTGCTCAGAACTTCGCTGACATAAGGCATAGACTCATCTAAATCTAGGGAAGTTGGGATAATTAATATTTTCTGAGATCCTTTCAGGAGGTTATCGTTATGTTCGATAATGGAAGTGGTAAAATCTTTGTTGTTTGATTTTATAAATTGCGAGTAAGAGTCTTCGATTACTGGTGTTTCTCTTATTTCTGGTGATGGGTTCGGGCAATTAGGATTTGGTTCGTTTGCAGAAGGTTGCGGTTCCTGATTTTCCATATTTTCAGGCACGTTTATTATTGGACAAGGGTCAGAATTTTGTATAGCCGGAGATGGAGGATTTATAACATCCAGAATATCGAGGTCTATATTTTCTGATCTTAGATCAGATGGTGGTGAAAGTAGAAGGTCGAATAAATCCTCGCCCATTTCATTTAACAGATTTTCATTAGGCGGAGATAATAGGTTTGTTTGATCAGAGTTAGCGTTAGGGTCTATATTTCGATTATCGCTGTTATCGGTTGTAGGTTCCGTTACAGGATTGGTTAGAGGAACATCTATGGGATATACAGGGTTGACTGGATATCGGGATAAGGCATCTGCGGCGGAGTTGAGTTTACCTTTGCGATATATGATTTCATTTTCGAATTCTTCGAGTTGTAGACGCCAGCGTTGCAGTTTGCTGCTAGGGTCTGTATGATTAAATAACCATTTTAAAGGACGATGATCAGTTATTATGGAGAACTTGCGACCAAACAAATAAGGCCTAAAGGTTTTACAACCAAAAATAATGGCTAAGAGTTCTTTCTCGGTAACACTATAGTTTATTTCATTCTTATTTAGGGTTCTGGACGCATAAGCTATAGGATGGTCTTCATTGGATGTACCTTGAGAAAGAATAGACGATATCGCATAATTAGAGGCGTCACAGGTAAGTGTAAATGGTTTAGTGAAATCCGGGTAGATTAACACAGGAGCGGTGATGAGTTTTTTTTTCAGGGTTTCAAACGATAGCTGTTGTTCATTACTCCATACAAAGGGAGTATCCTTTTTTAGTAGGGATGTAAGTGGTTTAGATATTTTTGAAAAATCAGGGATGAAACGTCGGTAGTACGATATAAGGCCTAAAAAGGATTTAATGTCTTTTGGACATTTAAGAGCAGGAAATTCTTTCACAGATTTTATTTTAGCAGGGCCAGGTTTTACACCATTTTCAGTAATAACGTGACCCAAATAACCTACTTCCTTTCTAATAAATTCACATTTATCAGGTTGTAATTTGAGGTTAAAGGAACGGAGTTTTTGGAAAATAGCTGTTAAGTTCTGAATATGAGAAGCAAGATCATACGAGTAGACTACTACGTCATCGAGATAAACCAAACATCGCTCTCCTTGGATACCAGTAAGGACATTGTTCATTAGACGTTGGAAAGTTGAAGGAGCGTTTTTTAAGCCAAATGGCATGCGACAAAATTCAAAATGACCTTGAGGAACACTAAAGGCCGTTACGCAGATGTCGTGTGAAGCTGTATTAATTTGGTGAAATCCAGATGCGAGATCGAGAGTGGAAAAATATTTAGATTTACCTAATTGATCTAGTATCTCAGTGATATTCGGGATAGGATAAGTTTCACCGATAGTGATATCATTAAGTTTCCTGTAGTCTATGACAATACGCCATTTTCTTTGACCAGAGGCATCTATTTTTTTTTGGAACAATCCATATAGGAGAAGACCAAGGAGAGACTGAAGGTCGAATGATGTTTTGATCTAACATTTTTTTGACTTGGGTTTGAATTTCTTGCTTATGGATTTCAGGAAAACGATACGATTTTACATTTATCGGCTGATCCGAAGTGGTTCGTATTTCATGTTGGATAGCTTCTGTTGTAGTCAAGTTATCTCCAGGCAAATGGAAAATATCAGAATACTGAGAGCATACGTCATACAAGGCTTGGGATTCTTCGGTATTTAAGTGTGAAGTACGAAGGAGTTTAAGTAGCTCTTCAGTTCGTTCTAAACAAGACTTGTCTTGATAGTATTTGTTAAAATGGAAAGAGTTAGATTCGATAGGATGTAAATTAAGTTGAAGATTAGAATTCAGAGTTAATGGTTTCTCTGAAGTGTTTACTACAGTAAGATTAACTCGTTTGTTGTCCTTGACTTTAACTATACAGTTGGCTATTAAAAGCGATTCAGAGATATGCTGGTCAAGAACAAGACCTTCCTTTGATTCGGGGTTACAAACAGAACATTCTACTGTAATTTCGGAACGAGCCGGTATTTTGTTAATCGGATCAGTGAATTTGAGTGTTACTTTATTATTTCCAAAATTGAGAGTATTTTAATTATAGTCTACATTACATTGGAAATAGGTAAGCAAGTCATTTCCAATTATTCCGTCGTAAATCAAATTAATTTTATCAACAACGTGAAATTGAAATTCATATGACTCCCCGTAAAATTTTAGACTCATATCAAAACTACCGAGGGTAGAGACGGTTTCTTTGTCATTGTCGATGCCTTTTAATTTTAATATATTATCTCTATTTAGTTTCAGGTTAGGTATTTGGATTGACGAGCTTTTTATTAGTGAGATAAAAGAGCCGGTATTGACTAGAAAGGTAAGTGGGATTTTGGATATTGAAGTTTCAACAAGGATGTTAGGTAAGGATACTTTTTTAGGATCGCTGGATATTTCATATATCTTGTAGGGTTGGATGGATTTTCGGATAAAGTCGCTGTGACGCTCCTTTTGTCTCTCAATATTCTGAGCTCTTCCATTGGATATGAAACCGTTGTTATAGGCACTCGTTTGGGTCTGGTTACCCGTGTAGCCTGATTCAGAGGATAAACGAGCACTTGCTTGGGACTGGTTATCCGTGTGGCTTAATTTAGAGAACAGAGAGGCACTTACTTGGGACTGGTTACCCGTGTGGCCTAATTCAGAGGACAGTGGAGCACTTATTTGGGACTGGTTGCCCGTGTGGCTTAATTTAGAAAACAGAGAGGCACTTACTTGGGACTGGTTACCCGTGTGGCTTAATACAGAGGAAGAAGACAGTGGAGCACTTATTTGGGACTGGTTACCCTTGTGGCCTAATTTAGAAAATGAATGGGCGACGGCTTTACGATTACATAGTGGTCTCGTGCGGCGCCCTGACAAACCACGATCTAGTATAAATTTGTGTTATCTACTGGAGGGGTGATCTCGTCTACTTCGTCACGACCCTCATCATTTTGAAAAGCTTCACAGTGGTTTATAGGCGCTCTGAATTGAGCTGGGAAGGAAGGGATTGTCTGGTTTGGCTGACGATTCTTAAATTTGTTATTATACTCCAATTTTCTACAATTTTCTATAGAATGACCTACGTTTTTACTGTAACGGCATATTGTGTTATTATTAGTAGGTCTAAAACTGGTATTGGGCCTGAAAGGTGTCGTGCTATATTGTTGTACGTTTTGTGGACCTTTAGTAAATCTGGGTCTATTTACAGTTGGTATAGTTGGGTTTTTCCTGTACAAAGTTTGCTGGATTCGTTCTTCTGAGACAGCTATATTTATGGCTTCGTTTAGATTGCGTGGTGCTCTACATCGCACAATATTAGATATTCGTGGATGTAAACCCATTAAAAAGTGATGGAGAGCTAAATCCTCCATTGCTGCCGTACGGCCGGGTAATTCTGATTTCTTAGAGTTTGTTAAAAACATTTCCGTTAATAATTGAGATAGGCACGTTTCGATGCGTAAAGCATATTGACTAACATTCTCTTGCAGACTTTGCTTGCTCTCTTGCAGATCTGTTAGTAAATGAGCATAATGTTTCCTCTCACTGAACTGGGTTTTGAGGAAATCTTTTAATTGATCCCATGTAGAAAAGTCTTTGATAGAGCAAGCAATTTCTGCTTTACCCTGTAATTGGCACAGTATATATTTAAATATTATAGGTTTTTGCGTATCTGAGGCTAATTCGAGGGCATTATTACAATTTACAATGAATGAATTTAGAGTTTCCCTACTCCCATCATATGGTTTTACGAATTTCAGCAGAATGTTGAGATCCATATCTGACATTATTATTTCCTTATTTTTATTTCCGCGTCTGGTGACCCTTGGAGATTTTATTTCCGAGGGTGCTGAATTGACTTCCGGTGTAGTGGAGCCAGACGCAACTGTCTCTATGTTCAATTTTACTTCAGTTTGCGTTTCAGACATTTGAACAATATAATTCTTATGTACGAGAGATTTATGATTGCTACAATAATTACAATTTGAGAAAGGAAACAATAATAAAATAGGTATAATTAGATTGACAATATAGGATGACCAAAGACTCACAGTACGATGAGTATAAAGATTGAGAACATCTGTACACGTTCTAGGAATTCAGTGCGCAGTAGAATCAGCAATGTAGAAAAACTTCCGACTCAAACTTGAAGACTCCAACGACGTGATGAATACGGCGTGTGTAACGAAACAGTGACGTAGATCCAGTATCAACATAAACACAAGACAAAGAAAGACTCTTTGAGGTTTTCCACTTAGATTTTTGTGTTAATTTCACTGCAAAATTATTTATCTTCACTTATTTTCACTTAAACAGTAATGTATATACTTTATATTATTTCACTATACTGTGTCACTTATTTGAAGAAGCGTGCATTTAATTTATTATAATATTATTAGAGACGTCCCGGGGATATTTTTTATCCCTTTACGCTGCCACCAAATGTTAGAACGGAATTCCAATTTGTCTTTTTAAAAAACCAGTGAAAATAGAATTAAATAAAGTTTATTTATTCACTTAAAAAATCAATTGTTATCTATTTAAATTATGGGGCAGGCCCGTTTAGTTTGGAGATCGGAATAGGACTGACTGTCCGAGTTGTATCAAGAGTCGAGAAAATTGAAGGAGTGCAGAATAGGTGATGACTAAATGATATTACTTGGAGACAGAAGATATAACAGTACGTTTGTGTAATCTCTGGAACAACTGCGTATATTTGAAAAATTTTTAACCATTTGAAAAGTATGTTATGCTAGATGGACATAGGCTATATTTTATGAATTTAACCCAGGTAAAGTCGGGACAGGCCGCTAGTTTAATATAAAAGTAGAAAGGACAATCAAAGCTTGAAAAGATTCTCAGAAAAGATCGCGAACATCAAACAAAGTGTGTTTCATTTTTATTTCGAAAAAGAAATTATTAACGGCCTATTGGAATTCTCAGAAATTACTTTTTATAAGTTAGAAATGTACTTTTTGATTCATAAAGTGGCTTTATCTACGTATATTAAAAAACTCCTACTAAATGGGAGCTTTTTGGATAAATTATTCTTTGATAATAAGTTTATAATAACCGTTAATTTGTACCAAGAAGTGTTAAGTTGTTAAGTTAAGGTGGCTGCACCAACTATTTAAACTCGATTTAAAGATTCGACATCTATCTCACTTGCACCAACGATTTAATAGTTGTTGCAAGCGAGCTGTTAAATCCTTAAATCGAGTTTAAATAGTTGGTGCAAGCTTCCATCCACAATGCGGTGTTGGTGCCAACTTTGTTGTACGGTAGTGAGGCCTGGATATGCCCGAAATCGAGTGAAAGTATGATAAATGCTGTGGAGATGCGGTCTCTCAGAAATATGTGCGGTGTCACGCTTGCGGACAGGATAAGCAATGATGAGATACGCAGTATGACAGGGTTGCACAACAGTGTTATTGTAAAAATGAAGAAAGGAATGCTTAGATGGTTCGGGCACTTGAAAAGAATAAGTGATGAAAGACTGACGACGAAAATCTACAGAGCGAAAGTGAGTGGTAAAAGAAGCCAAGGAAGACCAAGGCTGACTTATGAAGATCAAATAGCCAGAGTGTTAGCAGACGGAAGTGTCAAAAGCACTCGCATACCTAGGCGAAAATGTGTGAAGAGAATGATGAGATTTGAGGAAGCGAAAGTGGTGTGTAAGGACTGCGACTTCTGGCGCTCCGTTCTCTCTGATTACCCCGTTGGGGATACAGCGTGAAGATGTTATGTTATGTTTAATAACTTTATTTTTTTAGGATTGATCAAAACTTCCTTTGCAGCTTGTATCTCTATACTATCTATATCTGTATATCTATACTAATCTATACCAATATTATAAAATGAAAACTTTAATTATTTGTATGTAATAGATTAACTCAAAAACTACTAAATCGATTTTAAAAATTCTTTCACCTATAGAAACCTATATTATCAGCGAGTAACATGGGCTGTATTTTATTTTCAAAAAAAATTCTACCCGAACGAAGTCGGGGGAGATCGCTAGTAATATATATTTTTCTTAACTTTCCCTACAAATTGGATGATGTGTAAACGTCTTAAGTCCACACTAAGGGTAGATTATGTAAATAAGTTGCAATAAGTATTACACAGGGTCTTCAATCCTCGTTATACCAACACGAAATGGGACTAATGATGTGTTAAATATTCATTATCTACCTTTTAAAATATTCTGTGTATAAAATAAGGAGTCGTGAAGGTCAAAAGGAAATTCGCAGTCTTCCCATTTTTGTGGCCGTGCTTTCAATTTGACCGACAATGCGAGATAATGAGGGTGCTACGTTTGAAAGCTGTGAAAAATTACGGCAATATTGAATAGGTAGGGTGACTATGGCTTCTACACATTAAATTTTCTTAATCTTTTAAATTAACGATCTTGAGTACATTTTTCACTCGTTATTGAAAATTTTATTTATAAATCTCACTTTAATTCTGTTTTTAAAGATTAATGACAAATTCATATCACAAATTTTATCTTAAGCTCGTAAATAAAAATGAAATGCTGTTCGTTAGTAAGCGCATCACTTGAGAATGGCTGAACCGATTTGGCTATTTTTTATTTTATATTGTTCGTAATAGTCCGAATTTGATTTTTGTGGTAAGAAATATTAGAAAAATTGCCCAGAAATTTGGAAAATTGAGGAAAAATTGAAAGTAATTTTTTTCTATTGGATTTTTGTATGAACTCAAGACTGCAAGTCATGAATAATAATGCAATACTCATTGAGCTACAGCAATGCATCACACACACATAGCAATAATATGAGAGTTCTGAGTCATAAACAGGAAAAAAGAGCTGAGGACTACAAGATTCAGTAATTTCCAATAACGTAAATAAAAGGGAAGACAGTATGTTAGAAGACTGTATTCGGCATCGAGCTACGATTATGTTCGGCTAATGGATCAGATACGACGGAGACAATATGTTGACATCATACAATAACAGGGGAAGAGATCTAACGACACAATAGAGTGTAATGAAGGCAAAACAAGATATCGTTAATCATTACGATTGATCAAGAACACTTCACATGGAATCCATTATATGATACCCATGTGAAACACGCTCGTATAGTGTCGATTTTTTTGAAAATAAGAAGTTTAGAAGATAATATAAAGAGAGAACACTCCCGAGACTATTAATAATATGAGTCTTAACTATGAGTCTTAAATGGAAAATTACCATTTTTAGTGGAGGCTATCTGTTCGTTTGAAGCTTGACAGAAGCTTTTATGTGGGATCATCCATTATGTATATTTTTAATTAATAATACAAGCAAGGAAACGATCGGTTTCGATGAAAATAATTCGTTTCATATTAATCAGATGATGGATATTTTCTTATGAATCGATTGACTTTTTTATGTTAAAAGTTACTGTAACAAGGACAAATATGCAGGATTATTAAAAATTCTTCTAAGTGTCGTGTACATAAAATAACTGCCAAGTGCGAGTCGTATCGCACACTGAAGGTTTTGTACCATCATACAATGTACTTGTATTATGTATTTACCGATAATATTTAAGTCAATTTCAAAAACAAACTAATCTTTGCAATTGAAAGACACGTTCTCCCATACTATCCAGCTCCAAATGTAAGTTTGTAATGGCAAATAACTACAAATTATCAATTTTCGAATTTTTTCCTTTACTTGTGCCGTGAGACCTTGATTCTTGACAAAAATTATTGTAGGTCAATGGGAAGTACCCTATAGATATTAATTCGCGAGTGTCTAAATATAAGGCATAAGTGGCCATTGTTTTTTGATTGAGTTTACTTAGAAGTTTGATTTTTTACAGCTCTAAGGGACCGCAGACATTAGTATTTAATATTTATTTCAATTTAATACCTCCACGCATTCCTGAGAAAAAGAGTCTCGAAAGACAGACAGACGGACAACCCTTGGTATGAAACTCTAAAAAAGTGACCAAAATAATTTAACCGACCTTTAAATTCGACAAATATTAAATATACTATCAAATATGACGATCAGTCACCGTTTTGTGATGAAATAGCACTCAGACCACACGTAGCGGGATTAATTTGGTTATTTCTTATTGTGCTTGTGTTAGTAAAGACGTATTTTTATTTAAAAAAGAAAATGTATCTGCATGAATTTTTGTACGAAACATATTTTTTAAACAATATGAAAGTCGTATATTCGTTCGTTGTCATGCTATGTTTTTAATAGAATTAATGTTCAAGAGATTATTATTAGCACACGCAGGTTTCCATATCAGGTAGGCTGTAAGCTTCGAAATAAATTAAAATCGTGAAGAAAATGAAAAAGTTTAAAAGAAATAACTTCATGCACAATGGGGGACGACATGGCTGCAGTGGTTTTCATAATTAAAATAAAAGATCCAAAGAAATTTCAATTAAACATTTCAATAAAATCGAATGACTTGTCTAGGTAATTAGAAAAGTCTCTCAAAATAAAAGACACTTGGTCATTTGCTCCGGTTCAGTGCGTCAACAGTAAACATACAATAGACGTCTATCTTTTGTTGGTACAATATTGTCGAGACTTCAAGGGGTTTTACAGATTTTGTTTTGGGGCAAATAAAGGCAACGAGGCAGATTCAGTTTGAGTCGAGGGTTTGTTTTGTGTGGAGTACGTAAATTCAATTTCCCATTCGGGATAGACAGAACATCAAAGCGCAGTAAAATCTCATCTTGATGTCACATGTACATAATTTTGGGGCTCGTTTTATTTATTTGGACTTAAAAAACCTCACGGTGATTACAATATCAAGTTGCGTTACCTACAAAAATTTTTAATAGACCTATCCCTTGGCTGATTTTTACGATCTGCGTGGGAAGCAGTTAATATTTCTTTCCCTATCGGATCAACATGAAACCATAACCTTTTTGCCTTTGCATGCGTAATAAAAATTAACCTATGTTTTGTTGCGTGATTTCTTGAAGTATTTAAACTGGTCGACTATCTAAAAAGTTTAATTTGATTATGTTATTGTAATAAAAGTAATGATACACGAGCCAGTGTATGTAATAATAATGTTGCCTTTTCTTTGTATCAATAATTTTTTTTGACGTACTTACATTACAATTTCGAAAATTTTTGGGAACGTTAGAGACTCTTTAGAGCATAATTTTATGGATTTTCAGACAGTCTAGTGGAACGTTGCCAAAAAATACTGATCGTTACTTGATACTACTTTTTCATTTAAATTAAAAATTAACAAAAATCTCAGATATAAGATAAGATAATATATGAGGACCATTTGTAACCGAATATTTGCAAATCTGCAGAAATCGGTTCACTCGTTTGAGAGCCAGGATGCCATAAACGAACACATGTCAAATTTTATTTAATGGAAGTTACATAACTAAGCCCAAGGCCCTGATGTTGCACTCTACAGCTCGAACGAATAGTCTTGATTTTGTTTTCATGAATGTTTTAATTTGGTCCAAAAAATATTGAGCTTGTATTTAAGATCTCAAAACTTGACTCTTAAAGTTAAATTGATAATATTAAAGTTCACCTCTATTTAGGCCACTATTTAATATAGTCATTTCAAATTTTAGTTATTCGCGTTGAATAATTTTTTTAGAAAAATGACTTCAGAAAGATATAGGTTGCGTTTTTCTAATTTTGAAAACGAAACTAAAAAAATGGTCTGTAAAATGTACAATAAATATATAGACGATGGTGATTCTCAAAAGACTTCAAGCGCAAATAGCTTTATGTTCTATTGTAGACAGTAAATTGAACTTCGGCTTCTTTGGCTCTGATCTTTGTAAAAGAAAACTTCCTTTTCTCCGGATCAGTAACAAACTGACCACTTGACACGTTGTAAGATTTAATACGAGTGAAAATTTACTCTCTGAATTACATATGTTACTTCGAAATGCCATATAATACACACATCAAAAAAGTCTAAGCAACACGCATCATTTACAGAAACTGCATGTTTTATTAATTGATACTTTATTTTTTCTTAGACAAATAGATTGGTATACAATCTTTTTTGTTCTCGGAAACATATATTGGCTGGTTTTAAAAATAGAACCTTTTCGGTTGTGTTTTGTTGTCATTAAAATAAAAGCTAATTATTTTTTTCCAATTTCATGTGTTTTCGTTGCTTGATAAATTTGGTATTTATCGCACTTTTATCATTTTGAGCTATCCAGTTTTTGAAAAAATTGAGTGGTGATAAATTTTTTATGTTATGGAGCGACGCCATTTGACTGCTTATGAAATGCAGAGAGCTGTAGGAAGCTACAAGCGGGAAGAAATCAGTCTCAGGTGTCTCGGCATTTTGGTGTCAATAGGAGCGTGATTTGTCGTCTTTGGCAGCGTTACGTTAATACAGGGGATCCTGCTGAGGAGCACCCAGGACGTGGAAGGAGTACAATTGCTCGATAGGATCGATACAAACAACTGACTGCAAGACGTCAGCCGATGTTAACCACCCAGGAGATAGGTTTAAAGCTACAATTCTCAAGCGGTGTTGTTGTTAGCCACTAAACCGTAAGAAATAGGCTGCATAAATACGACCTACGAGCACGACGCCCAATTAGGTGCCCACCTATACGCTATGGGAATCGCGCCCGTCGAAACGAATGGTGTAGGCAACACTTGCCATGGCCCTAGGAGCAATGGGATAAAATTTTATTTTGTGATAAGTCCCGGTTTGGATTTAGGCCTGATATGAGAAGGGTAAGAGTGTATCGTCGTCCCGGAAATGCTGAACGACTGAGATTCATCCAGGAAGTGCACCCTTACAGTGGCTCCACAGTGATGGTATGGGCGGGTATTATGAAGAACAGACGAACTGAGCTCGTTTTTGTAGATGGCAATATGAACGCTGAAAGTTACGTTGAAGATGTCCTCGAGCTTTATGTTCACCCATTTGCGCAAAGTCTTGGCTCAGATTTCACGCCGATGCATGACAATGCGCGTTCGCACACAGTTCGGTGTACTTGGCAATGGAAAACATCCGGGTATTGCCGTGGCCTGCACAATCGCCAGACCTCAATCCCATCGAGCACGCATGGGACATGGTTCAGAGACGTGTTCTAGAGAACCTGGACGGAGTATCGACAATCCAACAACTGAAAGACTTGTTAAAATTCCATTGGGACCGATTGCCGCAAGATCAGATAACAATCTTATAAATTCAATGAATAATCACTGCTGACAAGTTTTAAACAACAGAGGCGGTCACACCTTATACTGAATTACCAAATAATTAAAAAAATGTGTTATTAAATTTTGTAAAACATGAAAAGTTTAATTTCGTTTTAAGTTTATTGTATACTACGTATGTTACGGTACACATATTGTTAATTACTGTGAATAAATGAACAATTGAATGAAGGATTTTGTTGCTTTAGTCACTAATGCGTCAAAAAATGCTTAGTTATTATTTGTAAAAGAAATATAAATACATTACAACAGTAAAAATCATTCAAAAGTTCAAAATCCTACATGTTGCTTAGACTTTTTTGATGTGTGTATATATATACACACCTATATCTTCTATACTACTATAAATTTCTAGCGTCTGTTTGTAATTATAATTTTACTGTCAAAGATGATAGATAGTCATTTTATGACTTACTGACTTCGATTCTACCATTTTTTAAATTTTTGTTTGTCTGTCTGAATGTCCTTTTATAACTGAAGAATGGCTTGACCGATCTTGATGAAAATCAGTACGTAGTAAGAACAAGTGATTGTGCTTATGTTAAGCTACTTATTTTTTAGAAAATCTACACTAAAGAGGTGAAAAGGGGAATGAAACTTTGTATGGGAAATGATAACCATTGAATCGATTCGGAGAATCGGCTGATTATGATGAAATTTGGCAGAGAGATAGTTTGACATCAGAAAATCGACTTGGGCTTTTTTATCAAAAATTTACCCCTGAGAGGGGAAAAGGGGGATGAAACTTTGTATGGGAAACGCTAAATCTTGGTAATGATAATATTTGGCGTGATGATAAGACTTTTATCAAAAATACATAGGCTACTTTTCTTATCAAAAATCTGTGAAAAGGAGGTCGGTAGGGAGGGGGACGAAACTTCGTACTCGAAATTCTAAAACGCTGACATGATGTAGCATGGATATAGTTTGACACCTGGGCTACTTTTTTTTTCAAAAACTACCTACCCAGGAGGATGAGACTTTGAATGGAGAATGCTGAACCGCCGAACCAATTATGATGTTTGGCGCAGAGATAGTATGTGCCCGGAGACCGACGTAGGCTAGACGTAGACTTTTTTTCAAAAACAATCTTTAAACGTCCTATGTACATGTACATATAATCTAAATTAATCCGGAAAAGCCACGAAAAAAATTTCCGCGCAGACGAAGTCACGAGTGCAGTTAATATTATATAATACTGCTTAAAAAATTGCATCAACTGTATGACTTCGATCTAAGCAATAGAGTTGTATTATGGATAACTTGTCTTAATTACGAAAGTTGAATCTTGCCTTCGGGGCTGCCTTGTAACTATCGTAGCGATTAACGATTTACCCTTTTTTATAGAACAATACCATCGTTATAATGAACTAGTTATTAGAGAGGGAAAGCGCGCGGTCAGCAAGTTTGGGTAACTCTCTGCTGTTCATTCTTTAGAAGTTTATATAACATATCAGAAGTGCATTAAGGAGTATCCAGTGACACTCGGACTACAAGATAATTTATAAGAGTTCATTTTTAAATAATAATAATATACTCAAACATTTCACACAGCTCCATATAGTCCCAAAGTAAGCAGCACAGCGCTTGTGTTATGGGTACTAGACAATTGATATACTACTTATATACTTTTTTTTGTAAATAAATACATATTATACATAAACAACCAGACTCGGACGGGACGGGACTCGACGGGACCAGACGGGAATCGAACCCGCAACCCCCGTTTACTTTCCGACGCGCTAAGCGATTGCGCCACGGAGGTCGTCAAATATCAAATAATAGTAATAAATTGATCGAGCCGGTAGTCAAATTCATGGGTTCGGAAGGCAGGCATCAAACACTACACTCACGAACCAGTTAAAATAGAATTTATGATGACATTAAGTTTGTAACATGGCGCCAGATGATACTCACCAATCATCTGATCTCAAACTGGGGCATTCCCTGTGCTATGAGAACCAGACGACGACTCCTAGAGACATCTCCAAGTACACTCAGACCCGATTTAACTAGAAAAGTTGGTTTCCTAAGTTGACCCGATCGGGATCGTACCCGGAATTTTCCGCGCTTGGATGCAACGTCTAAACCACTGTGCCATCGAGGTCGTTCTGGTAGTGAGTGCAAATGGCACATGCGATAAGTTCCCGAGCTCTCAATAATGACAGGATATAAACTAGGTCAAAACGGAAAGTAAATAAAATTCCGTTCTGACCCTTGAGTTATGTGTTCGACACGTTCTTAGTCGGTTTCATAACAGGTGTCCCAAAATTCACGCAAGAAGTAATTTAGATGGAAAACAAAAGTTTTTAATAAAAATTGTATTTTTTTTATTGTTTCATAAAGTATACTGTATATGGTTATGGTTGAGAATAGCTATCGAGTAAATGGTCTCCATGGCTTTGTCAGCACATACGCACCCTTTTATCTAAATTTTTATAACTGTTTTGCATTTGCGCAATCGTTCATACAGCGCTTGATTTCTTCCTCCAAGGCTAGGGTGAATGCATAAAACTAAGACCTAAAAAAATTCCAAATAAAAGTCTACAGGCTAAAACGCGCTGTTCTTTCGTGTTATGCTCCATTTTTAACCGACTTCAAAAAAAGGAGGAGGTTCTCAATTAGTCTGTATGTTGTTTTTTTTTCTATATGTTTGTTAGCTCATAACTCCGTCATTTATGAACCGATTGCGAAAATTCTTATTTCGTTTGGTAGGTAATATTTAAGAGGTGGTTTCCCACTTACATTTCACCGATATTGGAACTTGGACTTCGAAGATACACTAAATAACGTGACCTGGTTATAACTTTTATTTATATTAATGATTCTCTATGATGATGATATCGTTGCGCTCCGGAATTAGAAAGAAGTTCATTGCAGACCTGCTCTAGATATTTATTTAGGTCAAGATCACTCAAAAGAGAAATAAAATTTTTTTTTTTAAAAAACTTTTTCATTTATAATTTTATTAAAACAGAACAGGTATTGAAGTCGGTGCCAAATCAATGTGCAACAACAGAAAGTCAATTAGTAGGCTTGGCACCGAGTTCAGTAACTCAAATTTAATTATATAGGTATGTGTATCGTATTTATAAAGTTATTTTGATTGTACTTGAGTTTTCATTAGTAAGGAATAGTTATTTTATACTTTTCAGGGTTTTTTTGAAGGTGGTTTAATTTTTTTTAATAAAAATTCTTTTAGTAACCCTGAACAGTCACCTGTCATGCTGTGTTTTTCGTTTATAAACAACACATTACCAGACAAATGGTGCAAAATTTAAATCTTTCGTAAATTTTTGAGCACCCATTAGAAAGTACGAAGAAAACGTAATTTACAGAATAGTCATCGCTTCATTTTCTGTATAATATGCCTATAGATAAACAATAGATATTCTTGTCTACGTAAATATAATAATCCATAGCAAAAATCACGACACACATTTCTACATTACATATACACATATATAATAATTCCAGAACTCTATTATCTAACACTTGAATGATAAAAGGTTTATATAAAACTACATTATCGACTAGATATAATTAATTTTATTAATATAACTATATTAACAGAGTGACCGCGTTATCTTATCGTAGATATGGCGCGGCGCAACCGGCTTTCAGCGTTTGCATGTTTATTCTGAATGATTTTTCGTTTGTGTTTTATGTAAAAGAATAAAATAATTTAATATTTATTAGATGGTTTATACAAGAAGAAAAAACGAAGAAAATTTATAAAGTTAATGATAGTTGAAGACCATAGTTGACTTAAATTATGAAGATCGAACAGCCAGTAATAGTTGCGGGATATGTCAAAAGCACTCGCATACAGCGGAAGTATGTGAAGAGAATGATACGGTTTGAGGACATATAGAAGTATATAGACATATATAGATATATGTAGAAGTGCATAGATTGTAGAGGAACGACTCACGACGAAAATCTGCAAGTGTACAAGAAGAATGATACGATCTGGAAAGATACAGAAGTGTAGATGCAAGTAAGATGAACGATTGACGACGAAAATCTGCAGAGTGAATGTGAGTAGCAGTAGAAGCCGAGGAAGAACTAAACTGACTTAAGTCGTAAAGATCAAATAGCTAGTTAGCTGACGAAAATTTGAAAAGTACTAACGAGACGAGGAGGCGAAAGATATAAAATAAAGTTCGCGATACTTGGCGTTCCATTTTGAATTCCCATCCTAACGATGTATTTCAAACGGATATAGTGTGAACACACGAATGTATGTATTTATTAATGGCATTAACTTCCGTGCTGGTCTCTACCTCTATCTACCTCTCTTTTTTTTATAACATGTCTCTCCCACGGGGCTGCTGCGAGAAATTTCTTATAGAAATAAGCGCGGTACCTTTTGCTCTTTTTTCTGTATGTATTTTCTTTTCAAATGTTCTTATGTGCTATAAATTGTAAAATAAATAAATAAATAAAATACCGTTGGTCATGAAAATTGGCCAAAGATTCTACTAATATTATAAATGCGACAGTATTTCTGTTTGTTTGTCTGTTGATTTTGATTATGAGAATGGAGATACGTTAAGCCCTAAGGTAGAACATAGGCTATTTTTTTATTACACACAGACGTAGTCGCGGGCGACAGCTAGTAAGGTCGTAATACAGTGCCGGGGTCGGGCCGTGTCATGAACGGGGCGTGGTCGAAGATCTATAGTATACATATACATATATAGTATACAGTAAACTAATCCCTGGTTGACCAGCCGAAATCTTACCCCGGCTTATTATACTATATTCTTATACAACACCGGTCCGGTCGGACCGTAAAATAAATGTGTGAGTTTTATTTAGTTAGGTCATTTTCATTTTTCAAGTGAGATTACTAAATCATTTTCGTACAATTTCTTCATCACCTATTAATTCCATGTAGAACTTGGCGAATTTCCCTTCCGAATCTCGTTTTTTCAGACTGGATCTACACCCATCTTCTTGTTGTAGTTTTAATTCGTGTTTCTATACTTCGTCATTAATATCAGTTTTTCAATTCATGAATAGGTGTCTACTCAAGTTGTGAAAATTGCGTTATAACACACTTACTTATCGCTCAAGTGAAATATCTTTTTAATCGAAATGGATAGACGCTTGACAGCACTTAGCACTTGCGAACACGGTCGTGTAATAATTACTAGTAAACAGGAAAGTGTATCATGCATGATTAGTCCGACCCACCCTCGGAAACAACACGACACAGGCATGGCCCGACATGTAACATGAATAATCCTTTTATTTTATTAGAACGTGCATACGTAATGGGTTAGCAAAATGTCACTGGCTGTTTCGTTTTACGATCTGTAAGCTAAAAATTATTAGTAATAGCGTCAAGGTGTGGTTTTGTAACGCCCTCATACTCTATTCGACATAAATGGAAAATCCCGACGTTATATTATATAAATATTAATATTAAAAACTCAAAAAGTTAAAAGAACAATCTTTTCGAAAAAATTTAAAGATAAGTTTTCGTAGCAAGTGCATAAAATATGCTTTCAATGTTACAAAATCCCTCGCGTAATATTTATATTGCATTATTAATTGCAAGAGTGAAAATTGTATTTCGATCTTGTTATCAGCTGAAACAAATCTTTTCAGTGTACATCGTATCGCCGTCGGGAGTGGAGGCGCCGCGCGGTCGATCGAGAACTTTACGCGGGTCGTATCGGATCGTGAATTCGTGATACACTGAATATTTTTATTATACTGTACAGTGAAATGTGCTCGAATGGTTAAATTAAAAAATATTATTCGAAGTTATTCCTGTATTTAAAATAAAGTTGTTTGGCGTTAAAAGTTACAGCGAACTGTTGCGATGATTTTGGCCTTCGAGAATTTTGAAACTTCATAAGGTATAGTAAATTTTATTGTTTTTAAACTTAAGCAAATGGTAAATAAATTAGTGCTTCAGATAATTACAAAACCTTTTGACTACAAACTGAATATTAAGCATGAATTATGGGTGACATGGAACACTCAATTACAACTAGGCTTGAAGATTTAAAACATTTTTTTGCTTACATTGGCAAATGGTCTAACCACGGCGTCGCAGGGTCAGTCAAATATCGATAACTTTTGATTCGATTGCGGCCAGGTGACGTTCACGGCGAACTTATTTAATTTAGGGGCTGCATGTCACATATTATCTTGAGGAAGAAAGGTGTATAGTATATAGGCATGACATATTCATAATAACACATAAGAACAATAATACTCTAGACAATTAGAGAAATTGTGCGACCATAAACTAAGCTCTATGTTTGTCTAAGGGTATAACACAGCGAACTGGGGGAAGTCCCATTAACGCCCAGTCTACAAGTCAATTTAGAAAAGTTTGTGTTTATCTGATCTGACCGGGGATCGAAATGGGGCCCCGGCTTGGAACGCAAATGCTTTGCCATCGAGTCAACCGACCAGTCAGTCAATAAATGTTAAATACAGAAAATAGCAAGGGGCCTGTCAGAGAAAAGAAATGTAACAACGATTGTTATTGTAATTACTATTTTTTAAAATATTTTCAAAGCGCCTTCCTAATTACTATCCTTAAATATAGTGGATGGAGTCCAAATTATTAACAAAAAGATGAATTGCTGTACATTATTTTAAGTTTTTTTTAGATATATCAAGGAGTTTATTAGTGTAACTTCTACTAAGTAAAAACGCATGTCGATACGACATAGACTCAATGATGAAACATGAATTTGATATACTTTTATAATGGGATTACCGCTATTAATACGTAAAACAATATTTGTTTATACAGTTCTTCAAGATATATTAATCAATTGATGGAACTGAGATTTAAACTCGTTACTAAATGTATACCGATCGGAAAATTATACTTACTACGAAATAAACGTTTTCACAGTAGACGCAATGATAGCTTGAATATAATCTTCTCTGCGTATGCAAATTAAACATTACGAATATCGTGTTTCAATATAGTATATGTAGGTATTATAAATCGATGATCAAGAAATGATACTGAGTTTCTGTTGATTATTCCTAGTGCAATATTCGATACTCATAAGTGGCTTGAAATTAAATTTATTTTAATAGGTTTGATTTTGACTTGTATAGAAGCTAGACCATGGTCAATAGTGTCCATATAAAAACGATTTTATCTTTAGCTTGACGTTTAAGACCCGGCTGCCAAAATTTTGAGCGTTTTTAATTAAGTTTGATGAGGCGGGCACACGTTTAATTAATGTGAAATTTAAATATACATTTCTTTACATATTTATCTATCGACTGCCTAAAACCATAACGTAATTTATGTATTTTCATTGGATATTCTTTTTTCTGTAATAATGTGATGCCTTTTTGAGAGATTTTGAAATATTTCTCTTAAATTACCTAAGTAAGTTACATAAAATTGCAGCTAACAGGCGGAAAATACAGTTTACTAAATACTGACTAAAGGATATTTTTTTTTATAACATAACATAACATAACATAACTTCACGCTGTATCCCCAACGGGGCATTTTTTTTTATATTAATTAATATTCCAGTTATAACGATAAATGTCGCGTTTGGGTGGTGGAGTGCGAGGTCGGAGCCTAGGCAAACAACTTTTTTGGGAGCTTGCTCTTAAATTATACTAAGTAGTACGAAGTTCGCTATGAGGCATTACTTCGTGGCTATGCAGTTGCTAAATTTTATCAGAGATTATTGAATATATCTTCATGAAAATTGTATTAATGCTTACATACGATATTATTCCATTGAAAAATCTTCCCGACAAATGATAAAGGTTAACGAGGTAGCGATAAGAACAAAATCCAATCACATTACATATAAGAAACTCGTCGCGCAGGGACTCCGTTGAAACATGACTGTCTTTATTCAAAGTTTTATAGTCATTTCCGACTACATTAAGTCTCGATGAAGCAGTAAAAGACTTTCGTATACCTAATATTAGCACCCTGGAAGTTAATTAAACTTGGAAAACAGAATTTTTATCTGATGATTTTGGTAATTATCGAGGAATATTAGTCGTGTGGGCGATAAACTAACAAATTGTTACCATTTTCGCCAATTACCGTTTCATTTCGTAAGCTCGAATATGTATGTGCTAAAAGTCAAAACTTGATTTTGCTGCATGTTGATGCTTTGTTCACTTTGAAAAGTGGCCGTCTTCAATACGTTGCGGAGAAGCTTCGGGTTATCATATAGAACGGCGCCGGAGCCCCGCTCGCGCTTCGCTGAATTACTTCTCGGCGGGCAGTTATAGAAACCCCCTGTGCCCACGCAGTGCCACGACTACGTGAACCGCACGCGCTGTCACCAACCTCCTTATGACAGGCGGGGAACACTGTATCCATATTCTCAGGCCCTACAAATCTTGCCTCATTTCAATCCTTAAAAAACTAATCTTTGACCGTTTGATTTAGACATGACACATTCATGTTTAATTGAAGGAGTGGTCGTTGAAAATTTGTTATACTGTTAGGTTTTTCTCAAAGTACGATAAAATAAATATTAGTATGTAGATGTCGGCGTTGGATACAGGTGCACAGTGCAGCTGGATAGCTCCACGGATACTGGACATGGTGCTACAGACACCAGACTTGGATGTGACTCCTTTAAAATATCGGATCTCTGGATACATGTATGAGATCGACTACAGACTATTTTACTTCTCTCAGCTAAATCCATGTCACGCTTTTATTGATAGAACATGTATTCTACACTGCCAAATATTTGTCGCATTTCTACATATTTTGCATAGACTTAGGTGTTACTTTGTGGAATCTATCCTAGCAACCAATCCACATATACATTTTTTTATCTATGTCTGCCGTTCAAAGTTTTGAATCTGGTGATCGAGTCTAAGCTCTAGAATTTCCTGAGGATGAATGCTTTGTCAAGAAGCAAACATGTGTTGATCAACACTTTTTTAACATCAGGCGGACAGACAAAATAAAATGGGTTAGTTATTTGTTTATGTACATATATCCATCACTACGCCAATGGATATTGATGTGTGAACACGTGTGTATACGGACCTACCCATCTCTAAGAACAGTGCTTCTCAAAGTAGATATGTGAAGATGGGAAATTTAGGTCCAATCACGAGATTTGAGGTGAGCAATATGTGTATTGTTCCTAAAAAAAACCTCACACTTTGTGAAGTGTGAGGTTTCTTTTCTTTCTTCATGGCATGGCGCACAGATTAGCGCATTTACAAATGTCACGTATTGTATTAAAAAAAATTAATAAGTATAAACGTTATCGTAAAACTCCTCCAGTGAAGTAATAGTAGGCTCTACTGAAGTTATAAGCACTTCTTAGAAGAGCGCAAGAATTTCAGCTACACATGTTTATTTATTTATTTATTTCATTTATTTATTTGGAACAACTAACAGTTGTACATAAGTATTACAAAATTGTTATATAAAATTAAAATTAGTCCATGCACAACCCACGACATTGCTCTGCATTGCTCGCCTATGGAAAAATTGTTAGTTTTATAATCGAAAGTGAAACTATATTAACTTTAACTTTGGAGGAGCTCAATGGCAGCTTTCCTAAAACTTAACTTTTTTAATCTAAAAATATCCAAGTCTGAGAAGTGACTATTATAAATCAATTGAAGGCGACGCATAGGTACGCGGGCACCGGCGTTCGTACGGTGTAAACCTGTAGCAAACAAACGCTGCCTGCGCCCCCATCGACAATGGGTATTTCTAGGTACTGCGAAATTTAATTTACTACAAAGATCTGTACTATTGAATTCATTATGAATGACACCGTGTAAGACCATCATCTGATGGAGAATAAGTCTCGAAGTTAAAGCTAACATCCTATATTTAAAAGTAATTCAGAATTAGGGCTAGATCTATGGCATCTATAATGCACCTTTAGACCTAATCCCTTCTTTTCACTTACACAGAACTTTAAAACACAGTATACTATCACTGTTGTACTTTAAAACTCTCAAAAATGTAAACATTGAAAATATAAATAAAATGACAACCTCACTTCTCCCGTTCCCGCCAAAAAGTCCAAGTGTGAGGATTATATGTGTCGGTTGGTTAGTGTACACCCGGACCCAGTAACAGTGGACGGAGCATTTGCTCTAAAAACGTGTCCATAAAGTGCCTTTTTTCGTTAAAGGACTATTTAGATTTTTACTAATGTGCGTCACACATTAACTGGGAAGATCACAGTACAACCATACGATACACAGCTGAACATGACATATTTATTTTTATGAATACTAGTAGGCACTTAAAATACGAGTATTTTGCAAATAATTATTACATGATCGACTCATTAGCTGATACGAATTACACT
Source organism: Zeuzera pyrina (assembly GCA_907165235.1). Lineage (NCBI taxonomy): Eukaryota > Metazoa > Arthropoda > Insecta > Lepidoptera > Cossidae > Zeuzera > Zeuzera pyrina. The sequence goes on along the minus strand of OU015638.1, from coordinate 17,534,282 downwards.
GACAGTGCGAGGTTGCCATACTTACTATAGCTATCTGTTTTACTCGTGGTTACGTTCAATAAGATAGAAAGAGACAGGAAAATTCGTTTCGTTGATAAGAGTGGCAACTTATTATGATTCCGTCCATTTTGTTTTTTAGTCCGAGGTGTACACGCTCGTGGCAGCAACGGCAATTGTATAGCGTAACTGAGAAACTCTTGCCGTCTCGCTTGCAAGCAAACGTTTTGTTATGAGAGAAGAGTTCAATTATTATGTTATTTGTATTGTATTTTATACACAATAATTTTATTTAAAAACTTTTCTATTGTTTCAAAGACATCACAATGTAATTTAGTGCGAGTGGTTTGTAACTATGAAACCACTCACATCCTATAATTGCGCTTGTGTGAGTACTGTGTATCTCTTAAATCTCGTGACTTTCTCTCGTGAATCTCGTAAATCTAATTCGGATTGGTTATTGGTTACAGTTTTAGGCGCCAAAAAATCCTTCGAACTAGTTTTATAACTGTCGTCATATAATTTGGATATTGTATATCATTTTGTTTTATTATTTAATTTGGTATCTGGTTATCATATATTCATTAATCGCTAGCTAATTTAAAAATATTTCGCATTTTTAATCCTCGACTTTCAACTTCCAGATAAAGTGGTCGCGCCGTCATTTTATAAAGATAAAGTGCATTAAATATTACACATTTTGTCAAAAAAGTCTGTGGAAGAAGATGTTTCAAAAAGAAGTTTGAATAACGAAATTTTATAAAAAAATGAACCGACTTAAAAAAACACTTGAAAGTACAAAATAACTATCCTGTACTAATCAAAACTCGAGTGCGAAAATAATAATAGTTTATAAATACAATACAAATACTACAATATAATAGACAATTACCGAAGACGGTGCCAATCCTACCATATTAATAGATTTTCTGTTGCAAATTGATTTGGTACCGACTTCTAAAATAACTGTCAAATTTATTTATACGGGTATTTGTACCGTATTTATAAAGTTTTATTATTTTGGTGGTTTAGTTTTGATTAGTAAAGGATAGCTGTTACGGCTCAATGCCTTTATCCCAAAAAATAATTATTTATATATACCTGCAATTGGCAAAAGTATCTGTCATTTTCTGCCGCTTCATTATGCTACTTGTTTTTATGAGCAGTCTATGATCGACCTCTGACACCGTCGCTATACGATCGGTCTACTTAAGCCCGTCGCGCTGGTCACTGTGACCTTATTTCTACGCAACGTCCACTAAAATCGAAGGCCGCTAAATACAGCAGGAATAGAGAGCAGAGGAGCTGCAACTAACAAGGATTCGGATCATCTCATGGGTGACCGTAGATGTTTGGAGCGGCTTCTTCTAATCTAGGTTCCCAAACTTATTTTGTCTACTGAGTCGAGAGCTCATGCAGTCGTTGTCTAAGATGCCTCCTAGCTAAATGAAATTACAAATCACCCCCCAGGCATCTACACAACGCCCCCATTTTTTTTCTGGTTCTCTTACCGCCCCCCTTTAGGGCTGCAGCGCCCACAGGGGGGCGTTATCGCCCACTTTGGGAATGGGTGTATCTAAAGGTACCTATTGAACCATTTTATCCACCCGCCCCGAGTGCTTGTATTGACGGTTGTATTGCTCAATCTCTGCGGCATTCACAATAGTCATTTTGTACTTTTTAGCGTGGTTCTAGTCGGTTTATTTTTTTTTTTAAGTTTTTATTTCGCCTTTTTAAGTGACCTTGGACTAAATAAATATCTAGGGTAGGTCTACAATTAACTTTTTTCTAATTCTGGAGTGCAGTGATATACAAGAAAATCATCAATAAAAATAAAGCTTATAAACAGTTAGCGTTATTTGGTGTATCTTCGAAGTCCAAGCTTAGATATCAATGACATTTAAATTGAACCATCTTGAAAGTATATCCTTTCAAACAAAAAAGATTTTTATTCGGTCTATAATTGACGAAGTTATCGGTGAACATATATAAAAAAAAGAAAAAAATGCACAAAGACGAACGTAGAACCTCCTTCCTTTTTAGAAGTCGGTTAAAAAGGTCTAGTGGTCAAATTGGAGTAAATAAATAAAGGCTTTGCAGTAGTGAAATTTCCCGGATTTAACCTAAACGTTAGGTTTTAAGACTTCATATCCCTAAACGAAAAATGGAGCCTTCGTAAGATCACTCGCGTCTGTCCATTTGTCCATTTGTCACGTGGATTTTATCAAAAACTATATAGCGTACAGATTTGAAATTCGACGTAGAGATATGTATATCTTATTATCTTATTGCGTAGTTAATGTCTTAAAATATTTATAGCAGAATAAATGATAGAATAAAATGGATACAAAACACTACTTAAAGCTTACATGGAAAATATAATGAAATTCTTGTGACTCAAAAACATTTAAATCAGGTCCAGATATAAAGTTTAATAATTCACAATTTTACAAATGTAGTACGGTGCTTCTAGAACTCGCATTTGACCTATTTTTCAATGGAGGTTGATGTTCGAAAAATAATTTACTACGTCCATACAGTTAAAATCAAAAAATTATAATCCACGACAAGAAGTTGTGTCATAAAATCTTAAGTAGAAATTCGAAACGTTCATTCTTAATTCCCAATTAAAAAGCTTGTAGCTTTAGGAATAAGGAAAGTTTGAAGTTTCTCTTATACATTTCTTTGGTAACGCAGGAAAAACCTGATCACAGGTACCTCGCCCTTGGCCGAGACTGGATTATGTGGAACTTTAACTCATTAGAACTTCTGCTGTGGACGTCCTCAGCGCGTTGTTTAAGGGCTCTGGAATCGCCTACAGAACTCGCTGGAGTATCTCTCGTACTGTGCAGAAGCATTTCTCGGAGGGTAGTACAGAGCCTCCAGCGCGGACCACACGCGCTGTCGTCCGTCTCAAGGTAGCCTGAATAAACGACCGCAGCCATCATTTTGATTAACCGCAACTCCAACGGCCCCTTTAGTGGCACCTTACGATAATTCCTCGGTCTTACAACGAAGTGTACCAGTATTTTGGCATTTTGTTCTGTATATTTTCTTCGTCAACCGTTCTTCATTCGCTTTTGCTACATGTCCGAATATTCGAAGCATTTGCTAACAGATAAATAACAAATTTGGTCGCATTTAAATATTGTTATTGTCTTACGAAGCAATACTTAATCCGTAAAATTATTATCTTTAATTGTAATTTCTTTTGATATTACGAGAAACGCTCCTCAAATAAGGAACTGTCAACTTGATAACATCACCGTATTTACATAATTTGGAGTTCATAGTTGTAAACATGTAATATTTGGAATTTGATTAGAAGTAGGTGAAAAATTGCAAAAATTTGGATTTTTTTTTTTAATTTTAATTAAATGAGAAAATCTGGTGAACCACTGACAAACATTTAATTAAAATAATAATTTTTGTCAGTGGTTCACCAGAATCAAGAAAATTAAGACTACATTATTTCTATTTTACCGAAGCGAGATAGATTATATTCGATTTTACTCCCACACATCTTTAAAAATGTGACGTCTCATAATATTTGCAAGAATTTTCATGTGAGTTACTTTTTAATATCAGCTATTGCATGCAAGTATTTGCACGTGAGTTGCTTTTTAATATCAGCTATTGTTTAAATAGGTTTCAATTTACCGGTTTATTATACTTTAATTACATATAAGCGATATCATAATTTCTGTAATAATTTATTAAGTATATCTCAAAACTTATATAATCTTTATTAATAAAAAGTACATACATACTAAACTTAAAACTACACATTATCTTAAATAATAAACTTCCTCAAAGTTGCCGCTTAGAAAGCTGTCATTGCTCAAGGTACCTAGCAGACTGGCAGCATTGCCTCTTTGAATAGACAAACTGATTCGTTGGCGGAAGAAGCTGCCAGCCCGGCGGTCTCCCGAAGCCTCGATCAGTCTCTTACAAATATCAGAAACCAGTCGATGGGCTTCGGGGCCCCAGGGACCCAAAGTTTCGACTGCAAAGGGCGTAAATATGAAACTCTCAGAGAGAGTCAGAGTACTTACGCCGCTTCAAGATCTCGGCAGTGCTGGCCGCGGCACCTGCTGACTTGGAAGTCGCCGGCACATGGGAAACAGCAAGTGTATCGACACAAGTGGCATCCCACACCAGCGATCTACCAAGTTTCCAAGGAATGAGCGTCAAACCATCCGGTCTCCTGCCGTCGCTGCGCACAATACCTACAGGCTCTAAGACTGCAGGAACGCCAGCGGCGACAAGAGCCCGCCGAATGACGTCATTCAAGGCAGCATGTCGTGACATGCGGCCCGCACTACGTAAACAGGATAAACCGTGGTGACCTAGTACATCGACGAGATCACCACAGCGGCAACGGTGAAGGAGGTTAGTCCTGGCCCCCAGACGAAGGGATACTATGAGAGAAAGCGTGGTATTGTCGATTAAGGTTCCTAAGTTTTTTGAAGGTATTACCTTCAACCAGTGTCTTGACTTCTTCTCAGAAACAGCTAGGAGGCGAGACCGATCTTTTTCGGTACTACAAGAATCTAAAAGTTGTAAATGAACATTTTTGCATAGAGGCTCATCCCAGTGTTTTTGAGAAAAGGTCGAGGTAGGCAGATTAGTACTCGGACAAACACTTAACCAAGCATTTCGAGCATCAGTCAAGCACGGCACCTCAACCGATCCTAAGGAAGGGCGAATAACAGATAGGAAAAGGTTTTCCGTGTTGTAGGCTGACGAAAGAAAAGCTGGCAGTGACACACTCGAGATTTTGCGTATGCCCAGGCCTCCATAACAGATGGGAAGCGAGGCTTGATTCCAGACCCTGTCATCAACAAAGGAGTAATTTAATATTTTAGATAATGTATTTTTTAGAATATTGTCTACAGATTTTAAAAGCGTTTGAAATTTAAAAAGCTGAGAACAGCGAAGAGCATATGTAAGTTTTGGAACGAAAAGGCAAAAGCGGACAATGAGGAGAGCCATGTGGGAATAAATTTTGAAAAGTTTGTCTGAAGACTGGCTAAATTTTTGTATTTGATCATTGATAAAGCAGGGTATGGAGTCTTCTAAGACGGGAGCACCTAGGAGGTACAGCGATTCTTTTGACAAGACTTTAATACCTGGTGCCAGATTGTTGAATTTATTATTTCATTTTTTGTAATAGTTGGAACAGAATCGGAAACAAAGAGTTCACATTTAGAAAAATTTAATTCTAAGCCAATATCTTTAAACCTTTGAATGAGGGTTTTAAGGTCTTCTAAAACAGTAATTGCTTTACCTCCTATTGTTCCGTCGTCAAGGTACCAAATATTAAATTTGGAATTTAAATTACAAATCGCAGGATGGATAGCCAGACTAAAAATAGCTGGTCCGAGAGGATCACCTTGTTGACACCCAACTTCGGAATGTAATAAATTATCTTTATATATTAATTTTGAAGGACTGCTGTAAGATTGCCAGAGGTAGGGATATATATATGTCCGGAACATGCTGTTTTATCTGTGTCAACAAGGTGGATCTATCAACAGAATTAAATGCATTTTTTATGTCTACTTTGAAGAGTACCTCACCTCCATCGTGTGTCAAGAAAGCACGCGCCGCATGCACTGCCGCTTCAGATCCTCTCTTTGAGTCAAAACCTACTTGTGTAGGACAAAAATAGTTTGATACGGTAGAGAGAATGTGACGGCAACAAATTTTGGAGGCAATGCGGCGTATAGTTGCACCTACGGCAATTGGCCTAACGCCACCGTCTTTTTTTTTCAGGGCACATAAATTGGCACCATACAGGATGTCGGTTATCTCCGGGGGCACCTTACCAGCCAGCATAACATTTATTAGTGCTGTTAAACTAGATAAGAGTGTCTTACCGGTATCACCGACAGAGCCTGTAATCAGATCTTTATAATGTTGTGGCGTTAAGCCATCGAGACCTCCCGCGGAACCGCTTTTAAAATAATTTATTGCGGCAAGCACATCTTCCTCCGTATCTCGAGTCGACACATCATTTGGATGTGGGGAATCTGGCAGACAACAAGCCACAGAGGAAGAGGGATGCTTTGATCTGAGAGCAAAAAGGGTCTCGGCCGTATTCGGTGCCAAAACATCGCTGGAAAATAGCAAGTGAGCGGCACCTCTTAGATCGCCGTCGCTAATTTTTGTTTCTATTGTTGGAATACTGTCAGAATTGAAAGATTTATAAATGGGCCGAACATGAATGCTCGGAACTGAAGAGTTAGAGCACTTATGTTTAATTTTTTGTGTTAAGGAAATTTTGTCTTTATCGTTTTGTTCCAAACATAATGTTCTATAACCGAAAATGAGCAGTTCTTCCCAATCGCATTCGTCATTTCGGTTTAATATTCTTTGTATTATTAAATTAAGAGATTTGGCAATGCTGATGCGTACGCCACGTGGAATACGCTTTATTAAGCATACATTGTTTTTGAGCGAACCAATATATTTCCAAAAAGGTGTGCGATTGTGATTGGAATTTGAGGAATTAGTCAAATTGTTGGACTGAGATGGCACTGATAAGGAAGTGGGGCCTGAAGCAATGCCGGCAGTGTCACACCGTTTGTGTACCCTGCCGACATGAATCTTCAAGCTCCTATTTCCACGAAAAAAACGAGGTTGGGAACACTGCTCACATTTTATTAAATTTTCCAACGATGTGTCATTAATTATAATGTGAGCTAGAGGAAGGTGAGGATGTGAGGGCCGGGAGCATATCACGACATAATATTACGAAAAATTACAAAAAAACTACAGTGAAAAATAAGCTATAAGCGCTAAAATCTCTAAGCAACCGTTCTTGTTGACGTTGCTATGGCAGAACTGTCACACCCGGCCGGATGAGAAAAACCCAGCAATATGTGGACTGCAGCTGCATCCACCACCTGAAACAAAAACACCACTTTGAGAACCAGATATGGGGAAAATGATAGTAATGAAATTTGACCAAAAAAAGGCGAAAGGACTTTAAAATAATTTTAAGAAAGAAGAGCCAAACAGTTGTCAATTATGACTTTTCCGGTTTATTTAATTTTAATAATATTTAAAATTTATAGCTCACAATTTAGCAGTGGGATTAGCAAATTAATAATTGCGTGAGGGATAGCTAAGGATTCTTGTAATATTTGTTTTTTTTTTTCGTTTTTATAGTGAACCTCGATGTATTTATTAATTAGCTAAGTTGCTAAAGAGAGGGTAAAAATGAAAAATAATTACAATATTTGCAATATGTTGTGCACCTGTAACCGGTTGTAACCTGTTTATTATTTTTTAGTCGGAGGTTTTTTAAATATATTTTTAAATATTTCTTTACGTTAACAAAAAGTACATACATATGTTAATATTTACAAACTTAAAACTACACATGTTAAGATTAAAATTTTTAATTTAACTTTTATTTGACACCTTTTAAAAGAAAACTAATAGGTAACTACTTCTAATAATTATCAGTCCTTCGATCACCAACAAAGATCAAACTTGGGGTATTAGCACCAATGACTATGACTCTATGACTCCTTCACATATATGGTAAGGTTCACAGCTGAATATTCTGAATATATGTATGAATAATTTCTATCAAATGTATATATATACATACACACACATATATGTACATATATATATATATATATATATATATATATATATACACATTGATTTTAGGAATACGTTGTGCCTCTAGTTTGTGATTTTTGTTCAATTTTACATTTTTTTTTGCGTTAAACTTTTTGGATGTTTACGTTACTTGCGACAAGGGTGACATATCTAAAAACGAGTTTTTTGAAATAATAACAAATAAAATTAAGTAGTAAACTAATTATTGAACACGGCTGTACTCACGTTTAATCGGTATAGGTGTACCGACTGGTTTCGGACCTAGTTTGTTAATAATGTCTCACGAAAGTTTTAATAACTTAGTAAAGTACAGTAAGCTGACAATAAATTGAACGGTGTTCTGTCCGCATTAGTAGACAGTGTGAATATATCTAACACTGCCAAAATGGCCATCCACAATGCGGTGTTGGTGTCAAATTTATTGCATGGTAGTGAGTCCAGGATATGTCCGAAATCGAGTGAAAGTATGATAAATGCAGTAGAAATGCGATCTCTTAGAAATATGTGCGGTGTTGCCCTTGCGGACAAAATAAGCAATGAAGAGATACGCAGTATGATAGGGTTGCACGACAGTGTTATTGCAAAAATGAAGAAAGGAATGCTTAGATGGTTCGGGCACATGGAAAGAATGAGTGATGAAAGAGTGACGAAGAAAATATACAGAGCGAAAGTGAGTGGTAAAAGAAGCCAAGGAAGACCAAGGCTGACTTATGAAGATCAAATAGCCAGAGTGTTAGCAGATTGAAATGTCAAAAGCTCTCGCATACCTAAGCGAAAATGTGTGCGGAGAATGATGAGATTTGAGGAAGCGAACGAAGTATGTTAGAACCGCGACGCTTGGCGCTACGTCATCTCTAACAACCCCGTTAGGGATACAGCGTGAGGATATGTATGTATCTATGTAGTAAAGTAAGCAAAGTTCGTTCTCCAAGAATGTCTTATTTAATTTTATGCAGTGGATAAACAATCTATATCTATACTAATATCGACACTGGACACTGTAAGCAGCGCGAAAAGTCAGAAACGTAGTGATGGTTCTGGTTTTACTTTCGGAAGTTTTGCTGCCGTACCCGAAACTAAAGCAACATTTCAATTTCACGCTAAAGCTTGCTGAAACCAAAACGAATCTAATAGCGTCATTATATTTTTTAAATATGGAATATTTTAATGAATAATAGGAGGTATTTAAAAGCATGCACTTAAAAGCACTTTAAAATTTCTTTATTGGCTTTTCAATCATTCAAACAGAGTGGAAACAAAAAATAAAACTCGCGTATGATTTAAAACAAAAATATAAACCTGGCGCCGCGCAATGCGCGGTTCCCGCCCCACGTAACGGTTTTTTCTTACGTGACGATTTCTACTAACTCAAACCTCCCCCAGTTTTTTTCAGTGTGATATAACTACAAACTAGCGATATTTGGTTTTGTTCCTTTACTTGTACTGAAAACCCGTGTTTGTTATCAAATTTTATGATTTAAGTTCAACGAGAAGTACATCGTAAGTTTTGATGAGTGAGTTTGTTTGAGTGTATGAGTTTGAATGGCTGTATATTTGGATTACGTAGTTAGAAGCTTGAATTTTTACACCTCTCAAGAAACATAGATATCAAAATCTAATATTAATTTCTTCAACTATACATCAACTCGTTCCTTAGAGAAAAGGGTTTTAACAGACGGACAGACGAATGAACGGAAAACGACGTAAACCTATACTAGTCTCATGTTTTCTTTTTAATTATAGAATCCTAAAAATGTACAAAAGAATTAGCATAAAGAGAAATTTCCAATCGAAATTTGGCTTCGGTTCAGTTTTCGGTTTTAAAGCTAGTTTCGGTTGGATGCTACACTGACCGTATTGGAATGGCTCCCACGCATATTTTATGATATCAAACTTGTTAAACTTGTTAACAAAAAAAACTCATTACGTGTAAAATAAATTTTCCGAGCTCGTTTAAGTGAACGCACCCTATATGTAAACCCGATCGAAAAATGAAGCCATCAAAGTAATTACGTCATTACGAAATAAATTAAGGACCGCGACGCTTGGTGCTCCGTCATTCCTGACTACACCGTTAGGGAAAGAGTGTGAAGATAAGTATGTTTGTATGTATGTACAAAATAAATTGTAAACTTTTACATTAGAAACAGCTACATTGTGCTGATACCTAATACCACGTAACGGGTGTTTAGATTGTAAGTATGTAATAAGTAATAAACAATTCCTACGTTATTAGTGTTCTGAGTGCTTGTTTCCAAATGTTTGTCAAGTTATAATGAAAATTGATCGTGTGACTATTTAGTAAATTGGATAAGTTAGCCAATTATTATCGTCTCTGTTAAGCACAGACAGTTACATATCTATATTTGAGCACTGTGTACATTAACCATCAGTTTCACGCTTTTTGTGAAAATACACAATTTTTTAATGTGGAAAATCATAGCTCTTGTAATTTTGACATGTCTATTTGTTTATATGTCACTGTTATTACGAGTCAGAGTTACGATTTATTACGAGTACGAATTTTAGCAAGTACTGAACTAAAATATACAGAGATTGAAACTGGGGACTCAAACCTATAAATGTAACCTTGAAAACCAAAAACTAAAGGGTAGCATTTCCGCTAGACAATTAGCTCTGCTATTATCAGAGGTAACGTTGTCAGTCTGTTGGGCACTCTCAGCGATGACTACTTTTTAATCGGCGACTTTGAGGAAGTATATTATTTAGAAAACTGGTAATATCACTTATTTCCACATTGTAAACTGCCACGCGAAACACTAGGCACACTAACCGGCCCTCAGCCGCCACGCCGGTCGGGTCCGCTAGAGGCCTGGCGCTCACAGGCTCACAGGAACAGGAAGCCCGTTAAGATGCACGCAGGTGCGGAAAGCTCTCTGGCGATGCCTTGAGCCCGAGGTCCGCCCTCCATACGAGGTATCCTTCGGCTGGAGGAACCCTCAGGCGGTCGACCATCTGGCAGGGCACCTTTAGCGCTCGCCCCAACGCGACCTGTGACACTGTAAAAGCCACTAGGGCTAACAGCAAAGAGGGGTTTTGTTTAGTCGGTTCAAGTCCGACACTACTCAGTCGGCATAGAGTCCGGTTGAGTGTCCGGGGGGATTTCATTTTGCCTCTCAGAAACAAAAAAAAAATTACTTATTTCAATAGCCAAGCTAATTCGCTGGAAGAAGCTGCCGGGCCGACGGTCTCCCATAGCGTCGACCAGTTGCTTACTTTCAGCAACCAGTCGATGGGCTTCGTGGCCCAATGGTTCCAAAGAAGATATGAACCTCTCGGAGAGAGTTGCTTACTACACCACTTCATGTTCTCGGCAGTACTGGCCGAAAATAGACATAGATAATAATGATAATATATTATATAATAATATTTATAAGAATACATAAATTATTTAAGTTAGAGTTACTATAATCTTTATAATTTTAACGTTGCATTATAAAATTTATGTAACGATCGGGAAACTAAGGCAATTATAACTTGCTTGCATTGGCTTAATGTTAAGGTAATAGCGTTAGTTACCCGTGTATTACGTAAGTTTTAAAAGTTAAGGCTAAACCAAAATGTCGCAAGGTTAATGAAACCGTCACAGAAACTAATCTAGGAGAAAGTAATAAACAACCCTCAGTACGAGGCTACCCTTTTTAAGTGTGCTATTCATTTTGTCGGTGATGTCCTTGTGTTGGAAATATAGCCTTTTTAGAAATTCTTACCTCAATAGGAAAAAATGAAATTCTTACAGGATCACTTCGTTGTCTGTGTTCGTCTGTCTAACCGCTCAAAAGACAAAACCCTTTATCCCGAAGACAGATGGGGTTATCAAGTTAAAAATACGAATTTCTTAGTCAACACAATAAAAAATACGGCCATTTATCTAAGTAAGCAAAAATCTATGTACCTTATACATTTGGTGGTCTAAAGAAATATTAACTTTATTAAAATAAATATTACATTTCAATAAACTTTATTAAAATAATAATTAATATTATTTTTGTAAAAATTCGGGGACAGAAATGGGATAAATAAAGTTGATCGACCCAAATATCGAGCCGAAGCCTCTTCACGCGAACTAGCATTTGACGATTTTCAACAGTGTTCAAAAAAAGAGGAGGTTTTATGTTCATCTGTATTTTTTTTTGCTTTTTTTATGTATGTTCACCGATAACTTCGTCAATCGTGGACCGATTTGAAAAATTCTTTTTTTTTTAAAAGGGTAGGTATACTTTAGAGGTTGTTCCATTTAAATTTCATTAATATCGGAGCTTGGACTTTGAAGATACACCAAATAAGCTTTATTTATATTGATTATTCTCTTGTATATCATTACGCTTCAGAATTAAAAAAGAAGTAAATTGCAGATCTAGCTTAGATATTTATTTAGGCTTTTAGGCCAAGGCGAAAGAAGAAAGGAGAAATAAAAAAATATTAAGAAAAAAATAAACCGACTTAAAAAAAACACTAAATATACAAAATAACTGTCCTTTACTAATATGTTATATACTAGGTATTTGTATCGCAATAATGAAGTTTTATTATTTTTGTATTTTTTGAGTTTTGATTAGTAAAGGAGTTATTTTGTGTGATTAGTAAAGGAGTTGTTTTAGTGCTTTTTTTAAGTCGGTTTATTGTTTTTTTAATTTTAAAGTTTTCTCATTGTAGTTACTTATCTATATATATATAGGAGATCCCGATTTTGAACTCACTCATCACGATTTCTCTGGAACCATAAAACCTAGAGACTTGAAATTTGGTAGGGATATTCCTTTCGGCGAGTAGAGGTCAGCTAAGAACGGATTTTACGATATTCCACCCGCAAAGGGGGTTGCGGGGGCGTTATAGGAAATAACTTATTTATCCAACACTAACAATATGGGTATCAAATGAAATGGAATACGCAAGGGAAGGTTTTTGTAAATGTGACGTCATCATAAATCCAATATGGCGGATGTTCCATAGCGGCGAGTAAAGGTCAGCTAAGAATGGATTTTACGATATTCCACCCGCAAAGGAGGTTGCGGGGGCGTTATAGGAAATAACTTATTTATCCAACACTAACAAGATGGGTATCAAATGAAATGGAATACGCAAGGGAAGGTTTTTGTAAATGTGACGTCATTATAAATCCAATATGGCGGATGTTCCATAGCAGGAAATAACTTTTTCGTTCAACACCAACAATATGGGTGTCAATTGAAATTGAATACGTAGGGGAAGGTTTCTAGACATGTGACGTCATCTTAAATCCAATATGGCGGATATTCCATAATAGGAAATAACTTTTTCGTTCGACACCAACAATATGGGGTACCAAATGAAATGGAATACGCAAGAGAAGGTCTTTGTAAATGTGACGTCATCATCAATCCAATATGGCGGATGGTCCGTAGCAGGAAATAACTTTTTCGATCAACACCAACAATATGGGTATCAAATGAAATCGAATACGCAGGGGAAGGTTTCTAGACATGTGACGTCATCTTGAATCCAATATGGCTGATATTCCGTAATAGGAAATAACTTTTTCGTTCGACACCAACAATATGGGTATCAAATGAAATGGAATACGCAAGGGAAGGTTGTTGTAAATGTGACGACATCATAAATCCAATATGGCGGATGTTCCATAGCAGGAAATAACTTTTTCGTTCAACACCAACAATATGAGTATCAAATGAAATCGAATACGCGGGAGAAGGTTTCTAGACATGTCACGTCATCATAAATCCAATATGGCGGATGTTCCGTAATAGGAAATAATTTTTTCGTTCGACACCAACAATATGGGTATCAAATGAAATGGGAAGGTTTTTGTATATGTGACGAAAATCTAAAATGGCGGATGTTCCATTACAGAGAATAACTTTTTTGTTTAACACCAACAATATGAGTACCTCGGGTAACCTCAGTAATCTAAAGAGGTCAAGGAAAATTTTTCCACGCGGACGAAGTCGCGGGTACAGCTAGTTAATTAATATTAGACATGGGATACACTGCGCTACGCCACGCAATTGCGCCAACTCCGTTTCCTGAGCTATATGTGTCTTATTTATTCCAAATGTATTGGCGCACAGCATACTTCAGTACATAATACGCTGTCTGGGCCAAAAGCCAATGGGCGGGGGATATGAGTGACGCGCGCTTTGCGACTCACTCTGCAAGGAAAATGTTCCAGCGCCATTCCGTAATTTTGAGCTAACTACAAGCGCCGGCGCAAATAGATGCCCCTCAGTTACTGAGTTGGCGCAAGCAATTTAGCTGAGTTACCAATGCCTAATTAATAGGAACATAATTCAATTTATCTAAGTAAATAACTAACTTATTTTCTGAATCAATTTCACTGGCAACAATTTGAATTGTTTTTGGTGGTTTTTGAAATAAAATCGCATCATTCTTATGTATTGAGAATTTAAATTTTCTCCAGTACTTGTAACTGTCTGTAACCGAGTATTAAAACCCCGGTTTCACCTATTTGTATAAAAATTTGTTGTAACATTTCCTGGCATTGTATCGCTACCAGAGCGCGTTTTGTTCGAATAAAAAAATAACAGGTAATCACGCAGTCAATAAACTAAGCGTTAAATTAACCACTAAGTTATGAATGCCGCACAATGAATTCGGGGATAACCCAGCTACAAATAAAGGATAGATTTATTTGAACTTTTCTACAAATTTACACAATAGGTATATACTATAAGTTACAATACAATAGGAATACAATAGGTATATACAATAGGTAGTACTATAGGCATTTATTTTAAACTAACGGCCCGTGCCGACTTCGCCCGGGTTGAATACATAATACATATCCTATATCATTTACAAATACATTTCAAAGAAAAATTATTCGAATAAGTGTAGCAGTTCCGGATATTACCCTCCACATATAAACGTAAATAATATCACTAAAGGCAAAGTCATCATTTTGAAAAGAAGTTGCACTGAAAAGAATTGCCAGAAAATAAAATTTTCCCATACGAAAGGGGTGAGGGTGTTATAAATTTGATATTATTGTCTGTCTGTCTATATGTCTTTGCAAATGTCTACCATCAATGAATTCGGAAATACTATGGAAGTGTAATTCAGAACAATTATGGCCGAAAAACACGGTACCGCAAGTCTGATTCATAACATAACATAACTTCACGCTGTATCCCCAACGGGGTAGTCAGAGAGGACGGAGCGCCAGGAGTCGCGGTCCTTACACACCTCTTTCGCTTCCTCAAATCTCATCATTCTCCTCACACATTTTCGCCTAGGTATGCGAGTGCTTTTGACATTTCCGTCTGCTAACACTCTGGCTATTTGATCTTCATAAGTCAGCCTTGGTCTTCCTTGGCTTCTTTTACCACTCACTTTCGCTCAAGTCTGATTCAAATAGTCCGAAACACGAAAGGTCGCAAACTCAGCAGTCAACTTTTAAAATGAACTCTGTTTTAAACCCGCATGATCTTTATTCAACTGTAGCCTGGCGTTTAAAACGTTTCGTATAACATTCCAAACTCAACGGTGACTGGATGCTCAGCACACGTGATCACTGATCACGTGATCACATGGAAAAGTGGTAGCAAGCGAGAATGTTTTTATGCATTACTACGCATCGTAACGCAACTTATTAGTAACATTTATTTACGTGAAGTTAAATAGTTTTTTTTGTTGATTCTCTCATATGAGAAAATATTTAAAAATTATTTTCAAAGGTAAGAAAAGCATATTTACGAGTTCATCTGTGCTATGTTACCTTAGAGTGTAATTTAATTATTTAGTCTGAATCAGTTTGGCTATTCAAAGAGGCAATGCTGCCAGTCTGCTAGGTACCTTAAGCAATGACAGCTTTCTAAGCGGCAACTTTGAGGAAGTTTATTATTTAAGATAATGTGTAGTTTTAAGTTTGTAAATATTAACATATGTATGTACTTTTTATTAATAAAGGTCTGTGTCTTGTAGCATTTCATAAAGAATCTTTATGAAATGCTCAGTCTTCAGTAAGATAACATGCGATGCCTCTACAACAAGAATAGATTGCTTCATTTTCAAAATGTATAGAGAACACCCTATTGGCATTAGTTGGTAACCAGCCTTTTCCTTTCTAAGCGAACTGCTTTAATCCACCGTAATCACCGAAGCTCATTTTTGGTAAAATTAAAAGAATAAATTTATAAGATCCAATTAAGTAAAGACAATTCCAATACTTAGCATAAAAATGCAATATTAATAGCTTACGTACTAAAAACTGGCTTGCATAATACAGAATACAGTATAAGATCAAAAAATCACAATTTGTTAATTGATTTTAAATTCGGCCTTTATATAGGTGAGGGATCCCTAATATTCTGCCTCTTCATGAATTGTCTGTGTCGTAACAAAATTACTCGCCGCTTAACGTTCATATGGAATAACTGGAGACGTATTGTACATAATAAACATTTCAAGTGGAAACGAAAATTATGTTACGAACGGTGAACTATGGTTCATCCCGCGGGAGATGTTACTGTCTGCCATCATTAGACGATACGTCGATAGTGCCTTTATATCATTCGACACGACTCGTGTTGATATTTTTTATTTAAACGCACACTTTATTGAGTGTTCTTTTAATAATAACAACAGTAAATAAAATGCGCCAGACTACTTAGCGATCATCTGCCCCTGCAGTCTCGACATAGATAGCGATTACTTTACGACCGATTTTGGTTGATAAGTCATCACGATTAATTTTTAACGATTTTTGAAAGTCTCGTCATTAAAACTATCGATTGTAATTGGAATCATATCGAATCTAACTGTCAACTTTACGATTGCTGATAATGTTTTTACGATAGAATTTGACAGCTCGCAGTGTTCGTGCTTATTTCGTGCTTATTTATTCGTTATGGCAAGCGATTTTTTTCGTTATTTTTATCGATCGGTAGTTTACGAAAATAATCGCTATGTCGGGACTGCAGCCCCTGGTCTGCATCACTAACGAACAACTAACACTAGTAACTAAACAACTACACTACTAACAAAGGTATGCTCTGTACCTCTATTATGAGTTTTCAAAACTGTACTCGCTAGCGACTATATTAAATTCATTAGTATGAAATTTAATACAGCGCCTCTGGCGGTAACAGCATAAACTAAAAATGGGATTATGAGTTGTCATGGTTTACTTGTGTTTACTGTTCTATTTGTAGTATAGTAAACTACATTACCAGTGTCAAAGTTTTCCATACAATTTGGCATTACGAGTTACGTAGTTGACAGTTTTTGTAGTATGTTTCGTTAACCGATGTAGTTACGGCATTCACGCCATTTTTTACGGTGAAGACTTAATGTAAAGATAGTAAGAATTATTTATTTTTATTAAGAATTGTTTTTAAATCCAATACATAATGGCGGCTAGAGATTATCTATTTCGGAACATGATTGAGGCGGCTGAACGCAGTGACGAACGCAATACATTAAGTGCATTTCACGCACAATTACGTGAATTAAATAACGCACTCGTAAAGAACATCGAAACCAAATTTCGCAAATTATATAGGCTATCTAAAAGTGCGTTTTATAATTTGTGCGATTTACTGAGACGACATACAAATTTAGAAAATAAAAAATATATACTTTTTCAAACGTTTTTATTGAGAATAAATTACAATAATAACAATAATTAGTACTCCTATTAGATTCATTTATATTTAATTATTATTGAATGCAACAAATGTAACATTAGATAACAAATATTCATAAAAAAGACATTACATGTTAAAGACGTTATATGTTAAAAAAATATAACGAGTCGATTCGATTCTTTCACTCGATTTCGGGCATATCTAGAAGAAGGAATAATATGTAAAACACTGAGTAACTAATCACTACGTTATGTAAAACATTTACCAAGTTTTTTATTTGTGATCGAAGACCAAATATCAGAAAATGTAATATTACTATGACAATTGAAATTGTTAGAAAAACGGCGGTGGCAAGACAAATAACCATTAACATTTAAAAAAGCGAAAGTTCTATGCAGTTCACCTTACTTTTATATACTTCCCATTTTTGCTCGATTATAGAACACTATTGTCCTATTTCTTATCCTTGTCTTTTTCACGTAGTTAGAAAGAAATAAAACAGCAGTCAAGACGACAACATAACGCGTTCAAAGTAATACTTACTCACGTATTAACTTATCCAGTCATAGTTACGTTTAAATATTCATAATAGAGTTGTTACACTTTACTATAACCGTGACGTCTTTACATTTACTTCATTAGTTACGTCAGGTAGGTTTACTACGACAACTCATAATAGGGGTACTGTGCTATGAGAACCAGACGACGATCACCAGGGGCGTTTCCCAGTATACTCAGACCCGAGACCATCTTAAACATTTTGGAGGTGAATTTAATTATAGAATGTAAGTAGACACAGAGTTTTTTTCCCATGGAATTGTCACTCTCGTGGGTATGATGGAAGAAATTTCTATTAGAAAGCTGTACCCTTTGCTCAATTTCTCTATGTATATCATCATTTCGTGTCGTGTACAATAAATATTTAAATAAAAATAAATAAAATAAATGAACTACAAATGGCGGTGTGGTGTTGATCGGGCATGCCGGTGTAGTAAATAAATCTTTACTCTTGTTTATTCCGAAGTATCGAACAAAAGGGAAAACATCCCACTTATAATAAATTTATTTCTCATAAGAATATTTCGCATATTCGCTTACAATAAATTTATCAGAAATGTAATAAATATAATGGACCTTGTTAGAATTAATGAAGAACGAGGTAACGAAATATCCAATGCAAACATTAAAAAATTACAGATACCTTTAAGGGAAATTATCGGACATAAGTTTTTAAATATAACCCATAATGATGAATTTAACATTTATTGTTATTATTTATTAATGACTTATGATTTATGAGGAGTATGCATTTGAATTTACAGAGGGTAAAAAGCAGATGGTTAAAAAGTAGGTAGTTGCTGCTTCATTGCTAGATCACCTTCGCTAAAGATAAATTATTATTGGTAAATAATTAATTGTTCAACTGTTATATTAAAAATAATAATATACTGAATACAACTCTTTAAAGTATATGTGTTTGAGAAGTATATGTGTGAGTGGAAGTCGGCGTCGTTACGGAGTCGTGACGTCTAATACAAAAAGCCAAAACGCGTTAACGTGAATAAAGTGTTTCACTAGGGAATAAATATATTTTAGGTATTAGGTTGGTATGAGTTTCTTTCTTCTTTCAGATACATATGCTTTTACGTTTATTACATACTAGCGAACCGCTCCGTCTTCGTCTAGATAGGATTTAGTATAGGTTATTTATTTATTTAGACACACCAACTAATTATTCACAATACATAGTATCACTTTTCGATTTATGGGGTTAACAGTCCCGTGAATCTATTAATTACAGACGCGTACAGCACTCATTATAATTTATTAATTATGCCAACTTATTTGTGTGACACAAACACTCCAGGAATCCAGATACAACATAAGTATGTAACAGATATATAAGAACATGGTATATATAAAGCTAATATTACATTATATTACGATAGCTTATTGTGTTATTGTGTTGATAGTGTTATTGTAAAAATGAAGAAAGGAATGCTAAGATGGTTCGAGCACATGGAAAGAATGAGTGATGAAAGACTGACGAAGAAAATCTATAGAGCAAAAGTTAGTGGTAAAAGAAGCCAAGGAAGACCAAGGCTGACTTATGAAGATCAAATAGCTAGAGTGTTAGCCAACGGAAAAGTCAAAAGCACTTGCATACCTAGGCGAAAATGTGTGAGGAGAATCATGAGATTTGAGGAAGCGAAAGAAGTATGTAAGGACTGCAACGCATGGCGCTTCGTCCTCTCTGACTACCCCGTTGGGGATACGGCGTGAAGATATGTATGTTTGTGTATTACGATAACATATGTCTACAGTTAGGCAGATTGCTAACCAATAAATAAGGACATTACAATAACATTAGATAGCAGGTCTATTTTTTTAACCGACTTCAAGAAAGGAGTTTTGAGTTACAGCGCGAGGAAAAACGATAGAAACTGCATTTACAAAAAAAAACTTGCACATTTTTAGCTTTTTTGCAGGTTTGGGAAGGAAAAAAATTATAAAATGCGCCAGTCGTTAGTCTTTCAGCGCAGGTATCAACCTGTCACGCTACGCTGTCTCTATAAATACCATCATTTAGAGAATTTGTCGCGGAAGGAAGAACACCACAAGGTAATGACGAAAGACGGATTTATAAATCGGATTTGGCATTTGCCTATATCCAACAATAAAATATTTATAGAACACATCAGAAATATAGGCACAACCCTACTCTCTTTGCCTACTAAAATTGAGAAAGTAAACTTAAAAAAGTAATGAAGAAAGTGATCGCAGAAGAGTGAGATTTTTTTGGCAGGAACTCGTGAAGAACACTTGACATTTCATTTAGATTTTCTATTTTTTGCATTTTTGAGAGTTTTAAAGTACAAAAGTGATAGCATATTTTGCGTTAAAGTTTTGTGCAAGTGAAAGGATTGACAGGAGGTCTGTTCGTATAATTGTATCCATAAGTGGCTGGTAAGTCTGTTTATGGGTACTTAGAATACGACGATAAAATAAAAATATGAATTCGCCATATACAATCGTGCAATAAGTCAATCCACAGGCAACTCTAATGTAAGGGTAGATGAAAATTATATTTTAATAAAGAAAAAAAATTTAAAAGTAATTAGTGAGCCCCGCGGGCCTGTGTGCCGTTGCAACAAGGTCTGAATAAACATGTGCAGTTGAAGTTTGTGCGCTCTTCCAAGAGTCCTTTTTAACTCCAGTAAAGCTTGCTATAATTTTACTGGAAGAGTGTGAAGGACTGATATGAGAAATTATTCCTGAAGACATCGGCTATACGAGCGTAGAATCTTTGCCTTTCCTCTTAAGTGAGAATCTTACAGACAACAACGCAGAACGGTGATTTTGGAAAATATCTTTATTCGTATATTAGTTATATAGAAGTCTAAGACTTTGGATATAAGAATCATTAGAATGTGTCTATTTTAGTAACTGTGTTGTAACTGTGAGAGAGTTCTCGAATAACAATAGGCGGGCATTGGATCCTACTTTATGATTACTCAGTATGGATTAGAGGAAGGATCTTGTTAAAGCTGCTGTTAGAGGTAAGTCTTTACGTTTTCCGTCCTTGTTTGACGACTACGCACGGATCTAAATTTTACGTGGATATAGGTGAAGCACTTGGGTATTAAAATTAAAACAAACGTACTTCAATCGACAGGTTTACGTCAATACATTGTGCTTGTTTTAAACGATGTAACAATAAATTTTTACGATGTGTGTCACATAGGCAACGTAAGAGTAATTGTTTTAAGGCTTCGGTGTTAGCTTTTTAAGATTCGGTACTGGTTAGGTGACCGAGTATGATCTCTGAAATATCCTGAGGATGCTTCGTTGAGAGGCGAAACACGTCGATTAGTGGTTTTTGAAGTTTGAGCGCAAAATAGCTAAAGATTTCAGGGATTATCACATGAAATAGATTTCCGCAAAGTAACACCTAAGTCAAAACAATATTTTTTAAGGTTTCTAGATTTAACATTTGAATAATACTGCTAGTTGTCAAAAGTCACGTCGTAGTACGAATTGGATGAATCATTAAGGGTGACGTCACCCATATTGCTAATGAAACAATATTGTTATATGCATGATAAAAGCTTATTTTATAAATGTCACGGTATGAAAACTCAAAGTAGCATTAAAGGTCTAAGCTACTTATCTTTCTGCCTACCAATCAGCACCACTAATACCACTAATGCACCAATACTGAGCACCAAAAGGCAAATGTGTACTTGATTTATATTCTTGACCAGCTTGTTACGTTCGTGTAGTTATGGTTCTCAGGACAAACCGCAAACTTATACACATTTTAATATCATGTCTCACGATTGATAAGAATTGTGTATCTACTTCCCAGAAGTTACCGTAATGGAAATTTCTGTTGGAAACCAGTACAAATGTTTCGAACACGCATATCATCTAACACTTGAACTATTTAATCTCTATGTTATCTTAAGCATAATAGAACTGATTTCAAAACTTCATTATGGCATAAAAAATCCGATGAAGAAATAGTTCTCATAAGTACTTTTCAAGATGTAATTTCGAAATAATTAAGGTTGTTTTAAAATTTATATTCCCTATAATTTAAAAAAATCTAGGACCAGTAGTTTTGAAGATAAGAAGCTTCGACTTCGAGCATCCAGTTTGCCTTAATTCTACTTATAAAATATAATATTTAAATGAACGTATTTCAACGTGAGTGGTAGCAGAAGACTAAGGCTGGCTAACGAAGATTAAAGAGTGTTAGCTGGCAAAAATGTCAAAAGCACCCGCATACTTAGATGACAATGTGTGAGGAGATTGATGAGATTTAAGGAGGCGAAAGAAGTATATAAGGACCATGAAGCTTGGCGTACCGTCTTCTGACTACCCTGTTAGGAATACGGCGCGCAGATATGTATGTATGTATGTGATAAATTCCTACAATCTTAGCTATTTTCCGTTCAAACCCCAAAAACACGTGTTTCGCCTCTCAACGAAGCATCCTCAGGATATACCAGAGATTACACTCAGTCAGTTAACCAACACCGAATCTTAGCTTACCGACTTAGCGGCTGGCTAACTGAGTCTAATCTATGGTATATCCTGAGGATGCTTCGTTGATAGGCGAAACGAGTGTTGATTGGTGGTTTTTGGAGTTTGAGCGGAAAATCTAAAGGTTTTAGGACTTCATCACGTCATGATGACGTATCTATGTATACTCGTATTTTGAAGTGGTACGTGAATCAAATTCCTTGACTACATTCGTGTTATTTATTGCTCCCTCCAAATGAATCATCGTTTTTATTTATTTGTAAAGTTTTACTTTGTCACTTGTTAGTTATTTGTAAAATAGGTAAAGCGAAAGTTTTAGGTAAAGTACATAGAAAAATATATTAAAATTATTAATTTATTGCAACAACTATTTTGTAACCTTTTTTTTCTTTTTTTTGGCAACCACCGTCGCGTGACGTCATCACGCAATCTACTGTCACAAGTACACCTAAATATAGTAACGAATAAACACATACGCACACGCACACGTACATACACACATTTCAGTACTGTAATATAAATGAAAAAATTGAGTGACTGACATCAGTGCACAACTCGCAAGCCTATTATCTATCTTGTACTCAGCATGCCGCGAAAAGATAATATGTTCAATGCAATTTTGTTAGAGGCGCTGTGTCTACCACGAGAAGTGCGTTTAACCACAGTACAAGTATTATATCAGTAGTAGGCAGTATTATATCTCGGCAGTGTCCTTGAGATAATTACCTACGGTCGTTCGCAACGCAATAGGGCTGCCGACTGGGACTGACTGTTTTTTTGGGTTACGTATTTGATAATATTAAATTGTCATATTATCTTTTCATTTTACATTATTGCAAATTTCGTAAGTTTTATTTATAAAATTCTACTAGTATTTTATTTCTAGTTTCAAAAGTTTGTGAGTTAGTATGGTGGAAACGAACAAAAAAAATGCATTGTGTTTTTTTATGTGCAGTATAATTAAAAATCAGCAACAAAGTAACTAGATCATTATGGTAATATATTTCCTATAAATGAGCAACAGAAAATATTCCCGGTTTCGATATAGATATATTCAAATACACTGAACAATATGCTTGAAAACTTGATGCCCTAATATTTCGTCAGTAAATGCACGGGAGCGTCTCACATCGTCCGACGACAACCGCGGCGCACTCGCGAAGTCGCGACTGTTGTATGCCAAGAAATGCCGAGATTTCGAGGAGCGTCGTTTGGGAGCGTATGATCAATTTTTATTTATAATTAGTCACCGGTCGCACAATGTCTGCAAATTCTAAGCTAATAACCCCTTCGATCTGTACCTACTGCAAGTTTTATAAACAGTGTGAACGAAGATTGATTCTTGGAAAAACTGCTAAAAGGTTGAAAGGGATGTTAAAGTTATAGAATAAAATGCATTCAATAACCTAATACTTTATAAACTTTTAAACTTACGCGTTGCATTATACAATATTTAAAACGGAAAATAAACGCGATTACCTTTTATTTTGGCTTGACGTGTCGACCGAATTGCAATCCGTTATGGCGTCATTAAAGAACAGAGCGTACGATCTATGTGACCCGGAAAATCTGGAGCGGGAGCTCGATTATGTTCAGGAAGTACTGGCAAAGAACTGATACCGAGTGAACCGATGACTGCATAGGGCTAAAGAGAGGTACAGACATCCAGAGTTGAGCAGACAACCAGCCTACATACCCTATGTGAAAGGTGTTACTGATAAAATTGGATCGATTTAAAAAAGTACTCTATCCGCACCATAGACACCCCTGGAACAAAGGTGAACAACGTAGTGGGCACATCGAAGACTACCGAAGATATTTCGCCGTTGCAGACACCAGGAGTCTATGAAATAGATTGCAGCCGCGGTGTAATAGTTCATATATGGGCCATACAAAACGGACTATTGCTGAAAGAGATAAAGAACATCTTACAGCGGTGAAAAACATGCAAACAACCAAATCAGCGATAGCGGAACATCTGCTCCAAGCACGCACACATCCTTTCTACTGATCGCCACTTTAATCCAAGAGTAATGCCCGAAGCGATTGAAATCAGGAGACAAAAATTATAATCGCGAAAACGGATCAAAATCAAAATATATTTTTATTTAATTAGACTTCACGACAAGCACTTATGAATCGTCATAATAAATACAATTATTTGAATGATCATAATAAATACAATCGTATAAATCATTGAAACAATTATCAACATTAATACAGAAAACGAGAATACAGAAAAAAAGCATGAAACATAACAGACACCTTTTCAAAACCTTGTTACACATATATGTAAATACATATAAGTAAATATATGTAATTAATTAATAACTTAATATAATAATTATGGATTATACAATCGATATCATACAATATTATACAATCGATATGAAATCCTGTTATTCAAGGAACAAAACCTCGTTTTTCACATTCGGTTAAACATGGACACTGTGAGTTTTGTGTGTAGATATCTTAAAAATCATTAATAAATATCGGGGGTAGGTGATAAAACTTCTACCTCGGACACGGAGTGAACTTGCTGCGATTTCTTGAAACCACGGCCGATGCATTTCAATCGAAACCTCAAGCCAAATTAAAAGGTAATCGCGTTAATTTCCCTTTTCAGATATTACATAGCCTAATACTTTGTTTGAGAGTCCATCGAATAAATAATTAAATGTGTGATTGTCTGATTTCGAAAGGTCTACCCCTAAGGAAGTAAAAAGAAGTCTCAAAGTAATAGTAAAAAAATTAAAGCTACTAAAATGAAGTTACGGGTAATAGTCCGTATTGTATAACTTGGCCCTTCAGTAAGGTTATAGTCAACTGGATATGTACATACATATTCGAACCCGGGAAGGGTCGATAGTACAGTATATGTATGTGTAATTATACCCTTTATGTACTCATACGTTGCGAATTAACTGTTCCAAGCTTCATGACGTGTTTATGGTATTTTTCCTGTATAGAAAGTAGCCTAATACTCTCTGAAAAGTGCTATACCCACCATTGAAAGTCTCGTCAAAATTGGTTCGGCTGTTTCGGAGATTGATCCAGTCAAACAAAATACAGACAGATAAAAATTTAATAAACGCGTGTTTGTGTTGATACCGTGCAAATAACTGTATGAGCTTATGAAAAGCTTTTATTTCGAAATTGTAGAAAGATATTTCAATTTTATTTATTTGTATATAAATATAGATGTGTTAAAAAGCATTTAAACATTTTTATTACTGTTTTATAATTTTAAATTGAATTTCGATTAAGTTTATATTATCGTGACCGCCGCTAAATCAAATTTAACGTCCAATTTCTCGTCGGTTTTAATAACCCGCACCCGTCCATTTGATTATCAACAAACGAAATCCAATATCCCTCTATCAGCATTCGTCCGACGTGAATTTTAAACAAACGTTTATATAGCTCTGAAAATTTGGCAACGGGAAAGGTGTTCATGACGATCAAATAACGTAATGTTTGCTTCTTGCCGAACAACTTTGGGTAATAATAATTTACTTTTAGGAACATTAACACGCTAATTTTTAACAGACTTCAAAAGAAGGAGGAGGTTCTCAATTGGCTTGTATTTTTTTATATTTGTTACCTCAGAATTCCGTCATTTATGAAACGATTAAAAAAATTATTTTTTACTTGGAAGGGAGACACTTCTAGATTGATCCCATTTAAATTTCACTGGAATTGAAGCACTGGAATTGGATTCAATTCAATAATTGAGGATTTTTTTATTCAGTAAATATATAAAATGTAAGAACCGCGAAGCTTGGCGCTCCGTCCTCTCTGACTACCCCGTTAGGGATACAGCGTGAGGATATGTATGTATGTATATAAAATATGTGACACAGACATACATTTAAGTAAATATATGTAATTATATTATATTATATTTATTGAATAAAACCCTGCATTATTGAATTTATTGTACAAGGGCTGCTATTTATGTATCCGGAACTGATCAGTTACAAAACAATATTGAAAAAGTAATTATAACATTTAAAAATGGAACTCTTTGGCTGAAGAATACAATTTGTTTTATGTAGCTGTCATTTGTTTATCCTTTGTGGCGTCATTTTGAAAATTGCGAGTCTTTATCACCATGGATTTAAGTCGTGAAAATTTTCGTGCTATGATTTATTACGATTTTCGGCGAGGGCTAACTCAAAAACGGTGCATCCATCAACTCACTCCGACTTTTGGGGACGAAGCACCATCGAAAACTACTGCGTATCACTGGCTTAGTGAGTTTAATCGTGGGCGGTCTGTGCTCACAGACGAAGTTAAAGAAGGTCGCCCTTAATCGGTTGTTGTACCTCAAAATATTGATGCTGTGCGGGAACTAATAATGCAAGATCGTCATGTTACATATCGCGAGATAGAGGCGTCTCTGGGCATAAGTTTGACGAGTATATATAAAATATTACACGAACATTTAGCTGTAAAAAAAATTTGTTCACGTTGGATTCCGCACAACTTGAGAATTGACCAAAAACGGGCTCGTGTCGATTGGTGTGAAAAAATGTTACAAAAGTACAATCAGGGTTTGTCAAAAGCTGTCTATAATATCTACACAGGTGATGAATCTTGGATATATGCGTATGATCCTGAAACTAAACAACAATCAACGGTTTGGGTGTTCCAAGATGAGCCGAACCCAACAAAAGTCATTCGTTCAAAAAGCACTTTGAAGCAAATGGTCGCTTGTTTTTTTGGTATAAATGGACATGTAGCTACAATGCCACTAGAGGATTGTAAAACGGTTAATTCTGAATAGTACACGACCGTTTGTTTGCCAGAAGTCTTAGAAGAAATAAGAAAGAACAACCGACAACGCAGAATCCTTCTTCATCATGACAATGCTAGCTGCCACACATCGGCCGAGACAACTCGGGATTTGGAAGATCAAAAGATCGAATTAACGGGTCATCCGGCGTACAGCCCCGACTTGGCCCCCAAAGACTTCTATTTATTCCCAACCGTGAAGAATAAATTACGTGGTCAACGTTTTTCGAGCCGTGAAGAGGCAGTTGATGCGTTCAAAATGCACGTTTTGGAGATACCTCAATCCGAATGGAAAAAGTGCATCGATCATCATGGTGAACATTTTGAAAAGCAATAAAACTATAATAAATGCTATATGTTTGTTTCACTTTGTTATTCCGGATACATAAATAGCAGCCCTCGTATAAGCCCGTAACTTACAGTATGGGTTGCAAGGAGGGAGAAAGCGATTGAGTGGCGGCGGAGCACCGGTGTTGCCACAACAAAAAAAATTTATAAATAATTAAACCGACTTCAAAAAAAACACTGAAAACTAAGAAATAACTATTCTTTACTAATCAAAACTGAAATTCAAAAATAACTTTATTAATACGATACAAATAGTAAAATAATGAAATTATTTATCAACCACCCTTTTTGATTCAGCGTAACTGGGTAAAAATACGTTAATGTGAGCATCGACGATTCAGGAGACTTGTTTTTACGAGCAGCTACGGCGTTGTCAATGATTCAGTTATCGATAACTCCACGGTTTGTGAGATTGTACACAAGATTGTATT
Organism: Zeuzera pyrina; assembly: GCA_907165235.1. Lineage (NCBI taxonomy): Eukaryota > Metazoa > Arthropoda > Insecta > Lepidoptera > Cossidae > Zeuzera > Zeuzera pyrina. The sequence continues at coordinate 17,506,393 of OU015638.1, read as the reverse complement.
GATAACGATTCAAAGTTAAGAATAGCTTTATCAGTACTTCGTATTACGAAAACTATCACTCAGATAAATTTGCTTACGAGTTAGTTCTTTTATCTCTTTATTTGTACATTCAAAAGGACCTTGGAGGTGGTTTTGTATATAAATATCTCGGCGCAGTGTATACCAATGAAAAAATAAATAAAAATTAGCAAACCTGTTTTAAGTATTACAATTTAGAAATTTTAAACAATTATTGTCTCAGTGTTGTATTCATTCCATTTTTAATGGTATGAACGTTATTACTGTTACAAATATATTATAGATAATATATTATAATGATCGTAATAATTATACAGGTTACTACAAATGTAAATATAAATAAATATTACTATAAATATGGTATAATTTTACCGTGGCTTTCCCGGGATAGATAGCTTACATACAGACGTTAGCTATTTATCCCGGGTAAGCCACTGGAGACAGTCTCCAGGCACATATTATCTCTGTACCAAACTTCATCATAATCGGTTCAGCAGTTTAGTATTTCCCATACAAAATTTGATAAAAAAAGTAGCCTATGTCTTTCCTCTGGTTTCAAGTTATCTCTGTGCGAAATTTCATAAAAATCGGTGTAGTGGTTTGGGCGGGAAAGCCGACTAGACAGACAGACAGACTTCCGCATTTATAATATTAAGTATGGAGAATGGATAGTATGAACCGTGTATGGATATATGGATATAAATGAATAAATTATAGGGGTAAACGAAAATTGCTTCCTTGCAGTTATATTCACACCCTTTTTTATTATCGCAAGGGTGGATTATTCAAAATTAGACAAATATGTAATTCTTTATTTAATAGATTTTTAAACAAAGTTTTGTGTTGTTAAACTCATTTTTTATTTATTATATATTAACTTTGACAACTTTATTCAACATTTTAGGGTATACATTTCTAGAAATCACTTCTCAGCGGTTATTTAACCTTTTTACGGTAACTCTGTATAAAAAAATCTGGACACAATGGCTTCGGTTTAGGCTTTATAAATCAGTCAGTCTGGATTGTTTAATACATACATACGTCTGTGATGTAATTTTTCAGTTACTTCCAGTATGTTTCCAGCTTTTCTTAGATATCCTCGCACTTGATTTAATGCCTGCTAATTTCACGCATGTTCACACATGTTCACGCAATTGTTGTGCAGATCCATTATCGGCACACATTTACTTGCTATATACATATGTTTATTTAAGTTGTATTATGTGATGTTGTACCTCATGTGTGCTGTTGGTTTAAAAAAAATGTAAACTAACTTTCAGGTCCTGACCACGTCTACGTGGATTTCGAAATAAATAGAAATAATACGATAGTAATTAAGCGGTAGCCTTATCACTTAACTCGCAGTTACAAGTTGTGAAAGTTAAAAGGATAAATAGAAATCAAATTCAAAATATGAAAAGAAATAAATAGAAGAAGCGAGCTGGTAAACTTAGCCTTTTTAACCTTTTAGTAAACCACGTTGAAGGTGTTCCCTTTTAAACTGCCATAAAACTGTTACTCCTATTTTTTGACCGTCAAAGGATGGTTTTTGAGATGCCGAATTAACAGAAAGGATAAATAACAAATATGATAAATTCCCACAGAAACGATCATTCCGTGTTTTACCCTCTTATATAGGATTTTCCAAAAATTCTGTAGCACTTATTATGTAGGTACTTACTTTCTTACTAAAAACTTAAAACATACATTTGCACGGCTTTGTCTAGAATGACGGATTTTAAGACGAATACATAGACCCTGTTTTATCCCTTTAGGGATTGAATCCGTGGATTGATTTCAAAAATTTCTTTCTTAACGCGATGTGGGACGTGTTAGTCAGTCAATCAGATTATTCTTTATTAAAAGTAATGTATAAAATAAAATTAAAATTTGTAGTATTATATAGATTAAAATCTATATTATTACATAGATTTTAAACGACAGATACAAACACATATAAAGCGTAGGAACATATTTTGAGTACAAATATCTGTTTCTTGCGTAATACAAATTAAACTTGTACATAAACTACAGGAAATATAGACGGAGTTCGTCAATTTGTCGTAAATTAGAAGTCACTTTAATAGTTAAGACAGCGTAGCTAACACTTAGTAACACTTCCTGACGCTGTAATGGGGTTTGAACGCTGAATTTGATTACATAAAATTCAGCATAATTTAATCGTAGAATTATCCAAAGGTATAGAGTTTATACATTTTCTTAACTCTCTAAAATATTACCTTAACCCCGGATATTACGAGGCATAAACCATTAATTTGAAACCGAAACGTACACAATGAAGTATAATTAACATTCTGAACATGCACGCGAAATATCATTAACGCAATGAAATATGGATATTGAGTGGTTCTATTTGTAGTTTTTGTGGAAATTAGGCTTTCAATTGAGGCTTATTTGGTTGGTTTTTACAGTATTTCATATAATACGTATTATATGAAATATCAATGTAATGAAATACCGTAGTATGATGTGTTTAAGGCACGATTTTTATAAATAGACTGATAATTTCTTTCATCAATTTGTTTTGTTTATAGTAGGGATGTTACGGAGGTTCGACTCCGATTTCGGAAAGTCTGAATTTCCGATTGATATTACACTTTCGATTTCGACTTCGGCTCCGATACTTTTAAATAGTAAGTTATAAGCGGAGGTCGAAGCACAGCAACGGCGGCGGCCGCGGTCAGCGCGTACGAACAAGTTTGTGCTTGTCGCGTGGAGCAAGCCAACAACTTTTTAGTGCTGCTGGCCTATCACCCTAACTCATTGATAAAATAGATGGATTGGCGATAAAGCTACGAAGCTTTTGTTCATTAAATACAATAGGTATGCTTTTATTGGAGTCACTTCATTTGATTTCATTTACTATTAGTACTATTTAAGATTCAATAAAATTCGATGTTTTTATTTTCAATGCCTAGGTAAGTAGGTGTTATTATATTTTGAATTACAATTGAAGAGGCAGAATAATATTTGCATTATTTTATTTTATTAGACTTGGCCTTAACACATCTCTGTTCTGCTTTTGCCTCCGACTCCGGTTCCGGTTCCAACAAACCAAATCTAAAAACTCCGACTCCGACTTCGGTACCGATAAAACCACTTCCGTAACATCCCTAGTTTTTAGTATTTGGTCTTAACACGCTATTGATATTGTGAATGAATTTGCATTCCTGTTGCGACGAAAATTTAAAGAACGCTTCACACAAAAATAATAAGCAGGTACCCTTGGTAATCTATAAGTATTTACTTATAGCATTTCTATCATACAGTACAGTAGTAGTAGTAATAGCTGGACATGTAAACTTATAATATAAACTCTTTGGCAATCTCTACTCTGTGCGACTGTTTGATCCAAGGAGGTTACGTATATGTGATCACAGCCTATTATGGGCTTGAAATTGACAGTCTTTTTGACATTGGCAGTATTAACGTAATTAGCGATTTATTTAATTTAATGTATTTCTAATGCATATTACATAAAAACATTAGCTTTCTCCAGTCCTTCTCCATATAAACTTTAAGTGTACCAAATTTCACACTCCTCCATCCGCGCAATTTTCTTAAAAAGGGAACCAATGGTTTCGTTTCACGTATTTAATTCATCGATGTAAATAATTAACCGACTTCAAAAAAAAGGAGGTTCTCAATTCGTCTGTATGTTTTTTTGTATGTTTGTTACCTCATAACTCCGTCATTTATGGGCCGATTTCTAAAATTATTTTTTCGTGTGGTAGGTAATACTTCAGAGGTGGTCCTATTTAAATGTCACCGATATTAGAGCTTGGACTTCGAAGATACACTAGATAACGCGACCTGGTTATAACCTTTATTTATAATGACGATTCTCTTGTATATCGTTGCGCTCCGGAATTAGAATGAAGTTAATTGCAGACCTACCCTAGATATTTATTTATGTCAAAACCACTCAAAAGGGAGAAGTAAAATTTTTTTATAATAAAAAAAAATTAAACCGCCTTCAAAAAAAACACTGAAAAGTATAAAATAACTATCCTTTACTAATCAAAAGGTCAAATCAATGTGCAACAACATAAAGTCTATTAGTTTGGTGGGCTTGGCACCGACTTCAGTAACTGTCAAATTTAACTATATAGGTATGTGTATCATATTTATAAAGTTATTTTAATAGTACTTGAGTTTTGATTAGTAAAGGATAGTTAATTTATACTTTTTAGTGTTTTTTATGAAGGCGGTTTAATTTTTTTTGTATCGGTGAAATAAATGTCCAAGTCGGTGCAGTGAGATAATAATAATGTCACGTACATACATACATACATATCTTCACACTGTATCCCAAACGGGTAGTCAAAGAGGACGGAGCGCCAGGAGTTGCGGTCCTTACAATCCTCTTTTGTTTCCTCAAATCTCATCATTCTCCTCGCACATTTTCTCCTGCGTTACGTATATGTTTTGCATAAATAATTAATAAAATTAGAAATAAAATAGGCATGAGATGTAAACGATCAGTACCATCTACTATAACGTTAACACGCTAAATTAATTACCAATACATAATATTAATATTTAGTATCGCTATCCATCATCTTAGTGATAGAAAAGTAACAACACTGGGCATCATCAGGGCTTCGGTACCATAAGAAATCGAACTCGAATTCTTTAGCTGCAATAGTGCTTTTAATTCTTTCATATACAAGATTGAAAACTGAATGTTCTCAGTGTGATTGGATCGATTTCCACTAAATCTAACTAAAACACTCTTGAAGACTTTCGCTTTCAGCCAAAAAAGTACGCAAGTCGGTTCATTCTTTCGAGAGCGACATGTCCAGATAAATATAAAAAGGATATTATTAAATGCACAGCAAATAACTTATCACTCATCAAGTTATTTACATCAATTAAATATTTTGACATCAAAATAATTATTTCACTGCAAATAAACCATTTGTTGAACAAAACTGGTGCTAAAAATAATTCGAAAATATACATCAAATCTATGATACATTTTTTTCTCTAGTGCTCGACAAAATACTTGTTAATTGCACAGAAATATGATTTTCATATCAAATATACTGATTGCACAGCAAATATACCGATTGCACGGCAAATTAACCAGGGCGTCGACGCATCATACTCATAACAAAACCACTATTTTTGCAACAGGTTTCCTATTAAGCATTTCAAAACTTGCTTAACATTATATGGCTTAAAATTTCAGAAAACGCTCGGCAAATCGAATTATCATTATAACATACGCCTTATAAGAATACTCTCTTTGGGTAGGTTAGGTTCGGTAAGTGTATAAACCACAACGCGCGAGCCGAGCGAGCAAGCGAGCGTGCCGCGGCAGCGGCCGGCGAAACGCCAGGTCGGTATCGGCCTTATGAAATTACTCTCTTTAGGTAGGTTAGATGAGTAAGTGTATAAATCATAACGCGCGAGACATAATGTCTAAGATGACTAAAAAAATTGATGTAATAAATTTGTTCTGAGGTGGTTATTGTTGGATATGCATTCTTAAAAAAGCTTTAGTTTTAAATAAATAGCGATGCATCACGAACTTAAATTGTTACTAATATATCAATATTTTGAGGTGACTATTTTGCTGTGTAATAAGTATTTTTGCTTAGGATTGGGAATATTTTTTTTATACAAAACGACATTTTTTTTATTTGCAGTTAAATACTAACCAATATAAAATACAGGTGTCAAATCAATAACATCTTTCTTTCCCGTCAGGAGTTAAAAATCGCACAAATTTCCATTATCTATTTTTATTAATGAACACATAACTTGCAGAATAACGCATTTTAATCTCATTCATCTATCTTTAACTAAGTTTTGGTCTTATCTTGACCTTACTATTGCATAAGAAAGTCGACGCTATGTGGAAAATGTATTTAATTTATTAGTTAGTGTTAGTAAAAAGCTTCTTTGTGACTACTACGATTTCTGGGCAATGCTTTCATGTTTTTATTTGAACAATTCATAAATTCTCCTGAAGCGTAAACAAAAATTGTTGCAAGTTCAACTACGGTCGATGGAAACGACGATGGACGCGATTGAATGACGGTAAATAAAGAATCAAATTCCAACTTTTTCAAACTCGACCTTTGATGTCAATTGATTGATTGCGGTGTTTTTGTTAGAAATTGAGATGAATAAAAGCGGTTTCATAAATAAAGTTATTTCTACGAATGAGTAAAATACGACTGACGAAGGTTTATACAAGTGTCTGCTGACAGAAGTCTAGAACGACTAAAGGTGACCTATAAAGATTCAATAGGGGAGTCGTTAAGTATCTAGGTGTATATGTATGGAAGGTCCACGTAACTAATCGTTACCACTGCTGCAGAGAATATTAAATAGGGGAGTCGTTAAGTACCTAGATGTATATGTATGGAAGGTCCATGTAACTAATCGTTACCCCTGCTGCAGAGAATATTAAAAAAAAAAGATTGACTCCGCCTTATGCGTAACATAATTGTCTACTCTCTGCCGGATATGTAAGGCTGTTGTGTCGGGAGTGTGATGCGGAGAGCATCTCGTTTAGTTATACATTTAAACATTTAGTTACAACAACATTTAGTTTTTAATAATAAAAAAATTAAAAAAACATTACACACGGATAAGTGTTTTATGTTTGTTAAATTTCATTTCTTGTAGTTATGTTGAAGAATGATAAATCTGGATTCGACTAACTACAATTATTTATGAATCTAAGGACATTATAATACGTTCGTTTATGTGATTTAGACATTTTCGTATTTGCAACAATGTGAAGAACGAATTAAAGACAAATGAAAGTGGTTGCATGTTCGTGTGCATGTTCGCGCCGCGTGCGACCCCGCAATAATTATCCATATTCACCCACAATATTGCCGTTGTGTTCGCACCACGGCGCGTGCGTATTAGCGCGCACACATACAAACCGTGTACGCTAATTTTCTATGAAGACATCCTACTGGTATGTTTATACTGTGACTGCTGTCTGCTGATGTCGGTAGAAGTGTAGAAAGACTAAGGGTGACCTATGAAGATTAAATAGGGGAATTGTTAAGTACCTAGGTGTATATGTATGAAAGGTCCATGTAATAAATTGTTACGACTCCAGCAGAGGCGTTCATAGTAAATCAGCGCTGACCTTTAATTGCACCAATGAATGGTCCAACCGATTTAGCGTAACTGTTTTTTCTTTATGTCCACTCCACTGTACTATCTTTTGAAGGAGACATCGGAGACTTCTTACGGTTGAATTTAATTCTGTTTTTGCCTTGTTCTGCAGGACGGATTATTTTATCTAGTTTAGTTTAGTGGATAACTTATGTAGCCTATTTATTTTCAGATTAATGAGACAAAATGAATAAAATAGATTTGATGTCTACTCCTAAAACATATATTAAATGAAGACAATTTAAATTTTTAAATACGATTGTGAAAAAACTACTCACTTGCAATTCATTGACAGACATTGAGTTATTGAGTTTCAAACTTCGGTAGTGGGAACAGAGCAGCGATCAGCTAGAGGGAGATAGCGTTGCACATAGCTGTGGCACAGTATAAATATAACAGTACGATGTCTTCATAGAAAACTGGCGTACGCGGTTTGCATGTGTGAGCGCTAATATCACAGTACAAGTAAGCAAGCAGTATTCTATCTCGGCAGTGTCCTTGAAATAATTACCTACGGTCGCTCAGTACGTAAACACGCAATAGGGCTACCGACTGGGACTGACTGTTTTTCTTGGTTTACGTATTTGATAATAGGATTTGATATTTTTCATAAGTTTTTATTTATATAATTCTACCAGTATTCTATTTCTAGTTTCATAAGTTTGTGAATTCAAAGACAGAAAAAATGTATTTTGTGTTTTTTGTGTGCAGTATAATTAAAAACCAGCAACAAAGTATCTAGATCATTATGATAATATATTTCCTACAAATGAGTAACAGATAAATATTTCCGGTTTCGATATAGATGTATTCAAATATCCATACACTGAACATTATGGTCGTAAACTTGATTGAATAATATTTAGTCAGTAAATGCGCGGGAGCGTCTCACACTGTCCCACAACAAGCGCGGCGCACTCGTGACTGTTTAATGCCGAGAAATGCCGAGATTTCGAAGCACGTCGTTTGGGAGCGTTTGTATGAAGATAGAATACTGCTTACTTACTTGTATTGTGCTAATACGCACCTACTATGGAACGCACACAACGGCAATATATTGGGCTAATATGGGTAATATGTAAGTGACCAAAATAATTGATCTATTGTGGTTTTTAGGTAATATATTGTAGCGCCAGTCGGAGTAGCACACAACGCAACGCAAACTTGCGAGCGCTACCGTTTGTCTTTAATTCGTTCGTCACATCGTCGAAAATACGAAAATATCTAACACACACACACATATTATAATGTCTTTATATGCCTAAATAATTTTAGTCATTCGAATGCAGTTATCACTATTCAACATGACTACAAGCAATGAAATTTAACAAACACGAAAAACAAAACTGTGTGCATTGTTTTTTAATATGTACAAATGTGTAACTAAACGAGATGCTCTCCGCATCGCACACCCAATGCAACAACCCTACGTATCCGGCCGAGAGTAGGCGAATTCCGTTACGCATGAGGCGGAAGTCGGCTTTTATTTCTACATATTCTTTGGTTGTGGCGTCAAAAACTTGTCCTGACATTGCCCAACGCTAGGCGTGACAGAGATGGAACTTGTCCTCACTCAGATCCCACTACTTAAAAGATTAAAAGCGGAAACCTCATACATTTTTCGTTATATTTCGAATATTTTTTCGAAGTTCCTTTAAAGTTTCAGTTCCCAATATTTGAATTAAACCATTAAGAAACGTTTATTTTAACCATTCTACTTTCTTTCGAATTTCACACCTCATTTCACAATGATCTGGTGAGTTAATGCTGGAATATTATAGACGCGGCGATAAAGTTATATTTATGACAGTCAGAAGTCAATAACTTTTCTGATTATTATTGGCGTGGATTTACTGTGCTGATACAATGAAAGCACTCGACACGTCATAGATAGACAAGTGGTGCCCGATTAGATTATAGTGTTTATCTACTTAAGAATTTATTTCTATACTGTGTCGATACAGTCTATATCAACACTATTTAAAAATAAAAAAAATCCTTGTGTTATAGACTATAGAGGACTATATACATATTGCGTTTCGTCAAATATACCTATAGTACAATGTCACGCCACCTTCCACGTCAGGTGGATAGAACATCAAAACACAAATTACAGTTACAGTTAACCTACAGGTGGCAAAACGATATCAAATTGAAAATGTTTGTTAGCCCTATTGGCATGAACAACAAATTGTTCAAATGCAAAATGTACTCCAACAGCACTACGAACCGTAATTTCTTCAATTTTATTTGTGAGATATGCGATCGACTTGTGCTTACTTCGCAAACGAAGTCATTTTTGGCTCTAAGTAATTTGTTTCAGTTCCGTGCACTTATTGATTCCTAGACGTAATTGTGCTTGACCAGCGGGTTATTCACAAACGTCGGAAACTCGACTTTCCGTATCCGATAGGAAACTTTCCGATGATTTTACTTAGATCGGCGTTTAAATTATAAGGAAAGGATAACGCTAATAATTTATACAAGGTTGGGGCACTTGCATCACCAAGATATCGGTTCTCATATATTTATATAGTGTATAATCGATGACGTCTGTCGCCAAATATCTAAACAAATTGCGTGCGCGTATATAATCTAGACTTCTAGACAAATTTCGTGCCCTTTTTAAATACGTGCCTAAGGATTAATTTGCCTTATATTTTTATAACATATTTTATTAGCTACGCAATCCATAGCTAAACGTTCTTTGAGGTATTTGAAGTATTTTTAGAAACAACAACAATCAAAAATAAAAACGTTATTGTACTATCTATTGTAGTTATTATTAATTTTTACTAAGGGACATCTAGTATAATTTATTTGAACTTGTTGAACGCACAGACGATAAGCAGAGACAGTATAATTCGTATTTATAAAACCCGTTTAGTTCTTCGAATGTAAGTAGAATATTTACAAAAACTGTTTCATCTTAAAAAATACTAAGTAATTTCTGTTTCATAATTATTATTTATGATATATTACCGAATACATTGTGATTATCAAAATGTGATACGTTTAAACCATACTAATATTTTCTACCAAAACGAAAACGATTTCTACCATTTTGTAACATTCTTCATAAATGTATTTTCTTTCGGATTCGTAAAGTTCTTTTGCGATGAGATTCCGATAGAGTTTGTGAATAGCATTTTCCAATCCGTCGGATTGAATTTATGCTTTCCGACGATTGGCCCTTTCCGCCACGGAAAGTTTTCGAAGCGTTGTGAATAAGGGGGCAGAAGTTTGACAACATCTACCTTTTTGTTTGACTTGAGGTCAGTTATAATTATAACTAATGGGTCTCTTGAACTTATTATAAGAACTCATTCTTTTAAAAAATAGCATTGTTTATGTTAATTTAAATTCAAATTTGTATAAAATTTTGATCTTATCACTGAAGCGGTAAACACCAGAGCTAGTAACGCGCTATTGCACTAACACCGAAGCATTACACACTCATGCAAGCGTCACACAAAATGAATGACAATTGAGACATAGTTTACTTAATCTTCATCACTCAATCGTCAGTCACTGTATTATGTCACCTAGATGTCAAAGGAGACTGACGTATTATTTGGAGTTCTGATAAAATAACAATATAAAATTCCCTAAGTGCTTATTGGCAAAAGCTTTGGTGCTCATTCACAAGTCCGGTGAATGTGTAGTGAGAGTAGTGCTAGTGTTATTAAACAGTGCTTTTTAACAGTGCTTTTTAACAGTAAAACTACAAAAGTGTTTCTGTGGTAACTAGACAAATTTTATATTCTACCCTCCTTCTGGTAAAGAAACGATTTTTATTTACACATTAGCGAGAACAATTATATTTTGTTTGACTTAAGCGGAGCGCCTGATTAATTCGCGATAGCAATTTTTTTCCTTCAGTGATATTTCCACAAATTTAGGCGTACTGTTCCTTCAACATAGACGCTTATTCAATACTAAAAATTCGATATCCAAATTGTCCGTAATTCTCATTTTGGGCTAACTACATGCCTAACATGCAAAGAACACCACCAGGGGATGTAAAATCTAAACCCAATCCGAATCTTTCTCACTCATTGTCGGAGTCTGATTTGGCTGATAAAGCTTCATCTGCAAAAAAATTAGATCGGAAGATCCAAGTTCAAGCACGTTCTAAGCGCCCGCGTACCGAAGAGTCACCTAAAACTGAAAGAGATGATAAACTGACTAATGAATTTGTTGTCTTCAAAAACGAGCTATTGAAAATGTTAAACTCTTGGAAATCCGAAAATGAAACCATCCTTTCTCGATTAGTTTCTGAAATTGCTGACATGAAAAGCCAAATTCTATCTATACAAAAATCGAACTCGGAAATGGAGAAAACCATGGATTTTATAAATCAAAGTTACGAAAGTACGAAAAATAAAATAACACAAATAGAAAAAGATAGGAAGGAAAATATTGACATTATGAAAAATTTGGAAAATCAAATACAAGATATGCAGTTGGCATCACGATCGGCCAAAATAGAAATAAGAAATGTCCCTGCCAAAATTCAGGAAAATTACAACGACCTCGTACTGATTGTATCAGAGATCGGGAAGATTGTGAATATGAACATTCAGCCCTCTGATATTCGTGACATATACCGCGTACCTGGAAAAGCCGGAACGAATAGACCTATTGTAACGGAATTTACGTCTGTTTCTACAAAAAATTGCATTCTAACTTCGATTAAAGGTTTCAATAGGATGCGACCAATACAAGACAAAATAAACACTGACTATTGGATTGCCTGGAGAAAAAAAACCAATATATATAGACGAACATCTATCTCCCATTTCAAGGAAATTATTCATGCTAGCACGAGAATTTTCTAAAAAAAATTCATACCAATTTTGTTGGACAACAAATGGCAAGATTTTTCTCCGAAAAACGCCAGAAAATAGACCTATCCTTATTAAGTCAGCGCAGTGCTTGCAAAATCTTCACCAAGATTAATAATTATTGTTATTATCATCACACATCTTTGTTTTCATTTTTTCTTGTTTCTACTGAATTAAATTATGTTAAAGATAAGAGCATTCAGGATATAATATACTGGATTATCATAATATTCAGCAATGCACAATTTTTAATAATTATAACATGCAACTGCAAGAAATGTATTAGTATGGTATGTCCATTCGTTTTAAATAAAATGGTTATTGTACCTACCGGTCTCTGGTTCCGTGATCAGTCTGCAAGAAACACATTGTATTTCGAGTCTGTTGTTTTGTTCAGCTTTTTAATTAATCTCTGTTTTATCGATTGAATAAAATAAAAATGGCCAACGATCCTCATAAAATTTTAAATGAAATTGATACTCTTAATGTTGCTAAATCTAACATCTGTTCTCCCGACCGATGTGCAGACTATTTCACTAGCCATAATACAAGTCTAAAAATCATACATATAAATATTAGAAGCATTCATAAAAATATATACGAATTTTTACTATGCTTTGTAATCTCAAATTAGATTTTGATATAATAGTTTTGACTGAGTGCTGGCTAAAAATATCAAGCGCGATTCCCACTCTGGATGGGTACTTTTCATACCTTACTACTCAAAATCCTATACAAAACGACGGTGTTGTTATCTATGCCAAAACTTATTTGAACTGTAGTGTTAGTGAACCAGCACTGAAAGACGGAAACTGTTTGGTATGTCGCGTGGGAGATGTTGCAATTATTTCAATATACAGGTCACCCTCTTATTTAGATTTAAACAATTTTTATAATGGATTGGAAAATATAGTTATGAATCTTAAAGATTTCAAAAACATAGTATTAATTGGAGATATCAACATAGATATCAAAGAAGGTAATAACGATCGTCACGCAAATGACTACCTGACTCTCGCTTCTGCTCTTGGTTTGCTACCAGCACATCTACACCCTACAAGAAACAACAACTGCCTTGACCATATACTCTTAAAAACACAATTAAGAGCAGAGGTTGTAGTTTTAGAATCGCATATAACCGACCATCTTCCCATAATATTGTGTCTTGGTCTGAATTCATCTCGTAATTCTCAATTTCCTAGAATGCTATCTCGTATCAACTACTTGAAAGTCCAAAAAGAAATAGAGAGTACTAGCTTTGACACAATTATGCTGGAGTCGGATCCAGACATAGCCACCAATAAATTAATTTCAATTATGCAATCTATTATCAATAAACACACACAGACTATAATAAATCCTAGGAAAACCAGACCCATAAAGCCCTGGATGACTGCGGGCCTTGTTCGTTGCATTCGAAACCGAGACAAAATGCATCAAAACGTTAAAAAATCACCAGAAAATTTAGTCTTAAAGGTGACATATATGAGATATCGTAACTTTTGTAATGCCCTACTAAAAAAATTAAAGAGAGAATACGAAAAAAGTGAATTCACTAAAGCTCAAAAAAACACCAAAGCTACGTGGGAGGTTATTAAAAGGTTAACGCATACAACACAATACCCTCGAACCCCTAATGAACTCCTCAAAATATCCGGCAATCCAAATGCTTCTCTGAACGACATAAATCGATATTTCGTGAATGTTGGAAAAGACCTCGCATCTAAAATTGTTCCACCTACTTCCTCGTCACTTTTACTCTCTTGTTTCCCTACTGATCGTTGCTCACCCTGCAATTCATTTGTCATACTCCCCGTTATCGAATCACAAGTAATAGGAATAATTAAAACACTACGCGATAATTGTGCAACGGGCGGGGATCACATCCCTGCTAAAGTCATTAAAATGTCTCAAGTCACTTTAGCTCGGCCGATCACTCACATCTGTAATCTGTCCATAACTTCTGGCATCTTTCTAACAGCCTTAAAAAAAGCTGTCATTCATCCGATTTATAAGAGTGGAGACAGAGATAACGCTTCAAATTATAGACCCATTGCTGTGTTACCTATACTGTCAAAAATTCTGGAACGTATTTTAAACAACTGTCTTACCGATTACATTAATAAACACAACATCATATCAGAGAATCAGTTTGGTTTTAGAACTGGTGTTTCGACTGAAGACGCCATATGCAAACTCACAGAAATTGTAACTGACAAACTTGACAAAAAACATAAATGCTACGGTATCTTCCTAGATCTATCAAAAGCCTTTGATACTGTCTCTGTACCTATTCTTATATCTAGGATGGAGTGTCTAGGCATTCGCGGAAAACCGCTTAATCTTTTCATAAGCTATTTATCACACAGAACTCAATGTGTTAAAATAGGGTCCTTTCATAGCACAGATCAGACAATTAGTTACGGGGTCCCACAGGGAAGTATCCTCGCACCCACGCTATTCTCAATGTACATAAACAAACTTTGTCAAATGCCCATTAAAAATGGCAAAATATTCACATATGCAGACGATACTGCGCTGGTTATATACGAACGAGAGTGGGCTGAGGCTAAATCATCGGCAGAAGTCGCGATACGTCAGGTTATGGCATGGTTATCAACAAGTTTGTTAACTCTCAATATCGAGAAAACGAAAATAATTCGTTTTTCTCCTACCAAACATCCAAAACCGCCCCTACAATCTAATATCCTGAGGGCACACACCTGTTCTGCGTATGATGACACATGTGACTGTCTGACGTTGACTATGGTTCCTTTCGTAAAGTACCTAGGAGTGTATTTGGATGAGAGCCTAGACTGGCATAAGCAAATAGAAATGCTTTGTGTACGGATCAGAAAACTTATATACATATTCAAAAATCTAAGGAATTCTGCTGACTTCGCGACAATTCGTCTGGTGTATCTGGCGTTGTGCGAGTCGGTTTTAGTTTATTGTATACCCATATGGGGTGGAACCCATAAGACCACATTCATTCGTCTTGAAAGAGCTCAGAGGACGATTCTTAAGGTCATGTTGCTAAAACCTAGAGACTATCCTACTACCGAATTATACAATGAATCTGGTTTACTGACTGTTCGCCAATTGTATATTTTACGTGCAATATCACGACGTCATTCCTTGTTACCTTTTGACTCACAAAAACTTAACAAACGGAAAAATCATCTCATTTGTCCCCCCTTCTCATGTAGAACAGAGCTCGCAAAAAGACAGTTTATGAATAAAAGTAGGACATTATATAATAGAATAAATAAAATCCTATCTATTTATGAACTAAATAAATATAAACTCAAACGTGAATTGCAAGGCTGGTTACGGACCTTAGACTATAATAAAACTGAAAGTCTTCTTGTTGATGCTGTCTAGTTATTGGACAATATCGTTAGAGGGATTGCGCGATGTCGAGATCATCTATTATATTCTAGTTGGTGAATACGATACTGTCTGCTTCTAGTTTTACTTTGACGTGCATAGCTTGCGTAAATAATACCATATTGAAATTGTAGTTCACAGTAAATAATGTAAAGACAATTGTAACTGTATTGTGTTTATGACATCTAGACAGAACGACAATTTCCCAAGACACAGGGAATTACCCTAGTTTGGGAAAGAGGAGTTCGTCCCTTGTTCAAAATTGCATTAAACTGCAAATTTACTATGTGACTGATACATACATACATATCCTCACGCTGTATCCCTTATGTACCTAAATTGTAATGTGTGCCTATTATACATAAATAAATTTATTATTATTATTATTATTATGTTAATTTTTGAATTACTTTTTGGCGGGAACGTGAGAAGTGAGGCTGTCATTTTATTTAGATTTTCAATTTTTTGCATTTTTGGGAGTTCTAAAGTACAAAAGTGATAGTATATTGTGTTTTAAAGTTCTGTGTAAGTGAAAAGAATGAAGTAGGTCTATATAAACACGTGTAGCTGAAGTTCTCGCGCTCTTCCAAGAAGTCCTAAAAACTTCAGTAAAGTCTACTATCACTTTACTGGAGGAGTTTTACGATAACGATTCTACTTAATAATATAATACGTGACATTGGCAAATGCGCGAATCTGTGCGCCATGCCATTAATAAAGAAAAAAAACAAAAGTACTATTACACTCTTTGTTAAAGTTCTGTTTTCGCTAGAAATAGCACCGAGCAATGTACTTGAGTGCTGTGTTATAGCGAAATACAAATCGGCTTATTCGAAGTAAACGTGTGTCGCATTTACAAACGGATTTCGCATGACTCTTCCTGTACTTACGCAGCATGAAGTCTATTCTTTATAATCTATGATAAACACGGATATTAAGCAGCTGGTACATACTAGAATGGTGTCAGTTAACCACGATTCAACTTTCGTACCAAGTATCACAATCGATGGAGCATTTGCTCTAAGACAAGTCTGGCTCTACCACCTTTTCTAAGAAAAGGTGGTAGAGCCGTGCTGCATTGCAGCACGAATAGGGCCGGATCCCCCGGTCAAATACCACCCTCTCACAAAATATCGGCGTGAAATAACAGTATCTATTGCTGTTGTGTTTCGTTCAGTGAATGAGAGTGCCGGTGGTCCATCACCCCCTCTCCCTTCCTTTCCCTCTTTCCCTAAAGGCCGGCAACACGGCCGTGATTCTCCGGATGTTGCGGGTGTCCATGGGCGGCGTGGTTACTCTCCATCAAGTGACTCGCTTGCTCGTTTGCCCCCTCTTTTATAAAAAAATTAAATAAAAAATAAAGACCTTAAGTTGACCTTTTTTTGACTGAGTTTCTAGATTTTCATTAATGTGCATTGTTGTACTATGCACAGCTGAACATGACATATTTTCATTTTTGTGAATACTAGTAGGCGAAACACTTAAGATTTACAAGTTATATTATAGTTATATAAATAATAATTTCATCACCGACTCATAAACTGACACCTATTACACTAACAGTGCAAGGTTGCCATTCTCGGACAGAGCATTAGTTCTAAACGCGTGTCCTTAAAATGTTATTTTTTTGTTAACCGACTTTCTGAATTTTTACTAATGTGCGTGACTAGGGAAGGTCACAGTACAACGATGAGCAGCTGAACATGACGTATTTTTATTTTTGCGAATGCCAGTAACCAAAAAACAAGATTAACGACTTAAGATTAACGAGTATTTTGAAAATAATTATTTCTTGACCGACTCATAAGCTGACATGAAATACACTGCCAGTGCGAGGTTGCCTTAAGAGTTAACTGTTTCACTCGTGGTTACATTGAATGAGATAGAAAGAGACAAGAAAATTCGTTTGACACACGATGGTAAGAGCTCGGTCCATTATGTTTGGTCCGAGATTCAACCAGGACTTTGAATGAGTATGTAATGTGTTGATTAATTGAGTAACATTGAGCGATTTAGACCACCATGAAATTGTCAGTCATTTTGCACTAAGCTTACATGAACGTGTAACAACCATCTTACAAGTGACATATTGATTAATGAATTATATTTTATTCATAATAATTGTAATCATATATTTAATTATAATCATATCCTGTATTGTAAATGAATTAGAAAGAGTGAGTGATGTACGGCTAACGAATAAAACATACAGAACGTAAGAACGTAAGTAAAAGGCCTTAGTCACGGTGCAATCTGACTAGCAATTTGTTGCTGCAATCTGTTGCAAGGCAATTATTTGCTTCGTAAATAGGCTGGCTGCAGGTCGCATGTAATAGATTCTATTAGATATAGCAGTGAGAAGAAGCTTTGAATTACTATTATTGAATTATTTATTTGACCGTTTTTGATTATGAACTATTTTAATATTTGTCGACAAATTGTTTAAAGAGGGTAAGTATAAATAAGACGAAAGAAAACTGTAATATCATTCTATAATAATTATCAGGTTTTTAACAACTACAAAAATGTGATATTAGTTACTAAAAGCTAAGAACAAAATGGATCAGTAAAATTACATTATTACACAATTACATAATAACATATTACATTACTTAGCACATAATAACAATATATTATAACCTTAGACAGCAACAATTGAAATTAAATATAGAAACAACAAATTACTTAACTTTGTCCAGTACAGCTGCTCACCGAAGACTGAATCAGCTACTACCCCACAAAGTATTTATATCATGGCAGTTAGTCAAATCAGATATCTTTTACTTTAAAATTACTAATAAATCAAGTTTTTGACATAATTTCTTTATAATAGCGTATTAGAATTATAATAAGGTAATAAAAATAAGAAAATGTTAATAATAATAATCTTAGAAAAAAATAACCATTTGTTTAAAATATCAAAATCTATTACATGCAACTTATCTTACAATGCAATTTGTTGTCTTGCAATAGATTGCAGCAACAAATTGCTAGTAAGATTACACTGTGAGTAAGGGTTTTAAGCGCTAGTAGAAGCCAAGAAAGACCGAGGGTGGCTTATGAAGATCATATATCTCGAGTGCTAGCTGACAGAAATGTGAAAAGCATTTGCATATCTCGGCAAAAGTTTGTGAGGAAAGTGATAAGATTTGAGGAGACAAATGTAGTATCTAAGGACCGGGTTGCTTGGCGCCTAGTGTCTCTGTCTACCCCATTAGGGATACAGCGTAAAGATATGTAACATGTATGTAAGTATGTAAATTAATATAAATACTTGTGATTTTGGATTCTCCTCTTTGAAAGAACACTTGTATCATAATTAGGTATATCATATCATAATTCTGTGATAAAAATAAACTGGCGACCTTCATCAGGTATAGATCTGTAGTTAATCATTCAAGAAGTTATTAATACGCATTGATTTTATGTACCTAACGGTTTAGTATAATTTTTAATTAGTGCATTGACGTAAATAAAATGTAGTTATAGTTATGTGGTTGTACTCATATTTATGTTAATGATGCATTCATAGCATAATGGTGGATATTTGTTAGGATCACGTAGAACACTGTTACGCGCAGATTCACTGATCTCAACACAGTAGAAAAATTGAACAGTAACTTTACTCGTATATCCGACCTCGTTCATTTTGTGTAATAATAACTAGTACCTGGGCGGACAGAGCCTTGCTGACTGTATAAAACAAAAAAAAGTCTGATTATATTGCAGAATACGAATCTGCGCACTTCGGCGTGATTGACCAACATTTTAGCTTTTTACTATCGAGAAGATAAACTCTGTTGCATAATTAGAATAATTTAAGAGTTTTAAGTTTGTAAAAAGACATAGGAAACGATGTTTCCTAGAACTGAGTTCTAGTTAGATCGATTTTTCACCTCCGTAAACCTCTATATTGTAAATTTCATCGAAATCGTTAGAGTCGTTTTCAAAAACGCGGTTACAAACATAAATAAATAAATGCGCCAGACACACTAATTATCTAGTCTCAACCTAGGGATTCCCTGTGCTATGAGCAGGGCCGGATTTAGGGGAGGGCAACCGGGGCGACAGCCCCGGGGCCTCCACAAAAGAGGGGCCCCCACAATAGAGACTTCGGAAAAAAAATCTTTCAAATTCCGACTAGTAACCACTAGTAAACATCTTTTCCTTTGATATTTTTTTTCGCTGTTTTACCTTTACTTTACTTTGTACAAACATGATTATATTGTTCTTAAATATTAACAGAAATCATTGATCTATATTTGTCCACTCCAATCAGGCAGTCAGTAAAATATCAAAATCTCAAATGGCCCTGATAAGCACTTGCAATTTACTACCTATCTTGAGGGAGTATCCCAATGGCTCAATGGCTGAGTGTGGTGGTACTTGTACGCAACCTCGGAGGTTGGGTATTCGATTCCGTGTCTCGACTATTTTTTTTTCAAGTTGTACATAAATATATATTAATATAAATATATATATTTGTTAAATACTAAAAGAATCTACTTGGTTTCACAATAAATTATTTATTGAAAAACTCGACTGAAAAAAATTGGTCATTTTATTTGGAAAATAATTTGGGGCCTGGGGGCCTCCACTCCTTTGTTGCCCCGAGGCCTCCAGACCTCTAAATCCGGCCCTGGCTATGAGAACCAGACGACGACTACTAGGGGCGTTCTCAATAGACCCAGACCAGAGACAATCTAGAAAAGTTCGTTTTCTAAATCGACTTGATCGAGAATCGAACCCGGAACCTTCTGCGCTTAGACGCAACGTCTAAACCACTGCGCCATCGAAGTCGTCGCATTTGTATGTAATATTTATATTTGTAATTGCGTTCTCGAAAACGGCTCTAACAATTTCAGTGAAATTTACAATGTAGGGGTTTACGGGTGCGAAAAATCGATCTAGTTAGGTCTCAATTTTGGGAAAATTCGTCTTCTCCATGTTTTTGCACAGTTAAAACTTCTAAGCACAGAAGATAGAGCGAAGGTCTACCACGCCAAAGTGCGCGGGTTTGAATCCTGCAATGTGGTCAGCCTTTTTTTTATTCACCCGAGCGAAAATATACAGAGCGAAAATGAGTAGTAAAAGAAGCCAAGGAAGACCAAGGCTCACTTATGAAGATCAAATAGTCAGAGTGTTAGCAATATCAAAAGCTCTCGCATACCTAGGCGAAAATGTGTGAGGAGAATGGTGAGATTTGAGGAAGCTATAGAAGTATGTAAGAACCGCGACGCTTGGCGCACCGTCCTCTCTGACTACCCCGTTAGGGTTACAGCGTGAAGATATGTATGTATGTGTGTATGTATGTATGCACTTGAGCAAAACTCGGTCGCCTAGGTACTATAGGATTATACGATCAATATTTGTATATAATATATTTGTAATTGTGTTCTTGAAAATGGCTCTAACGATTTCGATGAAATGTATAATGTAAGGGCTGACGGGGACGAAAAATCGATACAACTAGGTAAAATTCGTTTCCTCCATATTTTCACACAATTAAAAGTGGTAATTGATATTGATTGTAAGGTAAGTTGATTGACCTTTTCAATAGCACAGTGACTAGAGTGTAAGTCTCCATGCCGAAGTGCGCGGATTCGAATCTGTTGAAATTACCAACATTTTTTGTTTGCAACACTACATAATATTATTTTATTTTTGAATTTTGACAATATTGTCAGCCTCCGTCCTTTTTAACCGACTTCAAAAAAAAGAGGTTTTATGTTCGTCTGTATGTTTTTTTTTATGTATGTTTTCTGAAAACTTCGTCAATTGTGGACCGATTTTAAGCTTTTGTTTTGTTTGAATAAAAAAGTTTTATATACTTAACGTAATTATCTCAGAAGACGCATCGACCTACAAGACTGGCAACGTAGAACTAAAAATTTGTAGACAATCTCTAGATAAAACTTTAAAAGAAAATCAAAATAAAAAATCTTTAAAAGAAAGGAACAAAATTACACAAGCCACTTACCATGAGGTCAATCGTGGGATGTCATCTTTTATGATTTAATGGTAAGTGGATTATATAACTATAGACATCTTCTCATATGAAATTTAGATCCATGAACAAAAATAAAGAGCCACTTAAGTATCATGGTTTAAAAAAATAAAAATATGGCAAAGATTTTCCCAAAAAAATTAAATACTCTCGGCACTGGGGTACTAAAAATAAATACTTTAAAAAAAACTTTATAATATGCATTGGAAACTTTTGTTAATTTATGACGGCCATAGAGCCATCACCGAAAACCTCTTAGACCTTCCATGGCTAGGTCATTACGAAAAAGAACGTGAAAAACAATTACATCAATATCCAGCAGAATCTACTCAGATTTCAGTCTGAGATATCCGGTAAAAGAACGAGACAACCAGCTCCTGAAAAAACATTAACCAATTAGAAGCATCTGAAAAATAAATAGCAAGAGAATGGAAACAATATCTTGACAAGGAAACAATAGTTTAGAACGATCTCGACAAAGATAACTACTGAAAGACAACCGGAAGAGATATGCCGCTTAGCCAGAACATTCCATTGTACTTGTTCAGTGAAGGAGATGCACAAAGGTAACAATCGATTTCGTCAAAATCAAACGATAATCGTCAATTACTC
The DNA here is from genome assembly GCA_907165235.1 of Zeuzera pyrina. Lineage (NCBI taxonomy): Eukaryota > Metazoa > Arthropoda > Insecta > Lepidoptera > Cossidae > Zeuzera > Zeuzera pyrina. The sequence goes on along the minus strand of OU015638.1, from coordinate 17,484,349 downwards.
GTATTGCTAATTTTAATATTAAGTTTACTCATTCAACTATCAATGAAAGTGGAAAGCTAAACCTGAATATTTTATGTTATTATAAAAATGTAATTTTAATATATTATTTAAAATAAAATTTGGTTCGTTTTATTTAAGAGATAAACAAATATTTTGGTATCTAAATAATCGATATCGATTTATTATAACGATCATTGTTTTAATCGACACATCATAAGAATAATCTCGTATCTAAATACCACGTTGCCAAATGTAAAAAAGAATGCTGAACCGAATAAGATTAATATATCAAAATCAAATTAGATTACTATATGAAATCTGAATTAAAAAAAATATACGTGTATTAAAATTGGTATATCTTTATGTTTATTTGTAAAGTAATCTAATATGCCAAATGTTCGATTCCAAATAATTAAAGAACGTGTTCCCCGCAATCACTGTCTCTGTGACAGTTGACAACTGACGTCCATCATAACCTCTACAGTATTATTGTGGAATGCAAAAGAAAATGCTCAAAAAGATTAAAATTCGGGACCATTTCATTTGTGAATGTGGATTGGAATAAGGTTCTCCGGACCATATATTTTTTAACTGTCCTAAACTACGATTCTCACTTCATAACATTTTACCGCGTGGCATACCCCGACCAATTAATATTTCCTTTGTTTTAACTTTTGCTAACACGATCTATATCGATATTTTATCTAAATTCATAAAAATAATAATATGAAATTATAATACTCATATTTGTATTCTAGAGATATCGCAATATCAAAATTCTCAACGTTATTATGACCGTACTATTTCCATGTACTCAAATCGTGATGAACTCGTGACTATGGGCAAATCTGTACCCGACATTGGCAAAATTATTCACAACGGATAGAAGCCATAAAAGATGCTCAAATATGTGTTACGTACGCTCAAAATTAGTTTGAACAAAAAAAGGTGATGTTTAATTTTAAAGCAATCCTTGATAATTCAGAATTCCATTTGAAGGCCTTTACAAAACTATTTTATAAAGAGAATTATAAATGTGCAACAGGGCTAATTCATGAGACTAATTCGAACAACTTTTTTATATTTACAATTAATAGATTCCACTACTAATTTACTAGTTATAACTCAAGTCAAAGTCAAAGTCAAATCAATTTATTCAAGTAAACCCAAATGTAAGGTATTTTTGAACGTCAAATCTACTTTAGTTCGGTTCGAAAAGAAAACCTGGATACTGAGAAGAACCGACAAGAAACTCAGTCAGGTATCATTTTTTCAACATCATTCTACAATAGTTATTTAAAAATACAATATCCGTAAAGCCAGTAAATGCATGTGTAGAGAGGATCATTTCCAGTCTATTGTTATGTCTTCAATGAAATCGCTAATTTTGTAGTATGCTTTTCCAATCAGTGTGCGTTTAATGACAAGTTTAAATCTCTTTTCAGTTAATTGAGTAATTTCTTGAGGAATTTTATTATAAAAACGAACACAGTTACCCAAAAATGAACCACTTGACTTTTATAATTTAAATTTAGGAATAACTAGCTGATCACGACCATACCATTAATAACGCCTTTCTTTTGAAATAGATCTAAATTTTTTTTAGTGTACATTATGTTTTCATAGATGTCTAACGAGGGTAAGGTGAGTACATCAATGTCTTTAAAATGATCTCTCAGCGACTCTCGTGCGTTCAACTGTAGATGGTACGTATTGCCCTCTTTTGTAAAATAAAGATAAATTTCATATGCGCCGCTATCCCCACAGTAGCAGACCATAAGACATAAGGCTATGGAAATATGCGAAATCACCAGCCTAGCCGTAGCCTCAACTATCTAATGCGGCTAATAGCATAGATTTATTATTGACTTCAATAATTTGACAGTTATTGAAGTCGGTGCCAAATCAATGTTCGACAACGGAAAGTCTATTAGTTTAGTACCCGTAGTAGTGGTATTAGTTAAGTTTAGTTTAGGCTTGGCACCGACTTCAGTAACTGTCAAATTTAATTATATGGGTATTTGTATCGTATTTATGTTATTTTTGTACTTAAGTTTCAATCCGTAAGGGATAGTTATTTCATACTTTTCAGTGTTCTTTTTTGAATTAGGTTTAATTTTTTTTGTTTGCCTACTTCTGTGTTAATAGTGTTCCATATCGCTTTTACTGTGTTATCTGCCTTTCTAATTTTATTGGCGATATGAATTGATTTCGCGTGCTTTGATACCTTTTTAAATATTTTTGAGTAATTGCGGACATAGCTATGAAAGTTTTCATCCGATGTGTATGATTTTTCGTCATACAACTCATAAAGTCTGCCCCTACTTTTTCTAATGCCTTTTGTCGCCTAATCAGAGAAATGTAAATTGTTGTCAGTAATTATCTTTTTCATCTTTGGGCAGTTTTTTTTAATATGTCGGTTAAATTTTGCAAAAAACTCTTATACATGATATTCGGATCTCCAACAGAGGGAACGATGTTTGCTAAATTTGTCGCTTCGTTAGTAAAACGTTTTAACTGATTCCCGCCTAATGGTCTAAACTCAATTATTCTTCCTAATTTATTTTTCATGCAATCTATTTTCATTAATTGAGCTGTATGATCTGATCGAATACCACTAATAATTTTGTGCTCTCTAATCTTGCTCTTATTCATAAAAACATTATGAATGCACGTCGCCGAATGGTATGCTGGTCGGTTCATCAAAAAGGTGCACAAGATCAAATGAAAGAAAGAGTGAAATTAGCATCTCCATTTCCTTAGAGCTATTTCTTATGTCCATATTGAAGTCACCACATCCTATGATTGATTTGTTACATTTGCTAAGCATGGTAAGACTCTCCTCTACAGAAATTAAAAATTGAGAATAATCGGACGAGGGAGGTCTGTAAACACATAAGAATATGTACTGATCCGTCTCCGCACACGACATTTCACATACACGTTCAATCGAGCGAGCAACTTTGTCTTTGCGATTTTTTATTTTGAGAGAATTTTTAATCAAAATCATACTACCGCCGCCATCTGTCGACGCTCTACTGAACACACTGGCCGCCTTAAAATTATTTACATTAGAAGATATCTTATCACCCCTCAACCACGTCTCGGTGAGGCACAAGATGTCTGTATTATATTTGTCTGCCAATAATTCGGTATCTAATATTTTGCCAGAGAAACTATTAATATTTTGGTGTGCTAACATAATAAAATTACAATGTAGTTTCTCTGTTGTCTTATTACTTAATTTAATAGAAATTAACTAATTTTTAAATAAATTTTATAAGCAGCTGATTTTGACAGCTCGCCGGTGCGTTCCGAAGTGAACTAATATCATGTGCAATACAAAATTAATCGTTTACACAATTAATTTATTCTTTTTAACCATTAGCTTAAGTGATAGTTTCAATAATATTTTTTTAAACTTAAAAAAAAAAATTGGAAAAAATTATGAGTTTTATTTTTATAGATATAATTATTATTTATTATTTCAATTTTTTTATGGCTTGCCATTATTTTATGCCGTCATTGTTTTTCAAGTTAGTGTATATATTTAATGAAGTTGTAATTTTATTGTAGTGGACTGTTTTTTGTAGCGATAAATATCATTTTTATGTCAATTCTACCTGTGTAAAGTATAAGTGTAAATGTGAAATAGTGAAAGTGTAAAAACATTTTTTAGAATATGCCCATAGCCCTTCCGCTTGATTAAAAAAAAAATTATTACATTACTTACATACCTAAGTTTATTTAATTGATTGATCTATTAAGGACATTTATTCAGCGCTCTCTTATTAAATCGAGTCTTTTTATGCAAACGAAACGACTCAAGATAAGCTCAAATGAAAACATTCTGAACAGAGGATTTGCATAAAGAACCTTTTTAGTAGAATATTTTATTTAGACAAAATATTCGTATTCAATTAGTAAGGAAACTAAATCCTTAAAGATTGATTCCCTCTCGTATTGGTTTCAACGTCATATCAATAAAGAAAATTAATTTTCTTTGATTCTGTGCTTTAAATGAATCAAGAAAATTTATTTTCTCAATTTTTTACGTTTGTATTTGTAGTGAAATTTAAAAAAACTTTTGGTATTACCTTGTGACTGTCCGTATTTAAATAGTCCGTTTTTATTTTTCGCATGCAGTTTCAAAATCGATAGAAATCGAAATCTTATGTTGTCCCCTTGGAGCCTTTATGTCTATTTCTCTATTATAGAAATCTTTCTCAGAGATTATTCGACTAACCAACTATTTGGAATAATTGTAGTGAGCATTAGACCAAATTCTGAGATACATTTTAATACTTGAATTTTGACTGTGTTTTAGGGTCTCAATAGAAGGTGTAAGAAATTCACTTTGAGATCATCGTGAGGGTATCGAATGAGTTATTTAAATCCAAAAATATATAATATCACTTTGTACTATTCTATTTTAACAATGTCAACAAAAAAAAATTAAAAAAAATGAACCGACTTCAAAAAAAACACCGAAAAGTACGAAATAAATAATCAATGTGCAACAACAGAAAGTCTGTTAGTTTAGTAGGCTTGGCACCGACTTCAATAACTGTCAAATTTAATGTTGTATGGGTATTTGTATCATATGTATAAAGTTATTTTTGTACTTAAGTTTTGATTAGTAAAGAATAGTTGATTCGTACTTTGCAGTGGTTTTTGGAAGTCGGTTTAATTTTTAATAAATTTTTTTAACTTCTCCTTTTTGAGTGACCTTGGCCTAAATAAATATCTAGGGGAGGTCTACAACTAATTTTTTGACTAATTCTGGAGCGCAATGTGTTAACTTCCATTCTATTGAAGAGCACAAACCGTGGGCTCTCACAATAAAAGATGCGAACAGATCGAACATAGGGTATTATTACCTATTATCAAGATCAACATCATCAATATCAATCAGTTATAAAAGAGCAGTGAAAAGGTTACATAACAATTACACCTTAGCAGTATTCTTACAATCCGAAGACGACAGCTATCGTAAGCCGTATTCTCTGTCTGCTACGAGACTCCAATTTTTTTTTTGTTACTGTGGGGAAGAAATCCCCACGGACGCTCAGCCGGACTCTTGATTCGAACCGACTAAAGAAACCTCCCTCTTTGCTGTTAGCCCTAGTGGCTTTTAAAGCGTCACCGGTCGCGTTAGGGCGAGCGCTAAAGGCACCCTGCCAGATGGTCGACCGCCTGAAGGTTTCTCCAGTCGAGGGATACCTGGTATGGACGGCGGACTTCGGGCTCAAGGCATCACCAGGGGAGTTTTCTGCATCTGCGTGCATTTTAACGGGGTTCCTATTTGGATGACGGCCGGGCCTCTAGCGGACCCGGCTGGTGAGACGGCTGGAGACTGATTAGTGTGCCTAGTGTTTCGCGTGGCAGTTTACAATGTGGCTTAAGGTCCGCGTGTGTGCGTGTAGTACGACGTGATCCAGCTTCTAAACGTGAGACCCTACGGGTGTCATGGGGCCGTCGTCGCCTCCGCAGGTGGGGGTGGTACGGTCGTAATGTGTAAGTTGTCATGTTCGAATTTGAACGTGTAATGTCGTCGTCGCTGTCGCCTAACACGTGTCTAGGCCTTCGATAGCGTTTGCGGACGAGGGGCTCGGTGGTGTACGATGACGCCCTGACCACTAGGAGGTTCGGGTGTAGAGAGGAAACTGACTCGAATTTATTATATCACAAGTAATTTATACTTTCTCCTTGCTACCATTATATAATGCGGGGATAACGATAGTCAATAAATTACCTACGAGAGAATCATTAATATAAATAAATAAAGGTTATAACCAGTTCGCGTTATTTGGTGTATCTCCGAAACACAAACTCCAATACCAGTGACATTTAAATGGGACCAATCTGGAAGTATATCCTTTCAAATAAAAAAAGAATTTTTCAAATCGGTACATAACGGAGTTATGAGGTAATAATCATAAAAAAAATAAATTAAAAAAATACAACCAAATTGGGAACCTCCTGTTTTTGAAGTCCGTTAAACAGAAAAGGGTTTCTCGTACCATTAGTCTAAAAGTAAGACTTGGACAAATCTAAAAAAAAAAACACACACACACATTGAGAATAGGGCGTAAAATAATAGTTCTCTGTTTTTACATTTTTTTGTCTAATTTTGCATTTTAAAATTTTTTATTGTTTTCTAATTTTAAATTTCAAAATTTTTTTCTAATTTTCAATTTTAAAATTTTATTTAACCTTTATAGATTTTGAAATTCTGATGATAGCTTTTCTTTTCTCTAACGCTGAAACTAGGTATTGCGGATATCGATACTATTCCTTATATTAAGAACAATTTAGCTCACTATAATGAAAGGGAATTGTGAGCGTAAACTCCAAGTTCGCGTAGCGAGTCCTTTATGCTACAAAAGTACTGTCACTAATGTAGGGCACGTTATCACCCCTCTGCAATCAGGCGTTAAAAATTGCTTCAGTAATCAAGATTTGTTTTGATGGTGTTTTGGTTTAGAGCTATAAAGAATGTATTTGCTTATGAAAATCAGGAATTCTAAAACAATTAATTTTACCAATATGTATAATATGTATGTAATGTAATAATGATACTTCCATGCTGGCAGAGAAAAAAACACAATGTAGAAAATTCTTAAATTAAATGTAGAAAGATAAGGATTAAATATGGAGAAATTGTGTAAGCGACGCCAGGTAACCTGCTACTAGATTTTCATTCAATTAATTTCTTCCCAAGATCCCAAAGTTAAAGTTATGTTAATTTACCTAAACTCAATTACAAGATATTTTTGAACATCAAACCTACCATACGTTCGGAAGTCTGTTCTGAGAAGAAAGGACAGACAGAAAGACAAGGTTCAGTCAGGTAAATTTTTTCGACATCATTACATTAACATATCAAAAGTACATTATTATTATAAACTAGATGTTGCCAGCAACTTCGTTCGTGTGGTTTTCAATTAACTAAATTAAATAACAGAGAAACCTTTGCTGGTGTACGCAGAACAACTCATCAAAGTTTCATCGTATTCGTATGAACGGTTTAGGAACGCTTAGAGGACAAACAGACAAAGACACGTCCATGTCTATTTATAAGATAGATTAAGTGGTTATTGCTTGTGCAGAGAAGATATATTCATAGTATAGTTAGTATACTTTTGTCTTCGATGAAATCTTATATTTTACAGTACGATTAACCAGTGTACGTTTCATACTTTTGAACTTAGATTTCATAAATAATTCTATACACCGTGTCCCGAATAGCGACGGTGAAGCAAATCAGATAAGTCGACTCACCTGTATATACGAGATTTACTATCAGATAAGCCGATCTGCACCATTTTGTTAAAAGCTCTCACACATCAACATTTTATTTGATTTCAGTTGCCTCACTTCGTAGTATGGGACAGACTGTCTGAAGATATAAAATATATGACTAAATATCTTTGTCGTTAATTGAGTAATTTTTTGAATAATATTATTCTAAAAGCGAACACAGTTATCCACAAATGTCCCTTTTAGATTTCTTTAAATTTCGTTCGATTTATCATAACCTTTTTATGCCAATACTATCGCCATTATTTTTAAACTGATTATATTAATTCTAGTAGTATACATTACATTTTCAAGGATGATTAAGAATGGCACCAATCTCTTTAAAACGATGTCTCATCAAGTCCGATACATTAGCGTTATAAATGGTACGTATTTTACATTTTTTAATATGCACCGTCCCACAGTAGAAGACTCGGACCAAGTATCTCAATGGAGCATTTGCTCTAAAAGCGTGTTCTTAAAATGTCTTTTTTTGTTGACCGACTTTCTAGATTTTACTATTGTGTGTGTGAGAGAAGGTACAACAATACACGGCTGAACATGACATATTTTTATATTTGTGAATCTAGTATTCTATTCTAGTATTCTAACCTAACCTAACCTTTTTTTTTGCGTCAGGAAATGCTTTATACATTCCGGTCCCGCCTGGGGGTTGGCGGGGGGATATGTGGGACTCCACGGCTGTGAAGAGTGTATTGCCGGGCCACTAAAAGCTGACGGTGTTCCTCGAGAGCCTTGATGCTAAGGCAATGGGAGCGCGTTAGCATTCTTCCGCGACAACCTAACCTAACCTAATCTAACTAAAATACTTAAGATTAACGAGTAGGTAGCAAATAATTATTTCATGACCTATGATAACCTATAAGCTGACACGGATTACACTGACAGTGCGAGGTTATCATACTTACTATAGCTAACTGATTCACTCATACAATGGTTACGCTTAATGAGATAGAAAGAGACGAAAATTCATTTGACACAAGGTGGTAAGAGTGGCAACTTATAAGGCTCCATCCCTAATGGTTTTGATCCGAAGTAAAAGACCATTGGTCATTTGGCTGTGAAAATATGCGAAGTACACCAGCCACGTCGTATCCATATCCGTCAATTGTCTAATATGTCTAATGTGCTTATGTAAGCAGAATTTATTCTCTTTTATTTTTACTGTTTTCTCTGAGTCAGCGTGACTCAGAGAAAAAACGGAAATTCCTATACTTGGCACAAAACAATTCTAATTGAAAGATGTCAATATATTTTTGTTTATCTTTAGTTATATCGTTCGTCGTCAAAAAATAGGTATTTAGATAAATAAAAGCATGTGTATCATTTTTGCGATAGATAAGATCTACTTTGAGGACGCAATGAACCTATTTAAATTGTCTTTACGCAAATAAATAAAAATACCGTAAATAAAAATGGTAAGGCAAAAATAGTAATTGTAATTTCATGAATTCTATTTCATCTATTCTATTAATTCATGAGTACTATTATAGCTGTCATTATTACTATTTAGTTATAATTGTTATAGCTATTAGCAGTTAATTGAATTCGTTTGCAGAGTTGAATAACCAAGGGAAGCTATTATATAGCTATAATCCCTTGGAGTCGGATGCCATAAGACCTTGGAGTCGAAGGCCATAAGGCCATAAGGCCTCGGAGTCGGAGGTAATAAGGCCATTAATTCAAGAAATTTCATCTTTACTTTTATAACATGTCTGTTATACAATATCTAGTAAGTCTTGGATAAATTAAAAAGTAACTTTACATAATGTTGAATTTAAATTATATATACACAGTTACACAAAGTTACCAAACTTTTTTTTTATTGCACACAAACAAAAATTACATATAATTAAAATTGGAAGCAGTTATCTACAAAAGGCAATGCTGATCTCTTTAAGAGATTCCTACCAGCACACCTCCTTAAAAAAGAAAATGTATGAGGGTAGTGCGTGCATTAAAAAAAAAAAAATATATATTATGTATAATATAATATATATTATATACATACCCATATATAAACATATACATATATACACATACAAATTCAATACATAATACATCCGTAAAAATATACGTTATGTTATAACGTTATGTGGATTTGAAGTTACATCATAAGCTACCTTAACGCTTTTTGTTAAAAAGGTTATAAATAACGTAGAAATCCTTTTGCGAAGAAACTACTTTCTAGGTATAAGTTAGAAGTTAAGTTTCATAGCAAGAAATTGTCAAAAAATTCAGGTTTTTTGCTTTTACGCCTACTAGGGAACTGAAACGTTCGACGTTTTGTGCTGGCGTGAGCTCGGTAGTTCCGCCCTTCTCGTCATTTCTATTGATTAGGCTTAAATGTGGACAGCTCTGTGGCTCAGACTAGAGAACAAGGCTACGATATCTTCGTCTATCGCAAGTGATAACTAAAGTGGCCTTCAGCGTGGTGTTCGACCATAATGTGTGCACTGGTCATTCATCCATGTGTCCCCGAGAAGAACGAAAGCACGAAAGATGTTCAGAGCTTTCCTCACAAAATGTTCGACAAGATACGATACTAAAGATGGGTACGGATGTAGTGACTCATCTGCTGGCGCATCCAGGTATTATGTTTTTTAATACATATCTTCACGTCGCATCCCCAACGGGGTCGTCACAGAGAACGAAGCGCCAAGCGTTGCGGTCCTTACATAATTCCGGTTCCTCCAATTTTTTTATTTTAATTTTTTTATAACATAACATAACATAACCTCACGCTGTATCCCCAACGGGGTAGTCAGAGAGGACGGAGCGCCAGGAGTCGCGGTCCTTATACACCTCTTTCGCTTCCTCAAATCTCATCATTCTCCTAATTAATTCTCATTAATTTTTTTATGATCACCCAAAAGTGATTTGGTTCCATTGCATTTTAGTTTTAAACCGTTTACCTATCTTTCTTCAGAGAAGGACATGACTCTTCCTTCTCTGAACTCTCTTCAGTGTGACTCTGACTCTTCAGTTCCAAGACACGTCCGTTACCACCTCTAAGAGTATTGGGATCCTTGGTGTCGATAACTCTCATGACCTTCAATTCCGAAGTCACTTGGAAGTCCAAAAAGCTCGGTATGCGTAACAGGGTGAAGCAGTACTTCACTTAGGAGTAGAGGCTATTATTGTATAAGTCACAAGTTCGGACCCATATGAAGTACTGCTGTCACCTATGGGCGGGAGCACCTGCATACCAACTTGCTCCTTTTGACTCGATTCAAAGGCGAGCTGTGAGAGTTGTCGACGATCCCAGGCTTAAAAGCGGTCTCGAACATTTTAGTTTGAGGAGAGGATACCCTGTGTGTTCTACCATTTGTATAACGGACTGTGTTCAGAGGAATTGCTCGACATGATGCCCACGGCCACCTTCTACCATCACACCGCTCGCCACCGGCAGGTATTTCATCCTCACACTTTGGAACCGAAATGATCGCGCACGGTTAGGTTTTAAAGGAGCTTTCTCCCTCGGACTTTGAGTATGTGGAATGTCGAGGTTTTCCCAAGAGACTACAGCACGAGGGTCTTCAAAAAGGGTGTAAAAAGGTTTTTACAGCGCTCCTGGTGCCGCAGGCATCCATAGACTACGGTAACCATTTAACATCTTGCGAGCCGTATGCCTGCTAGCCACCTTCGTGGTATAAAAAAAACGTGAAAGTCACTATACTATCATCATAAATTATATAAAGGATATAATATACACACCTATGACGGAGACTGTGTCTACTTTTACTAGCTGTTATGAATAATGACTAGATAAAGTAATAAATTCTAGAAATTAAGAATACGATTTATTCAGCATACTTACATATTATGTAATGTCTATTTTAATCACTTTGCTTTTAACATACATGTAATTACATATAACCGAAACATATTTCATGGCCTCGACTCATGAATCTATAATATTGCTTACCCAGAGGAACTACATAGTGACTCAATAACATTAAAATTTCAGAGTATATAAGTAAAAGAACGTGTAAATCGAAGAACAATGTTCTGTGTTGTCGAGTAAAGAAAGTTTCCCGATTTTAGTGAATATTTTATTTTTATACCAAGGAAGTGGAAAAGATTTATAAATACGAAAATACGTCTAGAACTGTTATTATATAAATAATTAGCGATTTGCCCCGGCTTCGCACGGGTAGAATGTTTTTTGAAAATAAAATGCAGTCCATATTACTTGCTGATAAAGTAGCTGTAGACGAAATAATTTTTAAAATCAGTTGAGTTTTTGAGTTTATCCATTACATACAAACACAGTTTACCTCTTTGTACATATTAGTACGGATGTATGTGACACTATTTTATCATACTAGCTATGTCCGGCGTTTTCACGTTAAATTACTGTTTTTTTAGAGATAAAAAATAGTTTAGATTACTCTCTGAAAAGTTTTCCATCTGCCAATGAAAAAGCCGTCAAAATCGGTTCAGCCATTGCGGAGATTAGCATGGACAAACAGACAGATAAAAATTTAAAAGACACTAGTTTGGGTTTTGTAAAAAATAACTGCAGTATGAGCCTAATAACGGGACTTTATTTAGTAGCCACAGACAGACACATAAATTTTTTTTGTTTATTTCGTACGTGAATAAATAATTATTTCTTTATACATTACTACTAACCGTTTTAGAAGAACAAAAGGAAATTGTTCCTAGGAAATATTAAATCTCGTTCGATTTAGTTTACATATGCAATGTATAAATGTTTATTCAAAGATAAATTTATTACATAAACTACTTATACATGTGTAAAGTTTCAACACGGGAAATTTATGAAATAAGGAAATTTTTATTTTTAGTCACAATAAGTTGTTTTTTCTTTCATTTATTATTAACTCATTTTTTTTTATTATTTTTTATTAGTAATATTCTTAAATTTTCATCCATTTTCCTATTTGTTTGTTTTGATATCATTACGAGTAGAACAGAATAAAAGTGTTATTAATTGACACATATTTTGTTTAAATACTTCATGATGGGTTGTTTTGTTTGAATAGACTTGAATGAAGTGAGTGAACCGAACGTGCCGCTACAATGAGCAGCGCTCACCCAATCGAAAGGCTTGACAAACAAAATTCGTTAAAAAGTTTAAACGTACCTAACCGTGTCGGCTGCAGGTGTTTGTTCCCTTCATCCTCCAGTTCTTTTTGCAATATTTCCGTATTTAAGACATTCCAGCGTGACAGTTTTGAATACTTAAAACAATAAAGAAATATTTATAATACTACAATTTATTACATAGATTTAGACAATTCGTAGCTTAGTGACGCTTCGGTATTTTATACATTCAGTCAAGAAAGTATCGGGAATGAATGATTTGTTTATGGTTCCAAATTCAATTTTTTGTTTTTTTTTTGTTGTTAGATTGGCACAACTGTTTTCCATTTTGGCGCGGAGTTTGAGTTGCATATGTTATTTAGATTAAATACAGTGCTATTTTTAGTTATATCATTCTAGTGTATATTGCGAATTTCATAATGGACAAAAACATCGAACAAAGAGTTTGTCTTAAATTTTGCATTGCCAATGGAATTTCGTGTTCGGAGTCACTGAAAATGTTACAGAAGGCTTACGGTGAATCGACTTTATCAAAAACACGTGCTTATGAGTGGTACAAAGCGTTCAAAAGCGATCGAGATGTGATGGAAGATTTGCCTCGCTCTGGTAGGTCATCAACGTCTGCAACTGAAGTTAACATCGCAAAAGTGAAGGAAATAGAGACTGAAAATGCTCATTCAAGTTTGAGAGAGATAGCCGCCGAACTTTCTGTGTCTCACGAGTCGATCCGTACCATTTTAAATAATCACTTGGGTATGAAACATGTTGCCGCTCGGCTAAAAGACCTGAATTTTCTTCAAAAACACAATCGCATAAGAGTCGCTGAGGACATGCTAGAACGAGTCAATTCAGACCCGACATTCATGAAACGCATTGTTACTGGTGACGAGACGTGGGCTTACGAGTTTGTCATCTAAACTAGTCAACAAGTTTTAGAGTGGCGCCTTCCAACTGAATCAAAACCGAAAAAATCACGCCAAAGTCGATCAAAAGTCAAAGTTGTTGACTGTTTTCTTTAACTATCGCGGTGTTGTGCACTCGGAATTCTTGCCGGAAGGTCAAACGGTAAATAAAGAATATTATTTGAGCGTTATGCGGCGTTTAAGAGAGCAAATTCGACGAAAAAGGCCAGATTTGTGGAAAGAAAATTCTTGGATTTTGCACCACGATAATGCGCCTTCGCACAAGGCCATCATTGTGAACGAATTTTTGACCAAAAACTCAACAAATACCATCGAGCAACCACCTTATTCACCAGATATGGCTCGGGCCATAGATATAAGAATAACTAACATTTCGTGTATTATTGATCTTTTCCCGGTACTTTCTTGACAGCGTAGTATAACAAATGAGATAAAAAAATATTGCACGTCGTCACCTGGTGAAAGTGTGCTCTAATGGCATTCATATGAAGTGTCTTTGTTGCTTTATAAGTACCGATAATTTGATTTGAGATATTGCTACGTGGTGATATCTTTAAACCGGCCCGTTGGCGCAGTGGCATATGCATCTGCTTTCCAAGTTAGGGTCCTGGGTTCGATCCCTGGTCAGGTCAATTGACGAAACAAACTTTTTTTAATTGGCTTGGAGTCTGGGTGTTACTGGGAATTCCCCCAGAGTTCGTTGTGTAGTACCCATAGTATAAGGTTACTGCTTAGTTTGGGGTCACACAATCTGTGTAATTGTCTGGAGTATTATAAAAAAAAACTAGATCTGCTCCTCCCCAAGACGTACTTTCAGCACGGGAGGATCCAGTGAATTCTGGAGATCACGGAGTCCTTTAGCTTATGCCGAGAAAGACCATTAATGAGTTTAATGGACACAGTCTCAGTCTCGCGGGAGACTCGATATCTTTTAAAGGTTTTTCCGTGACACCAAAGAAAAGGTCGATATCATAGGTTGCTTAGGAAATTCGTGAGTAGGCTGGTTAGTAATTCTGTCTCCATCAATTTGAACTAGATCCATATATTGGAATATGACGATGTTTCTTTCTCACCTTCCTGACGGTAGTAGGTATTTGACCTGCGCCAATATTAATCTCAGCGCGTTCTAATTTAATGACACACTTGTTTATTATTGTAATCAAAATTTAATTTACTGAAATATCACTCAGATTATCGTAAACATCTTTGTGATAACATTGCTTGCGACTCGTTGAATCCTTGAATTAATTTTCATAATCAGTTATTTATTTCGTTTCAAGACTTGAAGAGACTTGAAAACTTTTGCTATGATTTGCCGCCGTTTTTATTAAAATTGACATCAATTTTTTATAGATCTTAAACACGGAGCTATAGCTATATCTATAAATAATTGGTGGTAGATTATTGGTGGTAGAAATTTAGTAAGTACTAATTTGTTGCAGTCAGTCAGATACGAATGACAACCATACGAAAAAACAAATTAAATTAAATAAGGGCTACGCTAAACACTAAGTTTCAACTATAAATTGAGATTTATGGCGAATACAACGTTTGCATGTAATGACAATACGGGAATTTTTGACTTCGTCCTTTTGTGATGAAAAGCGTTGATGAGAAGAATGTATCTAATTAATTCTTGTCTTGAAGATATCCAATTTGTAAGTCTGAGGAAATATCGTTGCTAGGAACGTGAGACCCCAGCATAACAAGGTCTAGACCCAAACATAACATAGATTAGATCACAGCAGAATGAATTATGAAGGAAGTAAATCACTTCTGTTTGTGATAGAAAGTCATGTCGACAAAATTCGGAGGGCTTATCAGCACAGGGAATCGACAACAGAAAATTTTCTGCACTCAATTGATCTTGGTTGCTTGACTTAGAAAGCAGATATATCAGTCTTCATACCAATATTGGTATTGGTTATTAATATTGTAAAACGTACTAACAATATTGTATAGACTCGGGTGTTACTTTGCGGAAATTCATTTCATGTGATGAATTCCTACAATCTGTAGCTATTTTTCGCTCAAACTCCAAAACCCGCCAATCGACACGTGTTTCGCCTATCAATGAAGCATCCTCAGGACATTCCAGAGATAAAACTGCCTGCGCTAAAAGCAAGTGGGCGCGGCATGTGGGTGACGCGCCACTCAGTCGGTGCCTACTCGGCGCGTAACATTTTGCTGATATGCCGTGACCAAATCGGTCTTTAAAATATTGGATAAAAGAAAAAGGAACTGAGTACGAAACTTATAATTATGTTCTACAGCGAGCCTTGAGAGATCTATTTCCATCAATGGAAATCGTGAGTTTTCAAAATCTATATTGCGGTGTAGGTTTCAACTTTATTGTACGGTAGTGAGGCGTGGATATGCCCAAAATCGAGTGAAAGTAAGATAAATGCAGTGGAAATGCGATCTCTTAGAAATATGTGCGGTGTCACCCTTGCAGACAAAATAAGCAATGAAGAGATACGCAGTATGACAGGGTTGCACGACAGTGTTATTATAAAAATGAAGAAAGGTATCTTAGATACCTTACCGACGAAGAAAATCTACAGAGCGAAAGTGCGTGGTAAAAGAAACCAAGGAAGACCAAGGCTGATTTATGAAGATCAAATAGCCAAAGTGTTAGCTGACGGAAATGTCAAAATCACTCGCATACCTAGGCGAAAATGTGTGAAGAGAATGGTGAGATTTGAGGAAGCGAAAGAAGTATGTAATGGCTGCGACGCTTGGCGCTCCGTCCTCTCTGACTATCCTGTTAGGGACACAGTGTGAAAATTTGTATGTATGTATGTAAATTTTAAACATGTTGTCGTTTTAAATGACGCAGTAGCGGGAGAGATAATCAATTATACAATTGTTTGAAGTCCAAAGAAAATCAAAGCCAGAAATAAACCGCTTATCTTTTCTTATATTTTGTCGATGATAAGTCGACATGATAGTTGATAAAGTATATTTTTTTCTGTACATGATGCATTCCATTACTTATTTCCGTGACATATTTTTTAAACCTATATAAATAATGTAAATAACGAACAAACTATAGCACAGATGTACCACTAATAGATGTCGCCATTCACACGTCACGAATTGTTGGATTGAAAGAAATATATGGCGTAAGCCTGTAATAGAAAGGGGTGGGAAGACTCATATTTCGTCTTTATCGGTACGCTTTTTGTTTTAAGACTGTTAAGCTGTTGCATTTAACAGACATAAGAATCAAACAAATCTTTGCTCGTTAGGAACTTTTGAGTTTTTATATTATTTTTTAACTTTACAAGTGAAAAATGAATATAAAATGTCTTGTAAATATATGTGAGATTGAGACTCTTTTGGGTGTTTGGCAAACAAGGTTTGTCAAAGCGAGAAAAACTTTAGTGACCCTAGTAGGAATTGCCAAATCAACGCAATATCTATTAGTACTAGATATGTGCACTATAGCTTCCTTACAAGCGGATCACTTGATAGAGAGTGACCACCGCCGCCTATAGACACCCGCAACGTCTGGAGAATCATGGGTGTTTTGCCGACCTTTAGGGAAATAGGGCAAAGAGGGGGAGGGGTGAAGGGCCACCGGTACTCTCACTCACCGAACGAAACACAACAGCAATAGATGCTGTTATTTCACGCCGATATTTTGTGAGAGGGTGGTATTTCCCCGGGCGAGCCGGCCCAATGCTGTAATGCAGCATGGCTCTACCACTCTTATGCCACTCTTCTGCGCCACCATTCTGCGCCGTTTAAAATGTTTACACTTTTTTATAATCTCTCAGTTTTTGTGAATTATTTAAAAGAAACTAAGACTATGGAGCCAACATCGTACATACATACGCTTATAACTATACGCCATTTCTAAAAAGAAATTTAAAAAATCTATTTCTTTCCTTCATGCAAAACTAATTACTCACAGCACAAACATGATATTGTTTTCCGATTCCATTGGAATATAAAGTATAACAGAAGTTGTAATATGAGAATAAAAATCATTTACGATATCCATGGAATTAGTAAACGAGTAATATATTAATTCCATGGCGATATCAGAGTTAAAGCCATCCTTATGTAAATATAGTATATTATCAAAGACAACATTGAAATGTTATCTTTCAGAAAATTGGTCTATTGGTTTGTCTTTAGTCCGAATTTCGAGGGTCCGCCGTAAGTTGATAGATTTCGGATTACTTAGAAATAAGATCGGAAACCTTACAAATACTCTATTTAATTACGTTTGTGGCCAAAGAATATAGTATAATAAGGGTATATGTAAATGTATCGTAATTAATGTATTATTTAAAAAAAAACTACTTAGAAAGATTGTTATCTTTATGCTAAAGAAAGTAATTCGAAAGTTATTGAAAATAACTAATAACTATCAACAACATAATTTTTCCATGATATCTGCAGTTGTTCTCTCTCAGCACAGAATCGATTGTGTAAGTTCATTGATAACAACTCTGTAGCTCGAGCAAGAGAAAGAGAATATGTGTATCCTGCATGTTGTAACAGGCGATTAAAGAATAGGATAGGTGGTCTCCGGTCCGGACTTTGGTGGGCCATCTACACGACCTCGTAAAAGACGATAGCACATGTAGGCCGGCTGTCGTAGCATTGTGAGTATGCTGGGAGGCAGTCTGTGCCTCCGAAACGTGCTTAATTATACGGGAGTGTAGTTACAGTTACTTAAGTATCAATAATTAATACCGGATACGTATTATATATTAATACGTGAAGAGATAACTTTGTACCCTATTTTAAAAATACTGCGCGCACGGAGTTGTGTGAGATTTGGTATAGTTAAAGTTTGTAATGGGGAAAGAATACGCGTTACAAAGACATATTAAATAAAATAAAATAAATAAAAATATTAAACCGACTTCAAAAAAAGCACTGTAAAGTACGAAATAACTATCCTTTACCAATCAAAACTTTGTGGCGGCTATCGAAATAAAGAAAACTCGGGAGCACGCAAACACAAATTTATTAAGGGATACCACACAGGGTCGGGGTTGATCGCCCGTCTAAGGTCCCTACCTCGCAGCGCAGCACTTCCCTGACTGTCCGCGGTCGGCAGACGAACCGATGCCGGAAGTTGGTGAATGGTGATGCGGCTAGAGTCGCGCGGTTCAGCAGTATACGCCCGACAGAGCAGGCGTCGGGGCACTACTGAACCCGTACTAAGGACCCTGGAACGTAGCATCCAGTGCATCAGTTGATGTTCCAAAATTTCTGTTGTTGAACTACCGCCGCAAGCACAGATCGAAGGAAGGCTAATAAAGTAGGTAGGTGGCGGTGTCCAACAACTAGACCGGAGTTTACAAAATAAATAAGCAAATCAGCAAATAATACATATATGCATTTAAATTAAAGAAAGAAAACAATACAAATTGTTATAAGCATGGAAATTAATATTAAGGAAAAATGGCTGTTACATTTAGCTTGACAAAATAAATAAATTCGTTCTTCACTTACCCAATTAACTGAGGTGATAAATATATAATAAAATAATGTTGTTCCCACGTAAATTACGTACGCTGGAGACGAACAAAAAATAAAAATCAATATAATACGTATTGATTATTAGTTATAAATATTTTTAGAACAGCAAAGCGACAATAACAATTTTTGAGCGCCGTCGATCATTTAGTTTTGTCTCGCGCGGAATTGCAAAAACAATGGCGGTAGAACGACCAAGTACCTAGGCGTATAGCGAGCGAGAAGTACTGTCGCACAGATTACTCGTATTTTAGTTCAGAGACAAATTTATGCATTCTATAATAACAAATTTTATATTTGTTTATTATATTTGCTTATTAAAATAAACTTACTTAACTTTTATTATATTCAAATGCAAGATTATATCACCAAAATTAAATTATTAAATAAGATGTACGTTATAACGTTACAACTTAGTACAAAAATAACTTCATAAATACGGTACAAATACGCATATCATTAAAGACAGTTACTGAAGTCGGTGCCAAGCGACTAAACTAAACTAATAGACTTTTGTTGTTGCACATTAATTTGGCACCGACTTCAATAACTGTCAAATTTAACGATATGGTTATTTGTATCTTATTTATTTTTGTACTAAGTTTTGATTAGTAAAGCATATTTATTTCGTATACTTTTCAGTGCTTTTTTTAATGTCGGTTTAATTTTTTTATAGTTTTTTTTTATAAACTTTTACACTTTTGGGTTGCGTTATAAAATGCATCTAAAATGGGAAAAACGTGATTATCTCTTTATTTTGGCTTGAAGTTTCGACCGAGTTGCATCGGACGTGGTCTCAAGCAAACTCAAGTTTGCAAGTTTTTAGATATTTTTTTTTATTTCTCCCTTTTGCGTGACTAAGGTCACGCAAGGCCTAAATACATAAATATCTAGGGCAGGTCTACAATTAACTTTTTTTCTAGTTCTGGAGCGCAAAGATATATAAGAGAATCATCAATATAAATAAAGATTATAACCAGTTCGCGTAATTTGATGTATCTTCGAAACCCAAGCTCCAATACTAGTGAAATTTAAATGTGACCAATCTGGAAGTGTATCCTTTCAAACAAAATAAAAAATTTCCAAATCGGTTCATAAATGACAGAGTTATGAGCTAACAAAGATTTAAAAAAACATGCAACCGAATTGAGAATCTCCTTCTTTTTTGGAAGTCGGTTAATAAAACATTCGTTCGTATATATGTGTCAAATACATTATAGCTATACTGTCAATGTCAAACACATTAATAATATGTTCCATAATGTTCGCCACGGCACGATCAAGTATGCTTGATCAAGCCCATCCAATTGCCATGAAGCGTTGTTTGGCATGATGCCACAAATCAAATTTTGGACGGGCTTGATCATGCATACTTGATCGTATATGGCGGGCATAACAGTTTGTATCTCAGTGTTGTGGTCAAACCTTTAAATAGCTGCACAAGCTGGAGATTGTCGCCGAAAAACTTTATAATGTTTCCTACAAATAATTAATGAGAGATTGAGTGAATGAATTTGAGATTTGTGAGCTGTGAGTTGTTTCAAATCTGTGGAGTATATGCCAAAGAAAAAGCCTTTATTTTATATCTACGGTTCAATTTTACTACGGGCGACCACTTGTTTATGTAAACACAAGACTTAAGAGACGGACACTTGGTAAGCTATCGCAAACATATGGGACTATTATTTCAAAACGTAGCTTGTATATTTTTAATTCACATGATTTACAAACAATAATAGATATGCAGTACACAGATTGGATTATGAGAAAGACAAATAATTGTAATCTTGACGATACCGTCTAGCTAATGAAGAACGAACATTTGAAACGACGCGATCGTTACAATATTACAGCGAGGAGACCATTCGCGATGTGAATAAGTGTGTGAATAAAAAAACCAAATGTATATAAGTTTGGTCATTACGGAATCGAAAATATCGATAACTTTTGACTGTTATATTAAGGCGACGCATTGGAAATTTTCGATGACGACGGAATCTCGATTAATCTAAGTGACTATGAAACGTATGACAGTGAAATTTGGTATCCTGATTATTCATTTCATTGACTTCATTTTGATAGTTGCGATATACAGTTGGTTAACTTTTGTAACACAAAAAAAAAATCAAAGAAACCTTCTTTTAAAACGGAGATTTACATTTTTCGGAGTAATGGGGCCGATTTATACTTTCTAAATTTTCCGTATAGCGTACTTTAAACAAATTCCTTAAAATAATAGTTGGATTTTTTAAAATTAATTATTGTTTTTAAAATAAACGAAAATAATTGTTTTTCAGTATTTTTCGTAAGCTAGCGCGCGCACGTTTGCATAGAACAGAAGGTCTATATTAGATTAAATTATTGTTTATCAATACGTCGCCTTAATACGTTATGCTAATTAGCATCACCGATTTTTTTTTAAATTGCAAAATGGAAATTGTTTTGTGTGGTATGATTAAAACAATTAAAATTCAACAATTGTCAGATATTTTTCTTTACTTCTACTGTACAATCACGTTTCTTGTCAGTGGTTTCATGTCAACAGGAAATACCCTACAGGTTTTAGTGAGTGGGCTTGCGAAAATCAAGCAACATGAGATATATGCTTGTATCGTTATTTCAAATGATTTAGATAGAATATTATAAATACATCGCTAAAGGACCTTTGTAGACTTCAGTATTTGCAGTAAATTTGAACTAAATACCTGTAGTACCTGTTCCTGAGAAAAAGAAGGTTTTCAAAAGAACACTTTGTTCTTCAGCAGCAAGTAATTATAAGTTTGGCCGTCCTGTCTATATCATCCATTCCCTTCACGTCGGTAAAAGTTAGTTAAAATACGAATTTGTGCTACGTAGAATAAGCGATTTAGCTGAAGGTAAATTCACTACTACCAATAATACATCACTTGTGTTATAGTATTAATTATGTTATGCATACATACATAATATCCTCACGCTGTATCCTTGACGGGGTAGTCAGAGAGGACGGAGCGCCAAGCGTCTGGGTTCTTACATCTTTCGCTTCCTCAAATCTCATCATTCTCCTTACATATTTTCGCCTAGGTATGCGAGAGCTTTTGACATTTCCATCCGCTAACACTCTGGCTATTTGATCTTCATAAGTCAGCCTTAATTATGTTATGTTACATTAATTAATTTTTTCTTTGTTACAGGTTAAGAAATCGAAAAATCTTCTAGTGTTTTGTATTTATATAAATGTAATATTGTATTGCGACTTTGTAGTCAGTGAATAGAAGATTTTCTACGGCTTTATTACAATGGTATTTCAGTGCTGTGTAGTGATGTGATGAGATATGAATAAAATGTGGTGCGTTCTATTCATTCTTTGGTGTGTGTTTGGTTGTGTGAGAAGTCAAAACTGCCGTAGCGATGACACCAGGGAGCGCTCCTGCGAACATGTGTGCGATGAGCACAATGTTTGTACAATCAGGGCTGCTCTGTTGCTGCCAAAAAATACTTCTTACGATGTTTCCTTGTACTCTGTAAGTATTAATAATTTTCTACTTCACGCAATATATCACTGTGTGTCTTCGAAGCGAATTGTTTCTCGATAAGGTCTGTTTTTGGCTATATACCTGGCTATATACTATCCGCGCACAGGTTTGGCGATGACTGCCCCTCCCACTTCCATCGACCGCATTCCACGCTAATCTGGTCGGAACCGCGAGCAACGTCAAATTTTTTTTGTCAACCCTACTGACCAATTACGCGTGACATCATGAGGCTATCTGCAACCTACGCACGGATAGTAAAATATATCGTATTTATTTGTAAAGTTCGTCGATTTCTTTAAATTTCGACTTCTAGTTTGTTTCACTTTTGATCCCTAAGTTCATGCGTGTCTGACACGCTCTTGGCTGCTTTTCTTAAGATTCTGTAGCCAACGTAATTTTCACGTCATGTTTGTCTATTTGTTGTACGTCTGCCTGTATGTCACGGCTTATTTATTTTGTTATCTTTACACGTATCGAGCTGATTATAGAGATGTATGTAAATTGATAAAAGAAAGCCAAAAAAATCGATTAATGTGCATCTTGGACCCAATTCCTTTCAATTTCAATTT
The DNA here is from genome assembly GCA_907165235.1 of Zeuzera pyrina. Taxonomy (NCBI): domain Eukaryota; kingdom Metazoa; phylum Arthropoda; class Insecta; order Lepidoptera; family Cossidae; genus Zeuzera; species Zeuzera pyrina. The sequence goes on along the minus strand of OU015638.1, from coordinate 17,461,444 downwards.
TTAAATTGTTTGGTATTGCTACAGAATAAGTTAATGCGAATTCAACACACTCTTGGCTGGTCTATTTGGGTTTCATAAGCAGAATGGCAAAAATTTAACCCTTATAATTTCATTATGTCTGTTTTTCTGGCTGTCCATATGTCAGAGCTAATTTATTCTGTCACATTTACACATGAGCTGTTACGAAGACTTACATTGCTTAACCAAAATCAGAAAAGAGAAACATAAATTTCAATCATGGATATGTTGGATTCAATATATTTTCTAAACTCTATTTTAATTGCAATGTGTTGAAAGTGCTTGAAAAGTTAGTCGATAATCTCTTGGCCGTATTTCATTATTTCTCTCCCAAAAATGCAAAGTTTGATTTAATTAAAACTAACGATCAGTCTTTTTATCGGAGAGAAAACATTTTTATGTTTAAACGTTTCTTTGCTATTTTTATTTCTACAATTTCCACGACACTGACACGAACTCCGCTCACTGGATTGGGGGCTGTTGGTTCATCGATTCAGTGATGAGACGTCATTTAAAATTCCAACTAGATTTAACTTTACAAAAATGTTTGTTCATTTTTCAGATTCAATTAAATTTTTTATTATTTTCCCGGCACCTACTTTATTCAATTTTGCAGAGATGTCCAAAATCGTTTATTAAATTAACGTTTATTTTTTTATTTCAAATAGGAAGTGGTTATTTATTAATAACAAAAAAGTATGTTAATATTTACAAACTTAAAACTACAATGGAAGTGGTTTAAATACAAAATAGGTATTTTAAATAACTCTCTTCAAATGAGATACTTATTTCACTGATTTTACAACTGGTTTTGTTCGAAGAGTTCATCTTTCATGTTCCGTCTATGTGGCCCCATAATCATTCCACCAAACGGAAATAGATCTGGAAGTGTTTCCATGTCTATGTAGTATTGGCATTATTGCCAATGCACAGAAACAGTTTAACTTGCAATGCTGGAATCATTATTGGCAACATTTAGGATAGGTGCGTTCTTAAATAAAGTAATTATGAATTTAAGAATGAAAAATACGAAATATTAATAAAAAAATTAACAAAACAATTTTACATTTTATAAATACTAAATATTTATGTGGATTATTTCAAACAAAATGCAAAATGCATTTCGAAAAAAGTATTTTAAATGCAAAATAAAAATAGGTATTTTGTATTTGCATTTGAATTAGATGTATTTCAAATAAACCACATCTCCGCAATTTAGTCATTTTTACATGGACTAAATGACCTCTGTGGAGCAACTGTAAAGAATCTAAGATGAGAAAAAAGAATAAATTTGGCATAGTAATAGGCTTGGCTTTTCCTTAATCGGCACCTAGTTAATTTTTATGACTTCAGAATTTTCTGAGTGATACAAACATACAAATATATCTATACGCTGTATCTCTAATGGAGTAGTCAGAGAGGATGGAGCGCCAAGTTTTGTGGTCCTTACATACTTCTTTCGCTTTCTCAAATCTCATCATTCTTCTCACACATTTTCGCCTAGGTGTAACAGTGCGGTTGTCACTAGAAAGTGGTCTGTTGGCAGATCGGCTCCTCTATGCTCTCCGGTGTCCATAACCTGTTTCTTGAGCCTGATATCCACCAGGAATAAATGAATCATACTTCTCTCACCTTTTCTTTCCCACGTGTATTGATGGATCTTTCTGCGGTTAAATATGACATTAGCTACAAAAATATCCTTTTCTATACACACTCCTAACACAATCCTACCAGCATCATGCACTCTCTTACCTCCATACTTGCCTAGGACAGTCTTAACTTATTCTGTTCTAGCTGTCCCCACTTATCCATTCATGTCTCCACACACAACAGTTCTCTCATTTTCTTCAACCGTTGATAGAACTTCCTTAATATTCTCCCAAAACTGGTCTAGTTCACCCAAACCAATAGAGGACACTGAGGCATACACTGGCAAAATCAAAATTCTCGTCAACCCCATCTTAAGCCGCACCCAGAGCAGTCTGGGATTTACACATCTATACTCAGTCATGCGATTAACCGAACGAGAGGACAGTAAGACACCTACCTCTTGGCATCTCTTTTTGTGGTACTCATGACCATAAAGCGATGCCCCTTTCGGGCAAGTCGGCAAGTTCTCTGCCCTTTCGTTTGGTTTCACTCAAACATAACACATCCAACCTTTTCTCTTCCATAATGTCAATCACTTCATTCATCTTCTCTTCAATCCCAGCTCTCACATCACACGCAGCGATTGTGCACTCCTCCCTCCACTTTCGCTGCAAGGTGCACAGAGTATTTGGGTGTATGTCGCTTTCGGAGGACGCCCTAATTGTTGATTCAGTCTGAAAAGGGCTATCAGGGGTCGCAACGAGCATGCTGCCCCAGTTGATTCCTACCCGCTGACCCACTTTCTGAGTGATCTTAACCATAATTCGGACAAAAGTTTTAGACGTTTTTTTTCAACTGTACAGGACAAAATCGTGTTACACTTCATACATTTTGTCTCTTGGACGACCAATTAAATTATTTCTAAAAACTGTTTGTCAAAAAATCGCTGAATAAAATGTCTGTGAGAGATAAGTAATTTTTTATTCTGTGAAGGAAAAAAAAACCTACGAACACTTAGCTTTACTATGCGCTGATTAAGGGTGTGTGATTCGAACCAACTAAAAGAACCCTTCTCTTTACTGTTAGCTTTAGTGGCTTTTGCAACGTCACTGGCCGCGTTGGAGCGAGCGCAGAAGGCACCCTGCTAGCTGGTCGACAGCCTAGTTTTCTCTAGCTGAAGGATAGTTCGTATGGAGATCGGACCTCGGGTCAGGGCGTCCATTTGATTAATTTTGTACAAAATGTGGAGGTCCCTAATATACATTTTTTATTCACAGGTGGAGCCAGTTCTTGATTTAGCTCAACAGAATGAAATAGTTCAGTCGCTGATACCGTCTTGGCTCAAGCTAGATTGGATGATGTATGATGTCACCGATTGTGATGCAGCGTATGCTGTCATATCTGCCATTGACGCGTACAATGACTGTGCTCACGTGTTCTTTGCGCCTTCCTGCGACTTTGCTCTAGGTAAGTGTCTTCAAACTTTTGTGTGTACAGTGTTTTGTCAAATTCCAAGTCACATATGGAAATCACAGATATGAATATCCGCAGGTGTGGAAGCAAAATGCACGTTACATAAATGGATTTATTATGTATAATACTGGTCGTCTAGTGATCGAAATTCTATCGTAATTATATAATAAATATTTTTTTCCCTTGACACACACTTCGCAGATCGAAACAGGTCACAGCGTATAAATCACGCAAAACACAGTTCGAAACTCATTTAATCTACCAGCAATTATTTTTTGACAATTAACAAATTATAATCCTTTGGTGACAATCTCTACTTCGTGCGTTGTTTGACTACAAACTATTATGTGTTTGGCATTGACAGTATAAATGTAAATAATGAATGTTTAATTCAATTTAATTTAATATATTTATAACACAACATATCATATATTAATTTCAGCTTTCCACACTCCCTTCGCCATATAACTTTAACTATGCCAAATCTCACACTCATCCGTGTGCTCAATATGCTTAAAAAGGGCTACAAAGTTTCTCTTCACGTATACGAGCTTATACCTAGGGGCCTAGACAAGTGGTTCAATTGTCGTAAACAGTAGAATAGAATGACAAATACCACGTTATCTAGCATAACGAATTTTAAATTGGTAGTCAAACATTATTAACTTTCTTATATATCAAGCGAAACGTAAAGTCGTGTGAAAACCGCCATACAAAACGTCGTCAAGTGGCACTTTTGACGAGCAGTAACGCCAGTAAGCATTGCGATTGTTCGAAACGTTTGGCAGTTGTATAGCCGCACTGATGTTTCGAACAGAGACCGCAAGGAGGTTACTATCTAAAGTCATAAACATAACATATTTTCACGCTGTGTCCCCAAAGGGGTAGTCAGAGAGGACGGAGCGCCAGAAGTCGCGGTCCTTACACACACTTTCGCTTCTTCAAATCTCATCATACTCTTCACACATTTTCGCCTAGGTATGCGAGTGCTTTTGACACTTCCGTCTGCTAACACTCTGGCTATTTGATCTTCATAAGTCAGCCTTGGTCTTCCTTGGCTTCTTTTACCACTCACTTTCGCTCTGTAGATTTTCGTCGTCAGTCTTTCATCACTCATTGTTTCCAAGTGCCCGAACCATCTAAGCATTCTTTTCTTCATTTTTACAATAACACTGTTTTGCAACCCTGTCATACTGCGTAACTCATCATTGCCTATCTGCAAGCGTGACACCGCACATATTTCTGAAAGACCGCATCTCCACAGCATTTATCATACTTTCACTCGATTTCGGGCATATCCAGGCCTCACTACCGTACAACAAAGTTGGCACCGACACCGCATTGTGGATGGCCATTTTAGCTGTGTTAGATATATTCATTCATTCAAAGTCATATTCAATAAAATTGGCGAAAAGGTAAATAAAACTTAGATATAAATGGATTAAGCATATAATCATAATCTAATCAAATTCTGTATTTTATATTATTTAAAGTTATTTAAATCGTATATAAATTATAAGCAGTTTCGAAAATGGCTCAAGGAACTATTCGCATGTTTTAACCATTCTTAAAACTTTAGACAGCCTATCCCATACTATGAAGTGTGGAAAATAAAATCAAATGAAATGTCTAGATGTGTGGGTGATGTGTTCTAACGCAATAGTGAACGATTAGTTTATTTTGTGTCGCATATACAGTTTATCTGATTTACCTCATCGTTGCTGCTCGAGCACGGCGTTTGGAGTCTATGGTTTTTAGAAAGTGTTCATTGTTTTTTTTTCTTTCTGAGAAAGGCAAAAATCTCCTGGGACACTCAGCCGCACCTACGCCTACTGAGTAGTATCGAACTCGAACCGGCCAAAAAATCTTCCTCTTTGCTGTTAGTCCTAGTGGCTTTTACAGCGTCACCAGTCGCGTCGGGCGAACACAGAAGGCGCTCTGCCAGATGGTCGACCACCTGTGGGTTCCTCCAGTTTAGGGATACATCGTATGGAGAGCAAACCTCAGGCTCAGTTGCTGCCAGGAGAATTTCTGCTCCTGCATGCATATTAACGGACTTCCAATTCGGGTGCGGGTCGGGCCTCTTAAGGACCCGGCCGGCGGCGTGACGGCTAAATCTTACTAGTGCAACGTAATAGTTTAATATAAATATCATGCTGTAGTGTCTGATGCGATTAGTGGTACTGTATTGGTTACGTTTTTTCTTTTAAGGTTTAGGGCTACATGTAAGAATGTAATAATAAGTAAGTGCTGGTTGTACATAAAAGCTGTGTTTCTCTAAAAATAAATTCATTTTAGTTGTAACTCTTACAAATTACTTATTTCTTTTCTATATTCGGAGAGAGAGACTCGTGATAACTTAGTTTGGAGAGGATGAATAAAAGTTTTAAAAGGGATTTAGGTTGGTAAGAATTGTTCGCCACTTTTTGATTGCTCGGCTGTGTAGCTGTGGGAAGTATTCTATATTATTTATATACTAGCTATGATCCGCGATTACGTCGGCATACAATTTGATGTATTTTTATATTATATTTTATATATAGTAATATAAAAAAACATCAAATTGTAATGTTAGTTAACACTCCCTTTTACCTTTTAGAGGTGGATCTTTTAGAATCGGTCACATACCTGTGTTATTATTTTTATGGTCATCAACACGCGAGTAATACCCCTGGTAATGCATGCGTCCATGGGCAATGGTAACCGCTTACCATCAAGCGGGCCGTGTTTATTTATTACCTTAGTAATATAAAAATAATAAAATGAAAGACAAAGATGAATGAAGAAGGTAACCTTAACCATAAATGAAAAATTATATTATATAATATAAAGCGCTAGACGATACACACCAATCATCTGACCTCAAACTAGGGTATTCGCTGTGCTATGAGAACCAGACGACGACTACTAGGAGCGTCTCCCAGTACACCCAGACCCGAGAAAATCTGGAAAAGTTCGTTCCTTAAATTAATCCGACCAGGAATCGAACCGGGAACCTTCCGCGCTTGGCTACAACGTCCAATCCACTGCGCCATCGATTTTTTTAAATTTATGTTCGACTTTATCCGAAATAGCTACTAAAATTAATAAGTATCCAACATGCTATTAGCCGGATTTTTCCGTAGCAAGTTCCACATGCATTCTTTCTGAACTCTTTTGGAAATGAAGTTCAAGGATCAATTTTGGGACCGTTCCTATTTTTGGTTTACATTAATGATCTTCCATTTATGCTTAAAGACATTTGTGAAATAATATTATTTGCTGATGACACATCATTATTAATTAAAGTTAACAGAAAAGACATAGATATTAGCGGACAGAATAGGACCTTGGCGGATGTCTCGAGATGGTTCGCTGCCAATAATTTACTACTGAATGCACAAAAAACCAATTGTGTTAAGTTTTCCCTATCCAATGTACCCAAAATTCATAATGGACTGAAACTGGATGAGAAACAATTAGAATTAATGAAATCAGCTACTTTTCTTGGTTTAACAGTAGACAATAAGTTACAGTGGGCGGACCATATCGGGACTTCATCTAATAAGCTCAGTTCGGCAATATATGCTATTAGGCGCATTAGACAGTTGACAGATGTAGCTACGGCTAGGCTGGTGTATTTCGCATATTTCCATAGCCTTTGGTCTTATGGTCTGCTACTGTGGGGATCAGCGGCGCATATGAAATCTATCTTTATTTTACAAAAGAGGGCAATACGTACCATCTACAGTATGAACGCACGTGAGTCGCTGAGAGATCATTTTAAAGACATTGATGTACTCACCTTACCCTCGTTATACATCTATGAAAACATAATGTACACTAAAAAAAATTTAGATCTATTTCAAAAGAAAGGCGTTGTTAGTGGTGTGGAAACTCGTGGTCGTGATCAGCTAGTTATTCCTAAATTTAAATTACAAAAGTCAAGTGGTTCATTTTTGGTTAACTGTGTTCGTTTTTATGATAAAATTCCTCAAGAAATTACTCAATTAACGGAAAACAGATTTAAACTTGTCATTAAACGCACACTGATTGGAAAAGCATACTACAAAATTAGCGATTTCATTGAAGACACAACAATAAACTGGAAGTGATCCTCTCTGCGTATGCATTTACTGGCTTTATAGATATTGTATTTTTAAATAACTATTGTACAATGATGGTGAAAAAATGATACCTGACTGAGTTTCTTGTCGGTTCTTCTCAGTATTCAGGTTTTCTTTTCGAACCGAACTAAAGTAGATTTGACGTTCAAAAATACCTTGCATTTGGGTTTACTTGAATAAATTGATTTGACTTTGACTTTGAAAAGTTCCCAAAGTTTTTTCTTAACGCTTGCCTACATATTGTAATGAATTAATTACTGTGAAAAATTTTTAAAGCCAGGACCTAGCGTTTTGGGCGTTTATATGCCATTATATAAGTCAGTTTTGTTTTATATTAAATTAAATACAGGTTTTTAGGTATTTTCGGGTTAAATTTGACTAATATGAATAAAGCATCCAATAACACTCAGACTACGTCAGTTGTACCAAGATTTATACCAAGATTTGGTGCGAGATGATCAATTAATAGTGAAATTAAAAACATAAAATTAGCTGACCATGTCATGCACGTTAGTTACAGAAATTGTTAATAGATAGCGTTGTTGGCAGATGGATGAAAAAAAAATTTTTTTAACGAAAACATTAGTTTGAACCAATTTGTTTATTTTTCGTCAATGGCGGGGAATATAATCTTCAAAATTATGTTTTGCTCATTAATTTTAATGAAGTATCAAAGGAGGATATGGTGTACCGACATAAAACACATTTGAGAAATAATAATGATGATATTACCTACACAATTAATATGTCAAATGAGATAGACTATACGGTTAAACTATACATTATAAGTAGGTATTCTGAAAACATTTATATACATATTATGTTACACTCATTCTGACATTGGTTCATTAAGGTTACGTTGAAATCTCTTTAAACCTTTAGAAATTTACTCATAGCACAAAATACGCAAAAAAGTTGTATGTTTGGAAAAGAATACGATTCAAACCAGCTTAGATCTATTTGTCAATATTAAGATACATAAGTGACATTTATTGGAAGCATTCCTTATCCTGTAAACGGGGTTTTTCTCATGGTTAAATCAAAGGAATTTGTGTCATCTCTCATATAAGATGTTTTCGATCTGTTATTTTTCTGTGAATTGTTTACGAATTCAGCTCTTATACTCTTGAATTCACTTAAAAAGTTTTTGAAAAATAATTAGAAATACACAGTAATATATCGTTCATTTTAACATTCCCATTATAAAAATGAACCCGAATATGCTCACCAGTGAGTGCCAAATATGAAATTGATATTAATTTTCAAGCAATGAAAGTTAAATAATCGTAGACTTGATAGTGTAAATTTTATAATTGGGTTGTGTTCAGAAATGCTCTTGTGTAAATAAAAAATCCCTAAGCGTGTTCAGAAAAGAAATTTTCATTCCCGTAACTAAACCGATGAATTTTTTACACGTGAACATTTCTAACTACAAGTTCTTGTCTACAATTCAATCACATTTGCACAAACATCACAATGAAGAACTGTACAGTGCGAGGAACAGTGATATTTCCTTTTCTATCTACTTGTTGTACAATAACACGAGCGTGTCGAGGATGTCTCCATAAAATAATATAATCTTTAAATAAAAGACTGCGAATGACACATATATGCTTCTTTATCTTTTTAATTGAGTCAGTCCAAATGATGACAAAGTACGAAGGTTTGGTGATAAAGCTGTAACTGACTTCTTAATGTGTATTTGACACTGAATTCATCCAAGGTATTTCTTTTTGTTACTAATCATCATTTTTGTTTTAAAAGATAAATAGAACATTGAGCGAGAAGTTGGATTACTTGGAGTTTGTACCCTTTGAAGCTATTGCCATTGTGGTTATTACCGCGGGTGGAGGGCTTTCAGGGTTTCCTACGCTAAATAAACGAGTTCTCTGACACTGCGTATATTTTAGGGAAAGTTTGACGCCAAGGACTGTTGCAGTATGGCTATTGGCTTAGAAATGTATTAGGTCATAATCGCCAAAGATCCGTTTGTCGTAAGACAAGCAAAATTATTCTCCGAGAGACCAAGGTATTATCGGAGAGATACAGTTTACGATTGAATTTTCTCTCATTACTCAGTTATTCAGTTGGAAATAACCTTTTGCTTACTTCTAGCAATAGTTTCAAATTTAACTATGAAGTTGCCAGCATTGACCAAAAGAATTAATTTCTGGTAGAACTAACCCTAGTCAAACTAAAAGGCTAGAGCTGAATTATCGCGCACTCCAAACCTTCTACCCAATACTTCCTATATTCACACCAGCCAGACAAAATAAGGTTCAAAAACAAACGCAAACAAGTCTAACACGAAAGCTTAAAGGTGTAACTTAGAAAAACAACATTAGATTCAGACCAAAGTAATCGTTGATTCGGCGTCAAAACAACTTGTTATTTGTGAATCCTACTTCCATTATTGCCACGTACTGAATTATAGCTGTGATGTAATTATACGCAGCGATAGTATACAATTTGACAGATATCACAACATGAACGTATAAAATGAATAGCTCGTTTAGATTTTTTTGTGCACACGGGAATATATTTATAATTTGTTTAGATTTCTTGCTTTATATATTATTATCATATCATGTAGTTTTACGATCACGTAATTCGTATCTTGCTGTTGCGAGAGGTTTCATAAAACTACAGATTACTTTATTTAACGACGATGTCATATTCCACGTCCTTTATATACTAGAGTGACTGAATATTTGAAATAATGTATATTTTACACGCTTCCTCTTATTTTCTACATTATATTATCTATACTACTATATAAATCTCTTGCGTCTGTCTGTAATTTCAGATTTTTTGTCAAATTTTGCGATAGATAGTTGTTTTATTACTTACTGATTTCGATTCTACCATTTTTAAAATTTTTGTCTGTCTGTCTGTCTGTCTGTATGTCCTTTTATAACTAATGAACGGCTTGACTGATCTTAATAGCAATCGGTACGTCGTAAGAACACGTGATTGTGCTCATGATAGGCTACTTATTTTTTAGAAAATCTACCCCTAAAAGGGTGAAAAGGGGGATGAAACTTTGTCTGGGAAATGGTTAACCCCTGAACCGATTATAATGAAATTTAGCACCGAGATAGTTTGACATCAGAGAACTGACATAGGCTACTTTTTTTTATCAAAAACGTACCCTTAAGGGGTGAAAAGGGGGATGAAATTTTGTATGGGAAACGCTAAATCTTGGTAATGATAAAATTTGGTGAAGCGGTAAGACTTTTTTTTATCAAAAATACATAGGCTACTTTTTATCAAGAATCTGGGAAAAGGGGAACGGGAGGGAGGGGGACGAAACTTATTACGGGAAATGCTAAACCGCTAAACTGATTATGATGTAGCATGGATATAGTTATTGTTATTATTAGTTATGGTTATAGTTAGTGTTATTGTAAAAATGAAGAAAGGAATATTTGGATGGTCGGGCATATAGAACAGACTGAAAAGACTGACGAAGAAAATCTACAGAGCGTAAGTGAGTGGTAAAAGAAGTCAAGGAAGATCAAGGCTGACTTATGAAGATCAAAGAGCCAGAGTGTTAGCTGACGGAAATGTAAAAAGCACTCACATATCTAGGCGAAAATGTGTGAGGACAATGATGAGATTTGAGGAAGCGAAAGATGTATGTAAGGACCGCGACGCTTAGCGCTCCGTCCTCTGCGATCTCCGTTAGGGATACAGCGTGAAGATGTATGTACGTATGTATGTATGGATATAGTTTGACACCTGGGAACACATATAGGCTAAACTAGCCTTAAAGGGGTGAAAAGGGAAATGAAACTTTGTATGGAAATGGTAAACCGCTGAACCGATTACGATCAAATTTAGCAGGAAGATAGTTTGATATCAGAAAAAAGGACATGAGCTACTTTTTGTTAACAAAAATTTACCCCTATGATGATGATGAAAATGGCGATGAAACTTTGTGTGGGGAAACGCTAAATCTTGGTAATGATATAATTTTACTGTAAAATTTTGTGATAAATACTCATTTTATGACACAATGACTTCGATTACACCATTTTTAAAATTTTTGACTGTCCGTCTATCTGTATGTCCTTTTATAACTGAAGAATGGCTTGACTGATATTGATAGAAATCGGTGCGTAGTACGATAATGTGAATGCGCTCCTGATAGACTACTTATCTTTTTGCAAAATCTATCCCTAAAAGAGTGATAAGTGGGATGAAACTTTGTATAAGAAATGGTAAACCGCTGAACCGATTACAATGAAATTTGGCAGGGATATAGTTTAACATCAGAAAACGGGCATGGATTACTTCTTTTATCAAAAATTTACCCCGAAGAGGGTGAAAAGGGGGATAAAACTTTGTATGGAAAATACTAAATCTTAGTAATGATAAAATTTGGTGCGGTAATAAGACTTTTTTTTATCAAAATTACATAAATTACTTTTTTATAAAAATCTGTGAAAAGGGGGACGGGAGGGAGGGGGATGAAACTATGTATGGGAAATGCTAAACCACTGAACTGATTGTGATGTAGCATGGATATAGTTTGACACATGAGAACGGACATAGGCTACTTTTTTATCAAAAAACTATCCCAAAGAGGGTAAAAAGGGGGATAAAACTTTGAATGGGAAATGCTGAACCGCCGAACCAATTATGATGTTTGGTACAGAGATAGTATGGGTCCGGAGACAGACGTAAGCTTGAACGTAGAATTTTTTCAGAAACAATGTTTAAACATGCTATACATATAATTTAACCTAATCCGGGAAAGCAACGAAAAAATTTTCCGCGCAGACGAAGTCGCGAGTACATCTAGTCTATTTAATAAAACTCGCACGAACTCAGTGACAGGCAACGCAGAGTTTAAACCAGTGGGTCCAGGAATATGAAATTTTGCACGAGTTCCTTTGATAACGTTGATGAGCACTAAAATTGAAAGAGGGGGCAAACGAGCAAGTGAGTCACCTGATGGAAAGTGATCACTGTCGCCCATGGACACACGCAACATCCAGGGAAACATGGGTGCATTGCCAACCTTTAAGGAAAGGAGGGGGAGGAAGGAGATGGGCCAGCGGCACTCTCACTCACCGAACGAAACACAACAGCAATAGATGCTGTTATTTCACGCCGATATTCTGTGAGAGGGTGGTATTTCCCCGGGCGAGCCGGCCCAATTCGTGCTACACTGCAGCATGGCTCTACCGCACATAAAAATTCCAACATTTGAGAAAAAATGATTCCTGAGATGTTGCCGATGGGAAATCTCATCAAGCAAATGGCAATACAAGATAATTTTTATAGTATAAGATAATTTGATTCACTTGCGGATAAGTTTCGGACTGAGACGTCACACATGTCACACACTCGGACATGTGATTTAGGCTTGAACCTAAGTTGGATTAATTAAAGAATATACAATCATAATATATGTTACATATGTTTTATATACAAACGTGCAATACATTTAATCAGAAAGATTATTGATTATTGCTCATACACCTGAGAAATAATACATTTTTAAAGTATGTCGTCATAACCGATATGCGAAGGAAATGAGGACGTAAATTTGATACCGAAGTAGAACTCTACCTACACAGCATGTCTGTGATTTATTTCTAATGTACAGTGAACCCTGTGTTGGCGCTAGTGTCGACGTTGCCTTATATTGCCATTTACGTGGACGGATTATGATTAGAGATTAGATAAATAGAAGATGCTCGCGTCCCTTTAAAAACTAAAAAAGAGCTGATATTGTAACGCTTTTTTTTCGTAGATATATACTTACGGTTAATTACATACAAATTAGAATCGATCACAAATTTCATTTCCATTCCACAGTAATATTTGTTGAGGTTAGTGGGTGACAGATGACAATTGTCTCCGTTACAATGATTAATAGGTAACGCGTTCGGAAAGTTGTTCGCAATGGAATACGTAGTACTACTCATTTTTTCTCCGGTAGAATCAATAAATATTGCACTTTAAGTGTATATTATTTAAACCAGAACATAATATACTAAACTTTTAATTATTTAGTTGTTTCATTATAAAGTTCATTAGTACTTTCGTTAAAATCTACATTTACTTACGTTACGTTCAGTAGTAACATTGAATGCTTTGAAACATCGATAGTAATAAGTATCGTGGTAATAAAGCGATAATCGATTTTCTTTTGTATAAAAATATAGTTTTGTTATAAACAAACTAAAACAATTGTGGGTGATAATACTTTTATTAGATATTATTATAATTTGTCCAGGTTTGCTTTCCCATTTTGACGATGAGATAAATAAATAGTTGTAAAAATTTAAATACGAGTAATTCCTAATAATCGATTGTATTCGATAAGAGAGAGACGAGTGTTGATCACAAATCAAGTAAAATGGAATGTTCGAGCAAAGGGGCATTGCTTCCGTCTTGTTTTTCAGTGTCTACTTTTATCTAGATCTTTCTAATTCTATTGTGGATCTGTCAATCTGACATTTTGATGTTGTCACTTACAAATTTTCAGACACTTCCCATTGGTCGATGTCTTTTCAGAGACTTGCTGTCTCTTTCTTATGTCGGAAACCTCAGACTGAAATCTGAGTAGTTTTCAGTTACATTAATAATGACGTTAGAGAGGGTACAAATTATGTCGAGGCGTAGTATCAGTCATGGAAGGAGCCATCCACTTTTGGTGGTGGTTAAGTGGCAGACAAAAATGCCCATATAGAAATAGAATAGACATGCCTATATATTTAGGATGTTTCTAGTAGTGTTAAGAAGTTTTTTTTTTATTATATTTAATATGTAAAAGTCCCATGATAGACCTCATGGGTTCCAGGCTAAGTGCCATGTTTAAATTCCAGGCTAAGTGCCATGTTTAAATAGTTCCATAGTTCCATAAACCCAGTGGACTAATGTCATCTACTTAATCTCATAAACACCGTGGGATGACGGTGTATTCCACATCTAGTTGGATATTTTCTTTAAAGATACCTGATCAGTTACCTTCTCGGATCATTTGTTTGTGCATTGCAGTATGAGGTTGGATTACCTTAATGCATATTTGATTTCTTTTCTTTGAGATTTATTTGTGAGTTACGAGTATAGTGGACTTCATGGAAATTCTTTGAGACCATTGGAGGGACAACTCGGCTTGCAGAAGACCTAACTTAATTGTGTAGTCACTAAGGGTTTAGTGAACACCGTGGATATTCTTATGGACCATTGGTGGGACAACTCAACTGGCTATATATATACATAGTTATCTCCTTAGATGGTAATGTACAAGCATATATAAAAATTATTAACATTCAAGAATAAATATACATAACTAACCTTATATTTTGCTATTGTAGTTCATCTCAATGTTTTAGTTATACCAAATATTAAGAAACAGTTACACTTATTATTGGTTACAGTACTCATTTTTGTAATTTCCAATACAGATGTAATTTGTTTGTTTTGTATGTAAAATCTCATTTAAAACTCTTCTATATAACATTTAAGATTTCATTTAGTGAGCTCATGAGATGTATATTTAGGGATAATTATAATTCTTTAATAAATTGATGAAGGTTGTATTAACTGAAATCGATTGTAGCAATACAGGGTAGGCACCCTTATAAAAATTTACTCTGTATTCCTCTCCAGGGTGGCCCTAAAGAAACCCAATATCCTGAGTAGTTCATGCCTACCAATAATAGAACATTCAAAGTTAACATCACCGAAGACGCGTTACAATATTTTTCAAACGGCTTAACCGATTTTGATAAAACATGTCTAAGAACCACTGCTAGAAAACCAGCTTTCAAACAAAAAAACTGCATTATAATCGGTCCATTCGTTTAGGAGCTACGATGCCACAGACAGACGCACAGACACACAGACACGTCAGACTTATAATACCCTTCATAGTTAAAATTCAGCTCTTTACCCTCTACAGTATTTGCACCGCTTTGTGGGGTTAGCTGGAAGAAATCTCTTATAGAGATAAGCTTGCCTTTGTAGGAAATCTCAAAATGTTATTAATGTAACCTTTGTATTGAATAAAGTGTATATATACCCCTTCTTTTGCGTCGGGGGTTAATTAAATTAATAACATAACATATCTTCACGCTGTATCCCCAACGGGGTAGTCAGAGAGGACGGAGCGCCAGGAGTCGCGGTCCTTACACACCTCTTAAATTAATAAAAATACTAAATACATAGGTATTTATAGTTCGTAGTCGCGATCTGATACGTGCACGCGCTCCATGTTGAGTGCTTAGACCAGCGGTTTTCAAACCATTTTGGTAACGGAACCGTTTTGGAAAACTTAAATATTTCGCGGAGCCCTGAAATAAAAAATCCTAGTTTTATATTTATACTTAGTTTAATAAAAATCATACGATATTTATAAAAGTTATTATTGTAAATTAATAAAATGAATTTGGTGGACAGGATGAACAATGAAGAGATACGCAATATGAAAGGATTGTACAACAATGTTACTGTAAAAATGAATAAAGGAATAGATGGTTCGGGCACTTAGAAAGAATGAGTGATGAAAGACTGACGAAGAAAATCTACAGAGCGAAAGTGAGTGGTAAAAGTAGCCAAGGAAGACCATGGCTGACCTATGAAGATCAAATAGCCAGTGTTAGCAGACGGAAATGTCGAAAGCACTCGTATACCTAGGCGAAAATGTGTGAGAAGAATGATGAGATTTGAGAACGCGAAGGAGGTATGTAAGGACCGCGACTCCTGGCGCTCCGTCCTTTATGACTACCCCGTTAGGGATATAGTGTGAAGATATGTATGTATGTAATAAAATTCTTTCAATTTAGTGTGAGGTATGAAGTTGTTTCTTTTATTTTTCACGTCATTTTGGGCTATTATGATGTGACAAAATTTGACATGATGTTTTTGTAATAATGTTGATGTTCTTTTGGTATTGTTTCGATGACATTTGATAATTTTACAAATAAGGCACATTGGCGATGATGGATTTGTGGGATTTTCGATAAATCAGTATTTAATGTAATCCACACTATACAGCCGTCTCTTCTTTTATGCTTCCGACATAGTTTTTATTTAAGAGATACTTTAGTAAAATCAACTTTTAAAACCTTCTTACCAATTGTGTGCGATAATGCTAAAGAAAATAAAAGGAACAATCACGGCCTTTTTGGAGACATGTAACACGCATCGACAGGAATAAGATAAAAATGCAGTGACTCGTTTATAACACACGGCGTTTTATTTCCGCGCCTTAACTTAATTGCCACACACATATTTTTTTGCTATTTTTAATTAATAGGCTTTTCTAAACTTAATCTGTATTTACATCTGCGAAATTTCACGTGAAATCGGAAGGTTTGAAAATGTTTAATTCAAATAAAAAATTCAAATTTTTCATACCATCCTATTTAATATATATAATAATAATAATAATAATAATACTCAGACATTTCACACAGCGCCATCTAGTCGCAAAGTAAGCTGCATAGCGCTTGTGTTATGGGTACTAGACAACTGATATAATACTTATATACTTTTCTTTTGTAAATATATACATATTATACATAAACACCCAGACTCGGGACGGGAATCGAACCCGCAACCCCCGTTTTAATTACCTACGCGCTAAACCGTTGCGCCACGGAGGTCGTCAAATGTCTGAATGTAATGAAATTTTTCAGTTCAGTTTTCATCCACTTCCCGAAATACCGAAATATGTGAATTTTTGCACACGTGATAAAAATTATTACAACATATACAATAAAAAAATTAAGCAATATTAAAGTTTACTTATTTCAGTACGTGATTACCGTGTTTTTTTTTGTCTTTTTAGACTCTGTGTCATCTCAACGCCCCTAAATTATCTCTGGGTCTTCTACTGCCCCCTGAAAGTCTTAAATTTCCACAAGACAGCGTTAACGTCCACGCTGAGAATCTAGGATTTAGAGGAAGAGATACGCAGTACGACAAGGTTGCACGACAGTATTATTGTAAAAATGAAGAAAGGAATGCTTAGATTGTTTGGGCACATGGAACGAATAAATAATAAAAAACTGACGAAGAAAATCTACAGAGCGAAAAGAAATGTTGACAGAAGCCAAGAAAGACCAAGGCGTAATCCTTGGTCTTTACGCCTTGGTCTTTCTTGACTTCTGTCTGGCTACGAAGATTAAATAGCTACAGTGTTAACTGCCGGAAATGTCAAAAGCGCTCGCATACCTAGGCGAAAATGTGTGAGAAGAATAAAACTCTACTCACACTGAGGAGAATCCCACCCGGGAAGCGAGATGCGATTCGCTCGCGCCAATTGCTTCTACTACGTGGGCTGCTATTTATGTATCCGGAATAACAAAGTGAAACAAACATATAGCATTTATTATAGTTTTATTGCTTTTCAAAATATTCACCATGATGAGTGATGCACTTTTGCATGCGTTGGGACCAGTTTTCGTAGCACTTTTTCCATTCGGATTGAGGTATCTCCAAAACGTGCACTTTGAACGCATCAACAGCCTCTTCACGCCTCGAAAAACGTTGACCACGTAAATTATTCTTCACGGTTGGGAATAAATAGAAGTCGTTGGGGGCCAAGTCGGGGCTGTACGGCGGATGACCCGTTAATTCGATCTTTTGATCTTCCAAATACCGAGTTGTTTCGGCCGATGTGTGGCAGCTAGCATTGTCATGATGAAGAAGGATTCTGCGTTGTCGGTCGTTCTTTTTTATTTCTTCAAAGACTTCTGGCAAACAAATGCTAGTGTACTATTCAGAATTAAGCGTTTTACGATCCTCTAGTGGCACTGTAGCTACATGTCCATTTATACCAAAAAAACAAGCGACCATTTGCTTCAAAGTGCTTTTTGAACAAATGACTTTTGTTGCGTTCGGCTCATCTTGGAACACCCAAACCGTTGATTGTTGTTTAGTTTCAGGATCATACGCATATATCCAAGATTCATCACCTGTGTAGATATTATAGACAGCTTTTGACGCACACTGATTGTACTTTTGTAACATTTTTTCACTCCAATCGACACGAGCCCGTTTTTGGTCAATTCTCAAGTTGTGCGGAATCCAACGTGAACAAATTTTTTTTACAGCTAAATGTTCGTGTAATATTTTATATATACTCGTCATACTTATGCTCAGAGACGCCTCTATCTCGCGATATGTAACATGACGATCTTGCATTATTAGTTCCCGCACAGCATCAATATTTTGAGGTACAACAACCGATTTAGGGCGACCTTCTTTAACTTCGTCCGTGAGCACAGACCGCCCACGATTAAACTCACTAAACCAGTGATACACAGTAGTTTTCGATGGTACTTTGTCCCCAAAAGTCGAAGTGAGTTGATCGATGCACTGTTTTTGAGTTAGCCCTCGCCGAAAATCGTCATAAATCATAGCACGAAAATTTTCACGACTTAAATCCATGGTGATAAAGACTCGCAATTTTCAAAATGACGCCACAAAGGATAAACAAATGACAGCTACATGAAACAAATTGTATTCTTCAGCCAAAGAGTTCCATTTTTAAATGTTATAATTACTTTTTTAATATTGTTCTGTAACTGGTCAGTTCCGGATACATAAATAGCAGCCCTTGTAACTTGTAAAGATGTGGTCACATTGACGCAAATAGTCGCCTGACACTCAGCGAAAATTAAGCGGTACGTCGGCGTTTAGTCTTGCAATGTCATTCGTTATGGAGTTATTTTTAGAAAAAGTGAATGATTAACCTTATTAAAATTAGCTTAGTGTGTGTTGGACGACATACAGTGAAGGGTTCCGTAGACGGGATATACAATATTCATTTAATCTGCAGCAAAAATAAATTTGTATTTCTCAGTGACACTATTTATACTATAATATTATGAAGAGGTAAGCTTTGTTTGTTTGCATGTGATGGATAAACTCAAAAATCATTCAACCGATTTCAAAAATTCTTTCACCTATAGAAAGCTACATTGTCGGCAAGTAACATGAGCTGTATTTTATTTTCAAGAAAGCAACCATGCGAAGCCGGGGGCGTGTCGCTATATAAAATAAAATAATTTCTGCAGTCGTTGAGCGTGTAACTGAAAATAACCCAATTCTCAAAAACTACACATCTTATTCAAACTGATTTTCATTGAAACTCCCTTTAAGGGTCTACTATCTCTAACTCGATTTTTTTCAGAATTTCTACAGCATAGTTGAGAAGTTATGAGTTATAAGGAGGAGGGGTGGAGGGGGGACACTATGAATTTAGAAGCGTATAATCTCGGCAACTTTTGACTTACATAAAAAATCTCTTTGAAACTTCTTAAGTATATAATTTTTGAAGACCTATCTTAAGTTTCCCACGTGCTTACCTCTACTAGATTTCTTATATCTGTTACATGTACATATGAAGTTCCATCACTAGTTTTATTTTATTTTAAATTTCACTACATTATTGTGTAGCAGTTTCATTTAAGTATATATTGTAATAGTCTCAGGAAAAAATGACTGTGACATACGGACAGCCAGACAGATGGACAGGGCGAAATTATAAGTGTTCTGTTTTTTGTTATTTGGTTACGGAACCATAAAACTAACGTCTTTTTTCTGTGATACTACTATAACAACTATATATTACACAGAATATAAGAAAAGTCGTTGCTATAAAATAAATGGTAAAGTCTGATCATGATTCAACATCAAATCGCCGTAGAAAACGTTGTTTTCTTGGAAGATTTTTTTATAGAAGGAAATGCAACCAATAAAATATTTTGCAAGTTGTACTTTGAATCTTGATATTCTTTTTCTAATATCGCTAACAACAGCAAAACCTCTTCTTCACAATCAGCAGACATGTTTCTTCATTGGAAGACTGAAAAAAATGACTCGCGGGAAGTCGCGTTAGTTTGAGAGGTTAATCGAGCCAGCGATTCGCGCGAACTGTCATCCCGCGTCCCGCGCGGGATTCGCCTCGCGAAAGAAGTATGTAAAGACCGCTTAACTTGGCGCTCCGTTCTCTCTGACAACCCCGTTAGATATATAGCATGAAGATAACGTATGTATAGCTAATATATACATACCTATATTGTTTACACGGTGATCTAAGATTGAAAAATAAAAATTGGCTATGTTATTATTAAGAAAAACTTGCAAAGAAGAAGAAATAACTATAATTTTTTGAAGT
Organism: Zeuzera pyrina; assembly: GCA_907165235.1. Classification (NCBI taxonomy): domain Eukaryota; kingdom Metazoa; phylum Arthropoda; class Insecta; order Lepidoptera; family Cossidae; genus Zeuzera; species Zeuzera pyrina. Next base: position 17,441,110 of record OU015638.1, on the reverse strand, counting down.
CTTACCTTTACTTAAGGCCTCTGACCCGGCTTGCTCAAACTATTTTCTAAATTTTTCCATTAACGTGTTGAACATAACGTATCAATTTAAGTTCAATCTAGCGAGTAGTATTCGAATCTGTGACACAAAGACTAACGTTAATTATTACTATTAATAGATAAAATACGATTCATGGATGAATAAGTATTTACGGGCTTATTACTGTTTGTCTACTGTTATATTTTTACTTGTTTACAGCGAATGGTTCAATAAACTGCCTGGAATTATTAGAGAGAATCTCTTAAGTTTCCTACAACTCCAATGGAATCCATTGCTTCATGTACCGAATGCTTCCATGAACTACCGTAGGAATTTCTTTTTGTTGCGAGCGAATAATGACAACCATTTAGCAAAGATATTCGATCCAGATTTTTGAATACGAGTGTTTTCTTTTAGTTGAACTGTTCACGAAGCGTATGTAATACCTTCATTTTTTTATAAACTACATGAACTTTGACATAGCGCTTTAGGATTTTTTGGTGGGAACGGGAGAAGTGATGTTGTCATTTTATTTAAATTTTCTATTTTTTACATTTTCATGAGTTTTAAGGTACAAAAGTGTTAGTATGCTGTGTTTTAAAGTTCTGTGTAAGTGAAAAGAATGGAGTAGGTCTAAATAAACATGTGGTGCTGAAGTTTTTGCGCTCTTCCAAGAAGTCTTTTATAACTTCAGTAAAGCCCATTATCACTTTACTGGAGGAGCTTTACGATAATATGCTTCATGTCGATTCTACTTATTAATACATGACATTTGCAAATGTGCTAATCTGTGCGCCATGCCATGAAGAAAAAACTTCATTTCAGTTTTAAGCTCCGTTTTTTGTTAGCGGAGACTGTAATTGGTTCGCGGTTCTTTTACTTAACCTTTATTATTATTATTGCGTAGCTACATATTAAAAAATAAATTTATATTCATAGGTTTGTCTGTCAGTGATCGTAATTTTAAACGACTCGACCGACCGGGGTATACCGGGACTCGATAGCTGGCACTATAATCAAGCTGTTATAAATAAATTAAAATCATCGCGCTACCTATCGGAAAGGACGGAACATAGTATATCAAGCAAGCAAGGTCCTTTACAAAATTTAAATTTAGATTAAAATGTTTGTGATGAATTCTTAAAATCTTTAACTATTTTCCACTCGAACTCCAAAAACCACCAATCGACATGTGTTTCGCCTCTCAACGAAGCATTCTCAAAATATACCAGAGATCAGACTCGCTTAGCTAACCAGCACCGAATCTGATGCTTTGCGAATCTGAAATGGGTTTCCGCAAAGTAACATCTGAGTCTATACAATATTTTAAAATGTTTGGTTTGGTTCTTGCGTATACTATTTCATTTATTATCACCTCTATCAGTTAAGTTAATTATTTAGTTTTGTGTAGGAACACGTTTAATTACAGTAATATGAGCGGAGTTATCATTACAAATTTGCCTACCGAATTCACAATAGGGCAGGGTTGTCTGAACTCATCCTACTTGGATGCCCTTATCTGTACTAAAGGTTATAATAATGACCTTCCCTTAGCTCGCTCAGGTGGCTATTGATAATTGCAATACATCATTGTTACTATAGATCGTTTATAATGCGTACATATACATATGTATGTACTTACATACATAACGATGGCTGTAGCAAATAGAACGAGCGATGAACGATTGACGAAAAAATCTATAGAGCGGAAATGGTGGTAGCAGAAGCCAAGGAAGACTCAAAAAGCTTACTTAACTTACGAAGATCAAATAAGCAGAGTATGACGAAAATGTCAAAAGCACTAGCTTGCCTCAGCGAAAACGTGTGTAAAGACCGCGATGCTTGGCACTCTAGCCGTATCTATATACTATTGTTTGTATATGTCAGTGGAAATAACAAAAGGGACTTTTTGACTATACTGTGGCAAAGCGCGATTTCCGGTTTGGAAGGGATAACGCGCTAACGGAACGTCGGGGCCGGCGCTGACAGTCTGTTAGACTACGGCGACCGGTCGATGGCATTTCTCCGACGGATCGTTTGCCATTATTAAATTCTCAATTAGTTACCTACGCAATAATTTAGAGTTTTCTGTCGTTTGCACATTAACTTTGTCTTAGCGTTGTATTTTATGGAGTAGTTCACCTCTTATAAGGTTAGGTATCTATTTCTCATGGCTAAGTCGCAAGAGCATGAATTGCTCCGTGTCTTTTCCGACATATATATATAACGTTATACCATTTTTAAATAAGGAGATGTTTATTTTTGCTACATATTAAAAAAATTAAGCAATATAAAGTCTTAACTAGACTTTACAGGAAAAATATAAGGAAAGTCTATTTGTCTTTGCCATACCAACCTAGACACTTTCTAAGATCTGCAATTCTGTCATAGTACACTTTTATCATTTTACCAGAATTTAGTCAGTAAAATGCTTGTATCGCTGAGCGTATACTTCAGTCATTTTTCTTTGAATAATATGTTTATTTAATCATCCTCGGACAGCCGTTGCAGGTTAGATTATTTCTCAGGTAAATCACGGTCCAACCTTAATTAAAATGGTTTGAATAGACGTGTAATGAAGTGATTGATGATGGTCGATCATCACGATTTCTAAAGCCGTGTTTCCGTTAATGCCACGCGGCTCTGTGAGGCCAAGTTTTACGGTGTGTACGCCTCGAACGAAGAATGGACGCAGCATTTGCTCTAAGAGCGTGTCGCTTTTTTGTTGACCGACTTTCTGGGGCTGCAGTTCCGACAGCGATTATTTTCGTAAACTACCGATCGATAAAAATAACGAAAAAAATCGCTTGTCATAACGATAAGTACGTACACTTTGCGAGCTGTCAAATTTGATCGTAAAAATATTATCAGCAATCGTAAAGTTGACAGATTCGATATGATTCCAATCAGAATCAATAGTTTTAATGTAGAGACTCAAAAATCGTTAAAAATTAATCGTTATGACTTATCAACCGAAATCGGTCGTAAAGCGATCGCTATCTATGTCGAGACTGCAGGGGCTGGACTTTTACTAACGTGCAAGAATAGGGAAGAGTCATAGTACAACGATACATAGCTGAACATGACATATATTTATTTTTTTGAGTACTAGTACCTAAAATACTTAAGATTTACGTGTATTTTTCAAATAATTATTTCAGTAATGCACGTCAAGTCGGTCATGAGCTGACACGAATTACACTGACAGTGTGAAGTTGCCATATTTATTATAGTTCAATGAGATATGAAAAAGAGATATGAAAATTCTCTTTCCATCTCTTTCAAAATAAGAGTGGCAACTTATTATGGCTTCAGCCATTATGTTTCTTGGTCGGAGATGTACGCATTCACGTGATGCGGCTTAAGCGTTTTTATTCTAAGTACCTTACCACAGACGCATGGTGTTGTACTCCAAAAACATTCTCAAAAAAAAACACTTCACGCAATATTTTTTTTTTATATATATAAAAGAGGGGCAAACGAGCAAGCAGGTCACTTGATGGAGAGTGACCAGCGCTGCCCATGGACACACACAACGTCCGGAGAGTCACGCGTGCGTTGCCGGTCTGTAGGGAATTAGGGAAAGGAGGGAAAGGACGGGGAGGGGGTGATGGGCCACCGGCACTCACTCACCGAACGAAACACAACAATACATGCTGTTATTTCACGCCGATAGTCCGTGAGAGGATGGTATTTCACCGGGGGAGCCGGCCCAATTCGTGCTGCAATGCAGCATGGCTCTACCACTTAGACAACCACTAAGAGTAGCAATCAATAGTGCTAATCGACATCATAACAAAATATATTGACATATTTATTAACATTTGGCCGTGATTATCGCTATCTAGGTATTGCGAGTTGTGCCGAGGAGAAGCACAGATGTAGTTCCAGTGGTATAAACTTCACGCGATCTTATTTTGTCATCTTGGATTGCGGGTATTTTCTTATGGCTACTACCACATCACCAAAGTAAGTTGAAGGCCTTATTAGTGACTAGAAATTTTTTAAAGTACGCTCGTATCTATAATTTCACAAGTGTTGTATAGTAGTTATATAAACGTAAATCCGAAAACAGCCCAAATAATATATTTTAATTGTATAGTGGTCATATTAGAGGTACAGTTACAGTTATATATTTCATCCGCGCAGTTGTCGTGTTATAGTTGCGATCACAGAGACTCTTCTATGGAACAGTTAAAAGACTCAAAAAGACTTGCAACTATTAGAACTGCTTATCGGTTATTGCCTACATCGATATTTTTAATGATACCCTACCAAAGATGAAGAGAAAACTCAGTTCCTTATTCTTATACTTACTTCTATTTTTATTTGTATCGGACAGAGTCCAATACAAATAAAAACCAACCAACCAACCAAGTAAACAAGTGTCACAACGGTCGTAACATTTGCTCTAAAAGCGTGTCCTTAATGTGTCCTTTTTTTTGTTGATCGACTTTCTGGATTTTTAATAATGTGCGTGACTAGGGAAGGTCACAGTACAACGATAAACAGCTAAACCTGACAAATTTTTGTATTTTTGCGAATACTAGTAATAAAAACAACATTAACGAGTATTTTGAAAATAATCATTTCTTGACCGACTCATAAGCTAACACGAAATACACTGCCAGTGCGAGATTGCCATACTTACTATAGCTAACCGTTTTACTCGTGGTTATACTCAATGAGATAGAAAGTGACATGTGAATTTGTTTGACACACGGTCACAAAACAGAAAGAGTACAGAAGTAAAACTTATGTATATACTTCATTTTTTATACCTACTCTCGGGCGCAGTGTAAGGGTTGTCAAAAGTGTAATGCAGAAATTTTTATTAATGCTATGTATAATATTATAAATATGATGTAATTTTTTTAAATAGAAGTAGACTGTAGTATATTGTATGCTTTTGTTTAACATGCTAAGTTCATGTGTCTATCTTTTTGATTAAAAGTATGTCAATTTCGAACTACCTTGCAATATTATTAAAATGTAGCTTCGGTGACAATGCTTGCCCAATATTGTATTACCATGGAACTGGTTTAATTTTGAAGCCGGAAAGTTGCCTTAGAAACTCTTCAACTTACCAAGATAGTCTCATCGTGTTTTTATGAAGTTTTTATCACTGCTGGACGTAGGCCTCATAAATAAAAGCTTGATACAAAAATATGATTTTTATTATAGGCCTACGACAATGCTGTTGGATTAATTTTCAGAAATAAATGTAACAGATAATAGAAATAACAACCATATTTTATGTATAGTACAGTAATTTATTACGATATACAAAATTTCTGCAATTAAAATACTTGTTTACTACAGACTGTTTCGAGACGATCCCAGATTCCGTGTCCGTGAGCGATGTCTATGTGTGTGTTGCTTGAGCGCACTTTGCATGGAGTTTAACTTCTGTTACTCTCTCTGTTTTGTGACACTGTGGTAAGAGCGGCAACTTATTATGGCTGCGTTTATTACGTTTTTGGGTCCGCTGTAATGGACCAGTTAGATTCCATTGCTTATGTTTATTTTAATTACTACCGTCATTTTTAAATTTTAACTTCTGACTCTTTTATAAACTTTTCCATAAATTTTGTATATGTGTATTCTATTTCTATTCGTGAAAACTTTTTATTGGCTCTTTTGTTATTTGTACATCTTATTTTTATATTATTGTATTGAGTTGCAGTTTTTACTAAATAAATGAATATTACCCATTTATACACATATTTTCACACTCTATCCCCAACGGGGTAGTCGCGGACCTTACATACTTCTTTTGCTTCCCCAAATCTCGTCATTTTCCTCACACATTTTCTCCTACGTATGCGGGTATTTTGACATTTCCGTCTGCTGGCACTGGTTATTTGATCTTCGTAAGTCAGCCTTGTTCTTCCTTGGCTTCTTTTACCAGTCGCTTTCGTTCTGTAGATTTTCTTCGTCAGTCTTTCATCACTCATTCTTTCTATGTGCCATCCAAGCATTCCTTTTTTAATTTTTACAATAACACCGTTGTGCAGTTCTGTTATACTGCGTATCTCTTCGTTACTTATCCTATCCTCGTTGTCTATTTATATTTAATACCCTATTTCCATAAATCCGTCCAATCCTTTATTTTCGAGCAAAGTCCAGTCATATAAAATCATTACAGAAATAATCTTCAATTTCAATCTTAATTAAGTTCATTACTTATCACTATGATGGATAAATAATTTAATATTGTATGTCAGCTTATTTTAATAATAGGTACCTACATGTAATTAATATAGGCATGGATAATTGTGTGATAAAATAGATCATAGATCACGTTTGTGATCAATTGTTTAATGTAAATTAATTATAATAATGGCTAAGAGTGAATCGAAGGTCGGAACGTGTGTAATACAGGGTTCCGTTCCGTTCAATTTCCGATTGAAATATAGCTTGAATTTGGACAAACACGTATCAATTTGGTGAACGAGACTCGGAACCTTGGAATTGTCTTTGACAGTGAGTTGCGATTTGAGGCACATATTTTATAACTGGTTAGAAATTGCTTTTACCGACTCAAAATATTATATAATATAACGCACTTTGTTACTGAGACGGCGCGGGTTACCCTATGTGAGTCTCTTGTTTTGTCAGTTCTGAATTTCGGTGACCTTGTGTACGGTCCGCGTTTGTACTCTAGAACTCAGCGTCTCATACAGCAAGTGCGGAATGCTTGTTGTCGGTATTGTTGCAACATTCCACCCCGCACTCATATAACACCATATCTAAACAAAACCTAGACAATATGGCGTTCCGAAGGCAGCAGCACCTCTCTGGTTTGGTATTTGACATAATTAAATATAGGACACCCGAATATTTTTACAAGAATGTGCAATTCTCTCCATTCCACAGCAGATATAATGTGAGACCATCACGACCATTACTAGCTGCACATCTCCACAAAACTGTCGCTTTCGAGGGTAGTTTTCGCTACCAAGCAACTTTTGTTGCTTGGTTGCTTGTTGGTTTTGTTGTGCTGGAACAACATCCCGCCCCCGTTAAGACTTCTTCAGTCAAAATTCATTTTTAAGAAAAAATTTGAAGAATATTTACTAGACCAACAACAATCTGGAGTTCCAGCCAGCTCTTTGACAGCATCAGCTTCAATATCATAGTGAGAGAAATCTGTTAATTCAATTTTATTTATTAATTTTATGTGAAATAATTTTGGTACACAATTTAAACCAATCAAACTTGTGTTTGTGTAGATAGTGCAATTTATTGTTTGTTATTCATACCTTTCATTTTATCATTATTTCATATCTTCATCTTCATTATTTTGATTATATCTGGAATGGACATTACATTATCTAGACACTACACAGTATTACTTTACTGAGTAACCACACACAACACAAACACGACATGAAGCACACTGAACACACACGTAGCACATATATTATATAAACTTTTTGATTTTTCAGAGAATAACAGAGTTTTGCTCTTATTAGAGTAATGTTACACTCTGAGCTATGACCTTTTGCAGTGCTGCAACACATCTGGATTTATGCTTATACTTAATCACCTATCCATGGTCCTTGGGACATGCATTAATAATTATGTCGTTGTAACATCGTCCATGTATCTTTTGTTACTTTTAAGATTGTTACTATTATTATTATTATTTACTGTGTACTTTGTTTTAATAATGTTTAACTCTGTAAAGGTACCTGTACCTACCATGTGTGTTGTGGTCCTGCAATAAACAGCTTATCTATCTATCAATTTACGTGTCTATTCTATTTGAAATTCACTATTAACGACGGACAGACGGACAGATGATTAAAAAATGTCCTCACAGACGGACAGACAGACAGAAAGATGTTAACTTTACGTTTTAGTCATTACACGGAATCCTATCGAACTAATAAACATAAAGTATTACATACTTTTGAATAATTATTTTAAACCATAATTTAAGTAACCCATTAAAGTTGTAAATATTAACGTAGGTATGTAATTTTTGTTAATGTAAATAAAGTAACCCATTGTTATGTTGAAGATGGAGAAACAGGTACATGGACGAACAGATTTACAGACGGGCGGACAGGACATTTACGGAAGGGTAGATAAACGATTAAATATAAAGGCAAGCAAACGAACAGATAAACAGACAGACAGACAGGTAGAAATGATCAAATTGTAAGCATTGTCTTTTTCTCATATCTCTACGGAACCCTAATGGTACCAAAGAATTCCATTAGTATCATTTATCCGCAGAATATCAGCTAATAAATCTGTAATTCAAAGTGAAAAAGATATATACAAATATACATACATCATATCTTAAGATAAATATTATCGGAAAAATATGAATTTAGATTTGTAGCTATGCCGCAGAATACATAATTATGCGACAAGCGCTTATTACATATTATTAGATTAAGTCCACGGTTTTGCGCGTATATAGCTACTACATAAATCTATAGCCTTCATTTTGGCTAATTTTGCTTTTCGATGATACTTTTTCTCACTGTTCGTAAAAGAACGTTGTTTAAAAATACATTGTCCCGTTGTCTTCAGTTATTAAACTAATAAATAAATGAAAAAAAATAACCAAACTAATAGACTGGAACAAAAAATAGTTACAAACACAGGTGTTTCATTATAATCGTCCTGTAAAATTAAGATACAACTTTATATTCCCTGGTTTTTTCAAATTTTAAGTCCGGTAGAGTTGGAGATAAAAGTGAAGGAATGGTCAAGCTGATCCTCTTTTTTAGTTCTTTTACATACATACATAGATATCTTCACGCTGTATCCCTAACGGTGTAGTTAGAGAGGATGGAGCGCCAAGCGTCGCGGTCCTTACATACTTCTTTCGCTTCCTCAAATCTCGTCGTTCTCCTCACACATTTTCGCCTAGGTATGCGAGTGCTTTTGACATTTCCGTCTGCTAGCAATCTAGCTAATTGAACTTCACAAGTCGACCTTGGTCTTCCTTGGCTTCTTTTACCACTTACTTTCGCTGTGTAGATTTTCTTCGTCAGTCTTTCACCACTAATTTTTTCTATGTACCCGAATCATCTAAGCATTCCTTTCTTCATTTTTACAATGACACTTAGTTTTTTTATGGATATTTTAAAGTGTAAACACTGTACAATACATTAAATACTATGTCATGTATGTATGTATATATGTATGTATGTACCTATATTGATAAAATCTGAGAAAATTGTCTGTGATAGGTGAACAGTTTTAGATTTCGCTTGATTTTCTCAGAAAGTATACATCGTAAGTACACACTTGCAACACACTGATTGTTATCGCATATGCTCATACTGTAGGCCTAACGGGATAGTTAGAGTGGGTGAAGTGCCAAGCATCGCGGTTCTTGCATACTTATTTTGGTCAATGTTTTGCCTTTCCAAATCACATCATTCTCTTCACCCACTTTTGCTAAGATATGCGAGTAGTGTTGATATTCCCATCAGTAGGCACTGGTTATTTGATCTTCATAAATCAGCTTTGGTCTTTCTTGGCTTCTGCTACCACTCGCTTTTGCTCGGTAGATTTTCTTCGTCAATCGTTCATCACTCAATCTTTCTTTGTGTCCGAAACATTTAAGCAATCTCCGTTATAATCACGCACTTAATCAATTTTCTGTTATAAATTATGTAATAACCTTAACAAGAAAGAAGTAGACTTATTAGACATTTTGCCTCTTTCTGTAACACAATTAATTGATATTGTGATATTGCAGTTTATGTCCTAAATGTCAAACTAGAGGGGTGACCTGTGATTAACATGCGTATTTAGATTTTCTTGTGTACATTTGTTGTCAAGTACACATTGGCACTTGGGGCCGATAATTAATTGTACATATTAATTACCTAGTGAACACGATCCCATACCATTTGGCCTCAATTGAGGTGTACAGGGTAACATCAAAAATATTAGCCAAGAACAGAGAGTAGTGGAGTGTATTGTCTTTGCAATATAATCTTAATGCTGCTTCTCTGAAAAGCTAATCCTAATAATAACGAAAAATAACGTTACTCCTAATTTGAATTCGCTATCTTTGACAACTAAAAAACGAGCGAGCCTTACAGTAGTCGCATATGATGTGTAACAATGATATTTGACATCTCACCTTGGTAATAAGCAACATTAACATTATATCCTGAAAAAAATGATTCAAGTATTATTTGAAACGATTTTTCGTAACGAAGAATTTTTTTTAATGAATGAATTTAATGAAAATTGTATTTTATTTTAATTAACACTAAGTAATGTAATTTTTTATTGAAGACAGTTATTTTTGTTCAATTTATAAACTAAAATATGAGACATAGTTGTGATTTCAAAGTATTTAAAATTATTACATTAGAATTAAATTAGAATTATAAATATTTAAAATTAATATTATAAAATTAATATCTAATACCCCGTTGGGAATACAGCGTCAAGATATGTATGTACGTATGTATGTATAAATAAAACATAACATAACATATCTTCACGCTGTATCCCCAACGGGGTAACAGAGAGGACGGAGCGCCAGAAGTCGCGGTCCTTACACACCACTTTCGCTTCTCTTCACACATTTTCGCCTAGGTAAGCGAGTGCTTTTGACATTTCCGCCTGATAACACTCTGGCTATTTGATCTTCATAAGTCAGCCTTAGTCTTCCTTGGCTTCTTTTACCACTCACTTTCGCTCTGTAGATTTTCTTCGTCAGTCTTTCATCACTCATTCTTTCCAAGTGCCCGAACCATCTAAGCATTCCTTTCTTCATTTTTACAATAACACTGTTGTGCAACCCTGTCATGTTATGTATGTATAAATATTTAAGAAATTATTTTAATCATATTAATTTGTTTTTTTTAATCAAAATTAAAAAGAGTAATTGATCAGCGACAGAAATTAACCTCAAAATTTAAAAAGCTATTTGTTTTTTTTTTAATCAAAATTAAAAATATCATTTGAGCAACGACAGAAATTAACCTCAAAATTTGAAAAAATACTGAAATATTTATTTGAATAAGATTATCGGAAAATGGGTTTGTACCATCTGTTACACACTTCCGTCCCTTTTAACGAAATCAGTACCACAGATTGCAGGAAAGCGAGAACTAAGATGTTACACATCAAAAATTTCATAGTTCAAGAGATTACTGAGAAATATTTCTGTATTTAAGCTTCATGGGGATAGCAAAGGAAAAAAAATAAAACGATAAAAATGATGGTGAAATAAACTCGTGGATGTCTTTATCGAATTATTCCGGTCTACTTACTTCATTGCTAGGATCTGTACTGAACGGAAAAATAAACCTTACCTCAATTAATTCTTTTACATTTCGGTTGTTTAATAAAGTTTTCTGCCATTTAGTTTTTGTTCGTAGTTTTTTAAATGATAATATTGCAATTGTATCGTAAGGACTATATTATTATAGCCTATAAATTTAAAAAAGTCTAAGGTCCAAAAGCGGTCTCCCGTCGCGACGACTCTTGGATATATTACAACTTACAAGTTAAAGGGCCAATAGGTACGTATGGTTTTTTACTTTTTCGAGGCTTTATTGAGTCAAGGGGTTTTTTAAATTTTTAATTTCAGCTTTATTTCATGTTTTTTAAACACGCTACGATCAATACTCTATCCCCACATTCACACAAATAGGTACATTCCGGAACGATACACGAAGTTGAGACACGAGATCTTGACCCTTCCGAAATCTGCGTATTCTGACAATAGTGGTCTGCCTCATCATTAGACCCTAATCACCAACTATCTATTCATTGAGGCCATTCCGATGAGCCCAAACACGATACCTCAGCTGTAAGTTGGTGACGAGTCGGATATCCTGCTAAATCCAGATGTTGCTGCAGCATCAGATCAAGGTTATCCTGCTATTGTAATATCATTGAAGTCACAGGATACTAAATTTTGGATCGGTCAGACCAGTAAAATTTGTTCACATCTCTTCAACAACTAGAAAAGAGCTGATGATCTTCAAACGGTTGAACAGATTTTCTTCATAATTATAACTAATAATGAATCGACTGTCGTTAAAGTCAGCTTTCAAACAAAAAAAACTAAATACAAAGTCGGTACATTCGTTTAGGAACTACCATGCCACAGACAGACATACAGTTACACAGATATACACGTTATACTTATAACACCCCTCTTTTTGTGTCCGGGGTTAAAAATAGATTTAGTAATTGTGAACGAATCTAAGAAAAAGTATTTAAAATACAATGAAAAATATGCACGGAAATAATATAATATACGCTTTTAAACTAGTAGCGGGAACAGATTATCTCGTCGTATCATTTCAGTATGCAAGATTTCTTTTGTAACCTAATTCGATTTCACATTTAAAAACGGCTTATAATAGGCTCTACATACAGACATATTTTTACGCTGTATCTCCATCGGAGTAGTCAGAGAGGAAACAACTCCAAGCGTCGCGGTGCTTGCATACTCTTTCGCTTCGTCGACTCATCATTCTCCTCACACTAGGCTGTACATACTTAATAAATTAATTCGACTTTGACTTTGAAATTGGAGATAAGTTCCGTCTTTCTCACCGCTGTCAGTGAATACAAAATTCAGAATACTATGTATACCGTTTTTCCGTAGACCTAAAGCAAATATCCGTTGGTTATTTGCTAGATTTATGTTCACGTCGTTATGCACGAAGAAATATGGATAATCCGAGACTCTCTGGGAAATTGTTATCCCTTTCATTTTGATAATAAGTGGATAGCAGTTCATGGTAATAAATGAGTGATTTAGAATCAGGCTTTTATTGTATTTGCGCGACAATATTTATTGCGAAAATAATATTACGATATAAGAGAATTCGAGATGTTTAAATATGCGTTCGCGCTAATATCCTGTTCAATACTTTCTGTTCACTTCCGTAGTCAAATTGACATAGACAGAATCTTTATAGTTTCATCATATCTGTCTGTCAGGTCGTCTGTCTTTCAATTACTTCTTTGACTGTTCGTCACAGCTGATTTATTGCATTTCATTTACATCTACTGAAAAAATATTCACATTAATAGATGAAAGATTTTCCCTTGTGAACCTTGCAGTTCATCTAAGACTACTCAATCCCACACACTTATTACCTAACTTGTGGTCAGCATGCGACAGCCAATATCGCGGGATATTTGCTGTCAAAACGAGAACTTTGTAATGTAATTTGTATGGTGGTGCTAAATCTACCGCGAAAAGTGCATTTTACGGTCATGGCGCAATAGACACGCAATCGTCATACATGTTATTAATTTTTATTACAATTAGTCAATAGTCGCGCAATGATCGCGTGGCTGTCGCTGTCTGCAAGTTTTTAGGTGATAATTCCGCCGGCCACGCGTTGTTGTAGCGCGCGTTGAACAAACAAACATTTACATTTTAATTTATATATAAAAACGTTCGTTTAATTTATATATAAAACACAACGTTCGTTGTGTAAAAATCTCAAGTCAATCGTCTACTTTTAGAGTTTTGCGACAACAAGCATACGGAAGTTGAATTTATATGTAATAGATTGGAATTGCAATTGTTGAATAGATTCAGTTATCCGTTATATTTATGATATAAGTGACTTATAGTCAATGAAAGCAACCAAAACTGTCAATGAATACAATAATACTACAATTTTTTTTGGGACGCTGTTACCTATTATCCTTTATCACAGAGACGTAAATTGATAACGTAAAACTAGAAACCAATGAAACAAGAATTTTTTTTTTACATTTTTTATTTTCGTTATTATTTTAATAGAGAACTGTACGTATCTATACGTGACTTAATCGGATTACGATAGAAGCATAGACACGAATATTTTTTCTAGAATTATTGGCACCAAGGAATTAATAATCATCAGACAGTATAAAGAAACACATTCATTTGAGTATGATGCACTCAAAATTTTGCAAGCTGTAGTTCTGTCCTCCTAGAGAAGTCTGTCTGGAAGGAGTTGACACGGATGTGTTTTTGCAGGCCGCCCATCGGCAAAGGACAGTCGCTATCTTTTTTAGTGAGTCAGATACAGTGGACGCTTTCGTCTCATGTCTGAAATATCTAAGCAGTCTGAATAGCATTTGTTACCAATTAATATTATTCCGTTTATGGCTGTTGATACTTTATAAAGATGTTGTTTACATACCTTCACAAAGTTTTCTACTCTTTCGAAGGCGTTTACTATTACTATGATGCAACGAAATCAACAAAACAATCAAAGTACAATCCATAGTATATATACTAGAAGAATTGAATAGAATCCATATAATCCATAATACGGTATAATCAAAGTACTAGGAACGTTGATCTTATGTATCTTGAACTTGAACTCATCAAGGTAACTCGTCTAAAACTAACTAGCGCTTTATCACTATACGGCAGCACGTTTTGAATGATTTTAATATGAACTATTGAGTAAACTGCTATTAATCGCAAAGTGACTTCATTGCATTCATAACATTGCATCTTCAAAAAAAGGTTCGATATCTTAAGGGATTAATAACAACCAGCACTGTATAACACACCATAAGAGTGCTAACTGGATAATATAAAACTGTCTCCGAGCACTTGTAAATTACGTGTATCTGCACAGGCATAGAAAACAGAACTGTAAAGTATTTGAGAAGGAAAAACAGTTCTGTAAGGATGAAAATAATGCACACTTACCTATTCGTAATCCGGTGCTTGTAGCCTTAGTGATCAAGTCCTCGGTCAGGCTCAATTACTTGCAGTTTTATATCGTATGTAATATTTGCTTTAGAAAATAACACACAACGTAGTAATGCAATATTCATTCACTATTAATACTATCACCTATTTAATAACCGACTATTAAATAGTTGGTGCAAGCGAGATGTCAGTTCCTTAAATCAAGCTTAAATAGGGTGGCCCTTAATGTTAGTCGACTTCAGTAACTGTTAAATTTAATTATATAGTTATTTGTATCGTATTGATAGTTATTTTTGTACTTGAGTTTTGATTATTAAAGGATAGTTATTTTGTACTTTTCAGTGTTTTTTTGAAGTTGGTTTAATTTTTTTTTTAATTTTTTGTTTTGCTACAGACGACCTTAAGACTAATTTTTATAGATTGTCTATGGAAAGATAACATTTTTCCATAGAGTATGAAGACGATTACAATAACAAGATATTGAAACCATCCAATACTTCTATACTATAGTTTTATTACTAAAATTACGCTATAGTTTTTTGTCAATTTCTTATTGCGAGTATTTTCCGAATCAGATTAGACTCAAAAGTGTATTATAACTAACATAGTTGTAATTCTACGGTAATTGAATACTGTTTAATACCATGACATTAAATTAATGTTTGAATTAATTGACAAAAACTGGCCGTGACGTCTTAAGATTCGAATTTCCCTTTCCTTACTTTTATCCTGTAAATATTGGAATATTTTTTTCCTTTCCTCCCATTTCTATTTATCTTTCTGCGCTGTCATTCTATCCATAAGCGTCGTTCTTACCCCTTAAAAACTATTCCACTTAACCCAAATTCTTGGCTGTAAGAGGGTCACTTTGATGTGCATTTTCGTGTAAAGGATGACGTCAGAATTTTTCAAAATCTAATGTTCTGTATTTTTTTGTGTTATATTTTGTAATAATCGAGGTCAATAACGGAAAGATCATTGAAAATTGTAATTTGACATAAATCGATTGAATAAAAAAATAATTGTAATCTGCAGTTAGGAATATGAAATTGCAATTAATACAATTTTCTAAACTTTTCTAAAATTTTCTAAAGTATCGAAATAAAAAAAATTAAACCTCCTTCAAAAAAAAGCACTGAAAAGTAAAAAATAACTAACCTTTACTAATCGAAACTCAAGTACAATTAAAATAACATAACATATCTTCACACTGTATCCCCAACGGGGTAGTCAGAGAGACCGGAGCGCCAGGAGTCGCGGTCCTTACACACCACTTTCGTATCCTCAAATTTCATCATACTCTTCATACATTTTCGCCTAGGTATGCGAGTGCTTTTGACATTTCCGTCTGCTAACACTCTGGCTATTTGATCTTCATAAGTCAGCCTTGGTCTTCCTCGGCTTCTGTTACCACTCACTTTCGCTCTGTAGATTTTCTTCGTCAGTCTTTCATCACTCATTCTTTCCAAGTGCCCGAACCATCTAAGCATTCCTTTCTTCATTTTTACAATAACACTGTTGTGCAACCCTGTCATACTGCGTATCTCATCATTGCTTATCCTGTCCGCAAGCGTGACACCGCACATATTTCTGAGAGACCGCATCTCCACAGCATTTATCATACTTTCACTCGATTTCGGGCATATCCAGGCCTCACTACCGTACAACAAAGTTGGCACCAACACCACATTGTGGATGGCCATTTTAGCAGTGTCAGATATATTCACACTACTTACTAATGCGGACAGAGCATCGTTCACTTTAGTGCTAGCTGCTACCCGTCTCTCCAAATCCAACTCACATCTTTCATCCCTCGAAAACGCACTCCCCAGATACACAATTTCATTCACTTGTTCTAGACATTTTCCATTTACACAAATCACACATTTCGTTTGTACCGCTTTTCTTTCAAACACCAGAACCTAAGTTTTGTTCATATTCATTTTCAATCCTTTTACTTCACAATCTTCTTTCATGCACGTGACTAGTGTCTGCAACTCTGCTTCTGATGGTGCTATTAGCACAGCATCGTCAGCGTACAATAGGCAGTTTACCACTGTGTCATCACATCCCATATCACTCATATTACCTTTAAATCTCTGGAGGCAACTGTCCAAATACAGCACGAACAGCCAGGCAGACATCACGCAGCCCTGTCTGACATCAGAACAGACTTCAAACCAGGGCGACATGTCACCGTCTATCCTTACACAGGCTCTGTGGCCACGATATAATTACCTCACAGCCTGTAGTAAGGAGCCCTCCACGCCATATTGAGGCAGAAGACTCCACAATTTCTTCCGCACTACTCTATCGAATGCTTTTTCTAGATCTACGAAATCGCAAAAAACTTTCTGGCTTATAGCCAGAAACCTTCCCACAATAACGCAAAGCGAGAAAATCTGATCCATGCAACCCCTACCGTTCCTGAAACCACCTTGCGCCTCCCACAAATATCTTTCTGAAACGCTTTTCATACGTTCAGTCAATACCTTAGTATAGACTTTACTCGCTAAGCTGACCAAGCTGATGGCCCTATAGCACGCACAGTCCAGATAGGAACCTTTCCCTTTATATAGAGGTACTATGACTGCCGTGCGCCAGTCCTCTGGAACTACTTAAAACTACTACAATTAAAATAACTTTATAAATACGTTACATATACCTATGTAATTAAATTTGACAGTTACTGAAGTCGGTGCCAAGCCTACCAAACTAATAGACTTTCTGTTGTTGCACATTGATTTGGCACTGACTTCAATCTTTTGACTGAGTTGCATCGGTCTCAAACTAACGCAAAATCAGTTCGCTTAAAACTACGTCTAATGGAACTCAGCTGATACAATACCATTCTAAATACAACTATTTTCTCACTATTCGGATACAATATAATTCAAGCTAGTAGGAGGCCCATTGAACTCGTTTTTCTGCTGTAAAGGTATGAGTTGCCTGTCTGTCTCTTTTGTAATAAACAGCAAGTATAGTATGGTTAGTGGTGACTTATGACTTTCCAATGCTGAGTTTTTACAAAAACCTTCAACTTTTTTTTTGTAGGGTATTCAATAAAATGAAATAATAGCTTCTGATATTAGGAATTCAAAAGTGTAGAATAACAAGTTCATTTCTGTTACCATAAATGGCATGCACACAATCCACAAAGGAAATTTTGATGGCAGAGATCTTAATTTTTCTAAGTGACTATAAAACGTATGATAGTGATATTTGGTAACCTGATTCTTAATTTTATTGACTTCATGTCCCAGTTGCGATACACGATTGGTTAAAATTTTTGTTACCCAAAAAAAAATATCGAAGAAACCTCTTTTAAACCAGAGATTTACATTTTTCGGAGTAACGGGACCGATTCATAATTTTAAATGTTCTGTATAGTTTAATCAAAATATATACTTCAAAATGCCAGTTGAATTTTTTAAAATTATTTTTACTTTTTATAATAAACGAAAATAACTGTTTTTTCATATTTTTCGTAAGCTAACCCCACGGCTAACCCGCGCACGTTAGCAGAGTATAAGGTCCATTTTAGATTAAATTATTGTTTATCAATGCGTCGCGTCGCCTTAATGTGCCAGTCGGTTTTATGGGTGTTACACCGTAGCTGCAATTAGTCACGTACATGTCACTCTACCAACTCTGGTGGTCTCTGTAATGTACCCCTGTGCATTGTTTTTTTTTTATTATTGTATACTTACATATATGTAAAACTAATTGAGATGCGGACAGGGACAACCCTACGTATCTGGCCGAGGGTAGACAATCAATTACTCGTATTCAGTCATGCGCGGAGCGAGAGTCGGCCTTCTTTTATACATATTCTCTGGTGTTACATTCTTTGCAACAATTGTTCGAGAACACGTTATTTGTGGAAATCACTGCCTCCCTCCTTATCTCCAAAGGCAGAAAAAGTCTTACACATTAAGAATAAATAGTAGATTGACGAGATAATATCGGAATTGCATTATATTAGATGCTTTTTTACATGACACTTTACAACAAACTTTGTATTGCGGTTGGCGATGTGGAACGCAAATTGTAATAGGACGAGTTATTTACATTACCATCTAAATAGCCATGTAAAATAGATAGTAAAATGTAATAAGCCTCCGAATCTGGTGGTAAATTCAATTTTATTTCTATTTAATAATAATTTTTTTAGGTGGTTTTCGTTTTTTTTATAAAATACTTAAATACGTATTTCAGTTAAATAATTTTAATTAATCAAAGAGGAGAAATTATATTGTTCACCACGACACCGTTTAAGACCTGGTGGAGTTAAGCTAAACATTTAACTTTAAACTTTATTACTTTGAAACTTCATTACAGTTTAAAGTTGTAGTTTATACAAGGCTTCGTTGAAGTACTTATCATAGTTTTCAAAAGAGTGTTTTATTCAGATAATAGCGATCTTTGAGTAAGGCAGCTGTATTAATAATTTAATCTTATATGAAGCCTGGGGCGTTAAAGATTTGAGAGTACAACGGAATCATTAAAATGTATTACTTTGACCTTTTACTACGAGTATCTATCGCGTTTTATATTTAAATTGCGCTGTGAATTTTTTAATTTGCTTCATTTTGTGCTTTCAGATAATTTTCCTTACAAAGGGCCGCTCGTTTATGATGTAGGAGATTCGTGTTCAATGTTTTATTTTTCATTATTTTTAAGAGGGATCGTAATAATAACTTTTATGTTATGTCTAATTTATATATATGTCGGAAAAGACAGGAGGCAATTCGTGCTTTTGCAACTCAGCCATGAGAAATAGGTACTTAATCTTACAAGAGGCGAACTACTGCATAAAATATAACGTTAAGACAAAGTGAATGTGCAAACGACAGAAAACTCTTTGTAACAATTATTATGTAGGTAATTGGAAATTTAATAATGGCAAACGATCCGTTGGAGAAAATGCTATCGCACCAGCCGCCGTAGTCTAACAGACAGCCTCTCAGTGTCGGCTCCGACGTTCCATTAGCGCGTTATCCCTTCCAAACCGGAAGTCGCGTTTTGCCCTAGTATAGCCAAATGAGTGCCTATTATTATTACCACCGACATATATATTACGAATATTGTACTGTAAAATATGATAGCGTTTGATGTTATTATTATTATACTAAAAATGAAAAGAAAATGTAGAAAGAACACTAATAGATATGTGATAAAGGAAATCTAGAGAGCAAAAGTGAGTGGCAGTGAAGCCAAGAAAGGCAAATTATTTATTTATTTATTAATTATTGTTTATTTAGTTCATATTCTGGGTCACGATCGCTAATTGAGAAACACACAAATCAGATTCTAAAATTTAAGGAGGAGTTCGGAGTTCGTGTAACTGGAAACAACTCAGTCATCAAAAATTATCACAAAAATGCAACTGAACAGTGGATGCCATGTTTCATTCGACCGTAATCAGATGTAGCTTCACATATGGTTCCGGTTGAGGAGCCGACTGCCGTAGACCATAAGAACTGTGAGGCTGCAGTACCATCCGGGTCTTTAGAGGTTGATCATACACAGAAGTCCTCATACAGCGAGACCACCAGTTACACACAGCGAGTCGTCACGCAGCGAGACCGTCACCACTTGTACCCACTACGGGAGTTTATGAGTCAGAAAATGGGTGTTCTTCGTCTGAACCACAAGCGGTGGTGGTCTCAAAGAAACGACATCGAAGGTCCGTAGATTATAAAAAATGTTAATAAAAATAGTGGTGGATGAATGTTATATATTAAGAATTAGCTTTAATATATGATTGTAAGTGGATATTTAGAAAGAGGAACAGGGGCCTGCTAGCCCCCTCTCTTTAGTCTATAAATACACGGGTATTAAGCCAAGGGGGCCACTTGTAATAGTCATAAAAGCAATTTAACTCTAATATGTATGAAATAAACAATTAGTAAAACTAGTGAGGAGTTACACGTATTAACAGTCGACTTATGAAGATCAAATAGCCAGAGTATGAAAAATAAAAACAGGTGTTACTTCGAGAACTTCGAGCTTTGAATTTCATGGGACAAAATCTTACAATAGTCTAGAAGACTATTTCTTCACGACGAAGTTAAAAGATAGGTTCAGTAATAATAAAAAAACTAAGAAAAAGTATTCGAAATACAACAAAAAACATAAGAGTTAGTTACTTTTAAACTTTAGTAGTGGAAACAGAGTGGGGATAAGTGCCGTCTCTGTCACTACTAGAGCTCTGCAATGTAATTGCGTCTCTGTGACGTCACAGCTATGTAACGCTATCTCCCTCTAGCTCATCTGAACACCGTTCCCGCTATTGAAGTTTAAAACTCAATAACTCAGTTTCTGTCAATGAATATAGATTACTTTTTTTCAATTGTAATCAAAACGTTTAATTAACTTGATACAATGTATAAAATAGTGTGCATTTGATAGCAGTCATCTAATCTATTCTAAGTGTTCTCCGCTCAAAATTATAAAAATTCATCATCTATTATTCAATTTTTTGTTTCTCATATCTTGTTTTAGGTTACCTCTGTAACAAATTTCAAATCTGCTATAAAACCGACAAACGGACGGACAAAAAGACTTGATAAAAGTATGAGGGCTGCTCTTTAAACATTTTCGCTACACAATTTGAAAAATAAACAGATCTAGGGTTCAATTTGGACTTCTGATTGTAGTGTTGTTTGTTTAATTCACTATACCTTTACCTCTAAAATTAATTCCCGAGCTTTTAACAAATTGAGTATGGTAACTATTCCTAGCACGTATGATTTTGACAGCATTGGACGTCACGTGAAATGAACTCTAATAATGCAAATTAAGGCTTAAATCTGTATAGTGTTATCAGAGAATTGGTCGTAGCTTGACAGAATTTCATATGAAGGTGCCGTATTTCCATTCGTTTGAGTCGGAAAACTTTACATAAATATTAACATGAACATTGAGGAAACATTCTGTTGAAATACAAATTACACTTTTGTGTATAAATGCTGCCTGTGATGGTATCTTTTATTACTTTCAAGGAAAACTGTAACTATGTAACAACGCTAATAAGTAGACGAGTTATAATTAGTGAAGATTACAGTTTGTGTTTGTGAATATTATGAGACGTCTGTTTCATCGATCGCGTATTTTTAATTTCGGACGCTAAAATTGGGTGTTTAAAATTTAAAGCCTTCGTCTGTCTGTATATCCTGTGCATATATGTGTGTTTGTGACATCATAGCTCCTAAACGGATGAAAATAGGCCGAGATATTCTCAGGATATTCAGAAAGGAATCTTAAGCACTTTGTAACCAAATCAATTTGATCTCTAAGTACGTCCTATTTGTCTTCTTTTTGGTATAAATGTAATATAATTAATTCAAAATCAACAGGTACACATAAAAAATTATGTGTATATTACACCATTATCTACTCTCTGTAAGACTCATATTTTCAGTGAAATTAGCGAATTAATAAATAGGTCGGGGATCGCTACAAAGTAAAATAACACAATAGTGTAAGAAATCTTTTCGTCCAAAGTTTGATAGCTGCTTGCGTTTCCGTGGCGTAAGTGGTAACGCTTTAGACTCTATACTCACACTTTGGCATACACGGCTTTGAATCGCGTTGTACAGACTTTTTTTGACTCCGATGCGTTTCTTAGGAAAACCTGCAGGGTTATTACCTAAAAATTTGCAGAGCGACAGTCTTGCAATCATTGCGCGACCGGTGACTAATTGCAATACAAATTTGTTATCATGTATAACGACTGCGTGTCTATTGTGCCGTGACCGTAAAATGCACTTTTTGCAGTAGATTTAGCGTCACTATACATTTTGTGTTATACAGATTCTCGGTTTGACAGCAGATATCGCGCGATATTTGTATGTCGCGTGACTGCAAGTTACGTAATAAGCGTGCCGGAGCCCTTCGGCAACACGCCGAAAACGACCAATGTTTTGGTGGGTAAAAGTCCCGCTTAACCCGAATTGTCCCCCAGGGGCCGGGCACCTGTGCACAGGTTTCTCAAAATATCGTTGCTCCATCTAATTGAAGGACACCCTACTCTAGTTTTTCCTAACGCGATCTTAACTCATATGCCCCAGCGGTTATCGGTCGTTTGACAAATAGTCAGCCTACTGCCATCATCACATTACATCAGTTTGCTTATTTATTCTCTGAGATATCTGAACAGAAATTATGCAAAATTGTTCAATTTGTAGATTTTTTTTAAATTTATTTAATGAAAGCTCAATAAGTCATCTGGGAAGGACTGAAGAATATGTCCGCTTTAAGTTGGAAGGGATGAGGGAAGACGGAGGAGGAGGTAGCTACCACTTAGTGAAGGAAACAAGTTACGAAAGTTTACTTTAAAAATGTATGAAATAATTTACATTCTAAATTAAGAGTCATCCGATAAGGGGATGACATATTGACACTCATTGAGGTGTATATGACAGAAATTTTATACGATAAAAACGCCTGCTTACGAATTCCTGGGCGATTTTGTAAAGAAAAACTTTGTCTTAAGTAATTATAGTAAATAGTTTCTATTATAAATAATATTATCGCACTACCAAAGAGGACATGGTCTAAAGCGGAGCCGTCACCGAAACGTTAAGAATAAACATTTTTATGTCCAACCACTGTAATAAAACAACATTATTGAGCTGCGGGATACGGTCATACTGAGTGTAATGTCATAAAGTATACTATAAGATTAACCTCACATTATTTTTTCCGAGGTCGCGATGTGAAATAACACAAAATACAATAACTTTTAGGATTAATTGAGGTAGAGGCGAAAATGTTTTTTCCAGAAAAGGTGATTACATTTTTTTTTCAATGTTATTCAGTGCAAATTTTATGGATATTTTACATTTTTATAGCTACATACTATAAAATGATAATGAAAACACGACTTTTATTATAAAATCTCTTTGTAGTTCTTCTAATTGTTTGTTAGGGGTAACTACTTAAAATTAGTATCGAACACTGATAAGTAAGTAACTATGAAGTGCCAAATGCAGCGTGTATCTGTTATAAATATTGCTATGCAGAATATGTTTTCTTCATACTGCTGAGAAGACAAGCAATCAAATAATCTATTTGATGGTAAGTGCATCGAGGAGAGGAGACCGGAGATATTTATTTACAATACCTTAAATTATAATATAAATTACACAATTGTACAAATAATTACAATACAGGCATAAAATTTAAAAAAAAATACACATCAAAAAAACACTGGAAAGAACAAAATACCTATCCTTTACTGATCGAAACTCAAGTAGAAAAAAAATTCATAAATACGATACAAAGACTTATATAATTAAAAGTGACAGTTACTGAAGTCGGTGCCAAGCCTAGCAAACTTTCTGTTGTAGCACATTGATATGGCACCGACTCAAATAGTTATTTTGTAATTTTTTTTTAAGTTTGTTTAACTTTTTCTTAAATTTTTTTTTATTTCTCCCTTTGAATGAGCTTGGCCTAAATAAACATCTAGGGTATGTCTACGACTAACTTGTTTTCTATTTCTGGAATGCAATGATATACAAAAGAATCATCACTATAAGTAAACCTTTATAATTAGTTGCAATTATTTGGTGTAGCTTCGAAGTCCAAACTCCAATATCAGAGAAATTTGAATGAAACCACCTTGGAATTATACGGGACCCAACGGAAAAAGAATCATCGAAATCGATTCATAAACAAATTCCCGAACATGCAAAAAAATACATACGGACGAACATAGAATCCTTCTTTTTGAAGTCGTTTAAAAAGTATTACAGATTGCAAATTCGTTGGCTACGCTGCAGAATTGTGTGTGAGATGTGTGTGTTTGTGTGCGAATTTGGTATGTGTGTACTTGAGGGTGTGTGCAGTTGCAGTGTGACATATACACTGACATGTATACCACTGGACGGCTTTACGAAGCAAATGACAGCTAATTTAGTGTGCCAATTTGAAACGCCACTTGCGAAATGCAAAGTTTTCGAGAACTAATTTTGATATGGCTATGAACTTGTTTTGACGTATACTGCATATGGTTATTTTAGTTCCATGTACTCTCGTATACGTCGACCATAGAAGACAGCGCTAAAATGGCGTAAATCAAATAGGCACGAATATAGCTTAACAGCCACCAGTCTAGTGTAGTATTATATACATGTCAATGGGCATAAATACCATATTATATGAACGTTACGTAGATACGTTACGTAGTAGCATAGATACATATGTATCTTTGTACATTTGCATGTATAATCTTATTAATACACCTTTATCCATCCATATTTTCATATGGTATGTTTGTTTAGAGATGTTTCAGTATGAAACATTCTCTCGCCATTGCAGAAATATCTAACCACTTGAAGTTAACGAACGGCTCGCATTGTGTGGGTTTAGGCTTTATAGACATTCATTAGACAGTCGAGACAGGGTAACGGAGGCTACAATTCATTCTTACATTTTGGTCGGGCCAGTGTTTATTTAGGTACTTCTACAAGTGCTAGATTTAGAATTTTTCGACATTCTTTAAATTGGAAGAAAATTTTTTTAAATTATCTTTGAATTTATAAAATACTAGTCTTATTTACCTATCACTGCAACTCGTTAGTTAAGATAAATAAAGCGCTTGATTGGGCTATGCCAAGGTTAAGTTATTTTAAGATTTACAGTAAGAGTCCAAGATTCGATCCCCGGCTCTGTTCATTGTAAATTTCTCACGGGGAGAGCTGAAAAGTCAGTCACCTCTGAAAATATTCGCGGTCTTTAATGAAGTATGCGAAAGCCTAAATAAAATAAGTGTGATTTGAAAACTCTGTACCAATATTAGCAAAAAATCCAATAAAGTACAGTTTTTCCATGCATTGAAAAACTCCATCGAAACGTCTCCACCGATTTGCAAACTATCAAGTTTCACATCATTTTTGTCTAGCTTCATATATACCAACTATTAACCAAATACTTGATTTTCGAAATCGTTAACTTTTTTAACAATCAGGAAATATTCTAATTATGAATTCGCAGAAATGTGTGCAATGAGTGAATTACACAATATGTGTATTTGTGTGATTCTGTGTATGGCAGACAGCTGACGTGTATGAATTAGCGCCAAAGCTATTAGTATAAAGCAAAGAATGAGGAAAGCATGTGTTTGTATTGGTGTTATTAATTTTCCTATAAAAAAAATTAAACCGCCTTCAAAAAAAAAACACTGAAAAGTATAAAATAACTATCCTTTACTAATCAAAATTCAAGTACAATTAAAATAACTTTATAAATACGATACACATACCTATATAATTGAATTTGACAGTTACTGAAGTCGGTGCCAAGTCTACTAAACTAATAAACTTCTGTTGTTGCACATTGATTTGGCACCGACTTCAATAACTGTCAAATTGAATTATATATTTTATACTTTTCAGTGTTTTTTTTTGAAGGTGGTTTAATTTTTTTTATTTCTCCCTTTTGAGTGATCTCGACTTAAATAAATATCTAGGGCAGGTCTGCAATTAACTTGTTTCCAATTCCGGAGCGCAACGATATACAAAAGAATCATCAATATAAAGAGATTATAACCAGGTCGAATTGTTCAGTGTATCTTCGAAGTCCAAGCTCCAATATCGGTGAAATTTAAATGGGACCACCTCTGAAGTATTACCTACCAAAGGAATTTTAATTTTCGAAATAGGTTCATAAATGACGGAGTTATGAGGTAACAAACATACAAAAAAAAAGAACATACAAACGAATTGAGAACCTCCTCCTTTTTTTGAAGTCGGTTAAAAAATGTGTTTTCATTTATAATCTTCGGCATCTATAACGCGAGTCTTGTTCACGCTTGGTCGGTTTTTAATATTTGCTTAGAGTTTGCACTGTAATCACACCAAGTTAACACTTTAATGTGTTATTTTTTTTACGTTTGAGTAACAACAAAAAAAAGTTGAAAAAAAAAACATGTTTCTCGCAGGGAGGTTTCCCTCAAGGCGACTCATTGATAAACAATAACTTAATCTAAAATAGACCTTCTGTTCTATGCAAACGTGCGCGCGCTAGGTTACGAGAAATACGAAAAAACGGTTATTTTCGTTTATTTAAAAAACTATAATTCATTTAAAAAAATCCAACTGACATTTTGAGGAATATGTTTAAAGTAAACTATACAGAAAATTTAGAAATATAAATCGGTCCCGTTGCTCCGAAATATTTGCATCCAAAGAATTTGTAAGACAAACAGACAGACAGACGGCGTACATTTGAGTACGCAGTCCTAAAAGTTATTATTTTTTACACGTTTTTGTAAAAGAAACAATGTAAAATGAATACAACTGAAAAAACTAGACATCCCTAAAGTAATCCCCAAGCAATTGCTTGTCCGGCAACTTTTTGTAATAAGAGATTAAATTAAACAAAATACGGTTGAGGCTTGGGATTTTCAGCGAGTGGTCCCTCGTGATTACAATATGTGGCCTTTATTGTAATGTCGGTCTCAGACGTTCGTACATGTCTTTGCAAAGATGCGCAAAAAGTATGTGTCGGAAGCCAATTTTAAATGTTTGTGCAAATATTTCATAATTTCACAGATATTCCATTTATCACAAATATTTTATACTAGTGATCCGCCCCGGCTTCACACGGGAAGAAATTTTTTTGAAAATAAAATACAAACCATGTTACTCGCTGATAATATAGCTTTCTATAGGTGAAAGAATTTTTGAAAACGGTTGTTGTTTTTTAGTTTATCCATTAGATGCAAAGTTTACTTCTTTTCATATTTTCACAAATATTTTTTTATTTTCACTATTATTGCATATTTTCACAAATATTTCACATTTATATAGACCACTCCCGCATACTTGCAAAGCGTATTAAGAAAAATGTGGATTCGAATTGCAAATGATTTTTACGTTTTGCAAATTGAATCAAAAATAATTGCGACATCTATGTTTTTTTTTGGAGATTTCGATGTTAAAATTAAATTCTATTATATGTATTCCAAAAAATTTGTAGTAGCATTATTTGTACCATATGCAATTATACAAACGTCTGGGACCGGTTTAACTCTAATGAACAATGCGAGATAAATCTGATAAGTATCTGCGGTTAGTACTACCACTTCGTTTTCAGAATACGTTCTTTTATAAGTTATAATTGTTGTTATATTAAAATATCTAAATAACTGTCCGAACTGTCCAACAGTTTGTTTACGACCATTGGTGATGCAACTCGGTCGAAATGTCAAGCCAAAATAAAAGGTAATCGTTTTAATTTCCCGTTTTAGATATTTTAGTATAATGTAACGCGAAAGTTTAAAAGTTTGTTGTTATATTGTTTTTATAACATTTTAAGGTCATGGTTAATAACTTAAAATTAAGAATGAAAAAATCCTGCTAACAGGGTGTGGAAACGTTGTAACTTACGGTTCAATGACATCTTCAGACAAACTGGAAATTTAGTGAAATAAATTAATGTTAAATTAAAGGAAAAATTAAATGTAGTTAACAATACCAATTTTTTAATTTGTTTATACTCATTTTTAATTTCAGGTTATCAAATTGAAATCCTTATGGTAAACGGTCCAGTAGGTCCCAAGATGACGGACGTGATCGATTGTGATACATAAACGGACAAACCGACAGACAGACGAATAAACGGGGAACCGAACAAACCAACAGACGGACACGCCGAAACAATTAGGATTCCGTGTATGTCATTTTTGCTACAGAACTCTAACACTTAAACATTTAATTCGCAGACCAGTAAGACCCTAAAGGATTTATTACACTGGATGCGGTCTGCGTCCTTCGCTCCGATCAAATCGAACGCATCCCGCACCACGTGTGAACATGTTTTGCGGTTTCTATATCTTTTGTTTAAGATCCGATCTCACCGTGCGGGGACGTGGAAAGAACGCAGGAAATAATAACAACCGGTTGTCTGGACCGCTGTTGACTGACAAATGATGTTCACATAAGGTGCGGGCTGCGATTGCTTTGACAGTACAGAGAACGCACCTAATGTGACAAATCCTTAAAACCCCAAACCTTTGATTCACAGACCAGTACAATCCTCAATCTCCAAACATTTGATTCACAGACCAGTAAGACCTAGAAACTGCAAACCTTTGATACATAGACCGGTAATCTCTAGACGACGGCTAGTGAGCCCTGTTTTTTGTCATCAATACACAGCTGAACATGACGTATTTTTATTTTTGTTAATATTAGCAGCTAAAGCACAAGATTTACGAGTATTTTGGGAATAATTATTTCAGTAATGTATGTAAAGTCGGTTATGAGCTGACACGACTTACACAGACAGTGAGAGGTTGCAATACTTACTATCGCTAACTGTTTTGTTCGTGGTTACGCACAATGAAATAGACGCGAAAATTCGAAAACACACGGTGACATGAGCGGCGACTTATTATGACTCGGCCTATTATGTCTCTTGGTCCGAGTATCACACCGTAAAATACCTTACTACATTTTGACACATCTGTTTTTATTATAAAATTACTGTGTCACCAAAACTGATCTTTGAAAAAAGTTTTTCGGTGAATTTATTTAAATTTAAGTCTCTATTAGTAATAAATTAATTACTGACATAAATTCCCACAGCGTCCCTATTCTCAGAAAATCCATTAAACATTCTACAATTTAAATTTAATGCGAGAAATGGAATTACATTAAGCTAGAAAGTTATCGAGGGACAAAAGATAAAAGTTGGATAACCGTCTTCAGTAGAAATATCTTTCGTACCTTTTCTTAATTAAATTAATGAGCTGATCCCAAAGCGAATACAGTTAGTTGAAAATAAAACTTATTACTATCTAAGAAATTCAGTCGTGAAAATATAATAAGTTAAAAAGAAGTAAAACATCCAAGGAGACCGGGGAATATGATACAAATATGAAGCGTTTTTCTTCATCTTGACTTCGCTTATACTTTCCAAAAAGAGTAGTTACATTTTTTGGAAACTCATTTACCAAGTTTGGTGTTCGGTATAATTTTCATAGAAAGTACTAAATAAAGGCGACATTTAAGTAATTTTTTGACTTCCCAAAAGAAAAAATAGAACCCTTATAAGATCGCGTTTGTGTCCTTCTGTATGACTGTTTGTCGTAATCGATTGCTTTGGAAACTATGTGACGCGTCCACTTCCGCATAGCGATATATCTTTCGTACTCATTACCACAGTATCAACATAACAGTAGGACGTCTTCATAGAAAGTCAGTTTGCCCGGTTTGTGTGTGTGCGCACTAATACGTACGTGTCGCGGCACGCATGTAACGGCAATATTTTGGGCGAATATGGGTAATAATTGTAGCGGCATCGGGGTCGCACGCGTCGCAAATACGCTACCACCTCCGTTTGTCTTTAATTCGTTCTTCACATCGTCGCAAATACCAAAATGTCTAAATCGTTAAATGCACGTATTATAATGTCCTTAGATATTTAAAAATTTTAGTTATTCGAATCCCGAGTTATCATGAAATGAAATTTAACAAACATGAAAAATTTATCCGTATGGATTGTTTTTTATTATTATATACTAAATGTATAACTAAACGAGATGCTCTCCGCGTCTCACACCCAATGCGACAACCCTACGTATCTGACCGAGAGCAAGCAATTCCATTACATGCGAGGTGGGAGTCGGCCTTCTTTTTTACATATTCTGTCATTACGTTGCACTAATTAGGATCATGCTGTCTTTTTTTGATTAAATAATAATTATGTAATCTACATATACATAAATAGTGTCTCTCCGTTTGTCAACCAATTTTCTTTTTTTTTGTTTAATAACTACTGACGAGCTTTAGTGTAAACAATGAAAAAATTTTGGAAACAGTTAATTATATTGATACGTGAAGCGAAAACTTTGCATCCCTTTTTAAGAATATCGCACTCATGGAGCAGTATGAGATTTGTTATAGTTTTACGTTTATACTGCCAATCTCAAAGAGACTGACAATGTCAAACTCATAATAGTTCGTGTTCATATATATGTAACCTACTTGGATCAAACAGTCGCACAGAGTAGAGAATGTGCCAAAGAGTTTATATTATATGTAATATTTATATTTACGGTCGTATTTCGACCACCGGTCGACCTCTAGTAATCAATAAAAACAGCAAGATTTGAAAGGAGCGTTAACTATAATGGACATTCTTCCAACTGAGTTTAAGTGCAAAAGCAAGAACAATTTATTTCGAGTTATTCGAATAAAATTAAAGGATTTCTGATACGCCAATTCCGTGCCGACTCACGTCAAAATCCTTTCGTCAATCCAATAATAAACCCTGAAACCACGCCTGGGGCCCAGTAAAGAACATTTTATGAAGTTTGCAACTGCGAAGCGATGTGGGTCACCCTAATATTATGCGGATGAGTTGCGTACGTGACTTCCCGCCTCACAGGCACCGTCGATATGCGATAATGACGGAAATACACCCCATATCACGGCGCGTATTATGTATTTCCTTTCAGTACCTTAGTCTGGGTGCAAAATTAAGTGTTATTCACTAGCTATTTTCGACGTCATCTTTTGATTACAGGGTGTGCTTAAAAATATAGAACAGGTGGAACAGGGGGTCGTTTCTAAACATTGTAACATTAATAATGGTCCGAACTTGGCTGGGTATAACACAATAAATTTAAAACAAAACGGTAATAATGAAACCCCTATAGTTTCGTGATCTTATCCGATAAAAAAATAAAGGGACGCATTTAAAAGCACTTTAAAACTGACAGAAACATGTTAAAAATAACGATAAAAATGCTATTTATCGTTATTTTTAATACGTTTGCTATTTATAGCAATAACTTGCTCGTGATCTACGTGATTCAAGTAAAAAAAGTGTTTAAACTTTCAGTTAATGGTTAAAAAACATAAATTTATTGTGGAAACTATGAATTTTAAATTACATATTATTATGTGCAAATTTTTAGCGGAAACTATAAAACTTATGTGTAATAAGTTGTAGTTTGAATTACAAATTTTTTTTGGTCATTTATGTATTTTAGACCTGTTTTAGACAAAGGTTGAACTGTATTGAATTGATTTATTTAGGCTTATTTAATTTAAGCTGAATAACGAACGAACCCCGTAAGGCTCAAAGAGAAGTATTCTCATGTTGCCGCATATAATATTTAGTTTCACACAAATCACGATCAACTATACGATAAATGTCAGGATATTTTTTCATTTTACATAACATTAATTCATTACATTGCATTTGTATTTTGAAATAGCTGTAGCATCCAAAGTTAATGCATGTCCTATACGCTTTTGGAAGGATTTCAGGGTTCCGTACTCTCCGAGGAAATGTGGACCCGTCCGCCTGTAGTGGACTTTTTCAAAAACTATATGAAGTACAAACTTGAAAAAGTAGTTATAAATCTTGCTAATCCACATTTTTTTAATTATTTTTAAAAAATCGTATGAGAATTTATTTTAAAGAAGGAGTAAAATATACATCGAAATTAGATTTGACGATATCACCCATCTCAGAAGTTATTGGACTTGCGATTTTAAAAATAAGAGACCTTACCTAAAATTTACAGGAAATATAAAACGACTCGACGACTTTAGATTAAGTTATACAGCGGGGTTATTACTTGAAAATGCGCAGACAGCGACAGCCACGCGATTATTGTGCGATCAGTGACTTATTTAAATACAAAATTGATATCATGTATGACTATTGAGTGTCTATTGCGCCATGACTGTTAAATTCAGTTTTCACGGTAGATACAAATTAAATTACAAAAAATCTCGTTTTGGAGCAGATATCGACTCCTATTTGGCCGGAGCATGCTGACTGCAAGTTAGGTAATCCTCTTGCAATTGTTGAATATTTTAAGATGTGCAATTGTTGTCTGACGAATTGAATTAAAATAATTGAAGCCAAACAGTTCAAGTTCGTTTACCGAGTTTTGAATTTGACACGTCTTTGGCATAATTTTCATCCTTGAACTTTGTTCTGCAATTGCTTCCAATTTTAAGTTTAAGCATTAAAGTTTTGGCCATTATTCCAGATAGTAAATGAATTTCTATTTTCGTAAAATGTCATACAATGCAGGGTGAATTTGAATTCATTCGACCAAATGATGCAAGTGGTTCATATTAACATATATCTATAACATAGTGTTTAAATAAATTAAACAATTTTCTTGCGATGAAATTGCTTGTAACCTTGAACCTAGCTTGTCATTCAATTGTTTGCGTGCGTCGTGGTATTATTATAAATGAAATATTATTTTTAAATTAAATTTGGAGCTCTACAGAATGATATTTTAATCTGATTTCTGTGATTATTTTGTGATTTTTGGATGCTTGACAGTCATTACTGTTTATTTTAAAATTTTAATTTGCTAAATTACCATGCAGATTAAGGCTTAAATTATCAGGGTCGTAGTATAAGTTCAGTAGAAAATTCACTGTAGAAATTACAGTTGTTCTTTTGACGTACTGAGGGAACTTTGCACTTACACGGGGACATAACTGAATGCAACCATGCTAATTCAGTTGTACTTCTTCCGAGATTCATGCGGATGAAGTCGCGGTCGGAGAGCTCATACATACGGAATATATATAATTTATATAGAGGTGGTTAAACCGTATGAATTTAATTAAGAGCGTTTGTCGCTAAAGTAGGTAAACAGAACGAAAATAGGTTTTCCTAGAATCCATTGCGCTCACTAAACTAAATAGTTGCTTTAGAAATACACTCTCTAAGTTAACGTTTCATGTTCAACTACGATCTCTTTGAACTCAAAACGCTTAACGAAAGCACTCCGCAACTGGGTAAATAGACTAGCGGGATGTCTATAAAATTCGAATTTCAAATGGGGCTTTAGAATTGAAAGTGGAAAATAAAATTAACTAGCTACACAGTATTGTGTGTAGACAGACAGAAAATAATTGACTCACTAATTGTCATACCAACGCATAGTAGAAATCACTGGGTCAACATACATACATACACAACTTCACGCTGTATCCCTAACGGGGTAGTCAGAGAGGACGGAACGTCAAGCTTCGCGGTCTTTACACGGTTCTTTCTCTTCCTCAAATCTCATCATTCTTCTCACACATTTTCGCCGTCGGTTAACACTGACTATTTGATCTTCATAAGTCAGCCTTGGTTTTCCTTGGCTTCTTTTACCACTCGCTTTCGCTCTGTAGATTTTCTTCGTCCGTCTTTCATCACTCATTCTTTCTATGTGCCCGAATCATATAAGCATTCCTTTCTTTATTTTTACAATAACCCTGTATCTCTTCATTGTCTATTTTGTCTGTAAGGGTGACACCGCAAATATTTCTAAAAGATCGCATTTTGACTGCATTTATCTTACTCCAGGCCTCACTACCGTACAATAAAGTTGGAACCAACACTGCATTGTGTATAGCCATTTTGGTAGAGAGTACCCGTCTCTCTATATCCAATTCACATCTTCCATTCCTCGAAAACGCACTTCTCAGATAAACGATATCGTTCACTTTTTCTAGAAATTTTCCATTTAGGTAACCATATTTCACACTTTGCCTGTAAGTTTTCCCTTTCAAACACCAGAACCTTAGTTTGAACTGAACTGAAAACTGGGTCAACGTAAACATGAAGACCTCTGCGGCGTTTATGAGGCATTTGGGTCTTTTTTTTGTTATCACTGAAAAAATACTTAACTTGAATTCCGAGGGGTGATCTTTTGTTTCGTTAAACCTAGCAAAGTTCGCTAGTACTAATGTATAAATTATTTTTACGATATCACGAATGTTCAATTTACAAAACAAACAATTGAAGTTACATGCTCTGACGTAATAAAATTTACAAAATTTTATGTTACATTTTCTAAAGATTTTAGTTAAAGAGTATGTAGATGGTGTGCATCGGACCTTCCTTAGTTAATATTACATAATAAATTTGTTACTTACACAAAACAGTTTTGTAAATATTTCAACATTTTAAGTTCAGTGATATCACCAATTTCCGTGTCTTAGTCCGAAATTAACCCGCGAGTTTAGTCAAACTTTTGTAAAACCGACTAACGTATTTTTTCAGTGTACGCGGGAGAAATATGCAAACAGACACCCAGCCTCCTAAGTGGAGATACTGGGTTATATGGGGCTTTTACGTACATACATACATATCTTCACGCTGTATCCCTAACGTAGTCAAAGAAGACGGAGCGCCAATCGTCGCGGTCCTTACCGACTTCTTTCGCTGCCTCAAATCTCATCAATCTCCTTACACATTTTCGCCTAGGTATGAGAGTGTATTGACATTTCCGTCGGCTAACACTCTGGCTATTTGAACTTCATAAGTGAGCCTTGGTCTTCCTTGACGTCTGTTACCACTCACTTTCGCCCTGTAGATATTCTTCGTCCATCTTTCATCAGTCATTCTTTTACTGACTGTCTTTTACTTACCAAAAATCCAGCGGTGGTTGTCCTCGAGGCGCTGTCGAAGGGCTTTGGGATCTCCTATTTAACGCATTGGAGTCCCTCTCGCACTGTGACGAAGCACTTCTCGGGGGGCAGCTACAGGACAGGACAACGCGGACCATGCGCACTGTCGTCCGATGACTCCGTTCGGCCGCGACCCCGAACCCCTTTAGTCGCGTCTTACCACAGGCGAGGAACACCGTACCCTTATTCTTTGGCTCGGACCACACGGCTTTGTATATAAAAATATATTATATATATTTATTTTAGCTTTCTGGCATTCTCGAATATTCCCCATTCGATCTCGATGTAACCAATCAAATCACAGCACACCGTCCGGCATCCGGCGCCATTGAAATTACTCAAAAGCGTCATCTATTGGTTTACTGGTTTGTGTTCTTTCAGTAGCATCGACAAATTTAGCAAGAAAGGTTATTTACCCTGAGTAATCAGTGTTTTGACTTTCATACGAAGTAACATTACTCATGCATCTGTCCGTTTGTCACAGTTGATATTTTTAGAAATTGAACTGTGTAGTGTAGATTCATACTTGGGGCATAATCAAACAAGTAAAGCCAATTACAAGGTATTTTCGAACGTCAAATCTGCTTTACTTCGGTTCAAATAGAAAACCTGGACACCGAGAAGAACCAAGAAGAAACTCAGTCAGGTATCATTTTTTCAACTTCATTTTACAAAAGGTGTATTAAAATAGATTATTCGGTAAGGCTGTAAATGCATGTACAGAGAAGATCGTTTCCAGACTATTGCTTTATGTTCAATTAAATCGTTTATTTTATAGTATGATTGTCTTATCAATGTACGTTCTATAACCAATCTAAATTTATTCTCTGTTAATTCAGTAACTTCCTGAGAAACTTTGTTATAACAATTTAATTTAAAGTTTGGAATAACCAATTTATCACGACCTCGGGTTTCCATACATTTTTTTTAAACAGATCTATATTTTTCCTCGTACACATAATAATTTCAAAGATGTATCAGGACGGCAAGGTCTTTAAAACGATCTGTAAGTTATTCTCGTGGATTCATACTGTAAATGGCACGTATAGCTGTTTTTTGTCAAATAAAAATGGAGTAAATATGCGCCGCTGATCCCCACAGCAGAAGGCCGTAGGACATTAGACTGTGAAAATATGCAAAGTACACCAGCCTTGACGTATTCACATCCGTCATTTGCCTAATGCGTCTAATTGCATATATCGTGGAACCTAGCTTACTAACTATGCCCCAATATGGTCCGCCCACTGTGACTTGTTATCTACTGTTAAACCAAGAAAACTGGTTGACTTAACTGTTTCTAATTGTTACCCACTCAGTTATATTTTATCATGGATTCTGGGTACATTAGAAAGGGAAAATTTAATACATTCGGTTTTTTGTGCATTCAGTAGTAACATATTGGCAACGAATCATCTTGAGACACCTGTTAGGATCCTGTTTGCGCAAGTAATATCCAGGTTTTTTCGGTCTATTTTGGATGTTATTGAACGTTATATTTGAAAACTTATGTTTTTTCTTACGACTTTTAGATGTTGTGTGTTTAGAAGAATGTAGTGTTGCCTGTACGTAATACTACTCTGTCAAGAAAGTACCGGGAAAAGATCAATAATACTCGAAATGTTAGTTATTCATCCAAATTTATTTTATCACCTTCAAAGTATGCTCCTTCAGAAAAGATAAACTTACGCCACGAATAATCCAATCATCAATCATTTTTTAAACGCTTTTTCCGGAATTGAGTTCAGTGCTAGCCGCGAATTCTCCTTTATGTCTTCTACCGAATGAAAACGGGTACCACGAAGTGGTAATTTGAGTTTAGGAAAAAGAAAGAAGTCGGTTGGAGCCATATCTGGTGGATAAGATGGTTGCTCGATGGTACTTGTTGAGTTTTTGGTCAAAAATTCGTTCACAGTAATGGCCTTGTGCGAAGGCGCATTATCGTGGTGCAAAATCCAAGAACTTTCTTTCCACAAATCTGGCCTTTTTCGTCGAATTTGCTCTCTTAAACGCCGCATAACGCCCAAATAATATTCTTTATTTACCGTTTGACCTTCCGGCAAGAATTCCGAGTGCACAACACCGCGATAGTTAAAGAAAACAGTCAACATGACTTTGACTTTTGATCGACTTTGGCGTGGTTTTTTGGTTTCGGTTCAGTTGGAAGGCGCCACTCCGAAGCTTTTTGACTAGTTTGCATGGCTGACTCGTAAACCCACGTCTCGTCACCAGTAACAATGCGTTTCATGAATGTTGGATCGGAATTGACTCGTTCTAGCATATCCTCAGCGACTCTTATGCGATTGAGTTTTTGGAGAAAATTCAGGTCTTTTGAGACTAGCCGAGCGGCAACATGTTTCATACCCAAGTGATTATTTAAAATGGTACTGATCGACTCGTGAGACGCAGAAAGAGGATTTTCAGTCACTATTTCCTTCACTTTTGCGATGTTAACTTCGGTTGCAGACGTTGATAGCCTACCAGAGCGAGGCAAATCTTCCATCACATCTCGACCGCTTTTTAACGCTTTGTACCACTCATAAGTACGTGTTTTTGATAAAGTTGATTCACCGTAAGCCTTCTGTAACATTTTCAGTGACTCCGAACACGAAATTCCTTTGCCGATGCAAAATTTAAGACAAACGCATTGTTCGATGTTTTTGTCCATTATAAATTCGCAATATACACTAGAATGATATAACTAAAAACAACACTGTCTTTAATCTTACTAACATATGCAACTCAAACTCCGCGCCAAAATGGAAAACAGTTGTGCCAATCTAACAACAACAAAAAAAACAAAAAATTGAATTTGGAACCATAAACAAATCATCCATTCTCGATACTTTCTTGACAGAATGTATTAAAAAAAAATTAAAAGAAACAAGTTTAAATAAATTATTGGAATATGAACGCAACCTTACCTCGTTATGTCATCTGTCATGTCTGTGATATATTCTTTGTTAAGTTTTTATTGCTTGTTTGTATTGTAGTCTGTGAAATATATCTGTATTGTGAATATAGTTAATAATTAAGTTTGAGTTCGTCTTATTATTTATTATCTTATCTTCAGGTTATGGGCAGCCTCATATCTGCATAAAGTAGTTTAGCTAGAAATCTTAAATTCAAATAAAAGTAAAAAAAAAAAAACAAAAAAATTCAAAATCTCGAAATTGATCAACGGTCGCCGGTTTTTATTTCAACTATTTCAAGTAAATAAAAATGTCAGGAAACAGCTCAATGTTATCAATTGAGAAGCTTACTGTTCGTGATAACTGGACTACTTGGTCTTTTGCTGTAAAAGCTTACCTACAACATGAAGATTTGTGGGATTGTATTGACGAATGTGAAAAGACGCCAATCGACAAAAAGAAGGATTTGAAGGCAAAATCAAAGCTTATATTACTTGTGGATCCCATTATATATGTACACATTCAAGGTGCTTGTTCAGCGAAGGAGGTATGGAGCAATCTTTGTAGAGCTTTTGAGGACTCAGGCTTATTGCGAAAGGTCGGTCTATTGAAGGATTTAATCAATACAACACTAGAGACGAGTGCTACTGTAGATGACTATTTGAATAAAATTATGACCTCTGCACATAAACTAAGGAACATTGGATTTACAGTTGATGAGGAATGGCTCGGGATATTGATGTTAGCAGGTTTACCGAACATGTATAAGCCAATGATAATGGGAATTGAAAGCTCAGGTGTCAAAATTAGCGCAGATTTGATTAAAACTAAACTTTTACAAGAAGTGAAGACAACAGACACTACAGCATTTTATGCTAAATTTAAAAAGTACCCTCCGAATCATAATGCACATCAGTCAAAGCCAAAGGGACCACGATGTTTTACATGTAATAAATATGGTCATATCAGCAAAAATTGTTACAAAAATAAAAATAAGTCTTATGGTTTTGTAGCAGCTTTTTCAGCAATGAATTTGAATGACACAGAAAACTGCTATGTGGATTCAGGAGCGTCCATGCATCTTACTATGCACCGGGACTGGCTTGAAAATCCTACTGCACCACCTGTACAGAACATAAAAATAGCTGACAGCAAATTATTAAAAGTTGAAAGTTGTGGAAATGTCAGCATTCAAGTGTTAGATGATAGCGGCAACATGAGTAAAATACAGGTGAGAGATGTGTTTTATGTACCAGAACTGTCAACTAACTTGTTATCAGTTAGTAAAATAATAAAGAATGGTTGTAAAGTAGAATTTAATAAAAATGGGTGCACAATTTACAATCAAAATAAAGTGAAGATAGCTCTTGCAAATCTAATAAATGATACATACAGATTAAAAGTGAAACATATTGATTGTCATGCTATGTCAGCACCAGCAGAGACTGACATTTTCATATGGCATCAACGAATGGGTCACCTTAATATGAGTGATGTTAATAGGTTACCATATTGTGCTACCGGTGTAAAATTGTCACAGATTGATAGAAGTTTCGACTGTATTAGTTGTTTAGAGGGCAAGCAGACAAGGCAACCTTTTCCGAGTGACGGCTCCCGAGCAAGTGA
This sequence comes from Zeuzera pyrina, assembly GCA_907165235.1. NCBI lineage: Eukaryota > Metazoa > Arthropoda > Insecta > Lepidoptera > Cossidae > Zeuzera > Zeuzera pyrina. The sequence goes on along the minus strand of OU015638.1, from coordinate 17,401,424 downwards.
ATTGCTAGAGCGAATCCACTCCGATGTATGTGGACCGATGCAGACAATGTCATTTGGAGGTGCCAGGTAATTAGTAACTTTTATAGATGATTTTTCTCGTAAAGTATTTGTTTATTTAATCAAGAGTAAAAGTGAAGTTTTAGAAAAGTTCATGGAATTTAAAAATCGTGTAGAGATTGAATTGGGTCGAAAAATAAAAACATTGCGGAGCGACAATGGAAAAGAATATATAAATAAACATTTTGATGTCTATTTAAAAAAAAGTGGAATACTACATCAAACCTCTAACCCCTATACACCACAACAGAATGGTCTCAGTGAGAGGATGAATCGCACACTTATTGAGCGCACTAAATGCATGATTTTCAATGCTAATTTACAGAAAGAGTACTGGGGAGAGGCAGTGATGACTGCAGCTTACATTATTGATCACTCTCCAACTCGCGTGCTGTCACATATCACCCCAGAAGAAGTGTGGACTGGAAGTAAGCCTAACATAAGTCACTTCAGAATTTTTGGTTATAAGGCAATGGTACATATACCCAAAGAACACAGACAAAAATTGGACACAAAGTCACGTGCATTAGTTTTTGTTGGGTATAGTGATACAACAAAGGGTTATCGTTTTATTGTTCCGAAAACCGGAAAAGCAGTCATTAGTAGAGATGTAGTCTTCTTAGAAGGCACAGTGAAAAGGAATATAATCAGCCAACCTGAAAGAAAAACAAATATAAGTGAAGATAATTTAAACAATACAATACAAGTAGAAACATTGGAAAATAAAATTAATAGTAAAGAAAAATCAATTGACTTACCTACACAAACATACTTACAATTTGATGAACAGCATTCTAAAAATAATAACATCACAGAAAATGTTACACATTATTCACCGAAGACTCCAATCATCGATGATGATATTTCTAGTCAAATCCCTGTTTCACAAGAACTAGCCGATGAGACTTACATGCCAGATGAGTCATTTGATACTCTACCAACTCGTTGTATAAATCTCAGGCCACGTCGATATGATAAAATGTATAAGGAACCAACATCATATGTTTGCATGAACGTGGAATCAACTGCTAGTTTTTTAAACAGTGATCCAGAAAGTATTGAAGAAGCCTTGCCTTGCCTTGCAGCACCCAGGCAGATAAATGGAGATGTGCTATGAATGAAGAGTATCAGTCTTTATTGAAAAACAACACTTTGGTATTGGCGAACTTACCAGAAAATAAGAAGATAATTCCATGTAAATGGGTTTACAAAACTAAAAGTATTGAGAATGGTGAAGTCATTCGTTATAAGGCTAGACTTGTTATAAAAGGATATCAGCAGAAAAAAGGTATTGACTATCATGATGTATATGCCCCAGTCGTTAGATACACATCTATCAGGTACCTATTTGGCTTGGCTGCAAAATATAATTTAAAAATTCACCAAATGGATGCAGTCACAGCATTTCTTCAGGGTGACATTGAAGAGGAGATATATATGTCACAACCACAAACACATACATAGTATAAAACAAAGTCGCTTCCTGCCGTCTGTCGATCTGTACGCTTAATAGATCTTTTAAACTACGCAACGGATTTTAATGCGGTTTTCATCAATAGATAGAGTGATTCAAGAGGAAGGTTTATACGTATAGTTTAATATTTTTTTGTGTTAATTAAGATGTTGGAAAAAATCAAGCCGACTGAGAGCTTTCATCGAAAATGCTGTCTTATTCTTTTGAAATATATCAAAACAATGTACAATAGAATTGTTCCTCTTTGTTAGGACTACAAAAAAGTTATTGATGGCATATTTCTATATTATACAGATAGCTTTCTATAGGTAACCATTTTAATGTTTAAAAAAATTGATACGAATTATGTGGTTTGGAAATTTATTTAGACGGATACAAGGAATTAGTATCTTCTTTGCACCCGTGCGAAGCCGGGACTAGTCGCTAGTGTTAAGAATAATTGAAACTGTTGATGGATTAAAACAAAATTTTGAAACTGGGAACTGTAGCGACCTGGCGATGCTAATAATGCTGAATAGCATTGTAGTTGAATATATAGCAATTTACGCGCGGCTCGCCAGTCGCTTATATACCATCGCCCTGTCATACCACTTTGTACTCGTTAAATTGTGTAAGAAGAAATATAAACTTTGATACCGACATTTAATTTATTTATTTGGATTTATAATAAAAGAAAACAAGTTTGAACACGAAGAAAATCTCTAAAGGAACAGTATTGCAAACGTCGACATTACAACGTAAAAGTTCGTTAAACACTATCTAACTAAGCTGAACGTTTACAGGCAGATGAGGACGATTAGCACCGATTAAAACTGAAGTAGAGATATAAGGGAAACACACTCCTAATAAGTAACTGATGAGTATAGAGTTTGTGATCTGAAGTTTATTTTGACTGATATTAGTCAGTTAGGTATTGAGAGTGCGGGTTTCTCTTATACCTCTAGCTGCCATCTTTGTTATTCTGTAACAAACAACACCTGTTCGAATTTCCCACTTCGGAATTTTATTTCACTGCGAAAACAAGTTGGCATACATACATACATATCTTCACGCCGTATCCTTAACAGAGTAGTCAGAGAGGACGGAGCACCAAGCGGATCTTACATACTTCTATCGCTTCTTCAAATCTCATCATTCTCCTCACACACTTTCGCCTAGGTATGCGAGTGCTTTTGACATTTCCGTCGGCTAACACTATTTGATCTTCATAAGTCAGCCTAGGTCTTCCTTTGCTTCTTTTACCACTCACTTTTGCTCTATAGATTTTCTTCGTCAGTCTTTCATCACTCATTCTTTCCATGTGAAAACAAGTTGATGTTGCAATATATAAAGTACATAGATATTATGTCGTTTTCGATTGAACGTCAGTTGGATTTCTTCTCTTGGTAGAGAGTAACGTATTCCTTGGTGACGTCTAGATGTCTTATTAACCCACACCATATTTTTTTTTTTATAAAATTAAGGCCTTTTAATTCAAATCGACTATTTGCTTCCCCTTATCTCCTAAATTTCTGGACTTAATATTTTAAAAAACTAAGAGAATATCTGAAGATTACATTGCAGGAGCACGTCTCAGTAGTTTTGCTGACTACGAACTTTGATCGCGGCGACCTAGAGTCGTAAGTGTTTTTTAGTCGTTTCCCGTTACTGGTCTTACTAGCTCGCGCGCACATTAATCATAAGAATTATGTAATTAATAGAAAGAATAGTCTATGTACTAACTGCAGTAAGAACTTATTATATGTGGTAAACGAATAAACTGAGTATATTATTATCGTGAATTAATAAACTTTTAATTAGTAAATCCATGTACCTTGTGTATAACCCGACACATACAGCATTAAAAACAATAATGAAAATCCTAGATTAAATCCAGAAATTACGTAAAAAATACAATCATTAAGATATCATAAGTCTGTGAGAAGTTAAAGTTTGCACTTGACCAATTTTTAACCATCTTTAAAAGAAGGAGAAAAATCTCATCTAAGTTGTTTTTTTATGTTTGTTATCTCAGCATCCGTGTTTATAAACCGATTTGGATAATTCGTCTTTTCTTTTAAAGGATATATCTACTTAGAAGTAGATTTTTTTAAATGGGTCCAATCCAGAAGATTGGACCCATTTAAATTTCACTGGTATTGGAACTTGGAGATCGAAGATACACCAAATAACGTTACTGCTTGTAAGCTTTATTTATATTTATGATTCTCTTGTATGTCACGCTCCAGAATTAGAAAAGAAGTTAATTGGAGAGCTGCCCTAGATATTAGGCCAAGGTCACTCAAAAGGGAGAAATAAATATAAATAAGTAAAAAATTAAGCCGACTTCAAAAATAACTATTATTTATTTATCATAATTCATGTACAAAAGTACAAAAATAACATTATAAATATAATTAAATTTGACACTTATTAAGTCGATACCAAGCCTAACAAACTAATAGACTTTCTGTTGTTGTACATTGATTTGGCACCGACTTCAACAACTGTCAAATTTAATTATAAAGGTACTTGTAACGTAATTATAAAGTTAATTTTATACTTGAGTTTTGATTACTAAAGGATAGTTATTTTGTACTTATCAGTGTTTTTTATTGAATTCGGTTTATTATTTTTTTTTTTAAATAAACATTTGTCAAATAAAGCTGCTAATTAGATAGCGCTCAAATGCTCCAAAAAGTGGCGTTTATGTATAATTTTATTGTTCTTTGATGACTTGTCCGTCCTCAATCGAAAATGCAGTGAACTTTAATAAAAGTGTGGTATGAAATACATTACATGTGAATAAAGAGGCTATTCAATACCTGCTTTTAGAATAGAATTACTTAAGGGCCGGGGTTTCTAGGTTATTGAAACCAAGTAACTTCCTTTTACGTCCATTAGTGTATCAACGTTATCCTCAACTGTGAGCGAACGAAATATGTTGTAATGGATCCAGAACAGCTCTTAGGGCGAAAGGAACATCTTAGCATATCTCTAAATAGTATAAAATAAATGTTTATAACTTCTATGTCTAATTCAATGTAGTTTTTACACCATTTAAGACATTGAACGTAAAATAATTTTAAGTATAATATATTCTTATTTAAAGTCAAAGTCAAAGTTAAATCCATTTATTCAGGTAAAAACCCAATCCAAGGTGTTTTTGAACGTCAAATCCACTTTATTTAGCCTGTACAAGTAGAGAGATGTAGATATTTCGCAAGCATGTCCCCATGTAAAGCCAGGGTTGTCACTTCTATGACATGCAAATTCAAAACAAGTACAAATTATGAATATGATTTTAATTTATAATGCAAAAAAGTTTTAATTAAAATTATTTTTATTAGAACTCAATAAAATAGCATTACTTGATTTAAACTAAAAATTAATACAACACATTCTATTTGTTGTATTAATTTTTAGTTCAAATCAAGTAGTGCTTTTTTCAAATATTTGAATTTCATTCATAAATATAGGTCTAAATCTGACTGCATATAAAATCCTACAAATTGTCACCCATTGCCAGTACTGGGCGTTGAGTAAAATATTCGAAAAAATAATAATCAACCAAATGCTGGAACTTTTTGACATTCATGCGATATTTCACAGTTAACAGTACGGGTTCACAACAGGGCGTTCAACAACCCATGCAGGAGCAAGCTTGAGCTTGTTAAGACTGTACTACAAGCTTAGGAGGGATCTCAAGATGCCATTGGTGTTTTTTGTAATCTTTCCAAAGCTTTTAATTGCGTTAGTCGCGAAACTTTAATCTGCACGCATAAATACTACGGAATAGGTACGCGGTAATACTCTCGATGCTACGATCTCATATTTGCTTAACCGAAAACAAGAAGTAAGTGAAAATGGGCTTTGTGCGCAGGTTCAAAATTAAAAATATGCATTCCTCAATGACTTATTTTCGAACCTGTCCTATTTATAGATTACATTAATGTTCTCCCATTCGTGCTCAGAGACTATGTAAAATAATATTTTTTGCAGATGACACAGAAGACATAAATGTCAGTGGGAGAAGCAGGTTACAGTAGGCGGATCACATCGGGGCTGTGGCTAATTAGCTCAGTTCCGCGATATGTGTCATTAGACGCATTAGATAATTAGCGGATGCGGATACGTCTTTTCAAAGTTTAAAATTTACGAGATTCTTCCCGACTTTTCGTCAAAAACTTATTCTTATTACATGTACAAATGTTTACAATTTTTTATAAACATTTGTACATTTAATAAGAAATATACCATTAAATATACCTTTGTATTTGTAAGATCAAAATAAATATTATTTCGATATTGTGATACAAAGAAAAATGTAATTTTGCTTTTCCGTTTAGTTCCCTTTCCGTTACGTATCTAAAAATTCTTTATTCATATTCAATCCGTATCTGCAACTAACATACAATCTTAAACCGATTGTCTAACTGACAAACTTGGCTAGAATACATAGTGTTTATAAAATACACAACGCAAAGCTGGAGTGCTTGTCTCATTTATTAAAACAAAAATGTCGTGAACTGTTAGTAAACTGTTCTTTGTACATTCGTGATATAGCCATAAATGCCTATAACTGATAATAGTCTTCGTCTAGGTACATATATCGCAGGTGGAAGATCATCATGGACACTTTGCACGAACAGAAGCTCAAACAAACAAAGAAATATAATAAAAATATTAATTTTAAAAATGCCCCAAAGGCTTAAACTGTCAAACCTTTTTAAACATTTCCCATACACACGTATTCGATACAGTTTTTTAAACGCAGACTTGTGTAATGTACTAAATATACTGTACTGTAACCCCTTCGCATTTTTTTTTTGGCAATGGACAGGAAGGCCGATCATCAATTTGGTTGACAATATTCATTTGTCAATGTTCTGTTGATCAATTTTTATTTTCGAATTTCACGACGCTGCCCATTCTTACGATGAAGAATAACATAAGGATGATTGATAGGCACAATTCTTTCTCGATTTGTACACTGCCTCATCCTATTATGCAACTGTATATCACCCCTTTTTCACGAATAGACTGTTTTTTGCTACGCTTTTCTTGTATACTCTATATCTATACTTAATATTACAAAGAGGTAAAGTTTGTGAGTTTGAATGTTCGGGGTAATCTCCGGTACTACTGATCCGATTTTGAAAATTCTTTCACTTATAGAAAGCTACATTATCAGCGAGTAACATGAGCTGTCATTTATTTTCAAAAAAATTTCTACTGGAAGCCAGGGCGGGTCGCTAGTGTCTTATAAATATAGATAATAAACAGAGATTACGTGTGATAAATATAGCGTAATGATATATTATACATTATTGAGTAATGGAGTCTTGTTTTTCAAACAAACAACGTTGCATATGACCTTAAAATAGAAGTTTCTTAATTTCAAAGAAGTAAACATATAAACACACAGAAATTTCTACAAATATTTATTTTGGAATCAGAAAAGCCTAAAATATCTAATTCCTTTTTAAAAGTATCACCAATGTACAGATATGGCTTTGCTGCTATTGTAAATTACTGGGATAGATGTCTCTGCTGTGTTTGTTTCTGTTATTAAATTACGGTCACAAATCTCACGGTCACGAATATACACATTAACATATTAATATTTTATTTCTATTTAACTTTTCTAAATATTACATTTTATATACAGACAAATCATTTATATACATGTTTTGTATTAATACTGTTTAATATTTGCCTGTCAATATAAAACTCTTTGCTTAGAAAACAAGTTAAAACGCCGGAACTGTCATTGATGGATACGTTTCTGGTGTACAATAAAAGGTATAATATTGTATAACAAATATAATATCAAGTAGTGTGATATCTGCAATTGTTATTGATTGTTATTCATCTTTACCTAAACTGGTGACCCCGACGTGATTGTATGTATTAAACTCACTACAGGCGCCATTCAGCTTAAAAGAGCTCATTTCAGATCTCAGCTTCTGGACGGCGGCGGTTCACGATAGAACATAGAACATACTTTAATGTGAAAGTCTGACTTAAAGAGATGCAACCGCGAAAATTACTTTTCATATTTGTACATTTGTATGAACGTTTATAGATTAATTTAGCCCTAACTTCTAGTTTTTCAGCTTTCACGTAGGAACTTAAATACGAAATTGAAATTGGGTCAGGTGCTTCAAAGATTAGCGTTAATAGCGTTTCATAGTCGGGAGGAGTCGATAGTTTAAATTAAAATTTTTAACAGATGCGGTACATTACGGGAAGACATGTCATAGAAATCTTATAACCTATGACAATGGCATGGAATTAAGTGATTCGTCCATAAACAATAGAGAGGCGGAGGTGTCAAAAATCTAACACAGTTTAAAAATAACCACCATTTTTATACGTTAAGAAAATTGTAAATTTTATCAAAAATGAACAGACATCATTTTGACGACCTTAACATCACAAAGGAAGAAATTTATTGGATGTTTTTCTCGTTTCAGTACAATCTTCTTAGAATAAGTTCCATAATGAGATCACGTTCGCTTTAAGCAAAGCTCAAGTTAATTAGGTTCAGTTTTAACGTAAGAATGAGGAATGGGGAAAAGATAATTATTTTCTCATTTTATATATAAGCATAAAACATTTTTTTGTTTAAATATTTTATTTTGTTATCTTCAATATTTGTCATTAAAGTAATAATCTTACTATAATTTTGAAACGATCTTAACCATAATTTATTCAATTGACATTTCATTTTTAACTTAATTTTTGTAATGCTCATATAAACATTTTAAGTATAATATTGACTTCACACCAAAATTAAAACTTATAAATTCATATCAAAAGCACAGGCGTTCAGCGAAACAGATTTATTTTGTTTTTTTATTTTTATTTAGGAACAATAGTCTTGTCTTACTAAATTGCATCTTACTCTTCTAATATAGTTATTTGATAGTTTTACCTGGAAAGTTTTCCGGAAGTTTTGAAAATTGGTAATTTTATAGATTTTAATGTGCTCTTTTGGAATTTCTACTTTGCCTCCTCGTATCTTTTCCGCTCGCGCCGTCATATTGGAAAAATGGCCCCTAAAAACAGTTTTTTGACAATATCTCCTTTCCAATTCATTTTACGATAAAAACATTTAACTGTAAATTAAACTAGAAGTAGTTTCCTATAATTTAAAACTTTGTTTGTAAAATGAATAGTTTTAGCGTACGAGCGCCGCAAAGTCTACTCCGACATGCATTTTGGCCATATTACGATGTAATTGTTTATAGCATGTTTTGCACTAAAATACACGGTTTTTTGCAAAAGGCACTGTACTTACCTTCTGCAACTTTGTTTTTAATAAATTCAATCATTTTAACACGGTAATTTAACTTCAAGACTCCATTTACTACAACAACAAACTCGCATTTGTTTACAACTTTTCTTCACTCTTTTATTATATCTTTTATCACACATCAAAGTATATACATCACTCGCACACATCACTTGGCAGCACTTGGCAAAATTGGCATAATTATAACACAGAGATTGCCACGAACAGCCACAAAAACAAACGACGCGACAGCTGTCGATTTTTTTTTGGAGTACACTTTGCGGCGCTCGTACGTTAAAACTATTCATTTTACAAAAAAAAAGTTGTTCCATAAATGATAGGAAATTTTCTCTAGTTTAATTTATTAACTGTTTTATCGTGAAATGAATGGGAAAGGACATATTGTCAAAAAACAGTGGTTGGGCGCCATTTTTTCATTATGGCTATAAAATCACCAATTTCGAAAACTCCCGGAAAACTTTTCAGGTAACCTCTTTTTTGAGCACCGAATGACTGTACTATTCGATCACAAATAAAGATCTTACTCTAACTTTTGAAAATTATACATTTTATTTGCTACCAATCGGCCACTCAATCCAATTACTTAACCGGTTACCTTACGTCGATTCAGTGAAGTAAAACAAATTCAATTGTTAAGTTTGATAGAAAAAAAATGTATGTATAAAGATAAACATAAATAATACATCAATGTAAAGTGAAATGTATGAGCGAAATGAAGAACATCTTTTTGTTATAGATGCAGTTCACAGTTTTTTATCCCTGAAAGTGCATGCATAAGTTCTACGGGAACTTTGCACATTTCCATGAGCTCAAGACATCATAACTTATTTTGAAGAATCGGTTCATTTAAAACGACTCATGTTTCTCGAGAAAGTAAAGCGCAGTCTGGCTCTACCACTTCGTTGATAAAGTGCTAACTTCGCCGTTTGCCCTGGCACCTTATAAATTACAAACATTAAGCAAATTAAAGTTTAGCGCATGAGTTGAACGCGGAAATAGATCGGTACTGGAGGGCGGATTCGTGACTTTGAAAAGTTCAGCGTGATTTTGCAAACGCGTAACAGATGTCACTAGAAAGTTCGGCTGTTATAAAAAATAATTAATTGGCATACAGTTGTATACATAGAACAATCTGTTTACGATATTCATTACATTGGCACTAAAATCGAATAAATTAATAAAAATAAAAATGTAGTCTTGAAAGGCTCGAACTCTGTTTCAAATTCTACATTAAAATTGATAAATTGTATGTCGTTAATTCTAGTATCTAATACGTTCCCTTTTTGCTACAAAATGAAGATTAATTTACACATATATTAATATCTTATAACATACCTTGTTTTAGTAGGATATTATAATATATTGTGTTTCTACAGCCTATACTTACAAATTTTCCTCAGTTTACGCAAAAAAGATTTAACAGAACCCAATTGCTACACGGAAAACTTTTTCCAATACAAAGAAATAGAAGGAGGATAATAAGGAAGTATATTACAAGCACGTAAATAAAGTTTGTATGGAACAGATGTTTCACTTTCGCCGGCTCAAACTTTGGACTTAAAAATTTCAAAGTACCCTTTTGTACGTAAAATTACATGAAAAATAAAGACGGATCTTTTTTAATTCTTTTAATTTTCTGGGGTTTTAAAATACTTTATCGAACCGTTCTGTATGCTCATAGTAGGAAGTATTGGCGACAGTTTTATTAATATTACTGATTCTGGCATTTTATCCATTAATATACAATAAAAATATTGTCAATATTGACCGGATGGACAAATAGCAGTTGTAGGTTGAGAACGGGGTAGTACCATACGTGATGAACGAGTGAGAGCTATGCACGCCGACTAGTGCGAGACAGTGACGCGAATAGAACACGTTTATTGTTGATGGGTGTATATGATTAGGAATAATATAAAAGATATTTTTTTTACAATTTAAGCAGCGGTTTTTTACCATTATGTGTTCAGAATTGGAAAATTTTGGAAGTTTAAAAAAATTAGAATTGGAATCTATTTTTAATACATAGCGTTTACTTACATAGGGGCCCCGGGTTCGATCCCGGATTAAGTCAATGAAGGAAACAAACTTTTCTAAATTGACTCGAACTCTGAATGTTAGATTAGCCTTGCGTAATTAAGGACAAATGTCTACACTAGGCAGGTAAGGTAAAAGAAAGTATGTGCTAAAATAAATATGTTTAATGAGATGTATACAATAAATGTAACTAAATTAAGAAAGAGAAATAATAGAGAAAGAAAGAATAAAGCATTGGATAGAATTAAGAAACATTAATAAAGATAATAGCAATACGGGCCTTGACTATATGTTAGGGGAACGAGAAAAAAAAACCGAATGTTTCTGAGAGCTGCTTTTCCAGTTCGTTGTGCGACACCCGTAGTAGTAGCTCTCAGATTGGAGTCACACAATTTGTGTATAGATCTGGAGCAGAGATTCCTACGCTTTTACGACACAGAACACTCAATAAATCCTTTTTAATTTATGGAACTTCATACAAAATGATAACAAATACTATAATTTAAATAAGAGTAAAAATCAAATACTTACAAATATTTGAAATATAGAATTAATAGGTCTAAAGGTAAAACCAAGCATTTTTGTTTTATTATCTATAACTATAATAAAAGTGGTCCAGTGTTAATCAGCGTGTACGCCTAAGTTACATTTAGCGTAAAAAGTGTTCCACGACTACAAGTGTAACATTTGCCGTACCCTAGTGATTTTTCTAAAGAATCTTTGGGTTCCGCATAACCCACCTTAGTAAATGCTGGTCGTGAGTATTATTATAATTGTACAACTAAATAAACTCATAACATTCCTTTCCCTTTTCGGCCTTTCTACTTCCGAAAATTTGTAACGCTAACTGGAAATAAGATTGAATATGATTTAATCTTGTTTGCTTATCAGACCTTTCCAAGACTCCATTACTGTAGTCAGTAGTTGTATAAATGGATCCATGATAAATCAAATAATTTAATATCATGTTAACAATAATTTTGGGACATTTGATTTCATGTTTTTGAAGAGAAGCTTGTTAACGCACGTTTGGGATGAGGATCTTAATCGTGTGAAGTGAAACAAAAGAGAAACGCTACTAAATACCATTTAGCTGACTACAGTAATGGAGTCTTTGAAAGGTCTGACACGTTGCTCTAACTAATGTATAGATTTTCTGAGACTGATGTTGATCTCTCAGTAGTGGGTCAATATTGGGTTGGGTGGCGTACAAAGAAGAGATCGTGCGTGTTGCTCTGTTTCTATTTCTATTACACATAATAACTTGACTATTCTATGATTATTCTATATATCAATTTATAACAATATTCTGTATCTATACACGTAACTATATCCCTATTAACCTGCAATCTATGTCTATTTATACATATAACTATACTATCGGTCACTGTACAAGTCTCTTATCCTACCACTATCTATAACTTATTATCCTATCTTATAATTAACTACATACGTACATGTCTTCACGCTGTATCCCTAACGAAGTAGACAGAGAGGATAGAGCGCCAAGCTTCGCGGTTCCTACATACTTTCTTTCGCTTCCTTAAATTTCACCCTTGTCACAGATTTTAGCCTAAGTATCCGAGTGCTTTTCACATTTCAGTCAACTAACACTGGCTATTTGATCTTCGTTAGTCAGCCTTTAAGCCAGCCTTCCTTGACTTCTTTTACCACTCGCTTTCGCTCTGTAGATTTTCTTTGTTAGTCTTTCATCACTCATTCTTTCTATGTGCCCGAACCATCTAAGCATTCCTTTCTACAATTACGCTATCGTGCAACCCTGTCATTCTGCGTATTTCTTTATTGCTTATTCTGTCCGCAAGGGTGACACCGCACATATTTGACGACCTTCGTGGCGAACGGCTAAGCGCGTCTGAAAGTAAACGGAGGTTGCGGGTTCGATTCCCGCCCCGAATCTGGGTGTTTATGTATAACATGTATTCATTTACAAAAGAAAAGTATATAAGTAGTATATCAGTTGTCTAGTACCCATAACACAAGCGCTGTGCTGCTTACTTTGGGACTAGATGGCGCTGTGTGAAATGTCTGAGTATATTATTATTATTATTATTTCTAAGAGATCGCATTTCTACTGCCTTTAGCTAACTTTCACTTATAATATATCACTTTCACTTATTATTATTACATAATATTCTATTTATATCTATAAATTATTGCACTATTCAATTTACATTGTCTGGCCCGAGCACTATCAGCGGCGCGATCAGCGGCGCATATTAACTCGATTTTTATTTTACAAAAAAGAGCGATACGTGCTATTTACAGTATGAATGCACGAGAAACACTAAGAGATCGTTTTAAAGACATTGATGTACTGACCTTGCCGTCCTTATACATCTTTGAAATTATTATGTATACGAGGAAAAATATAGATCGATTTACAAAAAAAGGCGATATTGGTGGTATGGAAACCCGAGGTCGTGATAAATTGGTTGTTCCAAAATTTAAATTACATAAGTCAAATGTTTCATTTTTTATAATAAAGTTCCTCAAGAAGTCACTCAATTAACAGAAAATATATTTAGATTAGTTATAAAACGTACATTGATTAGACAATCATACTATAAAATAAACGATTTCGTTGAAGACAAAACAATAGTCTGGAAATGATTTTCTCTGCACATGCATTTACTGGCTCTCTGAATATTGTATTTTAATAAACCTTTTGTAAAATAATGTTGAAAAAATTATACTTGACTGAGTTTCTTGTCGGTTCTTCTCAGTGTCCAGGTTTTCTTTTCTCTTCTCTTTGAACCGAACTAAAGTAGATTTGACGTTCAAAAAAACCTTGTGATTGGGTTTACTTGAATAAATTGATTTGACTTTGACTTTGACTTTATTTTCTGTTTCTATACGTCGCGAACAAGTTTTTCAATGTTAACTCGTGTTTCAATGTGAAACCGGAAATAAAGTTGAAAATAAAGTGTAGACCGACAGAAAATTATCACCATTGCGTTTTGTGAAATTCATAAGTTTCACTTTCACTTAAGTTTCAATTTCACAAGTTTCTTAACCTTAAAACACTTTGTTTTAAAGTTAAGAACAACTAACAAATCGCACGTTTTTTGAAACTGCTTTTTACTCGTGGCGTTATTTTAAATCATATAATAGGTGTATTATTATCTGAATTTATATATCACCTTCACTTAATTATATTTTCAATGGCACTCAATTTTCGAGTGCTTTCTACCAAACCCTTTACCCACGAATGTTTCAAATGAAGTAGACTCAAAAGACCTATTTCGAATATGTTGTATGGAATTTGAATTACATTTGCATAAAAAAATAAAATATAAAGATGTAATAACGAGCCTTATGAATATTCTGATATTGTTTTTAAAGGTAATATTGACATTCAAACATTGTTCCTTATTTTCAAGCATTTCAACAATCCCAAATTTCACAATAATATCTGAGCCGTATAACAATAGCCGAAGGTGAGCAACCTAATTACTTAGTATATCTATATATATAAAAGGCGATGTGTGTATGTATGTATGTTCCTTATGGACTCCGAAACGGCTGGACCGATTTCGATGAAATTTTCAGAGAATCTTCAGATTGGCCTAGCGGTTGTTCCTGTAAAGTTTGGTAGCGATCGGATCAGTAGACTTTTTTTTTTTGTTTTTTTTTTTAAAACTGTTTAATTTATTTTAACTTCAACTAACGCCCAGTGAAACGGGCCGGGTTTGCTAGTATAATATATTAAAAAAGGAAAAGAGAGCACTAGTATGTTATAACACCATTTTAAGGTACTATAGCTTTAAAATTTGCTCATGCGTCACTGTGTGTTAAAGTCTATATAACGCACATACTTGAAATTTGTCATAATAATTATAACTCCTAATTATATACTCCCTCGAACCAAGAAATATAATGAACGGAGTCATAATAAGCTGTCGCTCTTATATATTATATTATATATATTATAAAATCAAGTCATTGTAATACTTCCGGTTAATCCACATAATAGGTTGTATTACTTTACATTTTAAGTATTATTTCCTTCTCTCAGAGATAAGAGAAGGAAAGAACAGATAAATTGGGGTTTTTAACTTGACTTATTTTGTCATACATTCATGTGAATTGTATATACAAAATAATATGATTACTGACTTTGAATTATTAATTTTAATGTGTATTTTAATAATCTTGACTTAACACCTGTTTCAATATTTGACATTTTACCTTATTGCAATTTTAGGTATTTATTATTGGCTTATGTTTAACTTATCACCAGATATAGTAGTAACTAAATAACGGCAAAAACTCGCTTAATATTGCCAAAAATAGTAAATTATCACCAAAATTAAATCCTCATTTTCAACCGACTTCCAAAAAAGGAGAAGGCTCTCAATTCGGTTGTGTTTGTTTAATTTTTTTATGTTTGTTACCTCATAACTCCGTCGTTTATGAACCGATTTGGAAAATTATTTTTTGTTTGAAAGGATACACTTCCAGATTGGTCCCATTGAAATTTTACTGATATTGAAGCTTTGGTTTCGAAGATACACTAAATAATGCGACCTGGTTATAACCTTTATTCCTTTGTATTGATGATTTTCTTGTATGTCATTTGTTAACTGTCGTTGTCCCCACATGGTATAATGGTAGTAAGGAGAAGATATAAATTGCCTGTGATATAATAAATTCAGTCAGTAGAGTCAGTCTTGTGACGGACAGAGAATACGACTGGTGGCTGTCGTCTTCGGATTGTAAGAATACTGCTAGGGTGTAATTATTATGCAACCTTTACACTATTCTTTTATAACTGATTGATATATGAATGGCCATAATGGGCAATAATATCGCATGTTCGATCTGTTCACATATTTTATTGTGAAAGCCCACGGTTTGTGCTCTTCAATAGAACGGAAGTTAACACATTGCGCTCCAGAATTAGAAAATAAACTAATTGTAGACATTCCCTAGATATTTATTTAGGCCAAGGTCACTCAAAAGGGCGAATTAAAAAAAGTGTACGAAAAAATTAAACCGACTTCATAAAAGAACACTGAAAAGTATGAAATAAGTATCCTTTACCAATCAAAACTTAAGTACAAAAATAAATTTATAAATATGATACAATTACCCATATAATTAAATTTGACACTTGTTGAAGTCGGTGCCAAATTAATGTTCGATAACAGCAAGTCTATTAGTTTAGTAGATTTGGCACCGACTTCAGTAACTGTCAAATTTAATTATATGGGTATTTGTATCGTATTTATAAAGTTATTTTTGTACTTAAGTTTTGATTAGTAAATGATACTTATTTCATACCTTTCAGTGTTCTTTTTCGAAGTCGGTAAGTACTCTCTTGTCCACCGAGCTGTGTGCAAACGCACATTGTGATGCATCAGCGTGAAATCTGAGTGAAGACTTTGTGCAAATGGCTGAACATAAGGCCCGAGGACGAATTTTCAGCGTTCATATTGCCATCTACAAAAACGAGCTCAGTTAGTCTGTTCTTCATAATACCCGCCCATACCATCACTGTAGAGCCACTGTAAGGATGCACTTCCTGAACTAATCTCAGCCGTTCAGCATTTCCGGGACGACGATACACTTTTACCCTTCTCGTATCAGGCCTAAATCCAAACCGGGACTCATCACAAAATAAAATTTTATCCCATTGCTCCTGGGTCCATATCAAGTGTTCCCTACACCATTCGTTTCGACGGGTGCGATTCCCAAGGCGTATAGGTGGCCACTTTATTCGGCGTCGTGCTCGTAGGCCGTATTCATGCAGCCTATTTCTCACGGTTTGGTGGCTAACAACAACACCGCTTGAGAATTGTAGCTTTAAACCTATCTGCCGGGCGGTTAACATCGGCTGATGTCTTGCAGTCAGTTGTATGTATCGGTCCTGTCAAGCAGTTGTACTCCTTCCACGTCCTGGGTTCTGCTGAGCAGGATCCTCTGTGTTAACGTAACGCTGCCAAAGACGACAAATCACGCTCCTATTGACACCAAAATGCCGAGACACCTAGGACTGATTTCTTCCCGCTTGTAGCATTCCTACAACTCTCTGAATTTCATCAGCAGTCAAATGGCGTCGCTCCATAACATAAAAAATGACTCACCACTCAATTTTTTCAAAAACTGTATATCTCAAAATGATAAAAGTGCGATAAATACCAAATTTATCAAGCAACGAAAACATATGCAGTCGGGAAAAATTAATTAGCTTTTATTTTAATGAAAACAAAACACAACCGAAAAGGTTCTATTTTTAAAATCGGCCAGTATATGTTTCCGAGAACAAAAAAGATTGTATACAAATCTACTTTTCTAGAAAAAAAAAAGTGTCAATTAATAAAACATGCAGTTTGTGTAAATGATGCGTGTTGCTTAGACTTTTTTGATGTGTGTACTAACCTAACATAACCTAACCAAAAAGAGTGTTCATATAGATATTTGCTCGTTAAAATTTGGTGAACGTTTACTACATTTGGTTTTTGAATACAATTTGAAGCGCAGTCATGACTAAAAGAGCTAGAACTGTTGTTATTTTAGGTTTTCTTTTTTTGGTACAGATTTCATTTTTTTTGGCGTTTAATATACTAAACGTACTGTATGTTTTTAGGTAAGAGAGCTTAGGGTCCCATAGTTTTTTTTGGCGACCCTTATATTTAATCCCTTTATTATTTGGTTAAATGCTAGATTATAGCTACATCAATAAGTTATCTTTGATTTTCATTTTTTAAATCTAATCGTACCGATACTTATTGAGGTAATTTGCCAAAGTTTTGAGCGCTTTTAAATAAGTTCGCAGAGGCGGACACATTTAATGAATGTGAAATTTAAATATATATTTCTTCATATATTTCTATATCGACTGCCTAAAACCATAACGCAATTTATGTATTTTCGTTCGATACTTTTTTTTCTGCAATCTGATTCCTTTTGAGAGATTTGTAAGAACTTCTCCTAAATTACTTGAGTAAGTTTTATATAATTGCAGCTAAAAGGAAGATAATACAGTTTACTAAATACCAGCTAAAGAACATTTTATTACATGAATTAATTAATTCCACTTATAACTATATATTTCGCGTTCCGGTGAAGAGTGTGAGGGCGGAGCCTACGCAAGAAACCTTTTTTGAGAGCTTACTCTTAAACTGTTTAGTATTGACGTGTAAAAATGTGTGTATGGCACTCACTTACATGTATCTAAATAATAAAAATAATATAAAAAAATATCGGAGAAGATACATCCTTATCCAAAAAAATGACAAGAGAACATCTTGGTAGATCTCTAGAAATTAAGTTCACCTCAATTTCATTCTTGAAGACACATATTAAGATACCCACATCCATGAGCACTGGATTTTTTTATGTCTCTATTAAATGTATGGTGTGCCACTCCTTTCAATTCAATCGTAATTTCGTTTTGTTTTTACTACGACGTGATCAATTTGTGAATTATTAAAAATAGTCATTTTTAACGAAGTGTCGTTCAATTGAATTAAATTTACATTACTGTGAAAATATCTATTACAAACAGAGGGTCGTTGAATTTTCATTAATGCTTTGTTTCAACAACATAGAAATCGGGAAGTTTCCCATTAATGCAGCTCTTTCATTGATACTTCTATCGCTATTCATTATGGAGATGTCTATACACCGACATGGCAACTTGGTTAAATATCAATCATCGTCAAACAAGATGTTTATACTAGCTATTTAATTGTAGTAAAGTAAATTACACTTTATGCGGAAGAGATAAGGATTATAGTCGCAACACCAATTGACGTCGTCGTCTAGAATCTCTTTAACTCAGAATAATGAGATAGCATAAAAGCTAGGGCAAAATAAAAATGCAGTAGCGGTTTTCTTACTCAGTTTTTCTACTTCTTTGGTATATTTGAATGACTGAAACAAAAAATATTACATTTTATTGATTATTTAGACACGTAGCAACGTGTTACAAGTTTTATGAAATAAATTGCATGTATATGAAATTGACTCAGACAAACCTCTACATGCAAAAATCTATAGAACGAAATGCGAGCGCAAAGCGAAAGTGGTGAAACAAGCCACGAAAATCCAAGGCTAACTTACGAAGATCAAATAGCCAGAGTGTTAGCTGACGGAATTGTGAAAAGCACTCGCATACCTAGATGAATATGTGTGAGGAGGGTGATGAGATTTGAGGAAGCGAAAGAAGTATGTGAGAACTGCGAAGCACGGCGCTCCGTCCTCTCTGACTACCCCGTTAGGGATACAGCTTGAAGATATGTATGTTTGTAAGATTTTTCTGTATTTTAGTCCGGCTTCTGTGCTATTACATTATTCTGAGCTCCTTAGCGAAGTTAGTAAACTGTCAAAGTAATCGAATATTGAGTGATACGGTGGAGTTCTGGGGCTGCAAAATCACCTAAGCAGTCTTTGATAGTAGTTCGCTTACTAGTAAAAGAAGTTTGATTAAAGAGATTGAAGTTCTGAGCGAAAGTATGTAAACTAATATCGAACGGTGACTCTCCTGTAGCTCCTTATTCAATTAAAATCTAACAATTTTAACTTTTTTCTGACTTATGTTCAGTATACAATTATACATACGTATTACATGTTAAACATACACATATTACATACATACGTATCTGTATCTGTATGAGCATCAATCACAAATTAATTAGTTACTAACGTCTCAATTATTATTAATGTTCATATAATTATTATAGGTTCATATAATTATGTATATTTGTGTGCCAAATCGGCTGATCACAGGATGTTCAAATATGTCGTTTTATTTTCAACATCTGTATTACAAGTACGCTAACCTGTGTATCACAAATAAAACATTTGATTTGATTTGATATTCCCACGTTGCATTTTCTACGGAGTAGTCAAAGAGGAAGTGCCAAACATCACGGTGTTTATGTATGAGCATGTAGTCGATAATTTCTAAGAAAATAATCTGTGACAGGCGAACACTTTCAGATTTCGGACGTGTTTCCTAGAAACTAAACATCACTTGACACACTTGAAAGACAGTGATACAGCTTGTTGACCCATATACGAGTATTCTGTACCAGTTATCATTCAAAATATAGTCTAATAGATTTATATATACATACGTGCAGATCCTTACGCTGAATCCCTGACAAAGTAGTCTGTTGGTGGAATGCCAAGCATCGCGGTCCTTGCATACTTCTTTCGCCTCCTGAACACTCATCATTCTCCTACCACGCTTTCGTTTAGGTATCTAAGTGTTTTTGAAATATCCGTCAGCAAGCAATCTGGCTATTTGATCTTCATACGTCAGCCTTGCTCTTCCTTTACTTCTGTTACCACTCACTTTCGTTCTGTAGACTTAATTCATCAGTCTTTCATCAATCGTCATTTATTTTACTGTGTACTCATTCCATCTCAACATTCTTCGTTTTTACACTGTTGTTCAATCTTGATACATGTTGAAATACACTGTTGTTCAACCTTGATACATGTTGAAATACAATGAAATTGTCAAGACGCGATGCATTAAAAACTGTCAGTATCATCTTTACGCTGATGATCTGCAAATATACATGTCCTTTGATACTCATCAGACGGGTGTTTCTGTGGACCAAATCAATGATGACCTTAATAGCGTTTCGAATTGGTCGGAGTCTAATTGTCTGGTACTGAATCCATTAAAGTCTAAATGTGTTGTCCTTGGTACCACAAAACAGATTGCAGACATTATAGTATCTGAGCCCAATATCAGCATCAGAGGACAAATTGTGGAAAGGGTGGACGATGCTCGTAATTTAGATGTTGTTCTGGATGGTCATCTTCGGTATGAAAAACACATTAGTGAGGCTGTTAGTAACTGCTTTAGCAGGTTAAAACTGCTATACAAAATGCGTGACTATTTAAATGTGGAATTGAGAAAACATCTTTGCGAGTCGCTAGTGCTCTCTAGATTGAATTATGCAGATAGCGTATATGGACCATGTCTTTTTTCTAGAACGCAACGACTGATACAGAGAGTACAAAACGCATGCGCTCGATTCTGCTTCCCAATTCCACCGTGACACCACGTTACACCTTATCTCGATAAGCACAATATACTCAAAATGTCAAAAAGAAGAGAATTACACCTAGCTACTCTACTATTCGGCATAATTAAAACTGGCACATCCGACTACTTATATAAAAAATTGCAATGGTCGCGAGATCAAAATAAATATAATACGCGAGCAGCTAAGTATCGGTTTTGTACAATGATATGTAGATCAGCGGTTTTTAGAGGTAGTTTTAGATATGCTGCAACTAAGTGTTGGAATAACCTGCCACCACCTCTCCGGGATTCAAAAACAGTACAGAGCTTTAAGTTCAAATATGGGAAAATTATTTTTGGGTTATAATTATATGATAAGATACTACAAACACAAAAAAAAAATTTATAAGTATATATGTGTGTGTGTGTGTGTATGTATGTATGTATGTGTGTATGTATGTGTATGTATGTGTCTGTATATGTATGTATGTGTATATATGTATATATATATATGTGTATATGTATATGTGTATATGTGTGTGTATATGTATGTATGTGTGTGTGTGTGTATGTATATGTATGTATATATATAATAAATAGTACTCACGCTGCGAATACCGTTAATAGTTACTGTAACACAACAATACCTAACGCTGTATGTTTCCTCCCACAATTTTACAATTTATATTGTTAAAACTTAATTTTTTTTTTTTTATTTTGAATTTTGATTCATTTGTGTTCAGTTATAATTAGCTTTAATAGGATAGTAAGTAATAATGTATGTTGTCCATTATAATGCACGTAAATTATATGATAATTAATTATAAACAAACCGAGAAACACATCATAGGGGAATGGCTGTATAGACATTTTAGTCGTACCTGGCTGTCTGTCCGTGTGTCACTTTGGGCTAAGCTGAAAAACAGCGCGGTAACGTTTCGCGTTATCGCTTAATGCTGAGACGAAGCCCTTTTGTCGTTACAGAGCGCTGTGCCTCCAGTGTATTAGCTTAGTTAAAACAGGTATTAGCTACTGGTTAATTTATATCTCTATTCGTTTTTATTATTTCAGTGTTTTTTGCTCTGTGGCGATAAATAAATCATTTTCTTTCTTTCTTAAGTTAGAGCTCAAAGTGCATATAGTAGCAATTGATTTGATTGCTAACAATCTAATGCCTAATTTGGCATTTCTTTGGATATCTCTATATTGGTACCACATGAGAACTTAGCCTGTCTTTTACACTTATGTT
The DNA here is from genome assembly GCA_907165235.1 of Zeuzera pyrina. Lineage (NCBI taxonomy): Eukaryota > Metazoa > Arthropoda > Insecta > Lepidoptera > Cossidae > Zeuzera > Zeuzera pyrina. Next base: position 17,379,298 of record OU015638.1, on the reverse strand, counting down.
TGTGGTAAGATTTAACCTGATTTGAATAGAGTTATTAAAAAATATAACATCTGTTTTAAATAATTGAAATAGAATCGATTAATTGTTTTGCGCAAAGTAGTTTTCGTTTTGTGCTTAATTCTATTCCAAGTTGTTTAAGCGTAAACATAACATTATTATTTACACCAAAACACATTGAAACTTTAACCCGTCTACTGTTTCGGTCCCACGTCTGGCGACACTATTTATGGACCGTTATTGATGACTGCGGAAATTTCTATAGTTACCGGAGCTGCCTACCCGGCTGTTGTGAGAGTTATGAAACGTAACCGTCTCTACTACCGTCTCTCTACCGTCTCTATTACTATAAAATGTATAAAGTCTATGAAATCTCACTACATGCATATTCTCGTAGCACAGTAACTTTTCGGTGCATTAAGACCAGGTATTCACAGGTGATGAACGACTTGAGAGGTAAAGAAGTCTTCAGAAGTGAAGAAATAGGATCCAAAATTATAAACGAAAACCTAAGCATAAAACATAAAAGATTTTAAGTTCGTGCTTCGCGTTGAAACATTGCCAAACACAAGCAAAGTATGAGTTCATACATACAGTAGACATATTTGTACAGAGACTTATTTGTATTTACTTTAGACAGGGTCGTTAAAAATATACGCAGGACAAACAAAAATTCAGCTCGAGACGTTCAAAAAGCATAATAATTCTTACGCTTATACAAATAGATCGTCTTCAAAATTTATTGTGTTTGGTAAGAAGAAGCAAATCAACAAAATTATGTATAACATATAGTATAGATACTTCTAATATAGAGGTGTGGGGGTGTAGATATGACTATCTAATTACACCACACACATAAAAAATAAGGACACATATAACTGAGACGAACACTTCACAGAATCAACAATATATTTTTGAGACACGAGTTACAGTCACAATTACAATAACATCAAGCGACACGCAGATACGACATGAATTACGATATAAATAACAACAAGAGATATTAATGATTATAAATAAGGCGAATAAAATTAGTAAGATTTTTAAAATGTAATAATCGTTGAGAACGAACGCAGAATGTGTTTTGTGTGTCGTACACTGTGTCGGCGCGACCGTTAGCATTTGTTCGCACGGGCGTGCACAGTGTCGTGTAAAATGTTAAAAGTGTCGGTAAGTGTAAAATAAAATACGTATAGAAAATGTTTGCATGTCCATAAATTATATTTAATTATTTTAATATATAAAATTTATATTTGCGTGAGTTTGTGTGTATGTATAATAATTAATATTGTTGTAATATAAATAGTTACATAAAATATAAATAAAGTGTAAGTATATATGTATGTAGTGTAGTGTGGTATGTGTCCTACAGAGGTATAAAAAAAAATTAAGAAAATGTCAAACCGCCTTAAAAAAAGACACTGACAAAATAACTATTCTTTACTAATCAAAACCCAAGTACAATACAAATGACTTCATAACTACGATACGCATACATATATAATTAAATTTGTCAGTTACTGAAATCGCTGCCAAGCCTTACCAAACTAATAAACTTTCTGTTGTTGCACATTTTTTGGCATATTTTTCCTTTACTAATCAAAACTCAAGTTTTACTTAGTGTTTCAGTGCTTTTTTTGAAGGTTTAATTTTTTTTTAAATTTTTTTATTTCTCTCTTTTGAGTGACCCTGGCCCAAATTAATATCTAGGGCAGGTCTACAATTAACTTCTTTCTAATTCTGGAGCGCAACGATATACAAGAGAACCATCAATATAAATAAAGGTTATAACCAGGTGGCGTTATTTGGTGTATCTTCGAAGTCCAAGCTCCAATACCGGCGAAATTTAAATGGGACTATCTAGGAAGTTATACCCTTTCAAACAAAAAAAAAAATCGAAGTCTGTCCACAATTTACGAAGTTATCAGTGAACATACACAAAAAAAAGACCACACATACAGACAAACATAGAATCTCCTTCTTTTTTGATGTCGGTTAAAAATCAATGTTTGTTTGTATTTTATGAGCTCCCATACTGTTTGTCAGATTGCGATGAAATTTGGTACGGAGATAGTTTGACTCCAGGAGACGGACATAGACTACTTTTTTTCAAGGATCTACCTGTAAAGAGATGAAAGGGGGATGAAACTTTGTATGGGAAATACTAAAACACTGAACCGATTACGATGAAATTTGGTACAGAGATAGACTTTTTTTATTAAATAACATAGCTTTATTTAATTATTTATTATACACTTTATTACTTAGGATACTTCTTTTTGTCAAAAGTCTACTCCTAAAGGGGTGAAAAGTGGGATGACACATCATAAAAATTAATGTTTGTTAGGTTGTTCGTATTTTATGGCATATATTCCATTATAGGAAATATTTTTTTGTTCAACACCATCAATATGGGTATCAAATGAAATGGAATACACAGGTGAAGGTTTGTATATGTGGCGTCATCATAAATCCAATGTGGCAGATATGGCAGATGCTTCATTAATTCATGTTGAATCAATATATAAAAATGAATGTTTGTTTGTTTGCTTGTTCTGCTGCCGCTGCCATCCCGTTCATCCGATTGCGATAAAATTGGTATATATATAGCTTGAATCCTGAGGAAGGACTACTTCGGATAATAAAAAACGAGGACGAAGTTGCCGGCATTAGTTAGTATACAATAAAAATCAAAAAGTATACAGATTTCTGTAGAATGAAAATGTACCTAATACAGATTATGTCATAGTCATAGCTCGATTGTATGTTTCATAAAGGACTTAGGAAACGCTAAATGTATTTCGATGCGAATTGCACTTTTTCGAAACTTCCACATTAAATAGTAGGGTACAGACGGTGGCCTAATAACATTTGACGACCTAGATGGCGCAGTGGTTTAGACGTTAACCCAAGCGCGGAAGGTTCCGGGTTCGATTCCCGGTCGGGTCAATTTAGAAAATGAACTTTTCTAGATTGTCTCCGGTCTGGGTGTACTAGGAGACGCCCTCAGTACTCGTCGTCTGGTTCTCATAGCACAGGGAATACCCTAGTTTGAGATCAGAAGATTGGTGTGTATTGTCTGGCGCATTATTATTATTATTTGGCGCCCCGGGCCTGTAATGTTTGCCACCCCATAAATTAATAAAAAAAGCAAAAAACTTTTAATAATGAAAAAGGCTATACAAGGAATAAATACCATTTATTAAATATTTACGTCACTTTTTTGCGATGCAAAAATTGGTTGACAAAATTTTTTTTTTTTTTGGTTTCTGAGAGGCGAAATGAAACCCCCGCGGGCTACCCAGCCGGACTCTACGCCGACTGGGGAGTGTCGGAATCGAACCGACTAAACAAAACCCCTCTTTGCTGTTAGCCCTAGTGGCTTTTACAGCGTCACAGGTCGCGTTGGGGCGAGCGCTGAAGGCGCCCTGCCAGATGGTCGACCGCCTGAGGGTTCCTCCAGCCGAGGGATGCCTCGTATGGAGGGCGGACCTCGGGCTCAAGGCGTCGCCAGGGGAGCTTTCCGCACCTGCGTGCATCTTAACGGGCTTCCTATTCGGGTGAGGGCCGGGCCTCTAGCGGACCCGGCCGGCGAGACGGCTGAGGGCCGGTTAGTGTGCCTAGTGTTCCGCGTGGCAGTTAACAATGTGGCTTAAGGCCCGCGTGTGTGCGTGTAGAGCTAAGTGATCGAGCTTCTAAACGTGAGACCCTACGGGTGTCGCGGGGGTCGTCCTCGCCTCCGCCGGTGGGGGCGGTGCGGTCGAAGTGTGTAGGTTGGCATGTTCGAGTTCGAACGTGTAATGTCGTCGTCGCTGTCGCCTAACACATGTCTAGGTCTACGATAGCGTTTGCGGACTCGGCGTTCGGGGGTGTACGATGACGCCCTGACCACTAAGGGATTCGGGTGTAAGGAGGAACGGTGAAAGAAGCGTTGGGACGCCTCTTTTAGATGTTGAGTTATAGAGGGTAATTCTAGGTCGTAGTGCAGATCTACGTTGCGCACGTAAGGAGGGGCACCGGTAGCCCTGCGCATGAACCTATTCTGAATAACTTGGAGGGAGTTGATGTGAGAGCGCGCAGCGTGAGCGAATGCTACACTGGCGTACGTCATGATAGGCCTGACGCACGTCTTATATAAGGTAACTTTATGTCTGAGGGACATTTTGCTTTTAGCGCAAATGAGCATGTTGAGACGACCGAGGACGAACGCGGCGCGGTCGCGGACCGTTTTGATGTGTTGGCCGAAGGTCATGGCACTGTCAAGGGTGACTCCTAAGTATTTGACTTTCCTAGTCCAAGGGATATCCTGGCCGAAAAGTGTGATCGTTCTGAGAGTGTTAGCGCGGCGGGCGCGGCTGGTCGTCGTTCCCCTCGAGAAATACACGGCGGCGCTTTTCTCGGGGTTGACTTCGATTCTCCAAAGACGGAACCACTCGCCTAGGCTCGTGACCGCGACTTGGAGGAGTTGGGAGACTCTGAGGCGACTCCGGTCTGATGTGAACAGAGCGGTATCGTCCGCGAATAGGGCGAGCTCTACACCGGGGGTTTTGGGGACGTCGTTCGTGTAGAGCGAGTAGAGCGTGGGCGATAAAACGGAGCCCTGTGGGACGCCTGCCCTGATGGGGCGGTGAGAGGAGAGCACCCCTTCGACTCTATAGCGGAAGGAGCGGTTTGACAAAAAGTCCCGTACTATGCGTACGAGATCGTCAGGCACGCCGAGCCGGCGCAGCTTGTACACCAGCCCGGCGTGCCAGACTTTGTCGAACGCCTTCGCTACATCGAAGAAGAGGGCCCCCGTGCCTATAGTGCGACTCGGGCGGTTAAGGCCCTCCAGGATGTGTTCCGTGAGGCGGTGCACTTGTTGTATGCACGAGTGTTTGGCTCGAAAGCCAAATTGCTCGTCTATGAGGAGACCGGAGGTGTCTAAGTGGGCTTTGAGACGAGCCAGAAGGACCCGTTCGTAAATTTTCCCTAGCACGCTAAGGAGACTGATTGGGCGATAGCTATTGGGGCTACTGCGGGGTTTACCCGGTTTCGGGATTCCGATGACGATCGCTTCCTTCCAGGCGGCTGGAAAGACGCGGTTCGCCATGGCGGCATTGATAATGGCTGCTAAGAGCGCGAGAAGGCGCATAGAGAAAATTTTGACTACTCGGTTGGAGATGCCGTCTCTACCGGGGGCTTTTCTAGGTTTGAGAGCCTTGACAATGTCCTGAACTTCGTCAACCGTCGCGGGTCTGAGTTGGCAGGGGGCGGTCGCGGGCGGTAGGGAGCCTACTTCGCGATTGACCATGTCTAAATGATTCTGATCTACAGGCTGAGAGCTAGGTGAGCATTGGGCCTCCAAAGTGTCGGCCAAGAGTTCGGCTTTATCTACATCGTCGAAAGCTGTCTGTCCGTTCGGTTTCGTCAGGGGCGGCATTGTTTGGAACGTGTCCGATTTGAGAGATCGGGCCAACTTCCAGTAAGCCTGGTGCGTCGGCTCGATCTCTCGCATGAGATCGCTCCACCTGTTATCCCTAAGTTCGGAAATTCGGTATTTGACTTCGCGTTGGAGGGCGCGTAAGTTGCGTTTATTCGTTTCTGAGGGAAACGAGTCGTAAGCGCGGGTCGCGGCGTTCTTGGCTCTGATCAGCCGACGGATGTCTCCGGGGAGCTCCCAACGGCGGTCGTTCGCCGCCGGGACCTCACGGGAGCACGAGGAGACCGATTCGCGGATGTGGGCGGTGAGCGCGTCTATCGCCGCGGTCGCGTCCTCGGCGGATCGGATAACGTCCGGTATCGCGTTAAGCCGCGGCGAATTCTCAGAGTTTAGCGTTTCGTCTAAACTCTGCCAATCCGTCACGGTTTTTGTGAGCGTCCTAGTGTCTATCATAGGTCCTAGTTTGAGTAATACCGGCCTATGGTCAGAGTCTAACTCGTGTAACGCCTCTATTGAGTGCAGCGTTAGAGCTACGTTCTTTAGAAGCGCTATGTCGAGTACGTCCGGTCTGTGTGTTGTAACTCTGGGATAGTGGGTGGGCGTCATGGGGGCGATAACGTCAAAGTTAAGGACATCGGTTAGTTCGTCTAAAGCTCTGCCATTTCGCGAGGTGGTGTGCGAATTCCAGCGACGATGTTTAGCGTTGAGGTCGCCGGCGAGTATGACAGAGTCGTCTAAATTTAGGAGGGCCTCTAGATCGCTTCTAATTAGCGCTTTACCGGGAGGGAGATAAACTGACGCGAGTGTGACAGGCGCGTGCCCCGTGAGGGCCACCCGGCACACCGACGCCTCTATGTTGGTGAGGGCGGGCGTATCGATCGGAATGCAGTGCAGGGACCTTCTGTAGTAGATAACAGTGCCGCTTTTGGGGGCGGGCACCCTATCGTTTCGCACGATGTTAAGCCCGGAGAGGCCGGGGTCGCGATTTCTAGGTTTCAAAAAGGTTTCCTGCACTAGCATTATATCTATTTGGTGGTCTCGCGTAAACTCGTGAAGAAGATCGCGTTGCCTGCGGAGTCCGTCCGCGTTAAAAAATGAGATTGAGAGCCCGCGCGGTTTGATGCGCGCGGAGGGAGTTGTCTCGTGGGTGCCCGGTTTTATAACCTACGAGGGGGCGCCGTGAAGCGGCTTAGGCTGTCCAGAAGGGACGCGTGTTCGGCAAGTATGATGAGCCGTCCCATCCCGTCGCTACAGTCGCGGATTTTACGCGCGACTAATTTAATTTCGTTAAGGTTGATTTCCTTAACGAGGTCGGCGAGCATTCGGATGTCGCCGAGGAGATCGGACGCCGGCGCTGAAGGAGCCGGCGCCGCTGGACGCGTTTGAGGCGCGGGCCCCTTACGCCGCGGTTGTTGTGCTGGCGTCGGCGCTATGGTCTCTCGGGCCGATAGAGCGCGCGCGGGCGCGGATCTGGTCGACGCTGAGGGCGCGGGTTTGTTCGGCGCTGAGGGCGCAGGTTGAGTTGGCGCGGAGGGCGCGGGTTGTGGCGGCGCAGAGGGCGCCAGTTGTGACGGCGCTGAGGGCGCGGGTTTGGCTGGCGCAGAGGGCGCGGGCCGTGTGGGTGCGGAGGTCGCGGTAGGGGCGGCCTTAGGTTGGGCTGGGTGCGCAGGGGGGCCGCGGCGTTGGCCCTGATGTGCTCCGCCGGCTCGGCGCGACTTACCCCCGCGGCGGCGACGGCGCGGAGCTCTCGGGCATCCGCGATAGTTCGCGGGATGTCCGAGCTCTCCGCACAGTACGCAACCGGGAGGGTCAGACGTCTCCGGCGTGCGGGAGCACTCGGGGGTGCCGTGGTCTCCGTGGCACTTGAGACAGCGGTGGCATTGACCCACCGTGCCGCGTTTGTGCTGGGCCTCTACGGAGAGGCCGGAAATCCTACATACGGATTTTATTTGGAAAACGGCCTTTCCCTCGGGGGAGAGGTCGAGTACGACCAACACGAGGTCGAAGGCCTCCTTCGAGCGAGGCTTGTAAAGGCGGTGGACTTCACGCGCCGGGAGGTTTTGCGACTTAAGGTCGCCGAGGATGAGCTCTTCCGGGAGCTCCTTGGGGAGGCCGCGGATGACCACGCGAAGCTGGCGCTCCTCCGGGAGCGCATAAGTGTGGAAACCTATGCGCTCCGAGCGTAGGAGCGCTGTGAGCTCTCGATGGTCAGCCGGGGTGGGGACCTGCACCTTAATGCCCTGTGCAGTGTTGCGGGCGGGAACAAATTTAATGCGGCGCGCGTCTAAGGCCCGAGAGACCCTATCCCACGACGCTTTTTCTTGAATAAACACCGGCGGCGGTGTTCTGATTTTGTCGGCCTGAGGGGCCTGGATGGCCTGTGAGGCAGGCGCTTTTTGTTCGGCCAGAGGGGCCGCGGGAGCTCCGGAGGCCTGGGGGGCCGCCTTCGTCGTTTTGGGGGGCGGGCTAGGCGTGTCGCCTTCCCTCGGGGAATTCGCCCGCTTCCTCTTGACCACTAAGCGCCAATCGGCGCTCTTAGTGGCCTCGTCCTCCGAAGAGGAGGGAAGCGCTATGTCCATTTCCTCTTCGGAGTCCGAAGCCTCCGTCGGGTCAGGGGAAGCGGGCGAATCGCTAACGGGGGCTGGCTTGGTTGGTTCGCGCGGCGGGGGCTTCGCGACTGTAGCGGCGGCGGAAACAACGGCCGAGTAAGACGCGGGGGTGGGGGCGCGGGGCGCGGGTGAGACCCGGTGGTCCCACAGGTCGCGAATATGGGAGTGTGATGTCTCGAGTTGAGCCATCACGAACGCGCGGAATTGGGTGTCCGTCAGCGTGTCCATGGCGCTGGTAGAGCCGCCAAGTTGTAAGAGAGGACCTCCCTACCGGGGATAGGCAGGGAGGAGAGTGCCTACTTTGTAGCCCTGGTCGTACTGTGCCTGTCTTATTGTGCACAGATGTGTACCTAACACCTAGGTCTTATATAAACTTCACTAACTTAACACTAACACTTAGCGATACGAGCGCGGCCGCGACGCGACGCGGTAGGCCGGTCGGCGCTGCAGGGAGCGCGGGCGCGACGCGACGCGAGCACACTATTAGTCACTACGCACGATGCGCAGTGAGTACAGCGATGGCAGCGCACGCGGGCGCGCGGAGAAATCGCAACGATTAGAGTTGGCGCGGCCGCGACGCGATAACCCGGTCAGCGCTACGAGGAGCGCAGGCGCGACGCGATAAACCGGTCGGCGCTACGGGGAGCGCAGGCGCGACGCGACACGAACACACTAATTCGCTACGCACGATGCGCAGCGAGTAGAGCGATGGCAGCGCAACGCGGGCGCGCGGAAACGGCACTGAGCACTGAGAGGCGAAGCGAGCGAGCGAGCGACGCGTGTGTCTCGTACGGCGGCCGAGAGCAGACTCTTTCGTTTGTGACAAAATTGTCAATCATACATACATATATATATATATCTTCACGCCGTATCCCTAACAAGATTGTCAGACAGAACGGAGCGCCAGGCATCGCGGTCCTTACATATTTCTTTCGCTTCCTCAAATCTGATCCACCTCGTCACACATTTTCGCCTAGGTATGCGAGCACTTTTGAAATTATGTCATCTGTATGACAGCGGTATTATAACAGGGTTGCACGACGGCGTTATAGTAAGAAAAAAGGAATGCTTAGATAGTTCGGGTACATAGAAAGAATGAGTGATGAAAGACGACGACAGACGAAAAAATCCACAGAGTAAAAGCCAAAAAAGACCAAGGCTGACTTACGAAGATCAAATAGCCAGAGTGTTAACCGACGGAAATGTCAAAAGCACGTCAATGATACTGTCATAATTAATAGATATTGTTTAGTCAGCTTCCATATTGAGGATGGCTATCCGCTCCTTGCAGCCTGTTGCATCGGGCCATGGCGCCTATGTTCTTAGGGTAAATGCGTATAGAAATAAACATTTTGATTTGTCTTGTTTGAGCTTCACCAAAAAATTATAAAATAAGTAAGTACTTCAATGCTGATTGTGTCGTTTGAAGATTTAAAATCTGTTACTGTAATCGTCACATATTCATTTTTATGGGTTTCATGTGTGTCTTCGATTAACGCACAAAGAGCTCCGTACGATTTACATATTATTGCGTGAAGAGAAAACTTTGTACGAATTTTTAAGGATATTGCGCGCACGGAGGAGTGTGAGATTTAGTATAGTTAGTTTATATGGAGAAAGAGTGCAGAAAACAAAAATGTATATAACTGGCGGTAACCCGCCAGACGTTAACATGTCCGAACGTTGGCTTGGCGTTAGCGGGTTATAAAGAATAAATCCTGGGATCCGATTGCAGCGCCATCTACCGCTCTAACCATCTAACCCACTCAAACACATAAAAATTTCATTAAAATCGGTCCAGCTGTTTAGTAGGAGATCAGTGACATACACATGTACAGAAGAAATTTCAAATTTTCTTAAATTATGTGACACGCTTTTTTCCGTTTGTGGTTTATATGATATTATGGATTATATGAAATCCTTGGTATATTATTTCTTCGTGGTGCATTTTAAAAATATTTGTTTACTTTTAATTTACCTACATTTTTATGGTTGAATTTTGACCACTGGGCGACCGTATTAACACATAGATAATTTGAACTTAATATTTGGAGATCGATTTAAAACGTAGAACTTATTTTTCTGGGAGCTTTAGGTAAGTCTTTATAAACCCTGAAATTTTAAATATCGTAACGCCAGTAGTTTCCCAGACAAGGGAGGGAGGAGCGAGTTGTCAAGGCGAATTGGAGTACTCTATTTTCCCCTATTGTAATTCCTTTATGAATGTTTTAAAATTTTAAGAATCCGCCTATGGAGCCTAGTGCAACCGAATTCCTCCATTAAGAGGGGTTTACACGGGTCGATTTTCGCCGTGCGGCTAGTCGCTTCACAAATCGCCTCACCAAGCTACATCGCTAGCCCATTTACACAGGTGACTAAAGTCGCATGCGGCTCGGTCATTTCCTTCGAAAATGTTGAGCAGTGTTCGTGCCGGAATTGAAATAGTTAGTTATTCAATTATTCAAGAATTGCTTGAAGAACAAAGAGAGAAGAAGAAACAAAAGGAAAAAATAAAACGTTAATTTTGGGTACGTGGATGGATTTAAAAACCTGTATGGTATTATTTTTATTCATGGTTGTTTTACCAAACGATCTGTACGTAGAATCGGTAGTGAAATAACGTGCGCGAAACACATCCTTCATGCGGCGGGCGATCGCCTGCAACTGACCGTTTACATGGTCGATTTTAGTCACCAGCCGCATGCGGCCAGTCGCCGTGCGGCCAAAGTCGGATGCTACCCAACTTTGGGGCTTGCGGCTTTAGTCACTTGCGATCTAGCCGAATTGCCATTTAGACGGTCGATTTTCGCCGCGCGGCAAAAATCGTGCGGCTATAGTCACCCGTGTAAACCCCACATTACCCCCGCGCCCTATGGCAATAACAAAATTTATTTTCGTAGTAACGGTTCGATCTTATTTTAGCAAGGAGGAATCTTAACATTTGTTTTAATGCAAAATTGGACATTGTGTATAAACTACATTACGAATCAAAATACCGGTTTAAGAGATTTGATATATTATAATTACCTATCTATTTTAATAAAAAACATTTTAAAATTCTGTAGAATTTCGGAGATGCAACTGGATCGTTGTGTAATACAGGGTTTTTTCTGTTGATTTTTATCTAGATCTTTTTCTCCAATCATGTTTAAGAATTTCAAGACAAAGAATTGAAGTTGTAAGTATTGAAATATCTAACTCTCAGTCTTTTTAGATATTGAGATCTATGTCACCAATCACACCAAAGTCTGCATAGGCCAACTCTTAAATAGCGCAACATAGTATTATTAACAAGCAACATGTCAACACAAGCGTTAAAACTTGAAATTTAGCAAATATCATTGTGCCAAACAAGTTTTTACGTCATGCAGTAATAACTACGATATAATTAAATATGTTAGATATCTATAACAATGGAACACCTAAAACTTCCCTTCACTTAATGAATTAATTTGTATTTAAACACTTCGTGATACAGTCGAAAAGGGAGAAAGCCAAAAGAGACATAGTGTGTGAGTTTTGATTTATATAACCTCGTAGCGGTAGTGGGGAACAAGCCGTCGGTGTCATTTGATAAGAGAAAAAGCAAAGAGAAACTTGGCGCGCTCGAGTTTTGATTTATGGAATTTCAAAGCGATAGTGGGTAGCAAGCTGTTCGGTCGTCCTTCTTGGTGACGTCACGAGCACCGTTGCGCTCCGCTAGAGGGCGCCAGTGTTCACTTATTCTTCATTCGTCGGTATTGCTATCAGCAGTTTGTGAGAAATTCGACTGTGACAGACGGACAGATGGACGAATAAGTGATCTTGCAAAGGTTTCATTTTCCTTTTTACGTTATGGAACCCTGAAAACGGTTTCTCATATCTCATTCTGTCAGAAATAATGTTTGTGTTTTAATATACATTATTTCGTATTATATTCAGCTACAGACACTGTTTTTTTGTCATAAGAGTGAACTACAAAATCAGCTAATTTTATAGGTCGTTTTTTTTTTCTTCATGGCATGGCGCACAGATTAGCGCATTTGCCAATGTCACGTATTGTTTAATAAGTAGAATCGTTACCGTAAAGCTCCTCCAGTAAAGTGATAGTAGAATTCACTGAGCTTTTATAGGACTTTTTGGAAGCGAGCTAGAACTTCTGCTACACATGTTTATTTATACTTACTCCATTCTTTTCACTTACATAGAACTTTAAAACGCAATATACTGTTACTTTTGTAGTTTAAAGCTCCCAATAATGTCAAAATTAGAAAATCTAAAATGACAACCTTATTTCTCCCGTTCCCGCCAAGAAGTCTTATAGGTCGTTAAAGATTATTTCTGTTATCAACGCAGACAAAATAGAAAACCGAAAGCCATAGTTAGTATACAAAGACTGTTGAGTAATGGCAGCAACTGTATTACTTAATATAGTATGACATAGTCATAAAATAGGTCTACCTATTTTATTCTTATCTATGTGAACAGCGTATCGTTATCACGACTATTCGTAATTACTGTTTTGTTGAAGCTTCTCTAAAGTGAAAGTATGTACTGTGTAGTTAAAGCTCAGATTTAAATGATAATAAAATACAGTAGTGATTATACATATGGGTGCGAGTCAAATAAACATTCTACACAGAGTAGTAATTTCGTCTGTCATAGATCACGCTTTGATTAGTTTTTAAAGAAAACAAACGTGTAAAAATCTTGCGGGGTGCGGGACGGTTTGCTGTGATCTGATTGGTCACACTGAGTTCAGACGTTCGATATTCGAGTGCTGATAGGCCGAGAGCTGTGGGCGTGATCGTCGTTCAAGTAATAAATTACTAAACTATGGGCAGTCGTATGTGCTAGTATTTAATTACCATTAAAATATTACCATTATGAAACAGAAAAAAATCAGTGAGAAATACTTGTAGTGAGTGTACAAATGAGGAAAGTTTCTATAATATTGATGTATATATCCAGTCATTAGCCACGCAACAAAATTAATATCTGTTTGGTTCGGCGTCGCATTTCTGCCTTAGAGAAACGAAAATAAGACAATATACAGGTCTATATGTAGCTGTGTATGTATTAGAGACTAGGTATAAATCAGACATCACCGTACTTGTCTAACTATATACTAATATTACGAAGAGACAAAATTTGATTGTTTGTTTGTAATGGATTAACTCAAAAACGACTCAATCGATTTCAAAAATTCTTTCACTTTTAGAAAGCTACATTATCAGCAAGTAACATGGGCTGTATTTTATTTAAAAATAATTTTTAACCGTGCGAAGTCGGGCAGATTGCTAGTTATAAACAAAGAATGTACCTACTGCAATAATCGAGGCGTTTTATTTATAATTAATTAATTAATAAATCTCATTAGCCTAAATTAATTTTGTTAACCGAAATTTGTCGCATCATTTAACATTTTATAACATTATAGAGAAATAAAAAAATGGAGAATTCGGTATTGTGAGTGAGTTTGACCATTCCCATTGTCTCCGAAACTATTGAATGCAAAATTGAAAAAAGTCCATAAAGAATAAAGCATCACTTAGAATTTACGATAATACGTAATGAAAATCATAGGTCATAAGACTTCCAGTTTGTAAATTTAGAAAGATGACTTCATTTAGAAAATGTTGAGTTCTGTTAAATTTTGTCGAATGAATTATAACTCATTAAAATATTCATTTTATTAATAGAGTCTTTTCTTTCCAGCCTCCATCGCTCGCATAAGCAAGTTCCTTGGCAACACCGGCATACCTGTCATTACCACCGGTGGCTATACCTTCGACTTCGTGAAAACAAAACAGAGCTGTGACGATGAGTTTTATCTGCTAGTCAGAGTTGGACCACTGGGATTCGAAGATCTGGCCTACTTCATTATAGATATTATGCGATAGTAAGTATCATATGATTTTAAGTACAGTGTATTAGAATCGGTTCATGGCTGTTCTTAGTACGCCTATAGGCAGTATATCTACAACATCTCGAGTTATGGGTAATGTATTTATTAATGCACAAATTAAAGGTTTTTTTCATTTTTCTGCACAAATGTGGACTGGATGTGGAAGTTTGTAACTATGAGAGGGGTTTGGTTTTGCTTGGAGACAATGTCATCCCTTTCGCCTTCATAGAATGGAGCTACAGTATCCCCACATATCACAACAGGCAACTAAAAAAGGCGCCTTCGTGATCGCGGCCGATCAGAGCTGGAGCTCTTATCATCCACTCTAGGTAACCCCGAGAAAGATGAGAGCGTGTGCAGTCCGCGTTATCACATCATTGCGTAGGTGCCAGAAGTAGCTTCTTTGTTCCTTTAAGTTGTGCTTCGGCACAGCATAAGAGGAGCTTCGGATAAGCATCGAGTTTGACCACCCTGGAATTTTTGTGGGCCGAAGCCCTATATAACCCAGTCTCACGCCTGCGGTTTCGGTACATTTTGGAGTTTTATTTCGCTTAACCAAAAGAATGGTATTTTGTAACTGTTCCAACTAGTGCCAGCGATCCTCGAGTAAGTACTTCTATATAAGCAAAGTTACTCTACATCCTCGATGACGTATATTGAATTAGTTGAGTTGCAGAAAATTTTGTGAGAGGCTTCTGAGTGGCTTGGTTTGGGGTATGTTCTAAGATTTGTATTAACAACTTTCGATAATTAATAGGATCTCATAGAATAGCTTTGCTTTGGTGTACGATGCGATTATTAGTTTCTTCGCGTGCAGTCACCTGGAAAGAAAGAAGAGCAGAAGTAGTGTCTTATTATATATAATAACAACAGTTTAATGAAAATATATGCAAATGGACCTTATTAGATGAATTTCGGTAAAATGGTGCCAGAGTCTATAGCATATATTGAAACAGGCCGGGTCTAAAATATTCAATATTTCTAAAAATTAATATCATCACGTCGAGAGCGGCTCGACAGTTTTGATTTTTTTTTTGTTGTATTCGTAATTGCCAGGATAAGGTTCGCCTGACTGGAAAATGTTGGAAAAATCCACAGGAAAAATCGGTAATTTGGATGGAATTTTTGTATTAAAATCTCAATAAAAAAATGGCAAAAACGGTGTCGCGATGTGACGTTCAGTATCCACTCGGGCGAAATCGAAGCGGAAGCGTTAGCATTCAATACAAATCATAATTTTTGATCTTCGATTCCTGGGTTTGAGTAATTAATATACGTCTCTGTACCAAACAACCCAGTAGGAGCAAAGATGATGGAATTAATCAATAAGTTTTCCGATAAAGCCACTTTGGTTACGAAGTCCTAAAGACACGCGTAGGCGATAATTAAAAAATTAAACTTTATTTATAATTAATTAACTCAATTAAAATAAGAATTTATAATTGTTCAAAACCATTATAATTTATATATCTTCACCAGCTTTACCCGCGACTTCGTCTGCACGGAAAATTTTTTCGTGGCTTTCTCGGATTAGTTTAAATTATATGTACATGTGCACAGTATGTTTAAAGATTATTTTTGGAAAAAAGTCTACGTCTAGCCTACGTCTGTCTTCAGGAACATACTGTCTCTGTACCAATCATCATAATTGCTTCGCGGTTCAGCATTTGACATTCAAAGTTTCATCTCCCTTTTCATCCCGTTAAGGGTAGTTTAGCCTATGTCCGTTCCCAGGTGTCAAACTATATTCATGCTACATCATAATCAGTTCAGTAGTTTAGCATTTCCCGTACAAAGTTTCGTCCCTTTCCCTCCCGGCCCCCTTTTCTCACGTTTTTGAATAAAAAGTCTTAGATTTAGCGTTTCCCATACAAAGTTTCATCACACTTTTCACCCCCATAGGGGTAGTTTTTTGATAAAAAAAACATGTGTCCGTTCCCATCTGTCAAACTATATCCATGCTACATCATAATCAGTTCAGTGGTTTAGCACTTCCCGTACAAAGTTTCGTTTCACGCTCATTGTAGGGAACTTATAAACAATGGGTTGAAAACCAGTCACTTTCTGGTGCCGATTTGCAATCTAAAAGCGCAAATACGTATTACTAGAAATTATGTTAAGGTGTGATTTTGTTGTCTTTATCCACCCCAATAGGAAATGGCGTCAAGTCGTGGGTACAGATAATTAGATTAACCAGTAATTTAACCATTACTATCTTGTAGCAATTACACTTATTGTACACGTAATACAGATATACGTAATATTTACACGTTATTTCTTTTCTATATATCTTATTTCAGTAATCAACATGCTTAAGCCTGCATTTAAAATTAATCACTCATCATATCGTAAGCAAAGTCAAATCAAAGTCAATTTAATTTATTCAAGTATTGCAGAGTATTGCATATTCAAGTACTGCATTGCAAGGTATTTTTGAACGTTAAATGTACTTCAGTTCGCTACGAAAAGAAAACCTGAACACTGAAGACAGCTATTATTGTTTCAACATCATTCTGCAATAGCTATTTACATACATACATACATATCTTCACGCTGTATCCCTAACGGGGTAGTCACAGAGGACGGAGCGCCAAGCATCGCGGTCCTTATCTACTCGTAGTTCTTTAGCTTCCTCAAATCTCATCATTCTCCTCATACATTTTCACCTAGGTATGCGAGTGCTTTTGACATTTACAATAGTTATTTAAAATACAATATTCACGAAGCCAGTAAATGCATGTGCAGAGAGAATTATTTCCAGAATATCGTTTTTTATTCAATGAAATCGCTAATTTTGTGATATGCTTTTTCAGTGTGCGTTTAATAACAAGTTTAAATCTTTTTTCCGTTGAGTAATTTCTTGAGGAATTTTATTATAAAAATGAACACAGTTGCCCAAAAATGAACCACTTGATTTACTAGTTCTGTTTATTCATTTATAATCCCAAATACTGGGCATTGTTAAAGGTGGCAACAAGTGTATTTTTTTCTGTCAAAATATATACAATATTGTCTAATCTAAAAAAGAAGGGCTATTTATAAATATGACATATTTAATTCAGTCGCTCTTCTCGAGGAAATATGTTATATTATGTCTGTCTATACAATAATAATATAATAAAATTGTAACGGCCAAGGAAATTGCCAAGATTTGAGAAATTCTCCAGAGAAACTTCTATCACAGTTGTGTAACGTATTAAGTAATTGTGTGTATACTTTTGTCATAGATTATAAATAATAAATGTTATTAAAAAATGAAGACGGGAGTGTTAAGATGGTTCGGGCACTTGGAAAGAATGAGTGATGAGACTGGTGAAGAAAATCTATAGAGCGAAAGTAATGATAAAAGAAACCAAGGAAGACCAAGGCTGACTTATGAAGATCAAATAACTAGAGTGTTAGCAGAGGGAAATGCCAAAAGCGCTCGCATACTTATAGGCAAAAATGTGTGAGTACACTGATGAGATTTGAGAAAGCGAAAGATGTGAGGACTGCGACGCTTGGCACTCCGTCCTCTCTGACTAGCTCGTTAGGGATACGGCGTGAAGATATGTATGTATAGTTTATATATATATAAACTTTTAAACATTCGTGTTGCATTATAAAATATCTAAAATGGGAATTTAACGCGATTACCTTTTTATTCTGGCTTGACGTCTCGACCGAGTTGCATCGGCCGTGGTCACTGGTGTATAGCCGTGGTCTCAAGCAAACTGTCTAACTCGGTCGGTCGAGACGTCAAGCCAGAATAAAAAGGCAATCGCGTTAAATTTCCCATTTTAGGTACGTATGTATAAATAATAAATTGCTGGATGGTAAAAAAAATTTTTAGCTAATATTCCGAACGTTTGTAATGTTTACATACAAAGGTTCGCAATATTAGCTAAGGCCTTATTAACGGTTTGGAAATTAAAGATCAACTCGTTGTTCTCAAAAAAATATAAAAGTCGATTACTTTTGGGTAACTGCGTACGTTTTTATAATAAGTATCCTCAAAAGTCTGTGGATTAATAATGAGTTTCCCCACAAATCATTCTGTTAAGAAAAAAGATTAAATTTTTTATTTAACGTACAATGAATAGAAGCGCAGCGGTGTGGATAGAGGCGTAATAAAATACCTGGACACTATTTTTAGCAGTACATATTAAGGTTTATAGATGCCAAACTGGTACTTGATCTCAATGGTTGTTACCCCGTCGCTTACGTACGTTCCATATTATGAGCGCTACCCCTTATCTGATTTTCATAGTCTCATCAGTCAATCATAAATTCTTATTATAATTGAACTAATTTATTAATTCTTGAATTTCAGGTTTATTTGTTATAAAAACATGGCATGAAGTTTCATTAAAATTTAATAACGTATATAATAGAATATTGTAACAAATTGCCTTGGGGCAAATTAAACAACGATTCGATTAAATTTAGAAGTAAATTCGCCAAAGAAAAAGCTTTTTATTAATGGTTTTTATATAAAATACTATGCCTAATGTCTGATATTTTTAAATAAAAACATCTTTTTATTTAACGGAACAGGTATTTATTCAAAAGTGTTATAACAAAAACAATTTACAAGTTATTAACGAGCCGGACTGCTGAAAAGCTTTTGAGAAGCTTACGAAGCTTATTAGGGGTTGGATAATCTATTAAACTCGACGTTTTGTTATTACTTAATGTATCTCATTTTTATATAATACTTTAAAACATCGAAATATTTGACCGTGACCCCTCGAATAGTCGTAATGTAGATTAATTAGATATAGTAGTCTGTATTGTTTTGGCACTGCAAGAGTGCTATGGGGTGTTCTGTTCTCACTCCAAGAGCTTTAATTCGTTGTATTCTGTAATGAAGCTATTATACTTGTAATGAACCTTGCAGTGTACAAGTATTTGGCATAGTAGTCAATGTTATGAATTAACAAAATATGTTACAACGATTAAGGTTTAAAATATTTTTAAAAAGATGTTTTAAAAATTACGCAAAATATGCCACCTTTTTGTTATTAAGATTAATGGGCTAAAAAAAAGAATGTTACAAAGTTTTAGCTCTTAGAGATTTTTACATATTACTTTTAACAATTGTTTTGTCAATTACAAAGTATGGATCCATCTGTGCGCAAATTGACTTTCAACTTGACCTAAAAGTCAAAGTGTTTTCTATGAAAATAACGTACACTTAAGAGGCAATTAAATTGTGTCTTATGTATTTTATACTTACGGTTTGCAAATATTTATACTTTACCTAAAATACGACAGACTGATCTTCTTACCTCATCTTTGCCTGCTAGTCTTTCCGCTCGAGGAAACAAATCGAAAATATTACTTATATTAATGTTGCAGTATTCGCCATAATATATTATGGGAATTGTGGGATTCAGTTATAATTAATACGATTACATCTAATACAGAGATAAAAAAATATATGTTCTTTAGAATTCCGTCCTTTAAAACGTTATACTATAACCTTTATAACATCACTGATGTGTCTGTATTAGCAGATTTTTTATGGAACTATAAAAAATCTAGCATGATGATACATTTTGTTAATCCAATAATATTCCAAATGTGAGTGTAATGTAACATACGTGTTAGGTATGTACATTACATTAGTAAATATTCATAGTATAATGAATAAGACGATATTGGGTGTTTCAATTAGATTAGACAATCCTCCTTTCCGTATTATCTCCAAAATTAATAGACATAAGAATAAAAGGTTTGCTCTTTTGAATATTCAAAATATTCACACATACATACATATCTTCACGCTGTATCAAGGCCAAACTTCGTGGTCCTTACATAAAGTATGAAAGGAAATATAAAAACGAGATTATCTACAATATTATTTTTATTTATAACTGTTAACGTTAAATACATTAAAATTAATAGTTTCAACTGTTTTTTTTTTATTTATACGTATAAACTACGAACAAGTCCTTGTTACGACGACAGCAAATATTACATTAGAAGAAATTTTATATGGAGTTGTATTTTTAATAATACATACATATCTTCGCGTTGTATTCCTAAGGAAGGGGCTAGTCAGAGAGGCCAGAGCGTCAAGTCACAGTATAAATATAATAGTAAGATGTCTTCATAGAAATCTAGCGGCGGTGACTTGTATGTATACGCGCTAATACACACGCGCCGTGGTGCGCACATAACGACGATATTATGGGTGAATATGGGTAATTATCGTAGCGCCAGTCGGAGTTGCATGCGATGCAAACGACTGATTCTGTTTGTTAACCACAGACGCAAAAGAAGGAGTGTTGTAAGTTTGACGTGTCTGTGTGTCTATGTTTCTGTCTGTGGTATCGTAACTCCTGAACGAATGGACCGATTATGATGCGGTTTTTTTTTGTTTGAAAGCAGGTTTTCTAGAGGTAGTTCTTATTTTTAATTCGTTCTTTACATCGTCACAAATACAAAAATGTCTAAATCGCATAAACGAACGTATTATAATGTCTTTAGTTGCCTAAATAATTTAAGTTATTCGAATCCAGAGTTTTCATTCTTCAAAATAACCGCAAGAAATTAAATTTAACAAACATGAAAAACTTATCTGTATGCATTGTTTTTTGTTATTATATACTAAATGTCCAACTAAATGCAATGCTCTCCGCATCTCACACTCAATGCAACAACCCTACGTATCCGGCCGAGAGAGCCCATTTCCGTTACGCCTGAGACGGAGTACGCTTTTTCTTCAAATTATTCTCTGGCCAAGCGTTGCGGTCTTTGCATACTTTCGCTTTCTCAAATCAATCATATTTCCGCCTAGGCAAATGCTTTTGTCATTTTTATTTACTTGTACTTTATAATGAATATATATATTTTTATTAACATACAGTAATACTTGAGAGACCGAGTTTTGCTCGGTGTCCTTTAAGTTCGATTGTGTATAAAAAAAGACAAAAAAAGCCTGACTACATTGAATGACCAATTTTTTGTTATTCGAAACTGCATAGTTCGGCGTGGTAGATAGACAGACCTATCACGTCTAAGTCGAATTGTCGCATCGATTTGAAATTTGCAAATGTTTGTAATATGATGACAATACGATAATTTCTTTCCATCGAGTTGATCTGATGATGGAAGCAGGAGGCGGATAGTGGAACTCTTCAGTGGTTTCTAGTAAATCCCTCGAGTTTGCGTTTCAGCTCATTTGGCTTGTTCTAATGATTAAATCACATTACACTTGGTGATGAGTGTATCCTGAATGATGTATCTTGGAGGTGGTTAGTGGAACCTTTCAATGGTTACTAGTACATAAAGCCCTCGAGTTTTAGCTCATTTGGTTTGGTAACGAATACATTAAACAGAAGGTCATTTAAATGTCCAATACTGTAAGAGAATGACAGAAAAAGTTTCGGAACCGTTCCATGTGTACATATACCTAATTCGCTCTTGGCTGGTTTTTATTGTTAAATATCCCAGAACCTAGTATTTTAGGAAGCAATTTATGTATGTGTTACGGGTATAGTGCTCTCCGGGGATTCCGTTGAGCTCGTAGTGTCGAAATAAAGATTTGAATCTGCTATTGTTCAGTTCAAACTACGGTAGAATAAAAACTATGCTATTTGTAACTACACTAGCATTGAGATTTTTGTCATCTTTTTATGCGAAATAAATACGTATGTAACAAAGGATTGTAGTTCAGCTAAATTTTGGGATGCAATTTAATTTTTTAATTTAGGAATTTTATTACTTTTTTTGTGGAATTTAACTTAAGTTTATGTTGTGAGTTTTTCGATTCTGGAGTATTATTATTCGACCACCATTTTGAAAATTTCAACATAGTAGAGTTCGTCCAGTGTTCGAAATTCGAACGTAAATATAAATATTAACTTGTAATATAAACTCTTTCGTAACGTTCCCTACTCTGTGCGACTGTTTGATCCATGGAGGTGACATATATTTGATCACAGACTATTATGAGTTTGACATTGACAGTCTTTTGACATTGCTAGTATGAACGTAGGTAAAACTTTACCATATCTCGCACTCCTCCGTGCGTGCAATATTCTTAGAAAGGAATTCGAAATTTTCGTTTCACATATTAATATAACTGTTACTAAATTTTGTTTGTTGTTGATAACACTACAGCTGGTCAATAGCTCTATGTAAAAAGAAGAAAATCGATTAACAAACCGAAGAGAAAAAGGTACTGGACTGTTTTGTTTTTACCCATTATTGGATCCCAAACATAAAAAAATAAAATTGTGCATTTTCCAAAAGGGATGGTTGACGCCAGTCATTTATTTTAACATTAATTGAATGGACTTTTGGGTGTTGATATGTAACGTTTAACATTTGATGTTAATTGAAGTTCATTTCTAGTGCAAGTTAAAATAATTAAAGGTATGTAGTTATAAAAGCGTCATTACCAATTACGCTATGAGCGACTACACAAAAAGCTAATAAAGGAAGACAATTTAAGCATACGTGCCGAAATGATGTATTTTATGTGACACAGAAAATGCTTTTTACTAATTTATTATTCCCTTGGAACGAAACACCCACATGCCTTCGTTTTAAGACGGTTACGAATGTGGTTACAAATGACACTACGCGCCGTTGCGTAACGCTAGCAATCACGCCGTATATGACTAAGCTAAGCAATGAATTCTTTTTATAAGTACCACATAGTCCGTTAAAGTCAATCTTCCAAACTGATAACCTTCTAAATCGAAGTTTCGAGCTCGATTCCTGGTTAGATTTAAGAAAAAAAATTATTTACATTCGCTTAGATCGCGATGTTACTAGGCGCTACTCCAGTTTGTTGAGTGATATCCATTGTACAAACATAGTTTGAGTATTCATTATATTATAAAGAGCTAGACGAGCGAAAAGTAACCAACCAAAACCTCTAGTTAATTTATTAAAATTCGCTAATTTGAATTGGCTGTGATTGAAGCCAGTATGCTAGGAGTAACTCAGAAAGTAGACTTAAGTCCTAATCTTCACCATATCGATGCAGTCAAAAACATGGGTAATTGTATTCAACGTCAGCCCGTGTTCGTCCACTGCTGGACATAATATTGTGCCTTTCCAATATTGTACCAACATATCCGGTCCTCGGCTCTCCGCATCCATCCGTTTCCCGCCACTCTCTTCAGGGCGTCCACCTAGCGGGAGGCCGTCCTACGGGACGTCTTGAACGGGTCTCCACTCCAGAACCCGTCTACCCCAACGTCCATCAGCTCTGCGACATATGTGCCCCGCCCACTGCCACTTCAGCTTGCTTATTCTCAAGGCTATGTCGGTCACTTTAGTTCCCCATCGGATTCTATCCTTCAGAGAAACTCCGAGCATAGCCCTTTCCATAGCTCGCTGTGCAACTTGGAATTTGTGGACGAGGCCTTTTGTCAGTGTCCACGTTTCCGCCCCATAGGTTAGGACCGGGAGGATGCACTGGTTATATAATAAAAATATAGTATGGTAATTGTATTATTTCGTGTGAACTTCGTATAAATATAGCATAGCAACTATTCGCCGTGTAAGATCTAACACGACTTACTTGACGTTTCGCATTAAAAACGTCGCATATCCACATGATTAACCAAAAAAAATTTAAACCTGTTATTAAACGTTACACTGATTCAAACATACTACGTAAAATACCAACGATGTGTTCAAAGCGGAAATTATTTAAAAGTGATCCTCTTTGCACATTTACACATTCTTATGAAAATCATTAGAATCAAATGTGAAATATTATTTTATGAAACCTGACTGATTTTCTGCCGGTTCTTCCCAGTACAGATTTTTTTATAAATAATTTTTGACTGTAAAAATACTTAGTTTTTTTTCAATTTAGTTTAAATTCAATCGAACAAAGTATTATGAAATTTAAATTAATAACAAGATCAATGTGAAAAACGCGTACAAACCGCACACGAGTGGCGCGTCTGTCAACTGTTTTATTATTCTCGCGTACTTCGGCTGTGATCGGCGGCATGGGCGCCATATTATGAGATCCACTCCATAACATAAATATTGCTTCTAGCGAAATAATTTCTTAAAAGGAAAATTCCTGACAGAATACTTAATGTAAATGTAAACATTTGCATTGTTAATTTGATATGTTAATAGAATATAGAACTTAGGTTATTAAAATATTTATTTTATGCATCTTACATTTTTTATACTACGGGGAAGATAGACGAGCAAACGGTTAACCTGACGGTAAGAGGACTGCCATGCAATTCTGTAAGAACTAGAATCGCCCAAGCGAATCGCTTAAGAATTCACCTCACTTTGCATTTCAATTCACTTGGTCTTTAAATGAAATTCTCTAAACTACACTAGGAGCAAAATGAAGTGATCTTGAATGCGAGTTTATTAGTGATTATTTTAAGAGTAAACATCTCAGACGATATTTTGTCTCAGTGTATTTTAACTTCTTTTGAGGTAATTACGTTTTATTACATATTATACTTTTTGGAATTTAGAAAGTATAATATATAATATCAAAAGTACGAATTATGGAGCGCCCTGGCTTCACACGGATAGAATTTTTTTTTGAAAATAAAATACACCTCATGTCACTCGCTGATAATGTAGCTTTTTACAGGTGAAAGAATTTTAGAAATTGGTTGAGTAGCTTTTGCGTTTGTCCATTACATACAGACAAACAAAATTCGTTTGTTCTTTATAATATTAGTACAGATTTAGCGAAACGTCAAAAAATTCATTTTGGATGGTATGACTCACCGCCGCACTTATCGAGCCGTGCTAGCATCTCTGTCGGCTTTAAAAAATTCCAATTAACAGTTAACAATATCACCGCGAATTTAGAATTGACTAACGGATTCGAATTCGACTAATTTACGTTAGAGAATCGCACTGTTGATGCATATAGACATTTACTGTCTGAAGTCTCTTCATACTCTTTAAATTTAATGAATAAGACAGAGGCATTTCAAATTTGTTTCATCGGTTGTACATTTGCCTTCGCGCAACACAACAATGAAAGCATTGCTCTGGACTTTTTGGCAGGAACAGGAGGTGAGATTGTCATTTAATTTAGATTTAAATTTTTTTATATTTTTGAGAGTTTTAAAGTACATAAGTGATAGTGTATTGTGTTTTAAGATTTTGTATAAGAGAAAAGAATGGAGTCGGTTTAATAGCTGTTAGTATAGCTGAAGTTCTCGCGCTTTTCCAAGAAGTCTTTTATAACTTCAGTAAAGCCTACTATCACTTTACTGGAGGAGTTTTACGATAAGAAAAAAAGAATTTACTTGTGATTCTACTTATTAATATGTGACATTGGCAAATGCGCTAATCTGTGCGCCAAGCCATAAAGAAAAAAAGTATTGCTCTATGGCGAAAAGATTAGTGAGTAAGATGATGGTAAGAACATTGACAGATCGCGCACATTGTCATACCATTTGCGTAGATATATTAAAATGGGTGCAATATTGTTAATATAGGCACAAACCCTTCCAATTAAATAATATTGTGTGCTTTAAAAATACACCTACACATACGGCTGGCTGGACTAGCCCATTGGCTCGGTGGCAGAGCATCTGCTTTCCAAGGCGGGTCTCGGGTTCCATCCCCGGTCAGGTCAGTTTAGGAAACGAACTTTTCTAAATAGGTTTGGAGTCTGTGTGTCACTGGGAGCTCCCCCAGAGTTCGTTGTGTGGTACCCATAGTACAAGCTTATTATTTAGTTTGGGGTCACACAGTTTGTGTAATTGTTCGGAGTATTATTATTAATCATTGTCACTCGAGTAATATATATTATTAGCTACTATGTATGTAGCGGAAAGATATGGGTTGACGAAATAGTATGCGGCGAGAGTGAGAACAACTATCGTCATTCATATAGTTTCAAGGTCTCTCGACTCGATTGGTGCAATACATATCACGTTGAGAACTATTAGGTACTAATCATAACATAACATAGCATATCTTCACGCTGAATCCCTAACGGAGTAGTTAGAATGGACAGAGCGCCAAGCTTCGCGGTCCTTACATACTTCTCATTCTCTATCTCATCTCAATCTCAATCTCATCATTCATCATAGGTATGCGAGTTACTATTCATATTAATTCGTTATTACTTAAATTAGAAACAGTAAAACTATAGAGGGGAATAAAATGATCTGCTGTTTGGAATTATTAATTACAATTTGTAATTATTTATAAAATTTCATTTCTTTTATTACCTACCTGTATCTACCTGTACCTACATACTTTAAGGTCATAATATCGGTAATGTTAGATATGAAATTGGTATTCTTCCTTATCGTTAAGAACCTCGTTGTCGATAAGAATTTGGAAATCTGGGTAATTTCCTTTTTATCTTTATTATACAGCTTTGTAGAACCATTTTCTCAGTTATTGTGAAATGGAGTTTACGGTTATTGTAATAAAAAGAGAATCAATCAAAGTTAAAGGTAATCAAAACCATTTTTATGCAAGATATTAAAGGTATAAAAAATTTATGTGTAAAAAGAAACTTAATAAAACTAATATCAATCCGAACTTGACCAGATTTTTAGAGTTTCGTGCTTCAGAAGATTATTCATATTTCCGTCCATCTGTTCGTACAGTGTACGTCGATCAGTTCATGTCACAAATCACAGTGAATTTTCTTCGAACTAATAATTGTAATGGACGAGGCTATACTGAGTTACGCTTGAATTGTCGTGTCTCTCCGTCTATCTAAACTTCAATGCAAACAGAAAAGTGATTATGAAAATCGGTTAATTAGAGAGAGCGAGGGTAATGCGAGAAGGCTTTGGAGAACAATTAAGGACATTTGCAACATTACTGTAAGAAGAAGTGACGCATTTGGGCTAAGAAACGACACTGCTGACCCTATTGCATCGCTGAATAACTCCAATCACCCTTATTCATAAGGACGGTGACAAAGTTAATCCAGGCAATTACAGGCCCATTTCTCTTCTCAGTATCTTCTTTAAGCTCCTTGAAAAACTAATCAACAAGCGGTTGGTGAATTTCATAGAAAGAAGCAAGCTTTTGTCTGAGAAACAGTTTGGTCTCAGACGCGGTCGGTCAACGGAAGATGCAGTTAGTCTTCTTACTAACACTATTTCTACGTCAGTAGATAAAAATTTATGCTGCCTTGAGATTTTTCTGGACCTCGCCAAAGAACTTGACACGTTATCTATCCCTATCTTACTGAAAAAATTGGAACATTCGGGTGTCAGAGGACCAGCTCATGCTTGGTTTACTAGTTACCTAACAGACAGACGCAAATGCATTAGGGTTGGTTCTTATCAAAGTGAAGAGCTTCCGGTAGGTTATGGGGTGCCCGAGGGTAGCATTTTAGGCCCTACGCTTTTCATTATTTATATGAACGATGTTTTTGATCTTCCTTTGGAAAAAGCGGAACTGGTTTGTTATGCAGATGACACAGTAATGTTTCTTCGTGATACAACTTGGAATAAAGTATTCTACAAAGCCCAGAAGGGCCTCGCATGTTTATCTGAGTGGCTTAGAAACAATTTGCTGACATTGAATCTAAATAAGACTAAGTATCTAACTTTTTACAAATCACTGGCTAAACGTCCCCAACAGTCGCCGCAACTATAGGTACATAACTGTTGGTCTGGAGGAGTGGATGATGGCTGCTGTTGTGATACTATCGGTCGATTTGAGTCCATTAAATACCTAGGCGTTCGATGAAAGCCTCTCCTTTAAAAAACATTTATCTACAGTGACGGATCGAGCTAGGAAAATGATTTTCATCATGAAGTCCTTGAGATATTCAGCGGAGGAGGAGGTTCTTCTTATGGTCTATAAAGTTCTGTGTCAATTTCTTTTTGCATATTGCGTTAGAGTATAGGGTGGTGCCATAAAATCCAAAATGATTGAATTAGAAAGAGCACAACGGACGGTTTTTAAAGTAATGTTTCGCAAACCTTATAGGTACCCCACTGATTCTCTCTACAAAGAGTGCGAAGTGCTCACAGTAAGACAATTATATATACTACAGGCAGCCATCGGTATTCATAGTGCTACTGTTAAATCTGTGGACTACGTCAATCTGATCAAGCGACGGGTTTATAGGGTTCCCCTACATGTAACTCGTTCTTCCTATGCGAGAAGACTTCCGTTATTCCAACTTCTAAACATTTATAACAACGTTTGCGGTGCTCTTACAGATTTGAAATTTATGACTACTAAAAGTGCAAAGTTAGTTACGGAAGTGGCTAATGGGACTTACTTATCAGCGAACTAAAGACCTATTTTTAATAAGAGACTCTTTGATAGCGTTGTTACACACATACTCATAAATACACAAACCCTCAATCACACACATGCGCGTTGTTAAATCGGGTAGGATATAATGTCCGAATCGCTACTGCTGTCTTTGTTGATTAATCAGTGAACTAAAAACTACTGCTAGCGATTCTATTTATGCTACAAAAAGTATTTTACCACATGACACCGTAAATACCAATTTAAAACAATCGTCGCGCGACTGCGGCGCTTCTACCGTTGTTTACGTAATAATCCAGGTCAACGTATAAAACATCGCAATACTGAATAATTATTTGCAAAACACTCGTAAGTCTTAAGTGTTTTGACTACTAGTATTCACAAAAACAAATATGTCACGATCAGCTCTGTGTTGTTGTACTCTGACCCTTCCCTAGTCACGTACATCATTACAAGTGTAGAACCTCGCACCAACAAAAAACGGACAAGCTTGAAGCAAAAGCGCCATCCATTATGATTTTTGGTCTGAGGAAATCGTTTACTGCACTGGTTAATATTTTGAAACAGACATAGGAGAAACTAACGAACGAATAAATTAATAAGGAAAAGGAAAACAAAACCCTTATAATATTACTAATGCGACCATCCGTCTGTCCGCCTGTCACAGACAATTTTTTCAATGTGACGTGTAAGCTTGTCATTTATCATATGTGTAGTGTTACATTTTGCTAACTCACACAATATGTTTAATTACTTATCATCGTGTTAAAATATTTATGCGAGAATTAACAATATCCCCTCCCTTATCTTTCAAATTACTGGAACTAGAATTTTAAAATATTCGAGAATAGAAATCGAAATAGTCTTTCTTAGAATTTACACCTAAAATATTATGAAAATATGAATTTTTAAAGATCTCCAGAAATTTACAATACAATCTCTTAACAATTTCTTTGTCTATTTTATATTGCTACTAGTACCTTTTCACAGTTTATTTGAAGAGTTTCCGCAATTTACTTATCAAATATTCCAATAGCGCTCTGTCGACTCGTCGTTTTGTCTTTTGTGTTTACATCGCATTAGCTGAATCGTTGGGGATAAGGGCCTCTCTTGCGTTTGTTACAGAAGAAATTGAAAACAGTGTAAGAAGGTTGTCATACATGTAAATGAAATTTATATAACCTCAAGTCCTTAAAATGTTGTATAGGAGTGTTTCCATAACCGCAGCTATTACATTTTATATTTATGTACTAAACATACCCCTGCGGTTATGTAAATACGTGATTTTTATTTTTATTCTTTTCATTTTACTCGATTACAGCAAAATGTGTGGGTATATTTTCCTAACGTCATGAACAGAGAGAACAGTGGACGATAGGTGAATCTTTTCACTATGTGGCTTAGTAGGGTAGACTCTAGCATGGTCTTTACCTTATTCGTTTTCTCAAATCTCATAAATCTCCTCACGTATTTTCGCTAAGGTGTACTAATGATTTTGATTTTCCTGTCGGATAATATGACCCACGGACACCTGTGAACTTCTTATTAATAAGTAATTTTAATTTATAAGGTTCTTATTGAGTTTCAAATTAAATATTTACTACGATTGTACGATACATTAGAATAAAATATGGTAATGTAAACAGTCGAGTGTTACCCTTATTTCGTCACCCACGTGATGTAATGTAAGACAGGCGTGAAATTACAAACGATTCATGAATCGTAACATGTCATATTGCAAAAGAAATGTCACGTTTCGCTATATTTCGTAGTATTACGTTTATTTCACAACCTTTGCTCTTATTTTCAGGGGATTTTCAAGAAATTGGGGTGTTATTTACGCGTGACATGGAGTTGAGATTACAGAAATACGTTTCCGCCTTCCCGTAGTAACAAAGCAACTGAGATAATAATACAACTTAAAGTTTCGTTTTTATGAACAGTAGTCCCAGTAACACAAATGCTATTAATATTATAAAACTTCGCTATTGTAAAGTTTGTGAAGTTGGACGGATGTTTGTTATTCTTTCACGCAAAAATTACCGAATGGATTTTTAAGAAACTTTACAGTAATGTAGTCTACACATCAAAATAACATATAGGATATAATTGACAAAGATGATGTATTTTTGAACTTCACGCGAGCAGTGTTGCGGGCGTTTACTAGTCTAATATAATATGTATATATTACATTTATTGATCGTATTCGAGAACGATTCGCATGTAAAGCGTTTCATACCGCATTAAAACAACTGGCAAAGCTGGCGAGTTGGACACACATTACTTCAGAATTCTTTAGAATTGTATGGTAGAGTTATGCTGCATTGCAGGATGAATTGGGCCTGCTCGCCCGGTGAAATACCACCCTCTCACAGAATATCGGCGTGATATAATAGCGTCTAATGCGGTTGTGTTTCGTTCGATCAGTGAGAGTGCCGGTGGCCCATCTCCCCCTCCCTCTCCTTTCCTTAAAGGCGGGCAACGCACCCGTGATTCCCCGGACGTTCCGGGTGTTCATAGGCAGCGGTGATCACTTTCGATCTAGTTTCCATCGAGTGAAATTGTGAGGAGAATGATGAGATTGGAAGTGGCGAAAGAAGTATGTAAAGATCGGGACGTATGCAGATATGTATGTTTGTATGTAAGGGGTGATCTCTGGAACTACTGATCTGATTTTAAAACTTCTTTCGCTTATAAATCTACACTATCCTGGCGTAATAATTCAGTTTGATAAAATAGTTCGAAAACTCAATATTTGTGAATCGAATCGCAACTAGTAGGTATATAATTTAAGAATTACGTTTTTCAGACATTTTGCTTGTGGAATGTTGTGGAGAGGTGACCGCACTCGTAACATTTCTTTGACTGCGTAATTGTATCAATTTTAATAAGCTTAGTTTACCTACGTATTATTTGCTTCTCTTTTATTATTCCATGACATAGATAATATACGTATTCTTTACAAGTTTTTCTTATGAGACACTTCAAAAGATTTCTTGTCTTCGCTCATAATAAAAACAAGAAGAAGAACTGAGTAAATTTAACAGCATACTTACAAAGGAATCTAAATTACAAAACAACTTAAAAACGCCGAAATATAAACTTTCCAATAAAGTTTGAAAGTGGCAGTTTCAAGATGTCTTGCAGTGCCTTCCCTTATTAATAATTAATTTAAACAACATTGTGATGATGCTTTGATGTTTATTGAAATCATATAGGTTAAGTAACGTTACACGTGGTTATCCATTAGGAACTCCGGCTTTAAAATTTCTAATCTTAATTTTTGGAGATCTAGAGATAAGTCTAGAACTTTGGTTATGTGTTCCATACGCTTATTATGTAACTTGCAGTCAGCATGCGACAGCCAATATCGCGCGATATCTGCTATCTTAACGAGAATTTGTGTAATGTAATTTGTATAGTGACGCTAAATCTACCGAGAAAAGTGCATTTTACGGTCATACAATAATGGATACGCCATCGTCATATATGATACTGATTTTTTATTACAATTAGTCACCGTTCGCGCAGTGATCGCGTGGCTATCGCTGTCTGCAAACTTAAGGCTTGTATAAAATCGTAGATGTAGCAGTAAGTACTAGTGACGGAGGGCGTAAAGACAAGTCGAGTTCAAGTACTGAAATTTATCTTCTAATTAATTTTACTGTAAATATTTTAAAGTATTAACTAGTGTAATAAATACATACGTACAATGTCTTCACGCTGTACCCCTAATGGAGTAGTCAGAGAGGACGAGGCATCTAGTTTCGCAGTCCTTACATATACATTTTTGCCTCCTTACACATTTTCGCTTAGGTATGCTAGTGCCCTTGATATTTCCGGCAGCTAACACTTGCTATTATATCTTCATAAGTCAGCCTTGGTTTTCCTTGACTTTTGCTACCGGTCACTATCACTGTAGATTTTCTTTGTCAGTCTTTCATCACCCATTCTTTATGTTCTCGAGCCATCTAAGCATTCTTCTTGGTTTTTACAATAACACTGTCGTCGAACCCTGTCATACTGCGTATCTCTTCATTACTTATTTTGTTTGCGAGGGTAACACCGCACATATTTCTAAGAAATCGCATTTATACTGCATTTATCGTGCATACTGCATTCATAGTGTAATAACGTGGATTAACAAGATGAATTACTGTGACATTACGTTGCATAGGTTCCTAAATTGACTATGCCCGACAGATAGACGGCCGCATGTGTAAGTGATTTTATAAGATTTCCGTTTTTTGTTTTGAGGTATGGAATCCCGAGATATACAAATTTCTGGTTCTTAACACTTATACAGAACATTGACGCACAGAATACTGTCACGTTTGTACCTTAAAACTCCCTTAAAGCCAAAAAATACAAAATTTAAATAAAATACAAACTTCACTTCTAACTTTCCCGCCAAAAAGCTCAATGACACTCGGTAGTTCTTTTTGTACGATCCGCTGAGGGTAACCCACAACAAAATTGTCAACACCACACTACTAAATAAGCGCTTATTTTAACAATTCCATATATTGCGTAACAGCATAGATACTTGGGACGCAAAACTACGCCAATCGTAGGATCACAATATCCATTAGAAACAATTAGCAAATAATTAAAATGAACGGCCCAACTGCTCCCCATAAAATCCCGCCAAAAACTCCCAATGACACTCGTAGGTTCGGTAAATGGTTTAAATGCTTCTTTTTTCAAAATTACGTATACTCGTATACTTATAGGTGGCCAGTGCAAAATGAGAGCATGATAAATATTATTCAACCTTTTTTTGCATGAGTGTATTTTAGATTACTTTAGATATGTATGATAATATGTATTTTCACAACCATTTCCATACAAGAGGGCTGAGCTGTAAAAATAGACTATTTAGATAGTTATCATGAATGTTGTCAGCAGAATAATGAATATAGTACAAGCTTTCACTGTTATCGTATTTATCATGTTTACTCAAAGAGCTTTGTAAGTTGTCACTGTCGTTAGAAAATGTCGTATGTAAAATCGGTCATGTGGAAGTCATATTTACACTCTTAGGGTCCACTGTCAGCTGTTGTTACCAATCGCCTATTGCAAAACAATTTTTTTTTTGTAAAATTTTCATTTTAGGCAATAAAGTGTGATGTGAACTCCTCATAATTTTCCAACAACCTAGAATTTATTCTCACTATTGATTTTTTCAGTTTTATGCAATACTTCCTTTTGGAGACCAGCAAGCATTTTTAACCGACTTCAAAAAAGAAGGAGGTTCTCAATTCGTCTGTATGTTTTTTTGTATGTTTGTTACCTCATAACTCCGTCATTTATGAATCGATTTCGAAAATTCTTTTTTCGTTTGGTAGGTAAAACTTCCTTAGTGGTCCCATTTAAATTTCATCGATATTGGAGCTTGGACTTAGAAGATACACTAGATAACACGACCTGGTTATAACCTTTATCTATATTGACGATTCTCTTGTATATCGTTGCGCTCCGGAATTAGAATGAAATTAATTGTAGACCTGCTCTAGATATTTATTTAGGTCAAGACCACTCAAAAGGGAGAAATAAAAATTTTTTATTAAAAAAAATTAAACCGCCTTAAAAAAAAACACTGAAAAGTATAAAATAACTATCCTTTACTAATCAAAACTCAAGTACAATTAAAATAACTTTATAAATACGATACACATACCCATATAATTAAATTTGTCAGTTATTGAAGTCGGTGCCAAATCAATGTGCAACAACATAAAGTCTATTAGGTAGTTTGGTGAGCTTGGCACCGCCTTCAGTAACTGACAAATTTAATTATATAGGTATGTGTATCGTATTTATAAAGTTATTTATGTATAAGTGTTAGAAAAAATTAGTTTAAAGTAACGTGTTATACATTTTTGATCTCGTAGTTAAAACGGCATGTATTTGACAAACTCGAAACATTTTTTAAAATTTTTTTTAAGCCCTCAAAACCAACTCATAAAAGTCAAAACTCAACATTTGTGGTTAAACGTATGTCTTTGAGCCGGCCCTTATGCTCAAAATTACAGCTGTTGAGATGTCCAATCTCGCGTTAAACTTTTGTAATAACTTTTACTTGTATTTTTTTAAATGAAAAATGTTGCTCCATAGGTATCATATTTTCGCCCCATGATTGGTTCTTTATGTTTTACATGACGACTTCCTCCACTTGGAAAATTCAAAAATTTTAAACCTTTAGGGGTAGATTTATAAAAATAGTAGCCTCTTTTTTTAATAGAAAAACTATCTCTGCACCAAATTCCATCTTAATCGGTTCAGAGGTTTAGCATTTCCCATAGGACATTTCATCTCTCTTTTCACCCCATTAGGGATGATTTTTGAAAAACGTAGTCTGTTATCAAATTTATCAAACTATCGCCATGCTAAATTTCATCAAAATCAGTCCGGTGGTTAGGCCGTAGAAACGTACCAGACAAACAGACAGACTTTCGCATTTATAATATTATTAAGTATGGATGATGGAGTCTTTGAAATATTCCTTAAAGAACTGATAACTCTATACATAATAACATGATTTTGTTTCAGCTTGTTCGAGTAGAAACTATAACTTCTCTCAATTAAATATTTTAAAGTTTTACAAAAACTAACAATATTGTGATTGCATACTACGGTTTTGAATGACAGCGTCGAAGGATTTTTAAAAGCTCGAATAACTTATAAGACGTGTATTTTAAGTTGGATTTTGCTTATGCTTCAAGAATGAAGCAATAAAAACCTGAAGAAAAACCTGTCACATTAAGATTTGCATACAAAAAGCTTCGAGCTTGCTACCGTCAAACGATAACGACGGCTAGGCCTAATGGTTCAATAAATCTTAGGATAAATTTAAAAGCTCTATAAAATTGCTGAAAATTACGGTAAAAATGCTATTTATCGCTATAAAAATACCGGGTGAAATCTAAAACGTTCGACAAATTAACATGGAAATTTTACTTTTCATTAATATTAATTATTTGTTATTCGACGTGGTAATTCAGAAAATCAGAACATTAAAAAAGTTTAAAAAAGAAAAAATCTCAAGTATCAAAATACCACACAACTGCACTACAAGAATATTATTCAAATTACTTAAACTCGGCACATACAGGAATATTATGAATATCCATGTGATTATGTCGATCGAGTTCAAATTCACCTGTATACTGCTCTATAACAAAATATTTGTGCAAGTTCGTTGTGATAACAAACTGAAGTCAATGTTTCGATGTAATGAATTTACAGAACTCATTATTCCAAGTGAATATACCTACAGCATAATTATTCGTAATCTCAAACTTTTTTAATTAAAATGGCTCATTTCTCACGACGGAATCTTGCCGCAAATATATAGCTATGACTGTATTAAATAAATATTCAACAAGTATGCCTATAAAATGATCTGTATTAGGTATATCCTGTAGTCATGGCCCTGACTTCAATTCCCGATGCAAACGATTTCGGAAAGAAACTTTTTTAAATTGGCATGTAGTCTGAGTAGGGTTACCAATGGTATCATAATATATACTATTGTACTATATTTCGGGTCTGCGTACTATACGCTATTGAAGAAATATGTAGTACGTAAAATACTATATTTTAGTTGGATGGATCAATCTTTACTTTGCAACACCGAAACTAATAACAAACAAATTCCAACGCGCTTCAAAATTAACTTTCATGTCTCGGATGCTATTTGCATGCAACCGAGCGCGCCTCTGTGTAGAAATTAGTTATAAATTAATTTAAAGACTGAATGCGATTATGTATATAATTCTTTCATTGTACACAAAAGATTGTTAAAAAACGCAAGAAGCGCAAAAAAATATAGTTTTTATAAAATTAAATAAGTAACAAATATATCTGTCCATTAATTACTCTTTTCGAAAACTACTATATTTTTTTGGAGTGTACTATATTTTTTTATAGCTTATCCTGAAAAATACTGTAATCAGCCGAAGGCATGTTGGCAACTCTAACTCTAAGTGCTACCGGGAGCTCCCCAATTTCGTAATGTTTATACCATACAAACCTGGTGCTTTTTTTAAGATTACACGATTGCTGTAATTGTCTGAAATATTATTATTATTCTGCACATTACCGGCAATCGGCTCTATCTTCTAGGAAAAGAGAGGAGCGGGAGGTTTTTATTCAATGGAAGTAACGCAGTTAGGCCTCTGATTGGGGAAAAACCCGTGATTTTAGTCTTAGACGAATTAAGCTTCGCACCAAATGGGTTAGTTAACTGCCATTTGCGGTCAAATTGTGTAACTTCCTTTGGCTAAAAATGGACACAATATTAATATTATTACCGGCATTCATGTTCTAAAATGTATCTAATTGACATTCATGAATGAGTCTAAAAAATCAAATACTTATTCAGTCAATGGAATTCACGCTGTTCGGATTCCAGCTTATTTTACAAAAAAATTATCTGTACAGCTTTTTAGCGTTACAGTAACCAGAATGGCAAAAAAGGAATTCTTATAAAAAATTTCGGATTGGTTCTAAAATATCCGTCAATTCATTTTCCTAGCGCCCGTCTCGCTTTCGCCCGGGTTGAACACATAATTTAAAGTCTATAGGGTGTTGTCTATAGACATATATGTCCATCTGGAATAATGTAGCTTCAAAATTTCGAAAGAATTATTCAAATGTGGGCGTCCAAGCAAAAAGGGTCCAGTGGCCAGCATTTAGTTTTCGAGATATACGCAGTTTTGTAAAGTTGGCTGAAAAAATGGCAATTCGCGATTTTAATTGATTATTAATTAATGCTCAATTATCTACAAGTTCATATAGTAAATGATTTTATATGATGTTTCTAATGGAAACAAACAAGTAATGTTTTTTTTTCAATCAAACTTAAAAAATGTTTTTCTCAAAACAAGCTTTTTTAGAATTTCAACTTTAAATGTCTGATAAAAAAAATATGTGCCAGTTATTGAATATTTTTTTAATCCTTATTATCAATTGACTATTCTAAATTCCGAATCTAGTCTTAACTCAATACTCCACTACTGAATCCTATTTCCTTGGATGCCCACAAATAGGAACAGTGGTTCCGGAGATTAGCCTCCACATACAAAGAAACTTATATAATCCGCTCTCTCTTTTATAATATTAGTAAGTGTAGATTCTTAACCTTTACGTCTTTGTACCTTTCTGATCAGCAAGCGCGAATATGAAGAAATAAATCTATTCTAACTTAAGGAGAGACGGAAATACGAAGTTAGGGCTCTTATGTATGGCGTCACCTTCGCAGGCAAGATAAGTATTGAAGAGATACGCAGTACGACAGTATTTGATGACAGTGTTAATGCTTAGATGGTTCGGGCCTTAGCTAAGGTACGGACATATTAAATGAGTGATGAAAGATTGACGAAGAAAATCTACAGAGCGAAAGTGAGTGATAGCTGAAGCCAAGGAAGAACAAGGTTGACTTATGAAGATCAAATAGCAATAGCAATAATTAATAAAATAGCAAAGAGCGTTAGCTGACAGAAACGTCAAAAGCACTTGCATTACTAGGCGAAACTGTGTGAGGAGAATGACGAGATTTGAGGAGGCGAAAGAAGTATGTAAGAACCGCGAAAGAAATTGGTACTGCACCTTCTCTGATTACCCCGTTAATGATACAGGACAATATGTATATATTACAAGGGTTCTTAAATTGTCATGAAGTTAGATACAGCATAAGCTTACAACTTTTATTAGTTTGAAAGGATATGTTTGGTGTGTATTTAAAAAAAAAAATTTAAAATTCAAGTTTCGTTTTAAAAAAAAATAGTACGACATTGTCTTGAAATTTGAAAGCGGTATGAATTAAAGTTTTGGAATACTATCTCTCTCATCCCACAAGAAAAACTAATTTACTTAAATATTTTTGTTAAATATTTAATTTACTTTAATAATTTATTGGTGAAGGACTGTTTTATCACTGGTTTTCTGCACGTGTTTGCTTTGCACTAACACAATTTATTTCCGCGCCATCTAGCTACAACTGGAATCAACTCATGCTCATCAACGAGCCCGAGGCCCAACGCCACATCGCGGGCAAGTCGACATGCCATCTAGTGATGAAGACTCTCGTAGAGTTTCTGAAGAAGGAAGATATCAAGTACATAGCTTGGGACACTACCTCTGATAGTGGTCTCAACTATACTGAAAATCTACGAGATTATCTCGGGAAGAACAAATTTACAAGTAAGTCATATTTATTTTTTGGTCTCCGAAGCACAATTTTCATAAGAAAATTATGTCCACGTTTATCGAGGTAAGTTTAATAAATGGATAAATTGAATATACATTCCTTAAATCAATCAAGAAATTGAGAAAATCAGCGGTTAGTTGTGATATAATTCATTTCTTTTTAACTGCTTCGTAAAACAATGAACAAATGAACTCGTTTACTGTTACATTCGGTAGATGGCAATAAATTCTACATTGTGTTATAGTGTGACCACTATACGCTAGATGGCGTAGTAATAAAATATTTCATTGTTTAGTTTTGCTTTTTAACACTATGCGGCGCTACATTACTCAAACTTTTTTCGACAGTTTCAACTGGCGTCGCGTGGTATTATTGTACGAGACGCAAGCTTATGAAAAGTATGTGGGAGCGGAAGGGGGATTTCTATTAGCAAGCACAATTCACGACTATTTGATATATGGAGGATTCGATGTATTTGGAAGGGAAATACTGCCCGGGCAAAATATTGAAGATTTTTTACTGCAGACAGTAGGAAATAACTATGCGAGTGAGTTTAATTTGCGATCTTAGGGATATTGGTACACGTATTTATGCACTTTAAATTGCACTTTTTTGCACGGAATCGTTTGAACCATTGGCGATTGTGGAATTTTTTTAAGAATCTTTTCCTAACCTAAAATTTTAACAAACAAGTATTAAGGAGTAGGCTAGTTCCGATTTGGGTTATTGTGTTAGAATTCCGTATTAAATACATTAATTTAGTGAAGGCTATTAAGCGGTTGCCGTGTTCCATAAAATGTTTAAAAACTATCTTAGGAGTACTTAATAATATTGATTCTCTTTCTGTTTTGACGAAAGTTTGAATTGTGGCGCATATCGGTAGAAATTTAAAATTATTTCCTACGAATTCCCAATACGAGTAATTGTATCAAAATTGCCACCAACAATGCCAACAACAGGCTACAATAACTTTCGGTTGTTGGTTTCAATAAGTAGGTAGTAATTACAGAAACAGGCACTTCCCACGAGTTATACGAAATTCATTGTGAACTTTAAACCTTGGTAGACGTGAACTTTATCGTAGAATTATTATACACCGAAGTAATGTCCATACGTTTCGTTTCATTACTTTTGGTATCAAGCAGTACATAATAAATAGGGTTCATAGCTGAAACTGAAACTGTTACGAGTTTCACCCTATTACAGTGGAATGCCGCCGAAGAAAAGGTTACGTTCGATAGTATATTTACGAGTACTTTGTGATAGCTTCATCAAATGGTTTTATATTACATTTCATTTAAATTAATTTATAGTTATAAGGCGTTTTTCAGTCATGTCGGTTCTTGTATCTATACTAGAAAAACTAGACATGATCGAGCATCATTTTTGTCGTCATCATATTGTAATATAATTTCAAAGGGTAGTGTATATTAAATACGGTCATGCCAATAATACGATATATACTTAACGTGACCATTCATTTTTTTTGACAGAGCGGGACGCTTACGATATTTAGTACAAAAGGCTTATTTTACAATTTATTCAAGAACAAGAACATGAGAACAATGTATTAGTAATAGTAATTTTAATTAATTAACATTAAATTCAGTTGTAGACGCATTTCTTTTATATTTGTCGGCGGAGCAAACCAGTTTCAAAACGCCATGTCTAGCTTTCATGTAGAAATAGAGCTTATCACATGATTGTTGATGTCGCTTTTGGTAATTAAAATTGCTTTTAGAACTGCGACACTTAATTGCGTTTTGGATACCCGTACGTTAAATATTAATTATCGTTTGGTTTGTTTGGAAAAGCGGGACATTTTTGCTCTGGCTGGGGACAACGGGACAGACAGCCTGAAATCGGGATTATCCCGCCCAAAGCGTATGGTCACGTTATATATACTACTTTTCATATTCGTCATCATAAAAATATCATTAGTTCAATTAGCAAGTAGTAGGATTATTTATTGGTTGGTTTTCCTTCGAAATAAATTGATTTACGTCGCCAATGGTTGAAACAGTGTTGATTGAACTTTAATTCACAAGCGTGGTCACGTGTTGTTTGAAATGTCACGCGTATTGCAATATGGATACATACATGAAAATTATTAATGCCGGATTAGCCTAAAAATAAATTAAGAAACTGCCCTACTCCGCCCTAATCCGTCTCCGGAGGACCATAAGCAGCACCGGAAAAAATCTCTCGCATTAAATATGCAAATCCGAATGAAAGATGTTTTTGATCCCAGGTATTCTTTCACACATATTTCAAAGTAAATGTTTAGAAGACTGATGTTGGTTTATTAGTGGATAGGTAGGGGCCTACAGAAGCGTAGACTGCTTTGGATATCAAATAGTATTCCTCCGGCCTATATACCTATATAGCTACGTTTTAAAGAACAAAGTTACTGAAATTGTAAGTTTTGTAAACCTTCTAAAAATAAAAAGCACTAAGTTAAAAAGTAAAATAAAAAGTTTTTAGATGCGATGGTACATAAAAATTTTTCACTCTAGGGTTCAAAGTTTAACTTACATCTGTAATATATACTACCCACTACGTTGCGTGGATGCATAATATGCATGCCTGTATCGAAGCAGCCATGCAATTCTGTAAAAATTCACATCGCCCAAGCGAGACTCGCTCGACAATTCACCCCTCTTCACATTCGAACTCACTTGGTCTTCAAATGAAATTCTCTAAACCAAACATACTAGAAGCGAAGCGAAGTGATCTTAGATACGAGTTTGTCGGGGAT
Organism: Zeuzera pyrina; assembly: GCA_907165235.1. Lineage (NCBI taxonomy): Eukaryota > Metazoa > Arthropoda > Insecta > Lepidoptera > Cossidae > Zeuzera > Zeuzera pyrina. The sequence continues at coordinate 17,338,207 of OU015638.1, read as the reverse complement.
TGCTTTAAGAGTAAACATCTCAGTCGATATTTCATCTTAGTGTATTTTAACTTCTTCTGTGATAATTACGTAAAATCAAACTTGTTTCATTTAACTTAATTAACTCAGATTGTTCTATTTAGCGAAACGTTAAAAAATTCATTTACGATAGTATGACTCGCCGCCGCACTCATCGAGGCGGCACTAGTATCTCCGTCGACTTTAGAGAATACCAGTTTACAGTTCACAATGTCACCGCGGATTTAGAAGTGATTTCGACTAATTTGCGTTAGAGAATCGCACTGCTGAAGGTCGATTCTAAATTTTGGTGAAACAATTTTTGAAATCGGATGAGAAGTTTCGGGATTATCTCCGTCCAAACTCACAAACTTTACCTCTTTATTATATTAGTTTAGATTTACACAGGTACGAACATAATCGAAAAGGAGAACCGTCTCATATGGGGGGTTAGTTGAAAAAGTGTCCAGCTGTAAGCAGTAAATAATAGATCAAAAACTGTCCAGAATAGCGCTGGAGTAGCTAGAGAACATGAACAAATAATTGCTTTGAAACACGTTGAGAATGATTCATAATAATCATGAGCTTTTAACGTCTTTTAGTGATTTTATTGTGTTGACTGTTATAAAATATTAACTAGAACAATAATGGTGAAAATTTACCCTCTGGCTATAGTAGCTACCACCCTTATTTAATGCCTTTCTACGGACACTTTGATACACAGAGACTCTCCTTACCTCTACTTTCCATACGTTCAAGAGCTACGATGTCACAGATAAAAACAACTACGTTATCAAATTTACAGCACTCTTTTTTTTTCATCTTTTTCATCTTTTTTTTTTCATTAAAACTGTGTTATCACAACTGTTTCTATGGTTTATTAATAGTGAGACCTAGAACGTCTTTCATTATCCTATTGTCATATAATTGTATTTCTCATAATTTATTAAACATACTATTACTACGTATTGTTGTAAATATACGTAATACATATAAATAGTATATGAGATGATAATAATTTGAGAGCGATCAGCTCCACTTGACAACAACAAATGATAGAATATGAACCTTATTGATTATACTTCGTTGAGAGTGAAATACGTGTCGAATACTGAGTTTGGATAACTACGAGAAAAAATATGTAAAATATGTAATATAGAAAAAAAAGTAGGTGTACTCATGTACGCACGTAAGAAGCTATACTTCTTTGACATTTTTAAGCAAAACTGGCCACATATAAAAAAAACTGGTCGCATATAAAAAATTAAAACCGGCCGCTTAAAATTGGTAATTTCGAAGATCGAGCATAAAGAGCTCATACCGCATTTGTACAATGTTAAGTTTGCAGAACTTAGTTCTGTAAATCTATAGGTACCAATCCTACTATAATTATTTGCTACGTATCCATCTGACTGATTGAAAAATAGCCGCGCCGAGCGGACAGGGTTAAAATTTGACAGTCAGAAAATAGTAGTATTGGAAATTTAAAAAGGCAGTATTTCAGGAAAACAGTAGCACAGTTTGATTATTACATTAATATTGAGTTTCTTTTTTCTAAATGGCAATAAATATTGAATTATGAACACAAAAATGTTTTATTCGAAATGTATAATCTTACTCTATGGTCGAAATCCTCAATGGGAATAATGGGATACTATTTATTGTGAGCATGTGTTCCTCTCTCACTTTTATTCACAAAAAGCAAGCAAGGGAATCCTTTACGTTTTTTTTTAGTTGTAAATAGTTAATTAAATTAGTTCACAAAAGCTCGGTGCTATTGGAATACTCCTTACTTTTGCGATTACTGAGGAATATATTACTTTACTGTTTGTTTCTTAATAATGTTGCTTGTATTTGTTTCTATTTAGATTATTTATTAAAGGTATTCAGTTGTGTTTTAATTTGTGTAATGTGGTTGTGATAAGCTTCGGTTGTCGAGTTTTTGGTAATAATTTCTTACGTTGAGATTACAGCATTCGTCCCTTTCACGTTCACACATACTCTAAAATACCATAAAATACCAACTTTAATCTGTTTCGGTGGCGAAATTCATCAATTTTCAGGTTCAGTAAAGTGCGCTATACACGTGCTGACACGATTGCTTTCAAATTGTGTGAGATATTGCGGTGGTAGTAAAATGGTAATATTTTACCGTACTATTCAGAGAACTGTGCAGTATGTAATAGAAGGGCTGGAATTGTAGTATAAATACTAATATAATATAGTTCAATTATAATTGATAGTAAGACTGGCCCGTTGGCGCAGTGGCATATGCATAAGCTTTCCAAGCTAGGGTCCCGGGTTCGATCCCCGTTCAGGTCAATTTAGGAAACGAACTTTTCTAAATTGGCTTGGAGTCTGGGTGTTACTGGGAAACTCCCCCAGGGTTCGTTGTGTGGTACCCATAGTTACAAGCTTTACTGCTTAGTTTGGGGTCACACAATCTGTGTAATTGTCTGCAGTTATTATTATTATTATATTATTATTATAGTTGTATGACATCCAACCCTGCACAATCGACCAATCGCAAAAGTTCATCTCTGCCATTAGTAGATTGAAGTTTTCCGCGCTACTATTGTCTACTACGCAGATTTATCAAGGCGACACATTTTTGTGTAACATGCACGCTGGTAATTAATTATAATTAATCTGTGAGTATACAATCCTTATTTTTTATATCTAGGTCTAATAGTTTCACGAGGAAGCTTCTACTACTATTCTACTGTTTCATTACTTAGCTACTAACTTATTTAAAAAATATCCTCAAGTTCCACAGTTAATCAAATTACAACTTTGGTCATTAAACAAACAGATCAGAAACTAATAGATACGGACAGTTTCAGACAGATTTTAACTAGATTATTGCTAGATACTCGCCACTTGGCTAAATTACAGCGCTAACGGTTCGTTTACACTATTCAGTTTGACTTTGGCTAGTTTTAGTCCAGTAAAGTTACGACATCGTTGTAATATGTATTATATGGTGAAATGTAAACTCAACTTCAAAAATTTTAAAGTTTAAATTCGAAAATTTTATTTTTAAATTTCACTTAACACTTTTGTGGGAGAAGAAAAAATACTATAGCTTAAAGTCATATCAGTTGTCCATGGTTCTATTTTTATGAAATTGAAATAATTGCATAAATATAACTTTTTTAAATATGCGGCTATACAGGGTGTATATGAAAACGGGACAGTTACTTTAATGGATGAAAGGGCATAACTTTAGTATGTAGTTACAAAAATAATTATCGAAAAAAACGTATCCGTTTAAGAGTTATGACCGTTTTAATTTTCAAGTGTTATCCGCACCATTTCTCGTAAAATTGGGTTGATCGTGTACAGTTACAGATTTTAAATCTTACGTTTTCTTTTATTTTGTAATAATTTTATCCGTTACTGAAATACAGCCTGAAAACCCCCATTGGGGTATACGCATTATTTTCGAAAATGATTTTCAGGCTGTATTTCAGTAACGGATGAAATTATTGCAAAATAAAAAAAAACGTAAGATTTAAAATCTGTAACTGTACACGATCAACCCAATTTTACGAGAAATGGTGGAGATAACACTTAAAAATTATAACGGTCATAACTCTTAAACGGATACGTTTTTTTCGATAATTCTTTTTGTAACTACATACTAAAGTTATGCCCTTTCATCCATTAAAGTAACTGTCCCGTTTTCATATACACCCTGTATATTTGGGTGGATTCGTAAATATTGGACATAATATTATCTTAAAATTATTATAATTATTACACAAACAAGTATGACATCTGTCGTCCCGGCTAAGCACTACACGGGTGGCGCGGAGAGGGCAGTCGTGTACTGTCAGGCGCGGAGTGAAGACGTAGTGCATAGTGACGAGCCGATACTTGTGTACAAGTGTAATATATATATATATATTTACTGGGGGATATACTACACTTGTGCGGCTAAACAAATGGCAAACGCTTCATACAATAGAAACGCGTGCTGGCGTTATTTCACTTGGCTACGTCTTATATGGCGGTTTTCTCACGACTATAGTTTTCGTTTCATTTAATTAATAAGTTAATAACGTTTGACAACCAATTTAAAATTCGTTACGTTAGATCCTGTGGTATTTGTCATTCTTTTCTACCACTATTCCACTAGCGTTTATGACAATTGAGCTACTTGTTGTCTAGCCTTGTCTAGCCTCCCTGTCATGAGAAATAAAGAAAATGAATAAAATAAAAAATAAGATACGATGTTCCTTTATTTGCATTGTTTATTACATTATGTAACAGCGATTCTATAGGGTCATGTCAGCAACAAATTAAATTAATTAAATATTAAACTAGTCTATTAATTTACTTGAATCGTTATCGACTTAGTTGTATCACTAGAGAACGCTATTTCAGATAGCTTTTTGTCTTGGCAATTTTGACACATTAAAACGTCAAATCACTCTATCGAATTAAAAGTTACACTATGGCAATATTTTTTAGTTCAATAATTGTTCGACAGAGTTCGTGGTATTTCAGAATAACGACACAGCATAAAAGCCTGCTTAAAATAAAACTTAGTGACGGCTTTTTTATTCAGATGTTGTAATCGCCGGTGTAAGCTAATGAGTGAAACAAATAACATACCTTTGTTATTTTCACGTTGATAGGTAACAATGTGAAAGAAAATATATGAAATCCACTTATGACCTCTGGCAACATATACGTACCTACCTTGTTTTTACCATTACGAATTCACGAAACACAATCATTATGCATCTCTTTCTAACGCCCTAACAATACCATAAATAAAAATAGAATAGACTGTTTTATTTTCTTGTTTTATACCACTTTTTATGCTTTATTATTTTTCTGAACGTGTTACTCAGAGAAATGCTTGTTTTGACAATAAATATCGCGTGAGATTTGACTATTGCCTACTGGTTTCAATTGCGTAATAAATAGTCCAATAAAAATACGATTTGAAAAAATAAATCGTAATAATATATATTTTTTTAATTTTACCATTACCTAAGGTAATAACAGGAATGATCTAAAAAGGAGATTTAATGCTAATAATGCCGTGGGGAAACCGCTACAAACTAATAATCATGAAGTCGATGTAGGGGGACATCACTATTTAAAAAAATGCTGAACTGGTTACTATGAAAACGTCTATCGCTCTATTGAATTAAAAGTTGGACTGTAATCGCGCTTCATTTTTTTCTTACTTCAAAAACGAAAACTATACACACAAACAATAACAATTGTTTTTATTGTTTCCATTTAAGTTCTGTCATAAAACACAACTTAATTTAATGGTTTAACTAATTTCAAGTCTCTGAGTGCCTTAACTTACACAATTATGTCTGTGTCTAAGTTAAATAGGTTTAGTCTACGGCTAATATAGTTTAAAACTACGAGACGTTAAACCGTTTATGGCGAAATCTGGTGTAATTTATCAACATGGGCTTATGCAGGTTCACCGTTTAAAGTTATTTAATCTCTAAACTAAATATTGACAGTCTTCGGTGAGATTAATTCATATATCTCCCAAAAGGATCCTTACTATCGTGGACAGAGCCCTAAATATGCAACTGGACATGTATCTACATGAAGTTCACGTATTTATTCCAGTGTTCATTCATTCAAGGACGGCTAAGAGTGATTCGGATATATAATATAATATATATATGGTATAATATAATAATGCGCCAGACAATCGATACCGATCATCTGATCTCAAGCTAGAGTATTCCCTGTGATATGAGAACCAGACGGCGACTACTGGAGGCGTCTCCCAGTACACCCGGACCCGGGAACATCTAGAAAAGTTTGTTTCCTTAATTGAACCGACCGGGAATCGAACCTGGAAACTGCCGCGTTTGGATACAACGTCTAAACCACTACGCCATCTAGGTCGTCTACGGTATGGCTAACTAAAAGCTCCGTGATAATTTCGAATAAAGTTTAAGTTAAATAAATGAAAAAAATGGCTTAAAGATATCCACTATTTAATTTTTCGTTTTTTGTTTCCGGATTGCGGTTACCAATATTGTTTAACTTTCATATGTAAAAAACGCGAATGAGTCGGATGTGACATACAGAAAGACAGATAGACGGGTCGAGATGAAACTATAGCTGTCCGCTCTCGTTTGACAATCGGTGACCGATTTTTTGAGAAAATGTAACATGCAGAGGTTAATATTGAAACGAACATGTCCCACAAAAAACCTGTCCCAGAAAAAATCGACACATCGCGGTTCATCCATTGGCCACTTTATAATTTACTGTTCAACGATTTTACCGTCCACGATGCAATAGATAAGCAAAATGCTTCCCTATTGCTTGGTGGAAAAGGAGGCTTTTTCGACGTCCACGGCATGACGTTTTCGTCGACGGAAATTTAAAAGCATATTCATACAACTTTATACATTTCCCATTGACAACGGATATCCAAGATATCCGTTGTCAATGGAAAATGGAACAATCGGAAAGGTTTGCTCTAACGCAAACTACTCACAGATATTCGGCCCTGTGAAGTTGCTAGGTCCCATGATATACACCGGCAAAGTGACGGACATATGAGTTGAGTCGGTTGCAAAATCGGCGATAAATAGTCGTCGAAGAATTCTTCCCGTTTTTTTTGCAGAGGGGGCAAAGCGAGTCACAAAGTGATCACCGCCGTCCATTTACACCCGCAACGTCCGGGGAATTACGGGTGCGATGCCCGCCTTTAGGGACAGCAGGGGGAGGGGGGAGATAGGCCATCGGCACTCTCACTCACCGAACGAAACGCAACAGCAATAGATGCTGCTATTTCGCGCCGATATTCTGTGAGAGGCTGGTATTTTATCGGGCGAACCGGCCGGCCGGCCCACTTCGTGCTGCAATGCAGCATGACTCTACCACTCTGTTGAACTTACATACAATATGATGTGAGCGGGCAGCCTATGAGGCTATCTACTTTGTCATTCTGTCTCTCCATTAGTAGTCTATTTTCTTAAAAAAATACGTGACATCTTATTAAATCTTGTTGATCAGTCATCAATGACTTAAACTTTAAAAAAGTTAAGGAAAACAACATTACATCAAAAGAAAATATAATAGTTATCCTAGATTTTAGAGATCTCCAGAAGTTAAATTTACAAAGCCATATATTTGACTTATTTATGATATACGTGTAATACGTTAATATCAAGTAAACATCCTTCAATGTTATACAGTTTTTAGCTTCTCATTATAAGACTTGTTAGAAGTTATTGTTGACAAAGGAGTCTCGACTCTTTTGAGTACTTCGGAAGTTGTAAGCACCTTTAAATAAGATGTTCAAAGGCAATGGAGCTTTTCTTTGAGATGTTTATTATAAAAACAATATTGGCAGATTTTATAATGATAATAACCGGGCCTATGCCTTTTAATATTTTTATATTGCTCAATAAAATTACCGACGTCTAATTTAGTGTTTAGTTAATTCATTGTTTTATGAACGATCAAATTAGTTGTCACTAAATACTTAGCGAATTCGCCTAAAAATAAATGGAAAATTTTTATATACATCCATAAAATATGGAAAACTTTAAAATTAACAGTTTGGTCATATTTAACGAGCGTCTCGCGACAGTTCAAACTTGGCTTTTGGATCAGGATGACTGTCTAACAATTTGTCAAATATTATTCATTTATATTACAGAGATTTTCATTAATTTATTGTAATATTTTAAATCATTATCGTTTTTTATTGGCCATGATTATTTTATAGCGTCTATAAATTTTTTGAATACATTTTGAACGAAAGAGTAAAATTTAATTGTATGGCGTCACATTTTTAACAGTAAAAATAGCAATTTTGTCGATATTTTACCTATTTTGAAGTGCCTTTAATTGCATTCCAATAATGTGTGGTGACCTCTGAGTGACACTGCTTAGCAACTGACTAATCCTGTCGGCTTATGTCCGATTTCATCAAAGTCACCTAATATTTAGCGAACCCCTAAAACAGGATAGGGGTCCGCTAACATTGAAAATCACCGGTAGCGGACACCAATCTTATTTTTAGGTGTTCGCTAAGTATTAGAGGACTTTGGTGAAATCAGACTTTAATATCGTAATACCCATGCATTTTCTCTATATAAATAAAAATGGACGTTTCTTTGTACGTTTGTCCTGTATGCGCCCCTAAACGATTTATCAGATTGTGATGAAATTTTGATGTGTTGTTTGACGTACGCCTGACACAAATTCTGAATTTTTTAAATTAGTAAATAAAAAACTACGCAAATGTAGTCGGGGGCAATAACTAGCTGGACACAAAAACGGCTCGGTTCGCCAAACAAAAACCTGTCCATCACGTCTCTCTGAAATGAACAGAAAAATTGAAGATCTTTGCAGTGAAATGACGTCATAACCCATAATACATCAGAAAACTTAAAGAAGTTTTTAATATTGCACTTTAATATAATTTTTAGCTTCATTTGTGGGTCTCGCTTGTTCTTAATCACTCCTCCGAGTCATATCTCATCTCATTCTAAGGTCATAACTAAGTGAGGGTAATCGCCAGAAATAGCGCACCACAAAGTAACACTAGTCTCATTACTTTGAATGTAATCATGGTTGGTGCATTTCGGTTGAAGCGAGATGAAAAATGCAGATAGATGTATAAAGTCGCGAAAGCTTAAAAATATTATTGGAAAAATATACAATAGCTTGTATTGTATTGTAATTTTTTCAACGGACTGTAAGCACATATGTACATACATATATACATGGTAGATTGTTTATTTTTTTTTGTTTATGTAAAAGAGACATGAAATGTAATTTACGCACAAAAGTACTTTTACTTACAAGAGGAAACGAAAATAGGGTTTTATAATTTATATTTATAAAAAACAAATAGGAAAATACTCAATTTCAATGCAATAATTGACAAAAAAGATCAATGAAAGGTAATGACGTAAAACAAAAGACCCACCCACCTTCGATTTTAATTTTCGATTTCTTTTTACATAGGTATAAGACAAAAGTCATTATTTTTCCCATTTCAGATATTCTTTTTTCGACTGCGTTTTGAAGTCTTGAAGAAACTTGAAGAAGTTTGAAGTTTTGAAATTACTTTTGTAATGAAGCAATATTTTATTGTAGTAGAATCGTTATAACCTATATTTATATAGCAATTTATAGCATTTTCATTATTATTTCTACCGATTACGCAGTGTTTTTAAATCTGTCCCATTTTTAAATTAGTAAGGTTTCGTTTTCTTTGAACTTTTCAAATTTTATAGGTTCAATAGTTTTCAGTGGTTTCTTATCCAACTCAATCCTTCATTGATCCTCCAATTAATATTATAAAATGGTAATCAGTGCTAAAAGTTAATAGTAAAGTCTACTCAAAATCTCAAACTCGTTAAACGAGACGTTTCGCCTTTCACACCAAATTTGGTGCTGATTACCTGACTGAATTTGATCTCTAGAATATCTTGAGAACACTTCTTTGAGAGGGTAAGCACATATCGAATAAGTTTGCGTTTTTCTGAGGAAAAAAAAAGAATTAATCGCGTGAAATGTATTTCCACAAAGTAACACGTGAATCTGTACAATATGTAAAATAATAAATAGGTATGTGGATTAAAGAGATATATCTTTATGCCTTTGTGGTTTTTATGTCATATTGGTGGTTTCATTCTCCCTTTTCAGTGATCTTGGCCTAAATAAATATCTAGGGTAGGTCTACAGTTAACTTCTTTTCTAATTCTGGACCGGAATGATGTAAAAGAGAATCGTCAATATAAATGAAGCAGCGTTATTTGGTGCATCTTCGAATTGAAGCTCTAGTTCAGTAAAATTTAAACGGGACCATTTTGGAACTTTTCAAACAAAAACGAAATTTTCCGCATCGGGCCACAATTAATGAAGTAATAAAAATATATTGCAACGTGGCTTGCTTAGGCCGGCACACTGAAGGCAGAGTGAGATGTGGGTTGAGTAATTGAATATGTTTATCATTACTATCACCTGGAGAGTGGTGTACCTAATTTGTTTAAGGGCGCCTAGTACACCTCTGCAATCGACATCTAATGGGATATGTATTGAAAGTTATTTAATTAGACACAAAAAAACATCACACGAAGAAACAACATTTATTACTTATACCTAAATTTCATTGGTGGATTCAATGAGTTCACTATATACAAAGAGTTGTTAACAATTTTTAAAAGATTAAATGCTATTGTAATACAACGTTATCTTATTTATTATTGTATATTTATTAAGAAAGAACATCCATTATCTAACAGTACTTAGGTATTAATAAGTTTACAGAGTAATTAATAGTATGAAAGTTTTACAAGTACTGAGCTCAGATATTACTTGTTATAGATACAACAACATAATTTATTTATGTTATCCTAAATTCCAGAGAAATATAATTAATTTTAAAGGTTTAGAAACCATTACTGTGTTTATGTACTGCATTTAAATTCTCAGTAGTCCAGATTACCTAATCTACACTACTACACATTATTAAATTACATAACATAACATAACATATCTTCACGCTGTATCCCCAACGGGGTAGTCAGAGAAGACGGAGCGCCAGGAGTCGCGGTCCTTACACACCTCTTTCGCTTCCTCAAATCTCATTATTAAATTACAACATTATTAATTGTAAATGGGGTGCTAATCCCACACAAGTACAGCTAGACTTTAGACTAGGCGACATGTGGCCTAACTAATAGTTTCTTCATGAGATTATGATGAGGCAGCTCGTTCCGCAGCAGAAAAAAGAAGGAACTAACCAGACACGAAATGCTTTATATACCCCCACGACGAAGGTCACCTAAGCTCCTACTCCTGGAACAACTAGTGAAGAGACAGTGGTCGACAAACCCTATCCAAAATTACATCTACCTAGCGAGTCGATAAGATTAATTAATATTATACAAGCGTATGACGTTTATGTCAACTATAGTTTTATTATTATTCCTTAGTACTACTAAATTAATGAACTTGAGACCTAATGTTCCATTAATTTAGAGCTCATTTTACATCAGAACAAAGGCTACATAATTAGGGTCTATCAACATGTTTATTGAACGTACCTCTACCTCTACACTTCTAAGCATAGATAATGTAGACCATCGGTACATTTGTCATCAACACCGTGTGCCGTTATAAAAAATTATAGAAAGTTCTGTCTATAAACGTATTATTGAAAATAATGTTTCTAAAGTAAGCCTAGGTAATTCGTAGGTTGTTATTGTTACATTAACATTACTTATAATCAAAAGTATTATATTTATCAGTATTATATTTATGTTTAAAAAAAGTTAAACAACTCTATGTTGTCAATGTTAGTCTGTCACAGTGAATTATTATTGGTAAATATTTAAGCTAAGCAAGGAATGATTTATTTTTCAAGATAAAAGAAGTTAAATGTTAATTTATACGTTAAGTAATGACTTGGATCAATTAGTGTTATAAGCTATTGTTCTCCATGTAGGTGGGGGTACCCAATATGAATGCTACAATATTTAGATGAACATAGAACCTCCTCTGTTTTTGAAGTTGGTTAAAAATATACTTTGTAAATGTATCGTTTTTCTCTTTAAGATACACTAAAAACGTATAATTTATCATTAGTCGTTGAAAAATTCAACGTTATGGAGTTTGTAATAACATGTGAAAAAAACTGAAAATTCTCAGTAGACTCACACTTGATAAAGGTTGACATATTCGTATGAATAATGAAACAGATATGAAATATTATTATGGGACACGAACGTGCGGTGGGGCGATGGCTGAATTGTTCACAGTTTGATTTTCATGTACTTCTGCATTTCCGTGATGTTGTGCTTCTTAAACATGTTTTTTATGCCACGAGAAAACAAACAAACATTTGCTCTTTAATATATTTTATTATTTGACCTATTACATTTGACATATTATCTAAAAAATTTTTTGGAAAAAAATTATCCGACTTCAAAAATAACACTAAAAAGTACAAATAACTATCCTTTACTCACAAAATAGTATACAAAAACTATAAAATGTTATAAATACGATAAAAATATCAGATAAATAAATTTGACCATTACTGACGTCGGTGCCAAGCCTACCAAACTACAATAATAGACTTTGTTGCGCATTGATTTCACACCGATTTCAATAACTGTCAAATTTAATTATATAGGTATTTGTATTGTATTTATAAAGTTTTGTTATTTCTGTACTTTGTATTATTTTTGAAGTCAGTTTATTATTTTGTTTTAATTTTTGATTCTGCCTTTTGAATGACCTTGGGCTAAATAAATATCTAGGGACGGTCTACAAATAACTTCTTTTCTAATTCTGAAGCGCAATGGTGTACAAGATAATCATCAATATAAATAAAGCTTCTAAGCAGTTAGCGTTATTTGGTGTATCTTCTAAGTCCAAGCTCCGATGTCAATGAATTTTAAATGTGACTACCTCGACAGTAATATCTACGTTGTATTGTAAATCAAAGCAGTCCAAAATTAACGAAGTTATCGGTGAACATACTTAAAAAAAGCAAAAAAAAAACGTACTGATGAACATAGAACCTACTTCTTTTTTGAAGTCGGTTAGAAAATGTTTCTAGTGCCTAATACTAAAGAGGTCGCGACTCGCACTTTGGAAGACACCGGTCTAACGTATCCCTCAAATATTTGCATATCTTACCTATGCTTTTATACTTTAGATATCTTTTAAACTCTGCGAAAACAAAACTACTTATAGAAGGTTCACGGAAAACTGTTTTAAACATCATTTTTACTTACTTTTTTACATAAAAGTAAAACTCAGAGAGAATGCGAGTGATAGCAGAAGTCAAGGAAAACCAAGGCTGACTTATGAAGACCAAATGGGTAGAGTGTTAGCTGACAGAAATTTTACAAGCACTTTCATATTTAGGCGCAAACATGTCAGAGAGTGATGAGATTTGAGGAGGCAAAAGAAGTATGTAAAAGGATGGCGATATTTGGCAGTAAGCAAGGCTCTGCGACCCACTTTGTTTTGCAGTTCGCGGTTGGGAACATCTGACAGTGCGAAAAACCAATAGCATAACTATGACTTGTTACTGACCGATTTATCAACATATGTATAACTTTTTAATTTATTTATATATACTAACAAACAAATCATTATAAAATTTGATAAATCGATGCCATCAACCGACCGAGTTTAATTTTTCATAAAGAAAGACTTCTTAATTAGTAGGTTAAGATTTTATCGGAATACTAGCGATTCGCCCCGGCTTCGCACGGATAGAATTCTTTTTGAAAATGAAATACAGCTCATATTACTCACTGATAATGTAGCTTTCTATTGGTGAAAGAATTTTCAAAATCGAATCAGTAATACCGGAGAATACCGAATATATGCACTGTTGCTTCTCGGCAGATAACCGTCATCATAATGTCAACATACAAGGCAAACTGCTAAAGAAAGTCAAGAATTTTAAATACCTGGGGTCTGTTGTATCTAACGATGGTTCGATCGACGCTGATATAACTCAACGTATTAATACAGGTTGGATGAAGTGGCGACAATTATCGAGTGTGCTCTGCGACAACAGAATGCCGGTGCGTGTAAAAGGAAAGGTGTATAAAACTGCGGTCCGACCTGCTCTCATCTGGGGGCCGAATGCTGGTCAATTAAGAAGGTTCATCTCATAAAACTACATGCAACGGAGATGAGAATGCTGAGATGGGCTGGCGGCGTTACCCTGTTAGACAGAGTTCGAAACGAACATATCCGCGGAAGCTTCAAGATCCGACCCATCGAGGAAAAACTCTCCGAAGCGCGCTTTAGATGGTACGGACATGTGTTGAGAAGACCAGAAGAACATATGACCAGACAAGTTTTAAATATAAACACCGGTCCGAGGAAACGAGGGAGACCTCTTCAAACTTGGATGTCCGTCATAAATAACGACCTGAAGAAAGCCTAACTTATTGACTCGACGACCCAAAACCGACGCATTTGGCGAAAAATGACGACCCCAAGTGAAATGGGGTAAGGCTAGGCAAAGAAAGGAGTAGTACCGGAGAATACCCCGAATATCCAATCTCACAAACTTTACCTCTATAATATTACTATAGAAGTATAGATTGATATAGATATCTAAAATAGTACATTAAAAACATATATAAATAAAGTATACTTTGCAATTTACACCTGAGTCGACACAGTCACAATATGTTAAATTAATTTGAAAAATTATTCACTCGGTCTCTACGTGCCCAAACCATTTAAGCCTTCATTTCCAACATCCGCTATAATTTGATTGCGTATTGACAGGAATGATAATATTGCATACTATTTCTGAGAGATCGTATTACCACTGCATTCATTTTAATTTAGGGCATATCTAGACACCACGCAAGAATATAGATTTATTTAATTTAGTTCGAATGGAAAAGTTACAGCCTAAAAGTAAATGACATGAAATTTAAATATAAGTTCGGAACAAGGCAGATTAGAAGATATCACTAATAAAGTTAATTTAAGCTAGTAGGTCGAACAGCAATATGAAATATTGCAAATAAACAATAGATCCATGAAATTGAAATTATTACAAATATAAAAATGGGATCATGTTCAAAAAAAGATTTAATTATAATAACAAAATTTGATGATATTTGATAATTATAAAAAAATATTTAGTAAACAATTAATACTTGATTATTGTTATGAAAAGCACTCCCGTACCTACCGATTTGAGGAGGCGAAAGAGATTGCAGAGAGCAGGGATCGCGACTCTTGGCGCTCCATCCTCTCTGAGTGCCCCATTAGGGATAACAATATATGTTTAAATCTCGAAAAATAATTCATTAATTTGCCCTTAAATACCTACGTCATTAGTGTCTGTAAAATGTCAATCTTGTAAATAATATAATACCTACTTTATTAATTGTAAATCAGTCTCGGGTAAATTCATAGCTTCTAATACAAATTTTATCTCAGCGTTTAATCTAATACAAATTTATTACTTAATCTGTCATAGACATTGTAAACGATTTTGCGATTCATCGGTGCAAGGAACAACAAAAAAGCGTCAAATTATAATTCTACGCTTTTTTGTTTCAATATTTTCGAGTCATTGATTCTGATTCAAATATTTTTTTTGTCAATGGTCTTTAAACTCTTATAGGCATTATGCTATGACGACAAAAGGATAAAAAAAACTACGCCCACGCAAAATTATCGTCAAATTTAAGCCTATTAAAGTACCTAATATATTATGTATCTTATATATTATGTATCTAATAAAGATCTGTCTCAAATCATCAAAGTTTATTCTCAAGATTTAAAAACAATACCAAATGAAAGAATGAAATGCCAATCTATGTACATTGTACATAATATTATACAGAAATATAATTCTATATATTACAAGAGGTTATAGTAGAGCTCCTTTACATTTGAATTTATGAGGAGATATTCTAGACAAAAATGATAGGTTTTCAAGTTTTTGGAATGAGAGAAATCATTAGGAAGAAAAGAAAGAATGCGTGATGAACAATTGGCGAAGAAAATTTAAAGAGCAAAAGTGAGAGATAACAGACACCGAGGAAGAGCAAAGCTAAATAAATGTCAAATAGCCAGAGTGATAGGTGACAGCAGACGAAAATATCGAAATCACTCGCGTATCTCAACGAAAGTGTGTAAGAAGAATAAAGAGATTTGATGAGGCGAAAGAAGTATGTAAGGACTGCGATACTTGGCACTCCGTTCTCTATGACTACCCCGTTAGGAATACGACCGAGTTGCTTTACCATTTTTGCTTAAATATATTATTATATAAATACATACATACATATCTTCACGCCATATCCCCAACGGGGTAAGTCAGAAAGGACGGAGCGCCAAGCGTCGCGGTCCTTACATACTTCTTTCGCTTCCTCAAATCTCATCATTTTCTTCACACCTTGTCGCCTATGTATGCAAGTGCTTTCGATATTTATGTCGGCTAACACTCTGGCTATTTGATCTTCATAAGTCAGCCTTGGTCTTCTTTGGCTTCTTTTACCATTATTTTTTTCTCTATAGGTTTTCTTCGTCAGTCTTTCATCACTCATTCTTACCATGTGCCCGAACCATCCCATCTTAGCATTCCTTTCTTCATTTTTACAATAACACTGTCGTGCAACCCTGTCATACTGCGTATCTCTTCATTGCTTATTTTGTCCGCAAGAGTGACACCGCACATACTTCTAAGAGATCGTATTTCTACTGCATTTATCTTACTTTCACTCGATTTTGGACATATCCAGGCCTCACTACCGTACAATAAATTTGGCACCAACACTGGCCATTTTGGCTGCGTTAGATATAATTACACTGTCCGTTTACCAATACGGACAGAGCATCGTTCACTTTATTGCCGGCTGCTACCCGTCTCTCCACATCCAGCTCACATCTTCCATACCTCGAAAATAAATAAATATATATTTATTATATAAATAATAAAGCTTTAGCCATAAATTACTTTAGCTTTTTGTGGTTAATCTGTTTCTAGGAATTGATAATCTAAGTCACTAATACTGTCAAAATTTAAGGAAGATCTGAGAAGATAAGTAGCTTCTATTAATATTTCAGTTTCGCTTTCCATTGAGCAGGACTGCCTAAATTGTCATCACAATTTTAAGAAAACCCTCTATTTAAGTTCTTTTTAGGCCATAACAGGATAAAAAAGAAGCGAAGCAAAGCGCAATAAAATCTCTGTCGGAATTGGATAACGAGAGAAGAGGTAAATCCAGTTAGTGTAGTCACATTTTGCGGAGTTTTCACTAGCCCCTATCATTTGTTCCCTAAAATTTAACTCTTTGACTGAACAAAATAGTTGTACAAAATAGCTAAAATGAAACTACAATATCGTTAGGAATGTCTGTCTATCCATCTGCTCGTATGTTACAGCAGATTTAGAACAAAGATCAAAAATCTAAGTTGACAAGCAAATAATGAAATAATGGGTATATACCATAGGATACGATTTCTGTATCAATTTTGTTTTAACGGAATTTCAAGTTTTATCTGAAATTACTACGGAACGTTAAGATAATGCGTGTCGAAGCTTACTAAATTACGTCAAAGCGTTGAAGCCGCTGGAGAAATAAATTCTCGAAGAGATCCTTTCGAATTTCCTGTTGGTTCTTCTTAGTATATGATTCATATGAACCGGTAGTAGATTTGATAACATGCTTGATACTTCGTCGTCTTCGTTTGTTATGGATACACAGACATGTTTTGCAATGAATGATGAGATTTGAGGAGACGAGAGAAGTATGTAAGGACCGCGACGCTTGGCGCTCCGTCTTCTCTGACTACCTCGTTAGGAATACAGCATGAAGATATGTACGGTTATGTTTTGCGAATATATGTATAAGGAGAATGATATGATTTGAGGAGGCGAAAGAAGTATGCAAGGGCTGCGATGCTTGGATCACTGTCCTCTCTGACTAACCCGTCAGAGCTACAGCTGAGGACATGTACGTGTGTTTATGCGTCACTAAGTCTCGCCGATGGTAGATTTGACGTTCATTAACACTGTAAATGAATGTACTTGAGTAAATTGGTTTGAAGATCTCATAGACATATCGTGGTAAGGGCCTGGAACAGTGCCAAGATAATGGAATGAAGTGCAAAATTGAAGTCCTTTCAGTTTCCTATTTGCGAATAAATTGTCTATAACTACATTATATAATAGACAATCTCTATAATTTTTAGGGTTCCGTATCCAAAGGGTGCAAATGGAACCCGTTTACTAAGTCCTCGCCATCTGTCCGTATGTTTGCCCTAGCTTTAAAGGACTGTATCTTTCGAATTACGATAGGTAGCCGGTTGAAATGTTCAAAGACTATCATTATCACTATCATATCATTAAGATGCATATACGAACAAATGTTAAAAAAAAACAAAAATTGAATAATAAGGGTGTCCTCATAAAAGAAACATGTTTTTTCAAGGGTTTTTCTGTTTTTGCTCTATCATAGAAACGGTGATACATACAAGCGTTATTGTGTACACTCTAAAGTAAAACAATAAATAACAAATACTGGTTAAGTGAGCGTTGGACTTGTGTTAAGGATTCCAAAGTAGAAAGCAAAGCAAAGAGGTGGTAGGGAATCCTCGGTGCGCGAGTCAGACTTGCACTTATCGGCTCTATTCTGAGTAATATATTTTTAGATTTCAATAATCAGTTGAAGTAAATATTTTTGGTAACATACACGGCAAAAAATTCTGTGAGATTCGAACCAATAAAAACGTTATGATACATACATACCTATAACATACATCGACAAAATACAACTATGTCTTGTAACTGATTTATTATATAGTTAATGTAAATTATTTAATCTACATTAACTGTATAAAAAATACAAAATCATGAGTTATGTAAGGCACATTTTCATTATTTCCATGCAAATAGATTTATATTTATTTAATCTCTTGTTAATGTCTGTGGTGGATTTCAAAGTGAATCATTTTATATTCGACACGTAATGCACTTGTAAATCGGTACTGTACTTCCCATTCCGCATCTATCCCTTTCCTAGAATGCACACTGTCCATGCATATATTATAATACGCGAGTGCTATATGTGATCTACCCAATCTTGAATATGAACTCATCAAGTTAACTCGTGTAAAATAACTACCGCGCCGCTAGCAACGACAGCACGTGCTTCCTGACTTTATTATTTGTGTAAACTGTTTGTTTTAATCGCAAGTGACTACGTTGTGTGTTGTTTTTGTTTTTGCAAGCAAATTATATATTATATGGAACTGCAGGCAATTAAGCCTCACCGGGGACTGGATCACAAAGGCTGCAAGCACCGGATTACGAATAGGTAAGTGTGCATTACTTCTATCCTTACAGAACTGTTTTTCCTTTCTAAATATTAGCCCTTTGCAGTTCTATTTCCATGCCTGTGCAGCTGTACGTGATTTACAAGTGCTCGGAAACAGTTTTTATATATCTATTATAAGCAACTATGGTTTTATAAGTTCACCACAAAAATACAGTCCACTTATTATCTCGAGATATTGAAGCATTTATTAAAGAACCAGCATTGCATAATCGCATCCCTCCAGTCTGCCTGGAGTCTATATGAAGAATATTTGTAAAATATACGATTTTAAAACAGTAACTCAGTAAGTGAGTCTGTTTTCCTTTTATAAGTAGGTATATACTAAACAAACACAAATCATACCATTGTCAGAACCATTAGCAACCCGATGGAAGCAATGAACATTCATAAAAGATATTTCTTTTATATACGAACAGAAAATTGAAATATGACATTAAAGCTATTCTTTGAAGTAAGCGTTGTTACAAATACACGACGATAACGTGACGTTCTGTGGCTTTGAATGTGTTATATTAAAAGTAACACATAACGCACATTACATGGTATTAATGTAAACAGCTGTGATACGCGAAAGCCTCTAATCTAATTCGAAACACTGAATTTCGACGCTTTCAAGAAAATTTTGCTATAACTTTAGCTCTAAACAGAAAGATTTTTTCCTTTGAAATCTTTATTCCAGGCTGGTTGCCTATTTACTAACTTAAATGGTAAAGAAGAAGTACAAAATTGGATTAACTAAGATATATTTAGACGAGTTAGTAAACAGACGGATAAACTAATAACAGTGAACAAAAACAAATCCTCTTTTAAAAGTTACCATTTTCCATTTACGGTTTGGACCCCTAATTAATAAAAAAATATAAATACATTAATTAATGTTAATAATTAATCGAAACAACTGAAAAAAAAATTTTTTTCATGCGAATAAATACGATACAATATGAAACGATATTGAATGTTACTCTTGCAATTTATAGTTCTTGTAATTTAATATAAGACGACAAAAATATGGAGTAACTTGCATCAACTATTAAACTCGTTTTAAGGATTTGACATCTCGCTTGCGCCAACGATTTAATAGTTTGTGCAAGTGAGATGTCAAATCCCTAAATCCAGTTTAATTAGTTGGTGTAAGCCACCCTTAGCTTTTCTTGAGGAAAAGAGTATTAACATACCGACATACAGATCTGTTAAAAAAAGGCGATATTAATGGTATGGAAACCCGAGGTCGTGATAGTTATTCCGAAATTTAAATTACACTAAATCAAATGTTTCATTTTTGGGTAACTGCATTCGTTTTTATAATAAAGTTCCTCAGGAAGTTATTAAATTAACTGAAAATATATTTAGATTTGTTATAAAACGTACATTGATTCGACAATCATACTATAAAATATACGATTTTGTTGAATATAAAAATGATATTATCTGCATATGCATTTACTGGCTTTCTGAACCATTATATTTTAATAAACCTTTTGTAAAATAATATTGAAAAAATTATACCCGACTGTTTCTTGCTGGTTCTTCTCAGTGTCCAAGTCTTCTATTTGAACATTATAATTGTATACATTGTAATTGAGTTTACTTGAATAAATTGATTTGACTTTGACTTTGAATTTGAAATTAAAAAAATAAAAACAAATCCTCTCTAAGGGTTACCTTTTTCCAGTTACGGTTTGGAACCCTAATTATTTAAAAATTATCAATACATTGATTTATGTTAATAATTAATCGATAACAACTGAAAAGAAAACTAAATTGCAATAATGAGACAATAAAACTCACGTATGTTTTAAAACAAAAACATAGCGCGGGGTGACGCGCGGGTCCCACCCCCACGTAACGCTTTTCCTTACGTGACGATTTCTACCAACTCAAACCTCCGCAAGCCATGTTAAACTTCTTTCTAAATTTTTAATCTTGCGAAAATATGCAAATTTAAATTCGATATTGGATGTTACTAGATAGTTCTTGTAATTTAATGTAAGCTTGCAACAGACCACAATGATTTAGCTTTTCTTGAAGATAAAGGTATTATACACACGACGATGTCATGTAGCGACAATAATTACATTTTTAAAAGAAATCAATTAATACATATCAATTTATACATTTAGAAATGCATATTTATTTCTAAATGTATAAATTGATATTAAAAAAATATATATGTAAATAATATTATTACAAATAGGCGATGATGTCTGGATAGTCCCAAACTGATAGATAAACTGCAACATGATGGAGTATGGAAGGTAGCTTGAATTTTGGGTATCACGATACGTAGTATTTTTATTAGACTCCTCGCGATGATTCCAGTATTAACGTTTATTAAGTTTTTTCCACAAAGAAATTTTTTGTATTTGTAGAATATATGATTAATTTTAACTTTTAAGAGGAAACGAAGGAAATTCTACTTTTCTTGATCCATTCACGAATACCACTTTTCCTCCTCTTTTTCTTTCTTCGCCTTCCCTTTTCAAAAAAAATAGATTTTATTCGATTTTCTTAGTACTGATTCCGGCCAGTACTAAATGAAGAGCTGTTACTTATTATACAGACTTATTTTAAAATTATAGAATTTTGGCATAATACTATAAAAAGTAAACATGTATGAATATGTCAAATATGAAAAGTCAAAACCCAGGTCAGATTACATAACTTAGTACAATATAATATAAAAAGTATTATACGAATAATTTAAAATAAAGGTATATTAATAAACAGGATGATAATACAGATTTTAGAACGACAAACAGAATAAAGAAATGTAATGTAAGCGCTCCGTCCTCTCTGACTACCCCGTTAGGGATACAGTTTAAAGGTATGTACTTTTGTATGTATAGTATTTATTAACAGATAAGAATTAGAGAAATACATATTTACTGTAGCGAATAACAAATTTTTATGTAGGTAAAAAAATTATTAATTGTATACAGCAGATCTAGGTTACTTTGCTGAAATCCATTTCATGTGATGAATTCTTATTATTTCTAACTACTTTCCGACCAAAAGGCACGTGTTTCGCCAGTCAACGAAACATCCTCAGGAAATACCAGATTCAGATTCGGTCAGCCAACTAGCACCAAATTTCGATGCTAGTTAACTGCTTTGTTGAGATGCAAAATACGTGCCGATTAACAAGTTCGATATTTTGTGCAAAAAAGGTGGCTCGAAATCACAAAGATCTATCACATTATTAATTATGACTGTACTATTATTATCTGAGTAGAACTATGTATTCACATTAGCTGATAGGAACATCTAAAAAAGCAGTGTACTCTGCATAAGTGTGTAATAAAAATTATTAGGTTTGAGAAAATGACAATTATTTCTCCATCCTGGATACTTGGTCAGATACACATTGTAAAGAAATATTGAAGAACATTTAAACAAACGTTATTTCATTTGCATTTCACCAAAATGTTACAATTATTAATAGAAGTGTGTTCCATTTCTTAACGGAGCAACTTCAAGAAGAAAATGCTTAGTTGAGGCAGGTTATATTGAGACATATATGTAGGTAATGTGAATTGAAGTTACATTATAATTACAGTATACAGTAATTACAATACATTGTTCAGATTATGTGTGAGGACAATGATGAGATTTGAGGAAGCGAAAGATGTGAGAACCGCGACGCTTGGGGCTCCGTCCTCTTTGACTACCCCGTTAGGGATACAGCGTGAAGATATGTGTGTATGTGTGTCATAGGTAACAAATATTTAAGTAACATATGAAATTGATTGGATGATGAATGGGCGGACAAAATAACTTCAAGTATTGAAGGTTATTAACCGACTTCAAATAAAGGAGGAAATTCTATAATGATCTCGAAAATTTTTTTTTGTTTGAAAAGGTATACTTCCAAGGTGGACCCATTTAAATTTTACCGATATTGGAACTTGGACTTCGAAGATACACCAAATAACGCGACCTGGTTTACTTTACCTTTATTTATATTGATGATTCTCTTGTATATTTATTGATGAATTTCTTGTATGTCGTTGCGCTCCATAATTAGAAAGAATTTAATTGTAGACTTGCCTTAGACATTTATTAAGGTCAAGGTCACTCAAAAGGGAGAAATAAAAGAAAACATGGAAAATAATTAAACCGCCTTCAAAAAAGAACACTGAAAAGTACAAAATAACTATCCTTTACTAATCAAAACTCAAGTACAATAAAAATAATTTTATAAGTACGATACACATACCTATATAATTAATTCTGACAGTTACTGAAGTCGGTGCCAAATCAATGTGCAACAACTGAAAGTTTATTAGTTTGATAGGCTTGGCACCAACTTCAGTAACTGACAAATTTCATTATATAGGTATGAGTATCGTACTTATAAAGTTAAGTTTATTGTACTTGAGTTTTGATAAGTATAGGATAGTTGTACTTTTCAGTTATTCTGTATTTTTCAGTGTTTTTTTTTGAAGGTGGTTTAAATTGTTCTTCTTAATTTTTTTTTTAAACTACATTCTACTCTTTAATATTTATATACAGTATGTATATGTATTTATGCTATATATACGTATTAAATAAGTAAATATATTATTCTAACAATAATTTATTTGAGTTCTCTAACTCTCGCACTGAAATGTGCAAGTTTCAAATCTAACGTGAAATAAAAGGAGCTTAAAGAAGGTGACAGGTGCGGGCAATGGAAGGAAATATTACTTTATGCGTAAGGGAGATTTTATACCAACGGTCACGTACTAATTTCAAGCAAATTGGTTTTTTAAGAAGTTTACTATATTTGATTTTAATTATAGATTCAGTAGTTTTGGAGATAAGTGGGCGTGTGTGTGTGTGGAGATGACATTTTTTATTTTTTTTATTTAGGCAAAATCAGATACAAATTGGGTACAAACACAATAATTGTCTCAAACTATTATAAATGTTAAACGATAACTTCCAAAATCCTTCTTGACCGTAGATTCAGTATTTTATGCCAATCGTTTTTGAATATTTTCTGTAGGCACAGAGTCGTTGTCTAAGAAAAACGAAGAAAAAGTGATGTCATTGTAATAGTAATAATTGAAAAACCACACCCGTTTTCACAATAATTTTATTGAACAATTCCTTTTTCCAAATCCGTTAAAATATTACAATAATTGTATATATTCAACATATATTCACATCCAATTAGTTATATATTATTGTAACATTTACGTATAATAAATAAGTTCATGAACAAATAATTAGTTTTATGTGATGGTAGGTAAGTAAATGAGGCAATTGCATTGCACATTAGTCTTTAGGCTAGCGCAAAAAAAAAGTATTTTTTGCTCTCGTCAAGTTTGTATGGTGCGTATATTCTGAGAAAATTGACAAGACGGACATACGAACACGCAAGTGATATTATAAGAGCTACATTTTTCCTTTTCAGGTACTAAAAGTAAACTTTAACACATTGTCTTTAAGATCTGTAACTACAGAGGGTGTGGAATAAGCTCCATATCGACATTATCCCCGTAGATATAGGATGGTTAAAAAAGGCTCGAAAACGTTTTTAAACGGTCTATTAGGTACAAATATTCCCCTAATGTTGTAAGCATTCGTTGGCTACGAAATCGGGGCCAATGTGAAAACGCCCTAAGCCGAAAAATGTTCAATCTTATTAATATAACTTTCGCATACCATTTACATTGTGGATCGTGGCAACGATATCGTATTTTTTAGAGTTAAAATATCGGAATATATTCTGATTGTCTTTATACGTACATATGTACGAAATCAAAGTCAAACACATACAATTTATTTTTAACGGACTTCAAAAAAAGGAGAAGGTATTCAATTCGACTGTATGTTTTTTTTTGTATGTTTGTTACGTGATTACTCCACCAATTATGAATTGATTACAATGATTTCTTTTTTTTTGGTAGGTCATTCTTCAGAGGTGGTCCCATTTAAATTTCACCGGTATTGGAGCTTGGATTTCGAAGATACATCAAGTAATTTGACCTGGTTATAACCTTTATTTATATTGATGATTCTCTTGTATATCGTTGCGTTCCAGAATTAAAAAGAATTTAATTGTAGACCTGCCCTAGATCTTTCTTTAGGTCAAGGTCACTTAAAAGGGAGAAATAAAAAAAATTGAGAAAAAAATTAAATCGCCTTAAAAAAAGTACAAAATAACTATCCTTTACTAATCAAAACTCAAGTGCACACGATACACACACCAATATAATTAAGTTTGACAGTTACTGAAGTCGGTGCCAAGTCTACTAAACTAATCAACTTCTGTTGTTGCACATTGATTTGGCACCGACTTCAATAACTGTCAAATTTAATTCTATAGGTATGTGTATCGTACTTATAAAGTTATTTTAATTGTACTTGAGTTTTGATTAGTAAAGGATAGTTATTTTATACTTTTCAGTGTTTTTTTTTATTTGAAAGTAGTTTAATTTTTTTAATAAAAATTTTTTATTTCTCCCTTTTGAGTGGTGTTGACCTAAATAAATATCTAGGGCAGGTCTGCAATTAACTTCATTCTAATTCCGGAACGCAACGATATACAAGAGAATCGTCAATGTAAATAAAGGTTATAACCAGGTCGTGTTATCTAGTGTATCTTCGAAGTCCAAGCTTCGATATCGGTGAAATTTAAGTGGGATCACCTCTGAAGTAATACCTACCAAATGAAAAAAAGAATTTTTGAAATCGGTTTCATAAATGACGGAGTTATGAGGTAACAAACATCCAAAAAAAAAACAACATACAGACGAATTGAGAACCTTGTTTTTTTGAAGTCGGTTAAAAAATGGTTTTGGTTGGTGTAAAAATGACGGGACAAATCGAATGTAACACACAGACAAAAACGAAAGGACAGACAGACGTACATGATGATTATAAAAGTTCCGTTTATGCAATTTTGCTTATGGACCGATTCGGTCAAGAAAATATAATACACGCTCACTCATACATGCAAGGTTCACGAAGATTAATCAAAATTGCTCATGGTTATTTAGTGCATATGTGATCCGATTGGTGGCATTTTCAACCTACTTTGAAAAAAAAAGGTGGGAGGTTCTCAATTCGTTAGAATTTTATTAAATTTTTTCGTGCATGTTACGCAATATCTTCGTAACATGTTTCTGATTTTGATGAATATTTTTTATTTGAAAGCGTCTATGGTGATCCCGTAAAAATTTTGTTTAGATGAAATGGAATTACATTGAAATGAAATATTTATTTATTCATGTAGAATGGATTTCATACAATATTACAACAGTAATTCTAGCTTCCACACTAGGTTTTCTGACAGCAGTTTATCGTCCTCCAGGGACTTGAGAGACCTCTTAATTACAACTTTTTCAATTATTTTGCGTAAAGCCTTTAATAAAGATATCGGCCGATAATTAAAAGTTTTAAGAGGATCATCACTCTTATAAATTGGACATGCGTTTGCTACTTTCAGTTGGTCCCGTACAATACCCGAGCACAAACTGAGATAACATATGTACCCTATTGGCGAAATTAGAGTATATCTACCTGCTTTGAATAGAGTATTACTAATGTTGTCAACTCCAGGGACAGATGCAGTTTTCAATTATCCTATAATTATTAAAAATTCGTTTTCATCAATAGGTGCCATGAATAGTGATTTTGCAGGGGTTTTTACAATTTTTACGGCGTTAGAATAATTTCCGTTTTATTGGTTTGAACCAATATTTTGTTTGCTAAATCATAAGCCTACACTGGTGAAATATTTATTGATCTCATTGAAAGAACTCTCTGGATTAAGACCCGATTTGAGTAATGCTAAATTTGAGTTATTATATTCATGTTACATAATGATCGCTAGGTTTTTTGCTATTTCCGAAACTTTTGTTCAACATTGTTACCTTTGATCTGATAATGAAGTGACCGCAGTTATCTTTTATTTTTGCTTACTTTAGTTTCCTCGAGACGACGGTCGATGCAACGCGGTCGAAACGTCAAGCCAAAATAAAAGATAATGGCTTAAATTTCCCGTTTCTCGTATATTTTATAATGCAACGCGAAAGTTTACAAGTATATGACGATGAAGTGTTTTTATACAAAGGAGCTTATTAACGGTTTACATATATTTAAGATTATTTTATTGACCTTTATACAAATATGCATAGTGCGAACAGGGTCATTGTGTTTTAGTGCGCAATGTCAATATTCACAAATGTTTAATTTAAATTGCATTAATAATTTTCAAAATAACTGGTATTTAATTTTTGTTATACATAATTTATTATGTAATACATATTTATGACAGGGTTGCACGACAGTGTTATTGTAAAAATGAAGAAGGGAATGCTTAGATAGTTCGGGCACATAGAAAGAATGAGTAATGAAAGACTGACAAAGTAAGTTTACAGAAAGAAAGCGAGTGGTAAAAGAAGCAAAGGAAGACCAAGGCCGACTTACGAAGATCAAAGAGCCAGAGTGTTTTCTGACGGAAATGTTAGAAGCACCCACATACTAATGCGAAAATGTGTGAGGAGAATGATGAGATTCGAGGAGGCGAAAGAAGTATGTAAGGACTGCTTAGCTTGACGCTGTGTCCTCTCTGACTACCCCATTAGCGATAGATCGTGAAGATATTTTTGTATCCTTTAATAAAAGTTGTTATTTAGCCAGAGTATATGAGGCTTCTTGTTTTTTCTATTACACGTCGTACACAAATATAAGTTGTTACAGATATCCTAGTATTAGTTGCTGATATCCGTATACATGAGCGTTACTCATAAGCAATGTCAGAGAATTTTGCTTTAATTAGTTTCATTTCGAAGTTGTATTTGTGCCAGAATTGAGCTCTCTGGCTTGTTTCCAATGTCAGCCTTTGTGATAGCTATAAACTGGATAACAAAGATAGTCATACGTGCAAAATACGTACAAAGGTCATTGCTAAATGTTTCAAAATTATGTTAAAACAATTATGTACAATTACATACTTTAAACTCATTACTATATATAGGTATAAATAGGTAAAGAAAAAACAGTATAACCTTTTCTTCTTTGTGTGTCAACCGATTTTCTTGTTTAGTAGCGAAGGGTTATCAATAAAAAGTTTTGGAAACAGTATAAAAAAGCTATATCGATAAGTGTAGAGAAAACTTCTGATCCCTTTTTAAAAATATTGCGTGCACGGAGTGTGAGATTTGGCATAGTTTTATGTTCATACTGCCAATGTCAAACTGACTGTCAATGTCAAACTCAATAGTACCGTGACAATAGTAGTTTATATGTATGTAACCTCCACGGATCAAATAGTCGCACAGATTAAAGATTGTGGCTAAAGAGTGTAAAATATAAATGCATGTAGATATATATACATGTCGGTGGAAATAATAAAAGGCACTCATTTGACTATACTATGGCAAAGCGCGACTTCCGATGACGCGCTAACGGAACGTCGGGGCCGGCGCTGAGAGTCTGTTAGACTACGGCGGCCGGTGCGATAGCATTTCTCTGGATCGGATCTCCGAATGGCAAACGGATCGTTTGCCATTCTTAAATTTCCAATTACCTATGTAATAATTCTTACAAAGAGTATTCTGTCGTTTGCACATTAACTTTGTCTTAAAGTTATATTTTATGGAATAATTCGCCTCTTGATTAAGATTAGGTACCTATTTCTCATGGCTGAGTTGCAAAAGCACGAATTACCCCGTGTCTTTTCCAACATACATATATTTACGGTCGAATTTCGACCGCCAGGCGACCTTTGGTCTTCTTCAATCAAGAGTACTCATATTACAGATTGATATTTAATTCATCCGCCACCCGAAGATTTAGACTTATTCATAACTGTTTCGCTTCCATCGAAACATCCTCAGGAAATTGCGTTCGATGCTAGTTAGCTGATATTCTACATGATGGTAAAACTCACAACGAAAACTACTCTTGAATTTGAAAGAGATACGAACAAAGCCGATGTGGTGGGGCGACGAGCGTGTTTGCTACATGTTCGTTTGTCGCTCCCTCTAGCTTAATATTAGGTAGACTGGAGTCCTAAGAGGTACTGCAAATAAAAACAGAAGTTCAGGATCTATAAGCGGATACACGAACAAGCGCGGATTGTGTTGTTTTGCACTACTTGGAGACAAAGTATTAAACTTTCGATTATTGGGAACAGATCGACAGCATCCTTAATGTGTACCGTAAATGAGGTAACAAAAGGATATCTCAAAGATAAAATCGTATTCCCATTTTATGACAGGCCCTTTGATATACAAATGAAAGTGTTTGAACAAAGAGTTGGCGAGTATCCAAATGGCGATAAGTTTCCCTTTGCGTATAATTACTTTCTGTTTATTCCGTAAGTTATTGTTAATCTTACTCAACAAAATATTCAATTTAAGTAAGTCTCATTACAAGATTTTCTTTTCCTCTAAAAAAAAATAGATCGATATTCGCACTAAATTTCAATATCTTCACTCTCCTCTTTGAAACCACAGGGTCGTAAAATTCAATGTGAAAACATAATACTTGAAAACTATAACGAGAATCTTTTAGTTAGGTTTATAGAAATTAATTAAATACCAGAATTCTCTTTTTACAAATAGGTCGTTCAACCATTTTTTGTCTCACTACAGATACTGTCCCTGAATTCCGGGCAAAAATTACTTTGCTCAGCACAAATTTATGTACCTATATTTATTATAATCATATATAAATTGTTGTCTATGATTGTCAATTAAGACAATAAATAAATTAAAAAAAAATGTTTTTTGAATTAACCGACCTGTACATGGAATAATTGATCAACCAAAATATGCTACGAAGTCATCTGTATACAATTCAAACTCACACTTGGCCAAATATACTTTTATATTTTTTAACAAGGTAAAAGCTCTGCCAGTAACATGCCTTCACCAATTCAATTTGCATCAGCGTGGAGGAGTACAGACCGTCTCTTTTCACGTCACATTTTTGAGAAGAGTACTAAGCCTTGCAGTTGGGCCTGTTAACTGGGTGCAAAGCACATAGTGGGGAGAATGAAATGGCAACACACGAGGTAGTGAAAAGAAAACTTGGGCGGAACGACATTCCTTTGCAATGGCATGGAAATGTAAGTCACAGAACCCGTTGCGTTTGAATGTGACGTTAAGTTTTATCAATCCGCTCGTGAATGCGATGAGTGCAAAAATTCGAACTTGGGAAAAAAATAACTCAACGTAAATTTTAACGCGACATATATTAAGTTATTTATAATTGTAAGATTGTCTTTTGATAAGTTCTTCGCTTTGGTCGCGGTTTTCAAGATATGGGTGTGTTGAGCTGCTGACGGATTCATTCCATACTTTTCTTTCTCTCTCAGACCATCAAGGAACCGCAAAACATAATATGTTGACATTATTCACAATTTTCTTCTAATCATAACTTATTCAGACTCTGAAGATTTATCACTCAAAACGTAAATTGAGTTCCTTTGATGAAAAAAATTTTTCGTGTAATCGAAAATTATCATTATCAACACATTATTACGTAATTTATATGTTGCTAATTTAAAACGTGCCTCGGTTTTGGATGTTGTTGTTTTAGAATGCTTCTCAGTTCTCAAACAGTATGCATAATTGTGGTTAAAGTAGATAAATGAAAACAAAATATGGGAAGCTCCGCCTATCTGACCTTAACACTGTATACTATGTACCGCGTGTGCTCTTAGCAGGTGTGTGCGTTACAATGTTTCTAACGAATTTAAAAACTTTGGAATAGTTTGAAATATGCAAAATTCTCAAAATGTTTACATATTCTCTGCCCAAAACTCCAAACTCACATATCAACACGTGTTTCGTCTTTAACGAAGTATCCTTAGGATATTTCAGAGATCAGATTCATAGCACCGAATCGGTGTTAATAAGCTGACTTAGTGAGTTTAGAAGGTCGGGCGAATGATAACCCTATGACGTCCATACGCTGTCGTCTAGTCCGTAGTCAACGTCAAGTGACCACCGAGCGGTGAGTTGGTGCTGGTTGAGTGTGGAGATGATCAATAAGTGATAACCTTTGTTGCTAAAATTAGTACCAAGATTTTTTTTTACAAAAGAGGAGGCAAACGAGCAAGCAAGTCATTTGATGGAAAGTGATCACCGCCGCCAATGGACCCTCCCAACGTCTGGGAATTCACGGGTACTTTGCTGGCCTTTAAGGAAAGGAGGGGTAGAGGGGAGATGGGCCATCGACACTCTCACTCTTCAAACAAATCACAACAGCAATAGATAGGGCTCTTTCATGCCGATAATCTGTGAGAGGGTGGTATTTCACTGGGCGAGCTGGCTCAATTCGTGCTGCAATGTAGCATGGCTCTACCACACATGATATGATTTTCTTTTGTATTGATACCCATCCAATCTAATCCAAACGTAAAATGGCGTGAAGTTATGTGTATGTTGATGTATTATTATGTTTTTCCAGTAATTCTCCTGACGTAAGCCACGGGTTGAAGTTAGTACAGAGATAACATTGAAAGATCGTGAGAAAGTTTCCACAGGGTGTTTTATTATGTGAAATCCGTCCTCGAAATTCTGTCGTCCAGTTATACGTATTCGAAAATTACTGTTGCTTTCCTAGAATTTGTTTTCTATTCATGTGGTTAAAACCCGGATTAGATACCCGAACCCTTTAATACCCAAATACCGGACCGAATCCGGTGTCGACATCTGCTAATACTATTTGTTTTTAGCAATTACATGATTCCTGTGCTTTCGACTGAGGATTCATTTGGAATTTCAAGAAGAATTAAAATGGAAATAAATTGTTTGCGAGTTATAGTGACATGATAAGGACTCTGTCACAAAGGGGATTTTTAAGGTTTTGAAATGAAAAGGGGAAGCGGAACGCTTACAAAATTATTCATGCGTCCATATACACTTTTATACTTTTGTCACGGCAGATTTTCTCAGTAAATATGCAATGTGTCGACCTGGTATTTCAAAGTCAAAGTCAAATCAATTTATTTTAACCCAATGACAAAGTATTTTTGAACGTCAAATCTACTTTAGTTTGGGGCGAAGAGAAAACTTGGACACAACGCAGAACAGACAAGAAACTCAGTCAGATATCATTTTTTCAACATTATTTTAAGGTTTATTATAATACAATATTCAGAAAGCCAGTAAATGCATGTCCAGAGAAGAACATTTTCAGACTATTGTTTTGGCTTCAATGAAATCGTTTATTTTATATATAGTATGATTGTCTAAACAATGTACGTTTTATAACAAATCTAAATTATAATTATAATGCGCCAGACAATACACACCAATCATCTGATCTCAAACTGGGGTATTCCCTGTGCTATGAGAACCAGACGACTACTGGGGGCATCTTCCAGTACACCCAGACCTGAAGCAATCTAGAAAAGTTCGTTTCGTAAATTGACCCGACCGGGAATCGAACCTAGAACCTTCCGCGCTTGGGGTCAACATCTAAACCACTGCGCCATCGAGGTCGTCTAACCTACTTTCAGTTAATTGAGTAACTTCCCGAGGAACTTTATTATAAAAACGAATGCAGTTGCAGAAATGAAACATTTGACTTATGCTATTTGAATTATGGAATAGTCAATTTATCACGACCTCGGGTTTCCATACCACGAATATCGCCTTTCTTTTTAAACAGATCTATATTGTTCCTCGTATACATAATCATTTGTTATAGTAATACATCCTAGTATATACATTTTGGACTAATTAAGATTTTAAAATTTCCTAGGTGAGATACTTTAACATAACATAACATAACTTCACGCTGTATCCCCAACGGGGTAGTCAGAGAGGATGGAGCGCCAGGAGTCGCGGACCTTACACACCTCTTTCGCTTCCTTAAATCTCATCATTCTCCTCACACATTTTCGCCTAGGTATGCGAGTGCTTTTGACATTTGATACTTTAGATTTTGAAATTTCTAAAGTTGTACTTAACCAATTTTTAAGGATGGGCGTTGAGCGATATATCGATGACGCTGGTTGGAATACTTAATTACATGCATCATTGGAGACATATTTCTTAAACCCCGAAGGAAAAAAGAAGTATCACTTTTTGTATGTTTGTATGTATGTATGTGTATATATATATATATGTTTTGTATTTATTCTTAGTGCGACTCCCTTGAATGAGCACTGATGTTTAGATCGCAGAACTATTGATCTAACCGCGCGATACAACGTTCACTGACATGAATAGAAGATTCATTCTAGGCATTTGTTCCTCAAAAACCTACCAAACTAATAGACTTTCTGTTGTTGCACATATTTCTCCATTTTGAATGACCTTGGCCTAAATAAATATCTAGGGTATGTCTACAATTAACTTCTTTTCTAATTCTGGAGCCCAATGACATACCAAGAGAATCATATATATAAATAAAGCTTATAAGCAGTTCGCGTTATATGGTGTTATTTGGAATGTATCTTCTTAGTTCAATCTTCAATACCAGTGAAATTTAAATGGTACCAATCTAGAAGTATGTCCTTTCAAATAAAGAAATAATTTTCCAAATCGGTTTATAAATAAATGTTGTTTATAAATGACGCAGTTCTGAGGTAACAAAAAAAAAAGTATGAAACCGCATTGAAAACTTCCTCCTTTTTTCTAAGTCGGTTAAATACTAAATATGTTTCTTCATAGATACATAGTTGATCCAAAAGCATATACAATGCAATAACATTGTTCTTTCCACTTTCACCATTTAGTGGTAAGAACGACTCGTATGTCGTATAATTATAAATTCTTTCAATAACGATCAATTTCATTGTTTTCGTCTCGATCGTTTTATCATTCATGTTTGTCGTTTGAGTAACAAAATAGAAAGAAATATGATGCTTTAAATGAACTGAAGGTAGCAAGAGTCATTTTAATGAGCTGATTTGTTCATTTAAATTAATTGGGTACTTTTAAAAATAATTCTAGGAGTTAACTTTAAAAATCCCTGTTGTAACAAAAAAAGTTATTGTTTTGACACTTAAAACAATAGCATTTTTAGAAAAGTTTGAACAATAACCTTATCATCAAGTATATACAAAAACTACTTATAAAGTTACATTTAAATAACTCAAAGTAATTTCTCATTTTCATTGTAAAGTGTATCCTTAATTAATTCTCGCTGTCATTTCCTGTTTGCAATTAACTTTGGACCCCTGATCAAGTTGAGTGTCAAAAGTACTTTGTTCCGCGAGGAATTCTCACCTAAGGGTCAGCGCAGACGGCCGGAGTCGCGGCGAAGGGCAGTTAATCGATTGCAAGGCACACAAAGGGACGTGAGGACTTCACCGAGCCGTCGCGCCTCCACACGACTCCGAGCGCCTTCGCGCGACTCTGAAAGCCTCCGCACGTAGCTCTCAAAGATGCGCGATACGGCCGAAGGTTGTGTTGTGAGTGCATTATTGTGAGTGCATGTTCTCGAACATAAAAATACCTATAAAAAATATCGATATATCGGTTGGATTTTGTTGGATTAGACCAATATTTTTGTAGATGCAGATTGATTTTGTGATTTCAATCAAAGGCAATTACATTATTACTAGTAACTTATTTAAAAATAAAGATTATTGTCTGAAAAGAGCAAATTAAAATGAACTGATAAAATATAATAGTGTCGGCACTGCTACGATGTTTGAACTTTGAATTACTAAAAAAAATTGAATTTGATACGTTTTTCATGTTATACGATAACTGTCGATAAATCGCAAATAGAAATAAATAATAATAGACGAAAAAAGAAGGAGATTCTCAAGTTAAAGAGTAGATATATTTTAAATTTATTTTGTTATATGATCACGCATAACTTTTTATAGAGTAGTCTGATTTTGACGATTCTTTTTTATCACATAGAATATACTTCGAAGTTGGTCCTATTTAAATATGAAAAAAATTCACTATAATGTTAAAAAATAAGGGAAGATTAATTAATGTGTTGTGTATACCCTGAATTTGTGGCTGGGGTGTAATGACTCTCTTTCTTATAATATTTTGTTAGGCGGTGTTAAATAGTGATTGTTTTCATCGATCGATATGGAAATTTATCGATATTTATTTGCTTTCCCAACACTAGAATTTTGTTTGATTTTGGGCAAACCAATCGGTATACGATAACCGTAGCAGTGTTTAGATGTAATTGTTTTTAATCAACGTAAATGACATTTCCGCTCTATAGTCTATAGGTTATAAGTGCTTGATGACTTAATATGACGACGGCCATGCCATAATATTGCTCTGGGTATGTTATGAAATAAGAATGTTATTATTTGTACTCTACTTCGATAAAGTCGGAGGCAATAGTAACATAGCATTTAGTACAGGCCATCGATACTCTTCGGACCATGCCGGAAAGGGTTTGCCGATGAAATTGATACGAATTGTAATATTTTGAAACTAAAGTCAAAATTAGCGAAATGAAGGAGAAATTAGAGCCTTCATAAATTACAGCCTTCTCCATAAATTACTATACTGAAAATGGTTGATTTAATTGATTTGTATAGAAAATGTTTATAGTAGTATTTTCTTATCAGTTTTCTTTTGTTAAGAAGTTTAAATCACTTTTCTATTAATAGAATTATAAAAAATAGAGCCTCTATTCTTTTTTAACGTTGGTGTAAGCTATACACCACCGTTAAATAACTTATAATAATTCTCGTTATTAAGTTCTTAACAAAGGAATACCTTAGAAGTGAAATGAAATTTTAAAACCTACTTACCGTCCGACGCAAAGAATAATAAGCACAACGTACCCTTAATAAGCAATAAATAATAATTTTTCATAATTATCTGCCCTTAAGAAGACTCGTACTTTAACAGTAGGATTGGCAAATTAAATTAAGCTAGACAGTTAATTGCGTCGAGGACCGCTAAGACTTCTTACAATATTGTTTTTTTTGTTTCCTTAGCAGTGCTTGACCCATTCTCTATAAGGGCGAGCGTTGCCAAGTTTAGAAGCAATATAATAAGGTGAAAAACGTCGCTTAGGCTCAACTAGCGTTAATTGTAGACAGTATAAATTGAAGAAACGCATTCGTAATTAACACAATTATGATTGCCGAAACGTCTCAGCTATTCAATGACAATTATTTTGATATTTTTTTAAATACCTGCAACCAAGCATAACTCGAATGACTGTCTGAGAGTTTTTTAATGTAGCGAAGTAAAACAGATAGTGTATCGAATAGTCGGTACAATTACAAAAAATATTGTTAAAAGAAAATATATTTTTTCACAGAGATCTCTACAACTTGTGGATACAACATTCTTGAAAACGCTCTCTACCAAAGATACTCACGGGGACGCTCGTCTTAGTTTTGCAGAAGCCTGAAAATACTTACATACATATTTTCACGCTATATCCCTAACGGGTCCCAATACATTTTTTCGCTACTTCGAATCTCTTCATTCTCCTCATGCAATTTCGCCTAGGTGTGAGGGTGCTATTGACATTTCCGTCAGCTTACACTCTATTTGATCTTTGCAAGTTAGCCTTGGTCTTCCTTGGCTTCGGTTTTCATCACTTATTCTCAGAGAATAGTCTCATATTAATAATTATCATTTATCCTTTTTTAGTCACGT
This sequence comes from Zeuzera pyrina, assembly GCA_907165235.1. NCBI lineage: Eukaryota > Metazoa > Arthropoda > Insecta > Lepidoptera > Cossidae > Zeuzera > Zeuzera pyrina. The sequence continues at coordinate 17,301,795 of OU015638.1, read as the reverse complement.
TGTTAATGATTATTATTTTTCGTATCAGGGGTTTTTAAATATATTTATTTCAAAATAATAATTTTTATTTCAAAATTTTTAGAGTTATAACATATAATAGAAGACTAGTATCTATTGCATATGATACCTCCTATTGGTTATCGACAGGCTGCTAACAATGATCATACTGGAACTTTTTAGCTGCGATAGTGTTTGTAAGGTCCATATTCCAGAACGATAATCAAGTGTGAACCTTGAGAATAGTTAGAAAGAAATGTCGCTATTCATCGCATGTAACGGCATCCCTTTCCAACTGTGTTCAATCAGAAACTCACGCTTGAGTATTGTTCTGGAATACAGGCTTTATGTCCGATTTCACCGACGCTTCCTAAATTGTCAACTAGAATAAGAAAACCTCTAAACTTAAATCATATTTGTAAGGGACCCTCTAGCGTTTGGTGAAACGTACAGAGCGGTTGGTTGGTTTTTATGGGTTACCTGAAGCATAGAGGAAGTTTATTTATTTAATCATTAAATTATTTCGTGGACACAGGTACAAACATAGGGTTAGTGTTACTATATACAATAAGAGCCTCTGTGCTTCGCCTCATACATGGTGTTACAAAAACGTAATTAATATAATAACTTAGACGAATATGTTAAATGTTATTATAAAGTTGGTGACTATAATAATATTAATAATAATAATGTACTCAGACATTTCACACAGCGCCATCTAGTCTCAAAGTAAGCAGCACAGCGCTTGTGTTATGTGTACTAGACAACTGATATACTATTTATATACTTTTCTTTTGTAAATAAATACATATTATACATAAACACCCAGACTCGGGGCGGGAATCAAACCCGCAACCTCCGCTTACTTTCCGACGCGCTTTGCCGTTGCGCCACGGAGGTCGTCAATTGCTCTGATTTCACCAACGTTAATACCACCATTAACGTTGGTGAAATCAGATGTAAGACTCCTTCAAATAGAAGATAGATAATTAAGTTTCGAAGCCGAATATCCTGAGCATGGGTAGACCAATTTTCACCATACAGTTAAGAAGTGTCTTGAAAACAGTAGTTTTCGAGACCGTGCCAGATACGCATTGGTTTAAAGTTCTGTAGCATTATAAAGTTTTGAACTATCGCGTTGCAATGTAAAATATCTGAAAACACGAGTAGTTAACGCGATTACCTTTCTTTGGCTTGACGTTTTGCCCATGTTGCATCGGTCGTAGTCGCAAGTAAACTGTTGCAGTAAGCTTCACTCTGTGTCTGAGGACGATTTTATATTATCTATCCTCGATATTTGTAAATAATTTAGAGTATCCGTCTAGTTTTTATTTTTCATTTCTGGTCCGACTGACTGGTTCGGTGGCGCAGTGGTAGTCTGCGTTTGAAGCGGGGTCCCGAGTTTGATCCCCAGTCAGGCCAATATAGAAAATGATCTTTTTCTAAATGTTTAAATTTACTTATAATCTGTGTGTTACTGAGAGTTCCTCCACTTCGTTGTATAAAACCGTAGTACAAATCTCGTGCTTTGTTCGGGGTTGTTTTTATTTTTTTATTTAATCTTGTTCCCCTAACATAAGTCAAGGCCAGACTACTATTTCTTTATTTATCTTATTCTTACTATCTACAACTTTGTAATGCTTTGTTCGGGGTCGCACGGTAGTGTTATTGTCTATAGTATCATAATTTGGGTTACATCTCTGTATCTCTGCTCAGTGACAATTGGAGATATAGATGAACAAGCTGACAGTCACACATAATGAAATAAGGGGTTCATTTTAGTATAGACAAATATATATATATATAAATATATATAGTGAGAGACAGATATACAACGTTAGTTAGACAAACGTCTAACTAACGTCGTACCTATAATTATAACGCTTTTTTTTCCAATGTCGGTTAAAAAGCACCCCGTAGATGTCTTTGGTTTTGGCACAAAATACTGAAATACCAAATTATTACCGCGAATAAGTTTTTTATTAAATGTAAACAAAAATATGTGATCTGATCGACGACATAATAAATTCCATTTGCTCTACATTTACTTTTCCCTATTCCAGCGCTGTTTGCTGTAATAATATTAAATCTTTTATGAATAATAAAAACTTTTAGTGTTCTCTTACAAAATAGGTAAAACCGCGTTCTTATGGAGTCCCTTTTAGCATCAATGTTTCCTCATTTTTAAAACTAGAGCCCTTTCAGCGTAAAAGTCAATACCTAGGTACTTTCTAATCTCATATCTAATTCAGTATTTTGGAATTTCAATAAACTATGTTAAACTATATGTATATAATAGCGATCCGTCCCGACTTCGCCCGGGTTGAACACATAATATATAGCCTATGTCCATCTAGAATAATGTACCTTCAAATGGTGAAAAAGTTATTCAAATAGGTGCAGTTGTTCCAGAGATTATCCTCCATATAGGACCAAACCCACGAAATCTGCTCTTACTTTTTATAATATCAGTATAAATATGTCATGTTGTATATAAAAACATACGCATATTGAAATATAATGTTGTATTAAAAAGCAATTGCTAAAGAACTTTCGGAGATTTAAGATAGCTCATTAGAGCTCAACGGGTGGTTACCGAGTCACTCGCCGTCCGCTCGTGGACAGATTGCGAGCAAAGCGGTCCGGTGACGTTGCGAAATTGATGTGAGTGCGTGTCCATAATAATCCGTATAAAGAATACTAACCTCGCGAGGCGAGCTAGTACTGGTTGCGTGCCGGGTGGTTCTAAGAAGCTATGACCTTTAAGATTTCGAACAAACGAAAATTTACATTTTTGTTACCTAGGCGAAAGTGTACGAGGAGAATGATGCGATTTGAGGAGGCGAAAAAAGTATGAGAGGACCGCTTATTTTTTTTTCTCGCATTTGTCGCCTCTCCTATCCGCTCCTCTTCCCCTCTTTTCTGCCCCTCACCGCTCCTCTCCTCTGCCTCAGACTCGGCATGCCTCACATGGTCGCATCCTCCTCCTCTTTCGATAAAGACGGAGCAATCTCCGTTACAAGTTATTATCAATAATTTTCAGGTATTAAGATAACTAAAAAAAAATTTTACGAAATAAATTAACCATACAAAAAATAGTTCTTCAACTAATTTTTAAAATATCTAAACTAGACTGAAATGTATGTATATATATATCGATTTACACTCGACATATTGAAGTTCTTTACCAGTTAATTGAAATTGAACTTAAATGAAAAACACAGCATGTAATTCTGAGGATCTCTTTTTACAATTTACTACAAACTTTGGGTATAAACTTATGCTCTTCGAAATTTTTATAATTCTGAGTCTAGTAGTAGTCAAGACAAGATGAAGGTATGAAATCGTTTTCGTACTCCGTTTTCACCTTCGATTTTCACCTTTGATTTTCCTATGATTATTTTATGGCACCTAACTGCTATAACGTAGTCGTATAGGTTACGTTAGTTAACAAATATTATGTTCGCAAGTCACATAGTTCTTGTGAAAATAGATTGTGACATACCGACAGACGAAGAGACAGCCAAATGGATAGACGGATAAGGGTTTCATTTTTTAAAGCTATAGAACTGTAAAATAATTCAAGTTTGTTCCACGAGACAACTCACAAAAATATTATTCTATAAATACTGAATTTCCTTACAATTTAATGAAATTTATCTTAAATACAAAACATAGCAAATAACAACTGTGTCATTTCGAAGACCAAAAACGTTCCATATTTTTTGCCACACAAAGAAGAGGCAAACATAATTGTTGACAATAACAGGCAGTAAGTTGACGTCGCTATGAAATTCCAGATGATAACATACGCTGTAAAACGTGTTTCAAAGTTATCGTCGAAACTTCGCGTGTGACACCTTCAGAACTTCTAAGAAAACTTCTACAGTAACGTACTTAGACTGCTTATGATATGAATTTTGATATTGTTCTATGTACTTACATGTAACAAGAAATGAAGGGATACGCATCATGGCAGGGTTGGATGAAGGTTTTATTGCAAAAACGAAGAAAGGACTTCTTAGATCGGTCACGTAGAAAGAATGAGTGATGAGCGATTGGCAGATAAAGTATTACTGATGCTAATACAGAAGTTATAGAAGACCAAGATTGACTTATAAAGATCATATAGCCAGAGTGTATGTAACGAATATGACGAAAGTATTCGCATACCTCGGCGAAGGTGTGTGAAGAGAACGAGGGGATATGAGGACTCGAAAGAAGTCATGCTAGGAGTGCGATTTTTGGCGCCGTTAGGGATACTTCATGAGGATGTAAATCACAATATGTCCCTGATGGGATATACGAAGAAAACGGAGTGTCAGTATCCCTCTGTAATTTCCACTATCCGAAATGTCACTCATTTTTGTATTAATGTTTTTAAACTTTCACGACTTGTATATGAATTTTACAATATTTACTAACGGGTCTATGTCGCGTTTATACTTTAAGGCTAATTACCTATTTTATCTCGACGTTTCGACTGGATTGCATCGATCGTGGTTTAGTTTTGTATATCGGGCATAGTATGCTGTTACGGCAGGATTCTGGAATTTCGCTTTCGGCAAGTATTCGGTTGAAACAACAACGAATGCCAGAATAATGGGGCATTCGCCATCATTTTCCAGATATCTATAGATATCAAATCCGGACAAATGGCTTTATGATCCTTTATTTTTGATGTAACTGTTTGTGTTTCTGCTAACGTAATACAATTTATAGGTCCAGCAGTAGATGGTATATATGGCGGATCTCGACTTGGGAATTCTTTATTCATCAGTTCTTCGTAGTATTCTTTCCATCTTGTATTTATTTCGCTATGTGATGTTAGCAATCGGCTTTGCTTCTTTTCAATGTATTTGTTAGATTTCGTATCGAGGTTTTTAAATTAATCAAGTTATAAAACTTTTCACAAATTATGGCAAACCTATGCTCGTGAATGTTCTATTTCTGAAAGCCATTATAGTTTGCCTGTTGGCAGATTCCCTTTGGAACCAATTAGTGTCAAGACTCAGTCCGTTACTGACATGTCGACTGTCTTACGGGCTTGTTTGTAAAGTGTGTGTCTTGTAAAGTAGGTGAATTCGCTATTTCTTCGAAACGAATAAATACTCGACGCTAATTGCGTACTGTTTAATAATTAATTAGCACTGTACTTTCTAAATCGTGGCAAGCGTTCACGACACTCACATCCAGACAGAGAAAGAGAGAGAAATAAAGAGAGAAAGTACGAATACAAATTTGTCAAATAAAGTAATGACTTCAAAAATATACTGTTTGACTGAGATTACAACACAGAGACTTAGACATTTAAGAACTTATAATTCACATCATTTTTCTTGCTTTCATGCTGGTCTTCGAACAAAAAATAAACCTGACAGAAACGTGTCGAAAGCATCTCTTCAAGTTCCGTAGAAATAAAATAAAATATGGTGCCTGAAATATCCATTAGTTATTATTTTATTTCCCATTTCTATACCAGTTCCACAGTTCTATCTAAGCTCTGCCCGTTTCCCTGATCTAATTTTTTTTAAGGAGATGTGAATTATTACTATAAAGTCTAAGTTAATTGTATTATTAATTAAAACAAGACATGTTAAGACTTAGGATACATATTTCTAAAGTAGATTAAAGACATAAATTACTTACCGTAAGTCATTTTTCAATACATTTTATTTTACATAAATATTTTACTTTATTTAATAAACATAGAAAGAATGAGTGATGAAAGACTGACGTAGAAAATATAAGAGCGAAAGTGAGTGGTAAAAGAATCCAAGAAAAACCAAGGCTGACTTATGAAGATCAAATAGCCAGAGTGTTAGCGATGGAAATGTCAAAAGCTCTCGCATACCTAGGCGAAAATGTGTGAGGGAATGATGAGATTTAAAGAAGCAAAAGAAGTATGTAAGAACCACAACGCTTGGCGCTCCGTCTTCTCTGACTAACCCGTTAGGGATACAGCGTGTATGCATTTAATAAATATAGGTATTATAATTTGTCACAATGAAAATAATAAAAAATTTAATAAAAATTAACATCCGTTTTTTCTATAAAGACAAAAAAGAATTACCTTTTCGTCAAAAATGATTGAAACGTACCGTGCATTCGTCGCAATACTAAGCAACGTTTTTAAAATATTCAAAAGACATTTTTAGCTCGGCCGTGAACGTTTCTTTTCATGTTTCATTCCGAAAGTGATACCGACGAAAACAGTCGTTTTGCAACTCTGAATATTGCGATTTCACGCACTTGTTGCTAACTTTCACAGCTCACAACTGCCCGGACATACACGACATACGGCACTCCTCAGGCTAAACAGGTCGGGAGGTTTTTGACAGTGTACATCAGCCAGACTCATACTTTTTTACTCGCGTTACGTGTTTATAATTACTATTTCAAGTAGACCACAATATTACGATTAAAATAGGAAACAAAATAAATATTTCAATGAGTTTTAGCAATATTCATTAAACAAAAATAATTAGATCATTAATATTTTGTGCACTTTTAACTTTTTTCAATTTTTACATACCTACTAAATGTGATAAATTCCTAAAATCTTTAACTATTTTCCACTCAAACTCCGGAAACCACCAATCGACACGTGTTTCGCCTCCCAACGAAGCATCCTCAGGATATATATCTCTGGTATATCTCGTGTCGATTGGTGGTTTTTGGAGTTTGAGCGGAAAATGGTTAAAGATTTAGGAATTTATCACATCAAATGGATTTCCGCAAAGTAACACCTGAGTCTATACAATATACCTACTTCATATCTGAGTACGACCATTCTCAAAGATATGTTGGTGCAAATAATATAATCCTATTTTTTCATTATTGTCTTTAATGTAAACAAATATGGCTATGACTATTAAATTTATAACGTAACTAGAGTTGGGCTAATTCGCAAATGATTGACTCAGTTGCTACTCAGTCGTTATACTTATTAGTTTTAGTTAAAACAAACATTTTTAGGATTTTTATCTAATTGGGTATTTGTGCTACAATAAAACCACGAATTAAAACATGATGAGTAAAAAAAAATTTTTTTGAAAAACACTAAAAAATAAAGAATGAGAGATTAATATTGTTTGCACATCGCAAACAATAATATTGTCGTTCTGTTATTATTCTGTATTAGTATGTATGGCTGGTGTACATTATACATACGTACATATATTTTGAGTTTATTACTTATTTATTTATTTATTAGTAAACTTCGCAGTTTATTTTTTTAATGGACTTAAAAAAAGGAATATTTCAATTTGTCCGTTTTATTATTGTCGTGACCTCCATTTGTGAACCGATTTTGATCATTATTTTTATATTTGAATGGATATGTCTAGATTGGTTCCAAAGAAACTTAGTTAAGACCTGATGACGGAGTACTGCTTGACAAAATAACTCTTTAACGGATCACATAATTTGATGATTATTTTACTTATCTTTCGTTCTAGAATTGGAAAAAAGCTTATTTGTAATTCTACCTTTGGTTATTTATTTAGTATCAAGCCCCTCAAAAGGGAAAAACGAAAAACATTTAACGAAAAAAATAAATCGACTTCAAAATAAAAACACTGAAAAGTACAAAATAATTATCCTCTACGAAACGAAACTCAATTACAAAAATAACTTTATAAATATGATATAAATAAGTAAGTACATAATTAAATTTAACAGTTATTGAAGTTTGTGACAAATCAATAAACAACAACAAAGTCTAAATGGTTAAGATACAGACTAATTATTGTACAAGGCTGTACTCATTGTTTAATCGGTATAGGTTTACCGACTAGTTTCGAAGTACGAGACGGGGCGCGTCTGCGAACTAACTCCCACTCACCCTGATGAAGGACCGCCTATAGGTACGAAACTAATCGGTACCTATACCGAATAAACGTGAGTACAGCCGTGTTCAATAATTAGCTTATTAATAATGTCTCATGAAAGTTTTAATGAGGTAAGACACAGACTTTGGTAATATTGTCAAATCTATATAAATAAAAATTACTTGCTGCATGTATGAAAGATCATCACTAGAGAAAGGCCCTACCGATTTGGTTGTTTTTTTTATTGTGATCGTATGGTTCGTATGAAAGAAAATTTAGGGAAATCTACCGGAAAATTTGGATGATAGTTTGTGTCAAAATCTAAATAAAATAACATGACAAAAATGGCGTCGCGATCAATCACGTCGAAAGATCACGTCACGGGCGACTTGGTACATGCATCGTGGTTATGAAGAAATCTTTTTGTATTTACATTGACACCCTTTTTCGACTTTTTTAAAGGTGTTAATTTCCAAAAATCTCTCCCTAATGATTGTCTACTCTATCTTTATATGTAACCTCTGTGCAAAATTGGAAGTTTCTAGAGTTATTCTTTACGGCTCAGCGTTCATTAATCACTCAGTCAGGATCGTTCTTTCATAATATTTATATATACACGGTTTTGTTTAACTTGACGTTCCGAATACTCAATTGTTTCGAATCTTGCTTAAGCCGTATTTAGTAGAAAACTTTTATGGTTTCAAGCCTTAATGAAAGGAAGTTTTCTATTAAACACGCCCCACGATTTTATTTCAGTTCAATCAAAGCCCTAGATTCCTGATTCATGACCCACAATTATTTTCTAACTTTTATTGCGTCATTGATTGTACAATAAAATGTTTAATTTAAAAAGTTTATACTTTATTTTTGTTTTCTTCTTAACAATTTCTTTAAATAAGCATATGTATAAGATTTGGATATTTGACAGTATTAAAATTTAATTATTAAATCCTCAGAATGACCGAATGAAACAAAAAGTGATATAAAAACTCTCTCATTTAATTTTCGTAATAATTTAAACAAATATTCGTCAATGACGGAGAAACACTATGACGTTATCGTTTATAAACCTGAACACATCTCATGCAATATTACGTTTTGACACGTCGTCAAATATAAATCTTTATTTTTAAGTTTTAATACTTTATTTTTTAGTTTCGCGATTGGAGAATTACGCGTTTAGGCAAAGTGTTGTAATCATATTCAGTATAGTATATGTAGTTCATAAATTATGCGATATGGTTAATTTAATACGCTTTTATTATCTTATGTACTGACCTATTTACATTCTTATTATGTTAGTATACATATACACACGTACATACATATGGTAAATATATATAGATACATGCAATCTGTTTCAATTTCAAATAAAAAAAATTACTTTAATATATGTACGTAATAGAATTTTTGACTTATATTATTTACCATAATTATACTTTTCAAGAAATTTTTAAACTGTCATTGCTTATTACATTATAATACCCATTTTATCTAAAAAGATTTAAAAAGAAGTTGCGCTTTATTGATAAATGGAATTGAAATAGACTATACGTATTTGACGCCGGTTTCGAGTTTAAGAGTGAACAGAATACAAAGGTGCAGAATAATCACACCTTGAAGCCAAACGTTGGGATATTTATGTGGAGGAAGCACGTTATGCCCGCCACACACGATCACGTATGCATGATCCAATTTGCACGAAGCGGAGATTTCATCAAGTAAATTTGATCGTGTGTGGCATTGTAGGGGCGTCATACCAAACAATGCTTAACGCCAATTGGATGGGTTTGATCAAGCATACTTGATCATGTGTGGCGTGCATTACAATAGCTTACTTACGTGTTTTTATATTGAGGTGTCAGTAACAGAATTTATTTTTTGGTACAAAGCTTGCGAGTAGTTAAAAAAAAATTAACATCGAAGTACAAGGCGATCGCTATAGACTTCTACCCTAACCGCCAGAAGTCGGTTTTAGGTAAAAAGATTTTGTAAAGCGAAACTATCCTTTTGAAATTTGATTAATACCGTAAACACCATCACAGGCATAGTTTTAGACTCACAAGAACTAGTTAACAATATCTGTTGTCAAGTGTCAAAATGGGAAGCAGTAGTTATTGTAAAGCTTAGACATATGTGGGATGGTAGATGGTAGAGTCTGAACCATAACAGCGATAGGCTGCTAGTCTAAACAATCTCTTATCCTTATCTCTTGGGCGACATTTATGACCTACGCGGGAGTTTAAGCAGCCGTCACATTATAGTTTTCTTTCTACCCACACCAATATCTGGTTTAGAAATAAAAACTGTTATACTATTTTTCAATCTCCATTAAGTGAATAAGTTTTTAAAGTTGTGTGTAAAGCTTAGTATACATTTTTCGCCACAAGAGATTTAAGTGTCATAATGAGCACAATAGGTTTTTTCTATACAAGACATCAAGTTAAGTGACATATTGCATTTTCGACATAGAAAACATTTTGAAAGGTTGTTCCTCTTCATGATGAATCGAAAGAGAAAAATTAATGAATCACAACGAAATAGACATTTATATTCATTTTAAAAACGACTTCTACGTTTCCCAGATTTTAGATGCTTTTAGACAACCTTAATGATATTTAAATTTGAATTTTGTTATTAATGGTTTTAAACTTTCTCGACTTATACACATGTTACAATCGTAACTAATTGGCACGCTTATTACGTAACTTGCGGTCAGCCAAATATCGCGCGATAACTGCTGTCAAAACGAGAATTTGTACAATGTAAGTTGTATAGTGGCCCGTTGGCGCAGTGGCATAGGATTTGCTTTCCAAGCTAGATCCCGGGTTCGATCCCCGGTCAGGTCAATTTAGGAAATGAACTTTTCTAAATTGGCTTGGAGTCTGGGTGTTACTGGGAACTCCCCTAGAGTTCGTTGTGTGGTACCCATAGTACAAGCTCACTGCTTAATTTGGGGTCACACAATCTGTGTAATTGTCTGGAGTATTATTATTATTAAATAAGTTCACTATTATATTATTATATTGTACATTATTATATTGTATATAGTGGCGCTAAATCTACCACAAGTTCATTTCACAGTCATGACGCAATAGACACGCAATCGTCATACATAATACCAATTGTTTGTTACAATTAGTCACCGGTCGCGCAATAATCACGTGGCTGTCGCTGTATACAAATATTTAGGTAATAACCCCGCGGGTCTATGTCGTATTAATAGTTTAAGGCCTATTAGCGTCGTGTGAATACCTGTTTCATCCCGACGTTTCGGATGTATTGCATCGATCGTGGTCACGGGCAGACTGACGATGATGAAGATGGTTAATTGTTTTCTCCAAAATTTAGGGACACTTGTGAAAATTGGCATTGGCCAGATTTTTATTAGTAGTCACTAATTCCGAACAAAAATATGTAATCATAAAAATATTATATAGAGTATAAATTATTGGTAGCTAGGCCAAGTAAGGCCAAGGCTGACTTATAAACATCAAATAGCCAGAGCTAGCTGAGGGAAATGTAAGTACTGACACACCGGCGAAAATGTGTGATGAAATTTAAGAGAAAAAAGTATATGCGGACTATAACACTTGGCACTGCGTTCTTTCTGCCAACTCCATTTGGAATACAGTGTAAGGATATGTACTTATGTATTATTGTACTCGTATTAAAGGTGAAAGGAGCCAATGAGTCACGAAGTGGGCTGAAGCAAGATCGTCGTCCCGTCTCGCCACGCAAAAATCGTTTTTACACCCTTGGCGCGCCAAATAATATGTACGATTCACATCAACACAACAAAAACAGTGGCGTACCTGTTTTTAATTAATCTATGCCTGCGGCAAACTTGAATTTTCTTAAAAATTATGGAAATAAGCGTTTCATTCGAGTCAGTGTTATTTTTGGTAGTTATTATTTTGACGGGTCCCCCAAAACCGGTCGCAAAGGTTAGGTGCGTTCGCAACGAGAAAGATCGCTCGTTCGCTAACCCGCGTTCGAACGTCATCTTGCCAGTCGCCATATTGCTTTCGGAGGGGCTATACGCGCGCCGATTGCGTTTACGCGGGAAATCGTTGAACTCGTATCGCGCGTCTATTTCGGTGTCTAACAAAAAGTTTTCATCAATAAAAAAGTGTTTATAAAAGTTTGGATTACAGTTGCGTTCAAATTAAGTGAAATAAGTGAAGTTTAGTTCATTTTAAAAAGCAAGTGTTTTGCTGTGTTTTAAATGTAAAAATTTAATGTTATTATGTTGATGTTTTTAAAACAAAGTCGATAACTTTTGTAATCGGATGTCTAGCGATGATCGTTGTTATTCTATTTTCTTAATATCGGTTCAGCTGTTTAAACTACTGTATTGCATCTGTTATGACGTATTATGCAAATTTTACGGTCACAAAAGAATTTAAATTTCAATCATATTCAGTGTCTGAAAATCTAAATATGTTGCAAGTTTTTATGGCACTTATTTATAAAATTTCCGGCATGGAATCTTTACAGTGGATGCTAATTTTGATACCAAAGTCAAAATATTCGCTCCGTATTTTAATGTTTGTTGTTATAACGGAATTAAGTAGCTACCGTGCATATTACATACATATTTATTTTGTAGACTACCGAAATCTTTCTATTGTGTCCTGAATAGGTGAAATTTATATGACAATATGGTTGAATTTTGGTGACAAAGTTGTGATATTTCATCGTCTTGGTAAGTGAGGAGTAAAAAAAAACGTAATAGGTACTTACCATATATTTTACGAGCGTGAAGCAGATAACCTTCTAGTGCAAAATATTGTATTATTATGTATAGTATTTAAGATTTCGAGTGTTTACATACTTTATTTCTGGATTTTTTCTGTAGCAATTTTGAACGAAGTAGAAATTTTTTTTAATAAACTAACATTACATTAATATATATTAATACAAAAAAAAAATATAAAAGAAATGATCCAAAATGACTTCTACTTAATTTATTGTTTTACTGGAAAGGACGTCTCTCTCCAGTAAAACAAAAATTAAATAGACGATAGATACCAATAAATTGATATCTCATTTGAGTTAGTAATTAGGGTCTCGGTGTAAAATTTCAGCTCAGTGAGTCTAAAGATGGCGGAATTAATTTATTTTGACTTAAAGGGTAAGTAGCATGGCAAGACAGACTAAATAAAATATGGCGAAACTGTAAGTGCCAATTTGACTATGGAACAATAACAGTCGGATTTCATCTGCTCCCCTTTCATTACGTCTGTGACAATCTCTACATCTAATTCCATCCTTTCTTCCATCCTTTCCGTTTTCTTCTTTTTATCCAAATAATTTCAAATGCCATCATATTTACGAAAGCTCTTCATGTTCATTTTTGCACGCAGACTAGCAGGCCAATAGATAATGCTTCGATGATTTTGTAACGACAAAAAACGTGTGATAATCTTGCGAGGCGCGGGACAGCGCGCTGTGATCTGATTGGCCACATCGAAATCAGACGTTCCATATTCAAGAGCGGATAGGCGGAGAGCTGTGGGCGTGGTCGCCGTTTAAGCAATATTTTAATAAACTATGGGCAGTCACAGTTGGCTTCTTAATCGTCATCTAATAGGGCGTACTGATCTGTTTGGACATATACGGAAATCTCATAAAAGCAACTACTTTTGTTTTCTAGTCGGGGTTTAAGAGATATCTTAAATATAATATATTTAACACATCAGGGCTTTAAAGCCCTTTGACTATACTAAACAGGTACACTTTGGTCCTTTGGCCATCCTCACTAGAAAAATGCGTAAATTTATTTATACGTAAAACCACTATGCGAAAAGTAATGTAGCTTGTCTGATTATTTAAAAGTATTAATATTATAGACCTAAAAAAACAGACCTGCATTATTTTTAGAAAATATAATATGCGGTGTTGATTCCAACTTTATTGTACGGTAGTAAGGCCTTAATATGTCCGAAAACGAGTGAAAGTAAGATAAATGCAGCAGAAACTTAGAAACATGTGCGGTGTCACCCTTGCGGAGAAAATAAGCAATGAAGAGATACGCAGTGTGACAGGGTTGCACGGCAGTGTTATTGTAAAAATGAAGAAAGGAATCCTTCGATGATAACGTAACTAACTTTGAAAGGAATGTTTAGATGGTTCGGGCACATAGAAACAATGAGTGATGAAAGACTGACGAAGAAAATCTACAGAGCGAAAGTGAGTGGTAAAATAATCCAAGGAAGATCAAGGCTGACTTATGAAGATCAAATAGCCAAAGTGTTAGCCGACGGAAATGTCAAAAGCACTCGCATACCTAGGCAAAAATACGTAAAGAGAAAGATGAGATTTGAGAAAGCGAAAGAAGTATGTAAGGACCGCGACGCTTGGCGCTCCGTCTTCTCTGACTACCCCGTTAGGAATACAGCGCGAATACGTGTGTATGTATGCTACAAAAGGAATTACCGTAAGCCACTTGATAAGGGATTTGCCGCACAGACACTGGAGTGGTGTATGGCTCGCCTGTTCAGGCGGGAAGGCGAGTTCAGAAGATAGAGTGCGATCCGGTTGGCGAGATAGAATAGATTCCCGCTGACCGGGAAGACGGAAATTCGCAGGTAGACAGATAGGCAGGAAGTAAATAAACAGACAGGCAGGAGTAGCAGTACGATTTTTTACAGGTTGTATCAGTAGACGGTCCCAGAGCAGATTTCTTAAGACAGGAATAATGAAGTTATGTTACTTCTGTTCTTTTTTAGTTTTATAAAGAAGTATTTCATTTCTTTTTCTGAAACCTTCAATTTAAATTCGCGAGTAGGAAAACGGTGCCAGCTTCAATATTAGTTAAATTATTTAACATAATTTGATGCAACTAACTGCAAACATGCTGAACGTGTCGTTATAAGAAAATTTGGGGATTAAAAACCAAAGAATTTCATAAAACCATAAACAGAAATATAAAGATTCAACATTACAACGGATATATGTATATAGGTATACCTATTATAATATCACGGAACTAAGAAGCAATAGAAGCTATAAAACGTACGGAATACGCAACGAACGCAGAACAACGTAAATACATATAAAGTAAAAGTAAGTAATTATGAAGATATGAAGACAATTCCAACAAAGGTTTTAAAAAACCTTGATGCCATTTTTAGAGATGGGACCTTTTTTATATTTAAAAGAGCGTACATTTGACCTCAGTCCTTCCTGAAGGGAAGTAATTACGTGGCCGAATTACAAACACGCGTGCCCAGACGGTATTTATTCATTATTGTCTTCAAACTCTGTTGGGATATAAAGTTAAACCAGAGAAACCAGAGACTGACCGATTGCTCGCCTATTTCTTTACTTCTCTATTTATGTACATATTAACGATGTAAATAAATATAATGGCTGTGGGAATATTTGCAAATGCGAATTCTAGTCTGATGAGACTAATCAGTAATTTTAAATCAATAAAATTAATTTCTTTTTCCTAATTAAGACTTTTTATTCAAATATAAATAAAAATTGAAATTTTAGTATTCGCATTGTTCTTTTCATTAATATTTATTTTATACCTTGTCATGACAAATTGATTCACGAAATTGTTCGCATAATCTCTGTCAATACGAATATTTGTTAGGTACATCACTAGTACAAACACACACATGAAGTAAGAAATGAAATAGAATATTGTGTAGGTACAAACACATGTGTACAGATTTGGACGGCTTCAATGACCTGCTGTACGGGAAGATAAGCAGCTGGTATATTGTTTTTAGAGTTCTGTAGCCAAAAGAGCTGAAGCAGAATTATTATAGTGTCGTCTTAATTATCATCCGTCCGTCCGTCAGATTTATTCCGTCATATTTACACTAAGCTGAAATTTCGTACAGTCATATTTTTTTTGAAGTTATACTTCTTTTGGCGCTTTGGAAAAACAGATCGGTGTTTTTTTTTAGCGTGCAACTAAGTTGCACGCGACGATGTCTCATATAATTTATTATTTTTGATGTGTAACATCTTTTCTCTCGCTCTCCTACACTCTGTAGGAGTGATTTCGTGAAAAGGGACGGAAGTGTGTAACTGGAAGCCGGGGAAGCGCGTGTTATTCGATTTGACCAATGAGCGCGCGTGGTGGTACAGTTGGCCGTCAGATGGTACCAACCCATTTTCCGATCATTATTTGAATAAATATTTCAGTATTTAATTTTCGAGGTTAATTTCTGTCGCTGCTCAATTGATATTTTTAATTTTCATTTAAAAAATCAAATTAATTAATTACACGGACAATTTATTTGATATTAATAATTTCTTAAACATTAATAATTCTAATTTAATTCTAATGATTTCATGAGTTACAGAGATGGGTAAATCCAGAGCAGAATATATGCGAGATTACCGGCAGAAAAATGTGAGGAAAAATTAAAAACTGGAAACGTAGAACCAAAAAGAATTGCGTGACGACTAACTGTGGTACCGTTATTGACGCAGTTTTTCTTAAATTATAATAATAATAATACTCCAAACAATTACACAGATTGTGTGACCCCAAACTAAGCAGTAAGCTTGTACTATGGGTACCACACAACGAACTTTGGGGGAGCTCCCAGTAACACCCAGACTCTAAGCCAATTTAGAAAAGTTCGTTTCCTAAATTGACCTGACCGGGGATCGAACCCGGGACCCTAGCTTGGAAAGTAGATGTATATGCCATTGCGCCAACGGGCCAGTCAAATTAAAAAGTTAAAATTGAACAAAAATAACTGTCTACAATAAAAAATTGCATGACTCCTAGTGGTAATTAAATTAAATACAATTTTCATTAAAAAATATTTTTCTTCGTTAAGAAAAATCATTTCAAATAATACCTGAATAATTTTTTTCAGGATGGCTTTATTTACAAAAAGTACATACATATGTTAATATTTACAAACTTAAAACTACACATTATCTTAAATAATAAACTTCCTCAAAGGAACTTATTCAGGATATAATGTTAATGTTGCTTATTACCAAGGTGAGATGTCGGATGTTACACATCATATGCGACTACTGTTTGTACTGACTCGTTCATTTTTGTTTATTTCATTAATTTTAAGTGGCCAGTTTCATTTTTGTTAATGTGGCCAGTTTTGTTCTTTTATATGTGGTTAGTTTTGTTTTCTATTTTTATTCACTTCAAAGAAGTATAACTTCTTACGTACGTCTGAGTACACACATGCTTTTTTTATATTACTGGCAAGATAAACGTTAAACAGTCTGCATAATGATGCCTAAGTGGACTGAAGCCAATAGACTGCATTATCAGGAGTGAAATGCTTTTACTTCGGACTGAAAATGCGTTGGAAACATAGCGGATTAAATTGTTGTGCCTCTTATGCAGAAATTTCACTGTTTGATAAGTTTGAAATACAAATCCAGAAATGGAAGCAATTAAATAAAGAGTATTTCAGATCCAATTTTTTAATTTCTTTTTCTATTGTAGTCGAAATGGCTACTGAGCACAGATTAATTTTTTTTTTAAATTAAACTTCTACGTGTGCGAAAAGGCTGAACACTTAGTTAAAGCGTGTCAGACACGTTCTCAGACGTGTTTCTTCTCTCTCACAGACCAATGTGGATAAAATTATAGTTTTACTTTGTACCTACCCAATATCACGTTCCGAACGTTTGAAAGGAACTTTTATACAAGTTTATTACCCACATAAAAATTTTATTGATTCGTTTCAACGTTCCGTATCTTATCAGTTGCTTATTCAAATGGGAAGTTTTTCGTAATAAATCTTTTTTACTTTGTATATAAGCCCCAAAATAATTCCAAAAGTCGGAGGCGTTAGGATGGCAGGAGTAGTCGATCCTACCCACACGCAAAATAGGAGCCTAAGACGTCGATTTGCGGACACAAGCCCGTCATCAAGTATCAAGTAACCCCAAAAGTCAAAGGTCAACTTATTAATTCACGCCTGTATTTGGACGACTTACAATACTAATATTCTTCTTATAAATAAATAAAAATGAAATGATTTTCGCTGTTAAGCGCATAACTTGAACTATTGAACTATTGAAAAGGGCTGGACCAATTTGGCTATTTTTTTTTAATTTTTCTTAATAGTTATGATAAGGTTCTTAGGTAAAGAAAAATTTGAAAAGTTGTCTGGAACATTTGAAAATTCGGTAAAATCTGAAACTGCTTTTTTCTACGGAATTTTTGAAATAACTCTAAACTGTATATCCTATTTTGTTCACTTTTAAACAAATGCGGCGAGTATGACATTTATAACATAACTAGAGATGGGCTAGTTCGCAAATGATTGACTTAGTTGTGTCAGACTTATTAGTTATTAGTAAAACAAACATTTTTAGATCTTTTATCCGCTTGTGTGTTTAAAACCACCAAGAATTAATAGAATACTAAAAGGTCATGACAAGTGTAAAAATTTGTATTTATAAAATGAACTCAAAAACAAAGAATAACAGATTATTTCTTGTTATTGTTCTGTCTTACTTTACTAATAAATTGTGTCGCTAACATATTATAGTGAACTTATTTCATAATAATAATAATAATACTCCAGACAATTACACAGATTGTGTGACCCCAAATTAAGCAGTGACCTTGTACTATGGGTACCACACAACGAACTCAGGGGGAGTTCTCAGTAACACCCAGACTCCAAGCCAATTTTGAAAAGTTCGTTTCCTAAATTGACCGGATCGGGGATCGAATCCGGAACTCTAAGCTTGGAGAGCAGATGCATATGCCACTGCGCCAACGGGCCACTCAAATAATTTATGATAATAATTTGAATTAGGATTATAGGCAAGCTTTAGGTGACATACAAATAATAATTAAAATCAAAACGACAAATAACCTGAATTTTTTCAATGCTGTACTATATTGGATAATATAGTGTTATTTGTGAATATTTCGTACTTTTATTTTCGACCATGGTGAAAATTTAGTGAAATTTTGGTTAGTTTCTTGTTATTAATGTCAAAAAAACATTGAAGTCGAAAAAAAAAGAAGATTATATTAGATATATCTAAGTCACAGCAACGCATGGCTAGGCACAACTAGTAAATAATAATTCCAAATTTCTTCTCCATTAATTTCAATATTTCACATGTTCCTCTGTGTACGAGTCTAACTCCATTCCACTAATTTCTTTCAATTTTAGATTGGTACAATAAAAGGTTTCCCTATAATGCCTTGAAGGCTGTGTTACTATCTCAGCTCATTGTATGGCTTATTCTATTTATTTATTTATAAACTTCATTGCATGAAAATGTACAAATGGTGGACTTAACGCCAAGTGGCATTCTCTACCAGTCAACCATAAGGCTAAACGGATAAAATATTGGTGGTGTATATATTTGAGAATGAAAACGCCTACCCTAGCCTAAATTATATATACATATTTATATGAAAACGCATAACCTAACCTAACCTAAATTATATTATTATCATAAAAGTAATGGGTACAATATAAAACGTATTTATATATACTTTCGCCTACATATGCGAGCTCTCTTGACATTTCCGTCAGCTATCATTAAGCCTATTTGATCTTTATGTATCAGTCTTGGTCTTCCTTTGCTTCTGCTACTGCTACCAGTTACTGTGTAAATATTTTTTGTTAATCTCATTAGTTATTTTTTGTTTTATAATAATCTGTGTAATTTACCTGGAGATACAATTAATCTTGAAACATGGTACACCCACGGGATGTTACTTCTTTATGAAAATTCAGAAGCATCTTAGCACCTTAAAATGAAAACATCATTCTTACGCAATTGCCAAAAAGCCCAAACCCCTAGCGGATAAGGGTTTGATGTTTTAAAAGCGTTCGTAAAAATATGGACTCTGTTTTACTGTATTTAGTCGCTTTAATCTATTCAGTAACTGGTAAACTGGTTCGTGGTATATCTAATACTTTTTATCCGACGCAACGCAGTATCATTGGATTTGTCTAAATTGAGTGCAGGTTATAACAGATTGTTTTTTGAAAAAATCAATATGGTGTCTTTGGTACATGACGATGATGGGTGTCAAGTTTTTTAAAGTCAAAGTCAAATCAATTTAATCAAGTAAACCCAATAACAAGATATTTTTGAACGTCAAATCTACTTTAGTTCAGTTCGAAAAGAAAACCTGGACATAGAAGAACCGACAAGAAACTCAATCAGATATCATTTTTTCAATAATATTCTATAATAGATTATTTCCAGACTATTGTTTATTCTTCAACGATTCAATTGAATCGCTAATTTTGTAGCACGTTTTTCCAATCAATGTGCGTTAAATAACAAGTTTAAATGTCTTTTACGTTAACAATAAATAAAATTATAAAAAAAATCAAACCCACTTCAAAAAAGAAAACTGAAAAGTATGAAATAACTATCCTTTACAATTCAAAACTTAAATCTAAAAATAACTTCATAAGTGCGATAGAAATAATTAAATTTGACAGTTACTGAAGTCGGTGCCAAGCCTACTAAATAATAAATAGACTTTCTATTGTCGAACATTGATTTGGCACCGACTTCAATAATAGTCGAATATAATTGTATGAGTATTTGCATCGTATTTATAAAGTTATTTTTGTTCTTAAGTTTTGATTAGTAAAGAATAGTTATTTCATACTTTTCAGTGTTCTTTTTTGAAGTCAGCTTAATTTTTTTCATAATATTTTTTTATTTGTCCCTTTTGAGTGACCTTGGCCTAAATAAATATCTAGAGCAGGTATACAATTAATTTATTTTCTAATTCTAGAGTGTAATGTGTTAACTTCCATTATATTGAAGAGCACAATCCTTGGACTTTCACAATTAAAGATCGAACAGATCGAACATGGAGTGGCCCATTATGACCATTATCAATATCAATATCAATCGGTTTTAAAAGAACAGTGTAAAGGTTACATTATAATTACAGCCTAGCAGTATTCTTACAATCCGAAGACGACAGCCATCGTAAGCCGTATTCTCTGTCCGACACAAGACTGACTACTGACTGAATTTTTATTTATCTTCTCCCTACTACCATGTGGGGCCAACGATAGTTAACAAATGATATACAAGAGAATCATCAATATAAATGAACAAAGGTTTTAACCAGGTCGCGTTAGTTGTTGTATCTTCGAAACTAAAACTTTAATATTAGTGAAATTTCAATCTGGAAGTGTATCGTTTCAAACAAAAAAAGAATTTTCAAAATTGGTTCATAAATAACGGAGTTATGAAGTAACAAACAAAAAAAAATATACAACCGAATTGAGAACCTCCTTCTTTTTTGGAAGTTGGTTAAAAACATAACAGTTGGGCGTAAGCGTGACATAGGGCGATTTTGTCTTATAAATATAAGTGAAAGTTTCATGTTTTTTTTAGTAACCAAGTTAATTATTTATCTATAAGTTACAGATAAGTGATTTAAAAACGATTACACGTAATGACAATACATTGGTATAGTAACTAAATTGTGTAGTTAACTTAATAAAATTATTTTATCTAGTCATCATTTATAACGGCAAGTTGAAATTGATTAAAGTAATTATTAACATGGCTCAATCGAAGAATAAATTTACGTAATTGCGTAGTTAAAAATTGATGAAATGCATGTCGTTTTTGGTACTATTTCATATTGCCAATCGTTACGTATATTACTAGCCATAAAAGAATACTTGTTTGGTAGTTTTTTCTTTATGAAAATAAAAGTTAGTACATACATATGTACATATCCTCATGTTGTATCCCTAACGGGGTAGTCGAGAGAGGTCGGAGCGCCAAGCGTCGCGGTTCTTACATACTTCTTTCGCTTCCTCAAATCTCATCATTATCCTCATACATTTTCGCCTAGGTATGCGAGACCTTTTGACATTTCTATCCGCTAACGCTCTGGCTATTTAATCTTCATAAGTCAGCCTTGGTCTTCCTTGGCTTCTTTTACCACTCACTTTCGCTCTGTAGATTTTCTTCGTCAGTCTTTCATCACTCATTGTTTCTATGTGCCCGAACCATCTAAACATTCCTTTCAAAGTTAGTTACGTTACATAATGCATTATGAATATATTCATCTTCATATACCTTTTTTAGTAAGAAATATGTAATAATAACACTGAACATTTTTCTTTAATAAAGATCTTATTATCAAAGTTCATGACATTTATGAAATTAAAAAAAAATTGAGCTGTACTTTTGGAAATAAGTTGAGTATCAGTAATTTATAGTACGTACAATAATAGGACAATACAAACGTTTCTGTAAATAATGAGAAATACTAGTGAGAATTTCATTACGGTTTACCTTTTACATTTTTTGACGAGATCTGGAGGAGTAAGGTTGGAATTTTGTTTAGATTTTCTATTTTTTTCGCTTTTGGGAGTGTTGAAGTAGTGATAATATATTGTGCATTCAACTTCTGTGTAAGAGAAATGAATCGGAGGGTCTAAATAAACATGACAATTGAAGATTACGCTTTTTCCCAGGCGAGGGATTAAAAAGGTTTTAAATCCAGTAAAGCCTATTATCACTTTACTGGAGGTTGTCAGGGACTTCGTGGTAAAAGTAAATTTTAAATCAAACATGTGTTTGTTTTAAATTGTTATACCAGATAAGTGATATTGAAAGGAGACTGCCCAAACCTGTGTCGCATTAAACAATATTTAAAATTCATGTCATATTTATACAAACATTTTTTTCTGAGTTGGTCAAAATGTGGGCTTTTATTTTCATTATAAAATTGGTACCTACATACGACTTTTATTTCGCGATGGAGGCGTTTACAATTACACTTAACATTATTTAATGGTTTTAATATACCATATTTTCAGTACATTACATCAATGTCTATAATTATTAACTATATTTATGAAACAAATTCAATAATAATTATTTACTTTTTTATTAGAAATCTAACAATCGTGTTAAATAAATTTCCCAAAGAATCTTAAGTTTGTGTGACTATCAAACTCCGCAAACAATACCGTTAGTGCATAGATTTCGGACTATGATTAGTGACTGATGTAATCACTACAAAGTCGATTATTTTAATCGATTAATTAATGCACAAATAGTTTTAAACGCAAATACTTTTTAATTTTTATATTTTGAATATGAAATAATTTGATATCTTATTAATTAAATACAAATAATGTATTTTAAAAATAGGAACGAAAAAGGAAAGATAAAATCAACAAAAATGACCAGCCATGCAATTCTGTAAAAACTCGAATCACCCAAAGCGAGACTCGCCCAACAATTCACCCCACTTCGCATTCGAACTCACTTGACCTTCAAATGGAATTCTCTAAACCAAACATTATAGGAGCGAAGTGAAGTGATCTTAGATGCGAGTTTGTCGGGGATTGCTTTAAGAGTAAACATTTCAGTCGATATTTCGTCTGAGAGTAATTTAACTTCTGAGATAATTACGTTAAATAAAACTCGTTTAGTTAGATTGGATTGTAATATTTAGCGAAACTTCATAGAATTCATTTACGATAGTACAACTCGCCGCCGCCACTCATCGTGGCGGCGCTAGTATCTCTGTCGACTTTAGAGAATACCAAATCACAGTTGACAATCTCATCGCGGATTCAGAAGTGAATTTGACTAATTTGCGTTAGAGAATCGCACTACTGTAAGGTTTGATTGTTAATGTTGGCAATAATCAATTTAGGTAATAAGTATGTATTTTGCACTTTGTTTGCCTAGGTATTTGGAATAAAATATGCTTTTTAAATAACACATTTAAAACGAAATAAAAATGGGTGGTTATTTTCAATAAATGTATTTCAAATCAGTCAAATTAATTTTTTATTCACTATCAAATCGAGTTCTAAATTCAATTTGGTTACGCAAAACTACTTTATGGGTAACAGCTCCTTACTATGTCTGACATAAAAGATTTCTTTTTAAACTCCGAAAATAAAATCGATTACGACAATGAATCGATATCACTAGATATGTATCTTAGTTTGAATCGCGGTTTCAGTCAATGTACAATGACATTCTCACAATATACTATCTGTGACGTTATTTTTATTTACCTTGCTTGGGGTTTTTGGCGGAATTTTATGGGGAGCGATTGAGCGTTTCTTTTAATTATAATGATTGCTAGTGGATATTGTGATGTGAAATTGGCGTAGTTTTGCGTCCCAAGTATCTATTACGCTGTTGTGATGTTATGTGAAATTGTTGAAATAAGTGCTAATTTAGTAGAGTGATGCTAGGATTTTTTTAGTGACACAGACTGTCTCTGCCCTATTGAAGACTGCCTCAATATATTTGTCACCACAAACTCCAAGAAACATCTAAAATGTATTACGTCGACATTTTGGTGAAATAATATGAAGTAATATGAAATAATATGAAGTAATATGAAATAATATGAAGTAATATGAAATAATATGAAGTAATATGAAATAATATGAAGTAATATGAAATAATATGAAGTAACTCTAAGAAAAAATATTATTAATGCATTTTTGTCTAATGATCCAGTGATTTTGTTGATTAAACCAATACTAGAAGTGGTTGCTATTTCACGAATGAAACTTTATGTGTGACAGCGATGTTTTTTTAAATGGAACAAAAAATAAGGTCGGGCACGGATTTCAACATTTATGTAGGAGCCCATATAAGGCCGGGGGCGCTGTGCTCTTGCCCCACATGCCTATAAAGATAGAACAGTATTTATTCCACATCAATTGAATTGAAACTAATGTGTTACTTATTTGTACCGTTTGCGTCAAACCACACCTCCATACTGAACATGTAAGTTTACAGGAAACTCCACAAAACTATAATACCGTTTTTATTTCCTTGAAGAATACGTTATCATTACTTCTTTTTGTCTTATTTTGGCTATTATACAAAATTATATGCAGCGAAACGACGCTCCATAGACAGATGGGCAGTCTCCTTTGTGTAATTAACTTGACTGTATGGACCTAGTTCTCTTGCCTCTCAAAAATTGTAGAACTATTAAAAAAATACTTTTTAAATGATACGTTAACGTTTTGGCGGGAACGGGAAAAATGAAGTTGAAATTTTGTTTAGATTTTCTATTTTTTGCGCTTTAGGGAGTTCCAAAGTTCAAAAGTGATTATATATAGCTGATTAGATATAACTGAAGTTCTCACGTTATTCCAAGAACTCCTTTTTAATTCCAGTAAAGCCTAATAGTGTCACTTTATGTACTGGGCAGTGTTAGTGACTCAGTTATAAGAAAACAGTCACTTTACATCAGATATACACCACTTTTTGAAATAAGAATGGCAGGACTCACTCTAACTCAGACTGAGAATCTCTTAGGTTTTTAATAAATATGAAACGAGTTGCCAGTACATAAAAGAGAAGAAAAAGAATTGATACGCTCCTTGGGCACGCATGCATATCTTTTTTAATACATATATTCGATACTGGTTAGTAAACATTTGTTCTTAAACGTTTTCTTAGGCATATTATGTGTACGTAATCTGATATCCGGAAATAACTAATATGTTAACTGTAATATGTTAGGAATATTTTTCGTATGTTTGTTTTGATATTAGATAAACTTCGCGACATAACAGTGATAAAATAGATAACGGTTAGACACAGTACCTATTGTGATAAATATTATGTACAGGTAAATTAGTATTACACGCGACTGTTATAAAATGGAATTTGCAACGTACAATCGTACGTTGAAAGCACGTCAAAGGCATTTTTAGAAATATTTGTTTTGGTGCGAATTGGACTCGTGTGTGAATAAGGCATTTTTAACCGGAAATCTAGTTGCATGGATGAAATTGCTGTTAAGCAAAAAGGCTGCTTTTTGTACTATGTTTATATTTTTCTGCTTTCGTATTTATGTATTTGGGATGTATGAAATATAGTATTATATTGTAATCTATATTAATATAAAAAAATGAGCCTTTTGGAACATCTGGCAGACGTGAAATATCGAAACTATTTTGTATAGAAAATGTGCAGGAAAGGATAGTTTATTAAAGGAAATAAATACGGCGTAATAAAAAAACATGACACAATAAAAAACAAATATTCAGTTCTTTTTGAAGAAAAAAATTTTACCTCATTTAAAAATACAGGCGTGTTCCGAAGTGAATAATAACACTGCATACGCTATAGGTATACGAACACGCGCAACGAGCGCATGGCGACGCGTCGCTGCTAAATAGCCGCGGGGATATTTCCTAAAAATTTGCACACAGCGACAGCCACGCGATCACTGCGCGACCGGTGATTAATTGTAATAAAACATTAGTATCATGTATGACGATTGCATATCTATTATTCTATGACCGTGAAATGCATATTTCGCGGTAGATTTAGCGCCACTATAAAAATTACAGTACACAAATTCTCATTTTGACAGCAGATATCGCGCGATATTGGCGGATTTTGCAAGTTCGTTTATATATGGAAGCTAATCTTCGGAACTACTGCGATTATTTGAAAAATTCTTTTGCTATTTGAAAGGCACATTTTTCGAGATGGACATTGGCTATATATTATGTATTCAACCCGGGCGAAGCCGGAACGGACCGCTAGTGTATTTAAAAACGATAATTTTGAATAATCGATTTTGAAAATCTGTGCTGAACTTCAAGTAAAGCTGTTATATTATACATACATACATATCTTCACGCTGTACTCCTAACGGGGTAGTCAGAGAGGACGGAGCGCCAAGCGTCGCGGTCTTTAATATGTTGCCTGAAATATTAAAGTGAGCCTCAATTGTTTCAGAGATAAGGCATAGATGTTTGAATTTAGGTAGTTTGCCCGATTTGCTCTTCTCTAATTCTGTTATTATGAAGATTAGTGTAAAGACTTCGGTGTGTTTTGTGACCTGGATATTAATATCTGAGAAGACTGAGAGTTAGATATTTGGATACGTACAACTTCAACTCTTTGTCTGGAATTCCTTAATCGTGGAAACATAATCGTTTTAAAAAAAGTCTCGAAAAAAAAATTCCAGAAAATACCCTATTTTGCACAAAGATGTATCAAATATGTATCTCCGAAATTCTACAGAATTTTGAAATTATTTTTATTATGATGGATAAGTAATTGCAATATCTCAATTCTCTAAAACCAGTTTCTTAATTGGTAATATAGTTTTCTTGCAATTTACAATTATGTACAAAAACGAACCGCTATTGCAAAAATAATTTTATTGTTGTCGCCGTAGGGCGCGGCGATAATGAACGAAGTCATTTGCACTGGGCTGGATACGCGGACTCTGTTTTTACGGCGCATTTATTATGAAAAGCAAATCAATTTTGATAGATGTGTCGCATCCGATTTTTTTCATTTAAAATTTTGAAATTATAAGGGTAGCTCAAAAATGAATATAGGTAATGTAAAAAATAATATTCTTCGTTTAAAAGTTTATTGATGTATATGCAATTCACGTGTTCTATTATTGTTCCATAATCGTTCTGTTATCGTTCTATAATAATTCTATCGATAATTCTGTTATTGTTTTTTTATGTAACAGTAAGTTAACTTGACCTGTGACAAAACAGCTGTTGCTGATATCAAATATTTCTGTTATCTATATGTGAATTATGGATTATTGTTTAACAGCAGTAGACTTTGGAAATATCCAAAACAAAATAGTTACTTATACTTGTAACACTCACTGTAGGCTATAGATGTAAAGTTCATTTTAATGCAGTTTCACAAAAAAGAACACATAAGTAATAGTTTTTGACGTAGCTTTAAGGCATAGACATTTTATAACCATAAAAAAAATTAAGAAAAAACCGACGATCCTCTACTAATCAAAACTCAAGTATAAAAACGTCTTTATAAATACGATACAAATACCTATATATATAATTACATTTGTCAGTTACTGAAGTCAACATGACTATGTAATGTAGTGTATATAATTCCTACAATAAGATTTACTATAGCGATATTTTCATCGTAAATTCACGCTGACGAAGTCGCGGGTTGCAGCTATTAGTCATCAATATGAATAAAGCTTATAAGCAGTTAGCGTTATTTAATGTTGTTTGGTGTATCTTCGAAGTCTAAGCGCCAATGTCAGTGAAATTTAAATGGGACCAATCTAGAAGTACATCCTTTCAAATAAAAAAAAACAATTCCGAATCTGTTTATTATTAACGGAGTTCTGAGGTAACAAATAAATAAAAATGCAATTGAATTGAGAACCTCCTCCTTTTTTGAAATCAGGTAAAAAAGGAGGACATTCTTAAATCGACAGGTATATACTATAAATATTTTGATTTTTCTTTTTTTATTTGAAAGGGTGTCCAGGGTGATCCCATAGAAATTAAGTTAAGACCTGATGATGGAGTGCTACTTAAACAAAAGAACTCCTAAACTATTTTTGTATTCCGAAGAATTCGTTCAACGTTTCGTTCCAGAAATAGAAAAAAGTTATTTGTAGACCTATCAAGTCTCACCTTTATCAGCCTGTTTAGACTTGAATACCATGTTATATTTTTACTATGTATTATTATCACATATACATATTATGCACATTAGTTGATAATATTTCTTTTGCGAAAGTTGCAGACTCACTGTACGTACTGGTAATACTAGGGTCTCCCACTTATAGCTAGTCATGTAATTACACCCTTTTGTGAACTTAAAAATAAATAAACAAAACACCTCCCATGTTTCTACCTACCTTTCGGCAGTGTTGGTTAAAAGTAAACAATTACGATTACAATTTGTAATTATAATTGTGATTGTTTGTAAAATGTTTTACAATTACCTTTTGATGTGAGTTTTTGACGAGATATTTACTGTCGGAAGCAGAAGTTATTACTGGTCTTCAGCAGCTACTCGTACTTGTTACGAGTTCACAGAACTGTTTAGGAATTTGTAGCTTTTCCCGCTGGTGACAAGATCTGTATTAATTAGATTTTTAAGAGTAATTACATATTGATAGTGATATACTATGGCATATGAGATAATGGAATATTGTCACTTTATCAATATTGATTCTTCTTAAAAAGTTCCCTGCTTCTGGTATTACACTTGAAAGGCGGGGAGTAAGTGTCTTCGCCAAAGCATAAACGATAAATCTTGAAGGAACTACTCGTGTGTATACATTGTGGTATTTGAAGCGTAAATGGAGAAAGGATGAAAATAGATGCTGCCGACCCATACGGACCATTTTCAGATATCAAATATGATTTTGTTTTATTGTAATAACCTATTTAGGTCTCACTGCTAACCAAAGTTCAAATATGTTTATTTAAATAGTCACGTATATATAAATAATCATATCTCTGTATATACTTATATACCTATGCTATTACAAAAATACGAACCCAAAGAAACTTACAACTGCAACATCAAGTTGTTACAGCTGTACAAATGGGTCATGGCTTAATGGCATGGAACGTATGTGCAAGATCTATATAAATATTAAAAATCTACCGTATATTAAAAAAAAAGAAGAAACGAAAAAAAAACAACAAATTTTACAGTTATTACAATGAAATTGTTTGATCGTGTTAACTAAAATAAACTAAAACAAGGTTTATTGATTACATTTAACAAAAAATTACAATGTAAAAACAATGTCACAGTGAACTCCGCACTTAATGAACCTGTATCTCGGGAGACCTAAACTGACATTACAAGAAAATAAATAATAACGACAATAATTACTAAATTACAAGCAGGGTTACAATTGTCAGGATATATATTTGTAACTAACGATATCATCACTATTATAATCACGTTACACTGTGTCAGAAACATATCTTATTATATCGGAATAGAATTCCATTATATCTCAAAAATACTATTAAAAAAAGTAATAAACAGCAAAATCTGCTACCAAGCAACCATATAGGGTATGTGACTGCAATATGTTTTTATAAAAGATGCTAGAATTAATAGCAACAAAATTGACATTTGAATCAAGAGAAATAAAAAAACATCTAAAAAAGTGACGAACTCTTAAAATTGGAGCGTTTTATATTCGATTTCAATTCAATTTGTGAATAAGAATGTTATATTTAGATGACATTGAAAAAAATACTTGAGTTTCTTGTTTATTCTTCTACATCTGGTACCAAACATGTGTTTAAAAATATGTGTAAATATTAGGCTGAATTTTTATGAAATACTCGTATAATCACATACATTTTTGAATTGTAGTGATTGCAAAAATGTAGCTGTGTTAATTATATTTTTTTAATAAATTAAGTTTATTTATTTGTACATTTAATTTTTATCCTTTTTATACATTTAATATTAAAACTTCACTTATTTATTACATATACCTAATAAAAACAACATGCTATGAGCCCTGGCTCATAGTATTAGTCCTAGTATTTTAATTTCAAGTAATAAAGTCCTAATATAACGCATGCTTACGTTTGTCGATGTGGTTGCGTGTGTGTGTGAGTGAGTGTGTGTGTGCACGTGCTTGTACACGATTGTGTGTGTTTAAAAAATACAATTTGAACTTGAAAACTGTTTATAATTAAGTAAGTTTAGTCAATTAGTGATATATAGTGTGATGAATGCTAAGGAGCTGTAATAAATGAAAATTTTATATCACCGTCGCTTTAATTCTTCTTTTCTCACCAACATAAAAAGTCTGAAAACAACTGAACGAATACAATATGTTGCAACGTATTTATTTAGAAGCCGGCTCAAACATTAATTTGTAGTTCGTGCATTTTTTTTGCACACAAATGCCTGCATATTATGATATTATGATAAATAAAGGTAAAAGGTTGCTACAAATTTGTAGAAATAGATACAAATTTTTGCTTTGCCTGTGCTTAGGATCAACTTAGCTGTGCAAACTTCTCCTTAAGTCAAGGTTATTATTTGATTTACAAACACTTGAATTTACCTAGTTCAGTAATTTATATTTAATGTAGAGCTGTTTATTACATTGGAAAGAGTTCAACAACTTATTATTATATTATACTGTGGTAGAAAATATGTTATTAATTCTCTAACAGAATAATTTAGCAATAGAATTAACAGAGAATAAAAAATAAATCATGCGTTATATAAACGTGGCCTGTCTGAATCGGGTCTAAAGAAAAACATTTTGCTGCGAGAATTTAGCTTCAAATAATGTAATCTTGTTAAAAATTACCTATTGCGTATCTTCAAATTTTCTTTGTTTTGTAAAGATTCATGTCCTGGATGTTGTTAATTAGGATATAAAACAAATCATCTTTCAAGAAGACTTGTGGCGTAATATGAAGTAGCTATTTTCGCTTTTATTTGTTTCATTGTTGTTACACTAGACGAATATTCAGTCTGATCCGAAATCAGATCGCAACACACCATTATAGAATTATTCATAGTCATCTATGACTGTACCTACCTTAGTCGAACATAACCCATGAAATAAAAATGGACAATATTCGTAAAGTATGTAACGTGGGTTATACGCAGCCACCGATAATTTTGATATTTCTTGATGTGGTTTAGTACAATTATTGTGAAGACTTTTGTCGCGGAATTGCACTTTAAAAAAGGAAGAGCTTTATTTATCTCAATAAAAGTAAAAGAGATGGACTATAAATAGAAAGGGATGTGGAATCAATGAAGTGTTGACAGATGTCATTTAGACGTTCACCCGGAAGGCGAGGCGCCGCTAACGATGGTCAACGAGAGAGCATTTCACTTTTGCTCCAGACACCAAACGAAGAACATCTGCTCTCTATTGTTAATTCGTGATTGTTTTCTGTTCTTAGAGTTATTAGATCTTTCTTTTAGTGATTTTCAGTTACTAGCAAAATGAATCTCTAAATCGATATTAGAAGTTGGTATAATCACCCCGTGTATATTTTTTTAATAAATCCAACTCTTTGTTATAACAATACATTATTTATTATATTGAACACTAGATTTCTTTTCCAAGTAACGCGACTTAATATGTTCAGTGCAAAAATAAAAAAGCAAAGTAAATTATCTAATTTGGATAGTTCCAAATATATATGATATGAAATAATATATCACACATTTTTGTGTTACTATAGCTAGGTTAAAATGTTTATAGAAGTACTAAAAAAAGGTAATCACACAGTACACGGTACAAGTATAACCGAGGGACTGCGAGGAGACCTCCATACAATTTCACTGTGTTGCATTCAATTTTTTTTTTCAAAAATGGAATTCGATATGACGTTCATAGTGAAGGCCATTCTTAAGGCGACGGGAGAGGCGAATGAGATGGCGCGCGAGCAGATCGATAAATAATTAGCACAGAGTATTGTTATAGTCAGAGACAAAATGAATCATTTATGTTTATACCTTATTTAACTTCTGTTCGGAATAAATGGTCAAGACAGAAATTATAACAATATTCACACCGATTTTGGTAGTGCACAAGTTTGATTTCGCGAAGAAAAACGTGTAGAATTCATAACTGTTACTTCACAGTACTTTTGAGTGCTAACTATTACAATTGAAATTATAATTATACTCCAAAATCAACTTAAAAATGCGTGCTATGAGATGTATTAGTCACAAAATCCCTATATGCTACATTTTCGCTGTAAAATCTGCATAAAAACACCTATTTTCCATGCTTTCTGTTCTCCCGTCGCCTTAAGTACCAATACTATCATTTGACACAAATTTTATCAATGGCTATCGATAGTCCAAAACCACTCCTTTGATTCTGCTTTGAACTCAATCGAAATAAAAGGCTTACATTGTTACAAATATTTTTTGAAATAAAGATTTATAGTTACTGCATAATATTTCTTAAAATTTAAGTCAAGTATAAAAAGCACAAGGGTAGGAAAAAGAATAACGCACCTAAGTGCGTTTAGTGTAAATCCGTATGTCGCGACCGATTTATTCATCATTACACCTACAGAATTAAAATTTAGTACCTATGAAGTTTCTCTTCCAGACCAGCTTGGATGGAGATGCAATTTATTTTTGTTAATTAACTCCTTGGAATCTTTATCAGTCGACTTCAGTAGCGGGAAAACGCTATCGAAGGAAAACATATAAACAACCTCAGGCGAAGGAAAATAAATACTGTGAAACTAAGTTTACACGGGCTCATTAAATAGACCTGATGATCAGTATAATGTACTGCGTGATATTAGGTATTTTATAGTATTATGCCATGAAAAACATTCAATAAAAGAAAACTGGCCTAGACCATAAACTTAGAATACTGGCGTATAAACGAACATAGAGCTCGTTGACGTGTGACGATTTTTAACTTATCAATGTCACCCACGTCATGAATGATTCCCTTGATTAC
The DNA here is from genome assembly GCA_907165235.1 of Zeuzera pyrina. Taxonomy (NCBI): domain Eukaryota; kingdom Metazoa; phylum Arthropoda; class Insecta; order Lepidoptera; family Cossidae; genus Zeuzera; species Zeuzera pyrina. The sequence goes on along the minus strand of OU015638.1, from coordinate 17,268,747 downwards.
TGTATATGGAATATCATAATCACATACAGAATACGTAACCATTATTGAAAAATACAGTACTTCTTTGAAATGAAACAAGAATAACACAATAAATCAACAGCGTTTTCAACAGCGTGACGACTTTGGACGACCTGGCGTTAAAAAGTGTTACAATAGCGTCTCGTTCGTTGTCTCTTTCCTACTTATGCCACCATCATAAAAGTTTACATTCTTACTCGCACACTTTGTACGTCTATACGCCATTATATACTAAGTTTATGGTCTAGTCTAGACCGTGACGGTAGGGTTTCACAGCAATTTTAGACAAGTAGCAGTAAAAATAAAAACCCACCAAGTGTTAGTCGGACTGCGCATCTATGGTTCCATACCACCATATTTCATGATGTGTTTGTTATGTATTTACCAAAAAATATAACTCGAATTCAAAACAAACTTATTTTTAGAGTTGAAAGACACGTTCTCCACACTTTCCAACTGCAATAGTAAGTTGGTAATCGCAAAAACTTTTTTTCATGTGACATAACGACAAATTAACGATTTTCGGATCTTTCCTTTACTTGTGCTGTGATACCTTAATTCTTGCAAAATTACATGACTCCAGGTGAATGGGAAGTACCCTAAAGGTTTTGATTTACTTGCGAGTGTCAAAATATAAAGTATAGATGGAAGTATTTTTTGAATGCGTTGACTTAGAAGATTGATTTTTTTACAATGCCAAAAGATTGCAGACTTGATACCAAATTCAACTTGATACCCCAACGCGTTCCTGAGAAATAGGGTCTTGACACACAGACGAACAAAGAAGTGATTCCGTAAGGGTTCTTTTTCCTTTCGATCTACGGAACCTTAAAAATGAGTACAAAATATCAACGATTTCATTTTTAGTTTATATAATGTCTGGATTTGATTTACTAATTGGCGGCCCTGTTTATGCACAGTAGCTGTAGAGGTGATGGATTGATAATTCGATTAAGGCCGGACGCGACGTTTGTTGTCTGAGCTTTTTTTTTATAAAAGAAAGAGGGCAAACGAGCAAGCGGGTCACCTGATGGAGAATAACCAACCGCCGCCCATGGACACCTGCAACATCTGGAGAATCATCTGGGCGCGTTGCAGGCCTTTAGGGAAATAGGGAAAGGAGGGAGAGGGGTGATGGGTCACCGGCATTCTCACTCACCGAACGAAACACAACAGCATAGATGCTGTTATTTCATGCCGATATTCTGTGAGAGGATGGTATTTCACCGGTCGAGCCTGCCCTATTCGTGCTGCAATGCAGCATGGCTCCTATCACTTTTAATACTTACTGTATAGGGATCTATTTTCGAGTCATCGATTTGTCTGTCCGTTAGAAAAACTATTGGTATTCCGTTTTTTCATTTTGAATAGGTATTACCAACAGTCCTTAGTACGATCAAAATATAATTTAAAGCAAGATCAACTTGTAGATCGTGATCATAAATGCGTAAGGGTGGCCTTTAGATGACCTTACCTTCTTACTTTTACCTTCCTTTTTGACTTCCCGTCATCGGTTAAAACTGAGATAACTAAGTTGAATAACTTATTATTGTTGATAGACAAACATCTATTTTCATATCAACATTTTAATAAGTTCATTCAATTAGGGCGCACGCTTCCATAACATATTTTAAAGCAATTAACTTGTCAAGCATTTTTGTTCTGTTTGTTCTTCTAACACAGTTAAAGATGTTTGTTGATAGCTTACACTGTGCTATGGAATGCGACGAAATGAATCCCAGACATTACGAAATTTATACCAATTCATTCCTGTTATCATACCATAGGACCTTCATTCTATGACTTTTTTTTAAACTCAAAAATTTTTTTTTTTAATTTTACTAAGCTTACTTTCTGATATGTCAACTACAACTTACTCTCTAAAGCGCAAGCGCATCGCCATACATATCCCGCACTGTTTATTGCTCTCATCTTTTCATTGTTCATTCATTCAATCATTCCAGATTGATTAGCGATCGGATAGAGTAGGAGCAATTTTCAGAGACATTTAATGTATTTTTATCTTTGTATCAATAAAATATAAGAGTTATTAAAATCGTAAAACATAAATTTTATTGGGGATAACGTTAAGAATATAATGCTAAAAGGTTATTACGATTTTCAATTAAGCCTGTGTAATGACGCTATAAAATAATTATAGGTTATAAATAAATTGAAACAAAGTGTTTACTATTAAAATACAATTTTGTACATAATTGTTTTCAATAAATTTCTACTGTCATCAGGACTATCTGCTGAGGTTCATATGATTGAAATTGAACAAATTCTATTAATTTATAAGTTTATAGTAGTTTAGAGATAAATGAGAAAATTTGTTGTGAAAACTATTAATTTTAAATTGTGTACCCTCTATTTACAACGAACCAATAAATTTATTTTGGTAAATGGTATTTGGACTTCAGTAACTGTCAAATTTAATGATATAGGTATGTGTATCGTATGTATAAAATTATTTTAATTGTACTTGAGTTTTGATTAGTAAAGGATAGTTATTTTATACTGTTCAGTGTTTTTTTTGAAGGCGGTTTAATTTTTTTTATTAAAAATTTCTTAAGTGTAGTTATTGTTTTTTCTCGAAAACGTAAGGAATTGCTATTTAACTAAATATTTACCCACGTTTTTATTCTTGCATTACATTTTGCTCTAAAATGCATTGTCTTTTTGTTAACGGTTAATGTTCAACAACAATTAAAGGCTATCATACTCTAAAAGTTTATTACAATGCTAACATTTTGTTATTATGTTATAATAGATGTGGATATAAAATAGTTCTGTGTTAGTTATCTGCGACAAAGTACTAACTAACATCCGACCCAAGCGTTCGTCAAAGCGCGATTAGAGCGTTTGTTCTTTAGAGTACAGGCTAGAGTACACAGAGCGCGGCGCATACAGGACGCAGAAAAATGAGGCGACAGTTTATTTGAATTTGAGGCATTTCCATGCAAATGTTATAGTTTAGGCAAAAGGTGCAAATGAAATAGCTTTCAATATAATATGGTGAACAATTACTTAACACTGATATTTTTTTAAGCAAAGGCATTACTGAAATAGAACCATTGCAATGTCTGGAACGGAAATTCATTATTTTAGACTTTTGCCTTTGGTATACCCATTTTTTAATGTTCATAACTGTTTTTAGGGAAAAGTGTTTTCATTTAGAGCATTAAATTTAATGCTACATTAATATAATAAATTGTAGTTTGATCACTAATTACTTATTTATATATTTATTATAAGGAAGTTCGAAATGTCAATCGAAAGCTTTGAGCAAGAAGTCATAGGTTAGCAATTGCTAAATTAAGAAGTACCTAATCGATATATAAATCCAGCAAATATTCAAGTAATTACATACAAATATATATAATTTAAGTAATAAATACAATTGTTACATACATATCCTCACGCTGTATCCCTAACGGTGTAGTCACAGAGGACGGAGCGCCAAGCGCTGCGGTCCTTACACACTTCTTTCGCCTCCTCGAATTTCTTCATGCTCCTCACACAATTTCGCTTTGATATGCTTTTAACATTTTAACATTTCCATTGGTTAACATTTTGGCAAATTGATCTTCATATATCAGCCTTGGTCTTCCTTGGCTTCTGTTACCTTACCACTCTGTACATTTTCTTCGGCCATCTTTCATCACTCATTCTTTCTATGTGCCTAAACCGTCTGAGCATTCCTTTCATCATATGTTTTAAAGTAATTACGTTAATTTTATCTTCCATTTCAGTTTTAGTTTAATTCTTAGTCGTTTTCTTATCCTATCGCGGCATAATAGATAGCAAGCCTAAGCGATATTTTGTTTGACCAATCTACGGCGAGTCCGGTGATGTCAATCACCTTTCGAAGCGTTTTTTCTTGCACCGGTCATGGTTCTAACTAAATTTAACTCTAGATATTACAAATTTACACTAAGATAAAAAACAAGTACAGCGAACTCCTAATTAGAGTAATTATTTCATTGGGATATACATACATATATGCAATGTTAAATAAATATTTTAATAAGTTATTAGCATAGTATAATAAGTTAAAAACGCTTAGATATAGACTCGTTTACACTTTACAGTATTTCAAACACTGCATGCATCGTGTTTACAATCACGCTTTGTAAATACAAAAAAAATATTATTTAAACAACTTGATTGGATTGTAAAATAAAATAAATACAATACATGCATACATGTTCGTAGGTATATACATATAAATGTATACATGTATACATACATATATGCGTGTATGTTTCTATGTATTTATTTTATATGCATGTATACATACCATACATAAACACACATACACCATACCTATCTTTACATTGTATTCCCCGGATATAGTCAGACTAGTTAGAGTAGTAGTAGGTAATCAGAGTAGTAGGACAGAGCAAGTATACTCCTTTCGCCTCCTCAAATTTCATCCTTCTCCTCACACACTTTCGTCTTGTTATGCAAATGCTTTTGATATTTCCATCCCTAGTACTGTGGATTTTTAATCTTCATAAGTCAGCCGTGGCTTTCCTTGGCTTCTGCTACCGCTCGATTAATAAATAATAATAAATACGGCCCACAACTTTTTATACCCAAATTGAATTTTTACTTGCCTTAATATTTATTCGAGTTTGATGAGGATAAAGGCATAATTGATTGTTTATTATTTGATTGTATTAAAGCACCGCTACACAAAAATGCTTCAACAATACGTCGGATAGGTATTCAATTCTTCGCATGATCCAGTTCAATCAGTTTCCGCGAAATTTATGACTGTAAATGTTATTGTATTCCGTGTTTCGTGATTCGACGTTCGGGATTTTAAAGTATGCACAAAAAACTGTTTTGAAACAACGAGGTCTCTTAAACATAAACAAACTCAATGTATAAGTTATATGGAAGGAATTATTGAAGAACGACCGAGGAAGAAAATCGACACAATGAGTAGTAAAACCCGAGGAAGGCCACAGACTTATGACAACAGAATAGTGAATGTTACATACATTTATATCTTCACGCTGCATCCCGAACGGGGTAGTCAGAGGGGACGGAGCATCAAGCGTCGCGGTCCTTACATACCTCCTTGGCTTCTTCAATTCTCATCATTCTCCTTACACATTTTCGCCTTTGTATGCGAAATTGCGAATGCTTTTGACATTTCCGTCAGCTAGCACTTTGACTATTTGATCTTCGTTAGTTATTCTTGGCTTCTTTTACCACTCGCTTTCGCTCTGTAGATTTTCTTAGTCAGTCTTTCATTACTCATTCTTTCTATGTGCTCGAACCATCTAAGCAATTATTTCTTAATTTTTACAATAACACTGTCGTGCATCCCTGTCATACTGCGTATTCCTTCATTGTTTATTTCATCTGCAAAAATGACACCGGACATATTTCTATTGCATTGCAGATCGCATTTCTATTGCATTTAGTGAACGTTAGCTAATAGAAAAGTCAAAAACAATTGTGTATACCTTGTCGGAAGTTAATGCGGAGAACAATTAGGTTTTGCGAAGAAAAAAGAAGTATAGACCGCGATGATTGACGTCCTATCCGTGCTCTCCTCTGTTAGGGATACAAGGTGAAAACAAATTCGTCTTGATCTCACCCACACCCTTTTCTTCATATCTCGAATACTTTTTTTTCTTTCTTCATGTCATGGCGGACAGGTTAGCCCATTTGCCAATATTGCGTATTAATATGTAGCTATATCATAACTGTTTAACTCATCGCTGATAGTTAAACAATTAAGTAATGCAATGCACACGTCACAGTATTGTTATAATTCATGACGAACACATGAAACACGTTTGAGGTAAATTCGTTTTTTTATCTTATCGTAAAACTCCTCCAATTAAGTGATAGTGGGCTTTACTGAAGTTTTAAAGTGCGAAAACTTCAGCTATACATGTTTATTTAGACCTACTCTAATCTTTTCATTTATACAGAACTTTAAAATACAATATAATATGACTTTTATACTTTAAAACTCCAAAAATGTAAAAAATAGAAAATCTAAATAAAATGACAATCTCACTTCTCCCGTCCCCGCAGAAAAATCCATCTCTAATACTTCCAGATCTAGAATTTTGCAAATTTTAAGGTACATAAAGCCTGACCTAAACACCTAACTTATACATATTCAAAAACTAATTTCTGAAAGTCGTTTTATAATTCTTTTCCAAATTGGATAAGCGTTGGAGAGCCGTCTTTTTCAATCTGTTGGTCACAACCCCCAGGGGGGTCGCAAAGTGTTGCCTGGGGGGTCGCAGTCGCAAGCTAGATAAAAATAAAAAGCAAAGATTGTATGTCATACAGTACAATAAAAATACAACAGTTTTAGAAAGAAAGTTGTGCCTGTTTATTTTATCATAATTTGTCCCTTCCCGCGCCAAAGAATATTAATGCATTACTGCCCGCAGAACACTCGCGACCAACTTGCACAGTGCACTTACTTAATTTCTAGATCAGAATAGTCTGTCTCAATCAAATAAAAATTAAATACGTCGCGTCGTCTTTGAAATCATCAGCTTTATTACGGCCCTGGGGGTCGCCAGAATTTTTTTGCCTGTAAATAGGTCGCGTATTCAAAAAAGGTTGAAAAACACTGGCTGAGAGAAATGTTACAAAAGCAAACACTGGTGAAAAAACGAAAATAATTTGTGAAGGCGAATGGTGAAAGAAAAGGAGAAATTAGCAAGGATGTGATGAATTCTAATAATTTTTAGCTATTTTTGCTTGAAATTCTAACCCACTAATTGTGGGTTTTGTGACACGTGTTTCACCTGACGAGGCATCCTCAGGATATTCCAGAGATGAAACTTAGTCAGCTAACTACCACCGATTCGACGTTGATTAAAATATTAAATATTGTAGGAATTCATTGTACATTTATTTACAATATTGCAATCACTGCATACCTCGTGCGTACAACCGCTTTAATGTGAATACAAAAATGGATATTATGTAACTCTAATTAATGTTAACTCCATGTTATTACAAAGGAACATTGTCTCAAATAGTTACCTATTATTCCATATAAAATCAGCGTATTTTTTAAACTAATAAATTATAGTTTTATTTCATTAGTTAATCTCTCTGTTACCTTATTAAGGTGTAAATATTCGTTCCGAGTGCACTTTTTAATTTAATATAATATTCTAATATTATTATATTAGACTTTCTTTTGTTTTGTTTCCTGAGTCACACCTGAGTCTATACAATAAATTAGTAAGAACTCCAATGCTTGGTGCTCCGTCCTCTGTCTACCCTGAATTATAGTGATTATAATACATGTGCATCTTCATGTTGTATCTGTTAGGGACACAACATGAAGATACATATGTATTTTAGTCACTGTATAAAACCAAGCGGAATTCATTCCGTAAAGGGCTTCGGAATGCTTAGCTTGTCTCAGGGTCAATTTATTGTGTAAATGTTTATTAGGCAAGGTCGTCTACTATGGTTATCTCATATAATGTAAGTCTAATTTCAACAAGCTCGTCTAATCAGTGGTTATACTAACAAACATTACGCATCAAACAAACCGCTCCAGACGTGTTAACATCTCAGCAACGGTTAAGTAAACAGAATTGAAATATATTTATTTTTACTGCTCTGGTTTGGCAGATTTACAAATACTGTCTTACTGTTACACTGCTTTGAATTAAAATTCAATATTTTCGCCATTTATAATAAGTTGCCGACGCAAAAAAATATCCAAACCGATTTCCACTAAACATTAAAAACATTCTTGGAGACTGCAACCTTCAAACAAAATCTTACTCTAAGACTTCATGCAATGAAGTAGTTCTTATTCTTCAGCACATTGCCGCGCAATGCTGAGTGTAGGCCTCTTGAAATGCTCGCTTTTCCCTTCCATCTAAAACCTTTCTCGTCCGTCTTCCCGCTATTCTATATATGTTGTTGTGTGCAATAAATTGTTAAATAAAAATATAAATTCACTCGAGTGCGAGTCGTAGTTCGCTAATTGCGTTCTGTCGATGGTTATCAATCGCTAACTGCAAAAAAATTGTCGTAGAGTTTTCTCATTGCCGCTAAACTACAAAACAAAGTTAGTAATAGAGTTTTCTCATTGCGTATAAGGGATTTCCAACGCAAAACAAAGTTCTTACAAATCTCAATCTTCATTCGTTAGTTGATACAAATACAGTAGAGGGTTAGTAATTTCGAAAATTTTAGAAAAAAATATTAAAGTAACATGTACATATTTTGGAATTCGTTGTTTAAAGAGCTTAAATTGAATACCATGCACGATGACCCAAACATTTTTTTTTAACTTCCTATTCTAAAGGAATGGACGGAGTTGGGATATGGGAGAGGTCTTTGCTTAGCAGTGAGACACAAATATAGTTAGAAACTTTCTATTTGCTCTCCCAAAACTATCTCCAGGAATAGCAAAATCAACTTTTGAAGTTAACGTTTGGCTTTGGATCACCTCTAACATGTTCTAACTGTCTCTAACTGTTCCAAATTTCAGCTGTAACTGACAAACAAACGGACGTCGACTTGTATCCATAAATATTTCCTTTGAGGTTTTCGTAGGCAAATGGCTAAAAACGTAACCCTTACAATTTCGTCCTGTACCTATCATTCATTTTACTCCAAAACTATTGGCTCTACTACTACCATGATTCTAAGACTACATGCAATGGAGTAGTTCTTATTCTTCAGCACATTGCCACCCAATGCTGAGTGTAGACCTTTTGCAATGCATTCTTTTCCCTTCCATCCAAAGCCTTTCTCGTCCAACGTCTTCCCGATGTTGTAAGCAGGTCGTCGGTCCATCACGCTAGTTGCGTGCCCACTCCTCTACACCCTGTTCTTGGTTTCCACATCAGCACTCTCTTCCCATATCGATTCTCGCTCGTGCGACATATGTGGGTAGATCTCCACTTCCGTCGAGCTATTACTGCGGCTACCGTTGAGCTATTATGAAGTAGTTAGAATCAGAAAAAAAAAATTAATTAGGGGTGGCACTCAATACAAATAACTGAAGGTAAAAAAAAATCCGCTGCACATAAGAGCGTGGGTTATCTTTAGATAGGTTTTCAAAAATTATGTATAGTTTTCTAAGCGACTTCTTTATTAATATCTATCTATAGTTGGTGAAATATAATTAAGCTTCCAATGTCTTAAAAAGTGTCCTCACTCTAACTTTTCAAGTATAAGTTGGAAAATTCTGAAATGATTTAAGTTAGTAGAACTGAAATGTTAGCTTCAACGTAAGTTGGTTTGAATTAGATATGATTTTCCATTTATGCTTAAAGACCTTTGTGAAATAATATTATTTGCTGATGACACATCATTATTATTTAAAGTTAACAGAAAAGACATAGATATTAGCGGACAGAATAGGACCTTGGCGGATGTCTCGAGATGGTTCGCTGCCAATAATTTACTACTGAATGCACAAAAAACCAATTGTGTTAAGTTTTCCCTATCCAATGTACCCAAAATCCATAATGGACTGGAACTGGATGGGAAACAATTAGAATTAATGAAATCAGCTACTTTTCTTTGTTTAACAGCAGACAATAAGTTACAGTGGGCGGACCATATCGGGACTTTATCTAATAAGCTCAGTTCGGCAATATATGCTATTAGGCGCATTAGACAGTTGACAGATGTAGCTAAGGCTAGGCTGGTGTATTTCGCATATTTCCATAGCCTTATGTCTTATGGTCTGCTACTGTAGGGATCAGCGGCGCATATGAAATCTATCTTTATTTTACAAAAGAGGGCAATACGTACCATCTACAGTATGAACGCACGAGAGTCGCTGAAAGATCATTTTAAAGACATTGATGTACTCACCTTACCCTCGTTATACATCTATGAAAACATAATGTACACTAGACAAAATTTAGATCTATTTCAAAAGAAAGGCGTTGTTAATGGTATGGAAACTCGTGGTCGTGATCAGCTAGTTATTCCTAAATTTAAATTACAAAATTCAAATGGTTCATTTTTGGGTAACTGTGTTCGTTTTTATAATAAAATTCCTCAAGACATTACTCAACTAACGGAAAAGAGATTTAAACTTGTCATTAAACGCACACTGATTGGAAAAGCATACTACAAAATTAGCGATTTCATTGAAGACACAACAATAGACTGGAAATGATCCTCTCTGCATATGCATTTACTGGCTTTATAAATATTGTATTTTTAAATAACTGTTGTAGAATGATGTTGAAAAAATGATACCTGACTGAGTTTCTTGTCGGTTCTTCTCAGTATTCAGGTTTCCTTTTTGAACCGAACTAAAGTATTTAGTCTAGTTTAGTTACTATAAGATTTGACGTTCAAAAATACCTTGCATTTGGGTTTACTTGAATAAATTGATTTGACTTTGACTTTGACACTTGTACGGTTTTTCAAATTTAGCGCCGAATATTATAAATGATTGCATGCGATACAAATTAGTTCATCCGTTCAAGAGCTGTGCGATATAGAGAAACAAACGGATAAACAGGCATACTTTGTTATATACTATACTGACGTGTTGTGTTATTTAACGCTACTAGTAACTCTGCATGGTAAACTGTTTTTAGGATTCTGTGGCCAAAGTAGATGAAATAGAACCCTTGTTCCGTCATGGCTGTCTGAAAAGTTTATCCTGTGTCTATTTGTCTACAGTGGATTCGTTCATCATCTTCGTACTTAGTACAAAAACATAAATTGATAATCTTAAATCAGACAAATAAAATTATACAGTAGGTATTTAGTATCCATTTTTTATTTTTTTTTATTAATCTTTCGCATTGTCCAAAATAGTTACGGAAGTTAAAGCGCATCTGACCCACTTTTAGCCCATTTTTGTAATCTCTAAAGCCACGATTTAACAAAATATTGAAACATTGATAAGCGCGTAGTCCTGGCGTCAGTTTCAAGGACAATTACAAATAATAGTCATATAGAAACTAAATATTACCTAGAAATAATCCATCTATGATTTTTGGATTTATTCCACCAATGTACAGTATACAATACAGTACAATGCGTACAAATACAAAGGAACGGTTGATTTAATTGAAGCGTATTTTCTTAATTATCGAAGCCTAATATAGTAACATTGGATTCTTCTATTGCATGGAAAAATGTTTTATTGACCAACTTCTGTTGTCCACATTATTTTCTTCCAATACAATGAAATGATACTTACTTAAAACAGTCGACGCGCATTGAAAGAAAAATTAATAATTTCACCAATTTTTATGAAAATTTCACGCTTAACCAAAAAAATTATAATGTTAAAAATTTTTTCACAAAAAAAGATCGCATGCTTCCTTAGGCAGTTCTTCGGTATATCCTGTGGATTCGGATTTCTTCATACTGTCTCGGTTAAAAAGCACTCTGTATACTCCTATGCTGCCGCGGTATATTTCTAACCGGATAGTCGGAGGGGATGGAGTCCTAAGTATTGTGGTCCTTGCATACTTCTTTCAGCTCCTCAAAGTACATCATTTTTTTCACACATTTTCGCCGAGGTAAGCAAATGCTTTTGACATTTCCGTCAGCTAACATTCTGGCTTGATCTTAATAAGTCGGCCTTGGTCTTTATCGGCTAACCTTTTCACCTTCGCTCTGCATATTTTCTTCACCAATCATTCATCACTTATTCTAGATACCCGAACCATCCTGAGCATTCTTTTCTGCATTTTTACGAATGCTGTCGTTATTGCTTGTATCAAGCGAGGGTGATACCTCACATATTTCTGAAGGAACGCATTTCTACTGCTCTTTATCTTACTTAGGCGAAAATGTGTGAGGAGAATGATGAGATTTGAGGAAGCCAAAGAAGTATCTAATGACCGTGATGCTTGGCGCTCCGTCCTCTCTGACTACCCCGTTAGGGATACAGTGTGAAGATATGTATATATGTATGTATGTAATCTTACTTTGACTCAATTTCGGGCATATTCAGACTGTGTCAGGTGTTACATTGACACAGCAATCTTGATCTCATTGCACGATTGCACGAGCGTAATAAACGCGTGTCTCCAAATTAAATATTCACAAATAAGCAATGAGATGAAAAAAATATAATATGCGTATACAATATAAAAATTAAACTTCCGTATGTTTGTGACCGTAAAAGTCAAAAAGTTGTCGGTCGATTGACTTGACATTTTAACACATCGTTGCATTCGAATACGCGCATGTTTTTATATGATACTTTCTATATATTATGAATTCGTTTGTTCAACGCGCGCCACAGTAACATGTGCCCGGGAACAGCTGGACTTTAATATAAATAGTCATAAAAATTAGAAATAAATATGATTACTGCCCGCTGCTGAAATCCATTACCATACGTCACGTAATCCGCTGTCCTTCCATCCCCACTACCGTGATGGATGGCGATCTACAACTGTGAGTTTTTTACGACATTTCCTACCACGTATGGCAATTTTATTGATCCAAATTATACCGGCGGTATTCCTGAACCGTTACGACTTAGGGACCTCAAGAAACGAACCTACTCTTTCCTTAAAGACCGGCAACGCACCTGTGATTCCCCGGACGTTGCGGGTGTCCATGGGAAGCGGTGATCACTTTCCATCGGGTGATTTGCTTCGCTTGCACGTTTGGCCCCTCCGGCTTAAAAAAAAATTTGTAATCGTTCAGAGCAGTAACAATAACCCGTCATAGTAAATAACAATATGTAGTGCACCAAACATCCACCGGTAACATTCCATCATCATTAAGTAACAGAGAAATACTACAGCAACATAGGTCTTACTACCGTGCAATCAAGTTGGCACCGACATTGTATTTTGAATGGCCATTTTGGCAGATTTAGGTATTAATGCAGACAGAGCATCGTTAAATTTATTGCAAGCTGCTGCTGCTCTTATATATTTTGATATGTATCGGTTGTCTCTAACATATATTTTTATGTAATATCATTATTTAAGTTACTTAAAAGTGCACATATATTTTTAACAGAGTTCATAAAGTTCTGAACTTCATTAATTTGTTGATCTGAAAAGCTAAAATTTAAGAAACGAGAATATAATATAAATATAGATAATATATTTTTGCTGACATCAATCCTATTAGTTTATTTCTAGAGCTCTAATGTAAAAAGAAACATGGAATCTTTATAAGACCGTATGTCTGTCTGTAACAATCGCTTTCTCAAAAACTATGTGACACAAATACAGCGTATTGATGACGATATGTATCCTCATGCTGTATTCTTGTATGTGAGGTTGGAGCGCAAAGTATCGCAGTCCTTACATACTTTTTTCACCTCCTCAAAAATCATCGTCCTCTTCACGCCCCTTCACCTAGATATGCGAGTATTTTTGACATTTCCGCCAGCTAACACTTTGGCCATTGATCTTAATAAGTCAGCCTTGGCCTGCCTTAGCTTCTGCAACCACTTACATTCGCTCCGTAGATTTTCTTCGTCAATCTTCCACGTCTCATTATTTCTATGTGACACACGACCTTAAAATTCAGCGCAGTGACACACAAAGGCTTAATGATACATTTCGATTACCCAGATATGTCGCACTAGTTAAGATTTAAAAAAATCAAAGAATCAAATAAGGAGCAAAGATATGACGTATTCGGCTTAACCTTTCTCTCTTAAGTCCAAAACTACTTGACCTGGCATGTGTTGCAGCAATGAAGTGTACACTACGACTTTAACTTTTGATTTCAATTACTAATGAGACATGAATACCATAACATGTAACGAGTAGCGAGCGGTGAATAATTAACAGCTAATCCCGAATAATGATGTAAAATGATCTAAATCTTGGCGCGTATCGGCTTTTATAGACTTTCTGACGTCACTCTCCCCAAAACTTGGTGGCAGTAAATGTGGCAAGGAGATTGTAAAATCAGCTAGGCCGACCCGGCGACAGTGATTTCATCTCCTCCGTTATACATGTTAAAAATTTTAGTGAATGTAATGCCTCGTTAGAAAAGTATAACACTCTAGACTTTCACGACTTGTACACTTCTTATAATCCTAAATAAATTATATAAATATGTTCTATTTCGAATTATAAAATACTCCAAACAATATCACAAATTATATGCTACAAACAAAGCGAGGCTTGTGAGAACCACACGACAAACTGAGGGAGCTCCTAGTTAACAACCAGACTCCAAGCCAACCTCTTCTCTTTTGTATACTGAAATGAAATATTTATTTATTCAGATACAGGATTTTATACAATATTACGACAGTAATTCTAGCTTCCACACTCGGATACCCTGCGTTGTGGACTGGCAACTCGTTTCGCATTTATTAGAAACATTTCTGCCATAGACTGGCCCGTTGGCGCAATGGCATATGCATCTGCTTTCCAAGCTAGGGACCCGGGTTCGATCTCCGGTCAGGTCAATTTAGGAAACGAACTTTTCTAAATTGGCTTGGATTCTGGGTGTTACTGGGAACTCCCCCAGAGTTAGTTGTGTGGACCCATAGTACAAGCTTACTGCTTAGTTTGGGGTCACACAATCTGTGTAATTGTCTGGAGTATTATTATATTCTCAAGTGAAAAAGTGGTGTATCTCTTAAGTAAAATGTCTGTCTTCTCATTACTTAGTCCCTAACACTCTCCAGTAAAATGATAGTAAGCATTACTGGAGTTAAAAAGGACTTCTAGGAAGAACGCGCAAACTTCAGATGCACATGTTTATTTAAGCTTTCCAATTCTTAACACTTGCACAGAACTTTAGCGCACAATATGCTAACTTTTGTACCTTAAAATTCCCAAAAACGTAAACAATAAAAAATCTAAATAAAATGTCAATTTTACTTCTCCCGCTCCCGCCAAAAAGTCCCCCAAGCCAACTTATAGAACTTCGTTTTCTAACTTGACCCGACTAGGGGTCGAACCCGGTGTCCCAGCTTGGAAGGAAGATGGTCTACTACTGTGCTAATGGGCCGGTGAATGAAGTAGGTATAAGAAATTAAGTTCAGAAATCAATTTTATAAATATACCTCTAGTATAGAACTTTCTGTGCGCTAACAAATTCATACATTCACAAATTCATTTGATTAATTTTTTCATTGTAAAGTTAAACGAATTATCATTAGTTATAAAGAACGAACTAATTATTATTGAGATAACGGCGTTTTAACCAGTTTATATCAACTATGTTTTTATTAATTTACGGAAGGTCACATGTCGCCAGTAGCTATCTTTTATTTAAAATGTAAGATAAATAAAATAACATACGTCAATATTGTTCGTGAAACAATATAATATTTTGTCAAGCGTGAGTTCTCTTAGCACGTAAAGTGATTCGTATAATTTTTTAATTTTTTTTGATTTGATTTTGTGAAACACGCTAAAACAATAATTCGCAATACCGATTAAATTTGATTAAAATGTAATAGTTGTGTGTTCAATAAAATATTAGAAATTATTTGACATGTTTGTCCAATGTGATGACATCATTTCACATTTTAACTATTTTAAATAAAATAAAGAATGAAAAGTTATCATTATAACTTTTAATGTAAACACTAGTCGGTATTTTTCTCTCTCAGCTGAGGGAGACTCGCTCGACAAGTTCTTGTTTAGCAAATGGAGTCATTTCTTGTTCAAAGCCAATTGCTTAATTAGTTTCGTGCGCATAATTGGTTTTTAAGTGTTGTTATTCTAAGGTTGTAAAATTTATCAAAAATTTTTAAGTTGTATCCGTTAAGTTGCTGTTATAATTTTAAATCCAAGTAACCTGACGACTGTGAGGTTCTGTCGATATTAAAGTGGTTCTTGCAATTTACTCAAAGTAAATAACGGTTGAACACAACAAGCATTGTTTGGATACAATGCTTTTTCTTTTCTTATGGCATGGCGCGCAGTTTAGCGCATTTGCCAATGTCACGTATTAATAAGTAGAATCACAAGTATATTAGTTTTTCTTATCGCAAAACTCCTCCTGTAAAGTGATAGTAGGCTTTACTGAAGTTATAAAGGACTTCTTGAAAGAGCGTGAGAACTTTAGCTACACATGTTTATGTAGACCTACTCCATTCTTTTCACTTATACAGAACTTTAAAGCACAATATACCTAAAGTATAAAAACACTTTTGTAATATAGAACTCCCAATAATGTAAAAAATAAAAAAACTAAACAAAAGGTCAAGCTCACTTCTCCCGTTCCCGCCAGAAAGTCCAATGCTGCGTTGTGTTATACCACTAGAAAATTGCCAGTAAAAAAAATTATACGGTTGCCATGCCGAAATATTATTTTGTCAGATAAACACCAAGCAGATTTCTTTTAAAAAATGTGTGTATTTTAACAGAAACTAATTTTTCATTTGCAACTGGAAGACGGCCAGTTATTATATTCTTTATTCGTACAACAAAGTGAGTTAATGTCATCTTGAATCATAAAACTATACTTAATATTTAATTACTTACAAAGATCAAATAGCTGACGGAAATGTTAAAAGCCCGCACATACCTAGGCAAAAATGTATGAGGAGAATGATGAGATTCGAGGAAGCGAAAGCAGTATGTAAGGACCGCTAAGCTCGGCGCTACGTCTTCTCTGACTACCACGTTAGGGATACAGCGTGAAGATATGTATGTAACAACTGAATCTGTTCAATGTATTAGGAACTCAGCTTGTTATCGTCTCGACATCTAACTATTCGTTAGATGTGACCCACTATCTTTGTCTTAACTGAGAATGTGCCTCCGAGCGATCACCGGTATTTCTGGTTGTTCGATTTGTAAGAATTTTGTTGCTAATGAAATTGTGCATTTAACTGTTTACAGAGCGGAAACATGTTTTGTGCAGATTTTATAAATCTTTATTTACGGAGGGTATTTATATACTATAGGCTCATACTCATGTAAGCCCTGACTTTTTACCTATTAAAGTTGAACAGACCGTGTCTATCCACTTATCTGTTTGTTTGTCTGTCCGTTTGCCTGTCGGTACATCCATCTGTGTTTTTATTAAATCCAACTTTTTTATCTTCTTACTTAACTGAAATATTGTATAGTCATAATGTGGAATCTAAACTCTAAAGTCGGAAATGAGTATATAAAAATTGAATAATGGGGATTTCGGACTACTTTTTTATTTCTTTTTAATTTTAACTTCTATTTTCTGAAGTTGCTATGAAATCTTAATACATGGGATCACCTTGTTAGCAGTATGACAAGGTTGAACCGCAACGCTTTTGTAAAAATGAAGAAAGGTGTGCGTACATGAGTTGGGCACATGCAAAGAATGAATGACGAAGAAAATTTACATAGCGAAAATTATTGGTAGCAGAAGCCAAGGAAAACCGAGGCTAACTTATGAAGATCAAATAGCCACAGCGCTAGCTAACGTAAATGTTAAAAGCATTCGCATACCTAGGCGCAAATGTATGAAGATAATGATGAGGTTTGAAGAGGCGAGATAAGTATGCAAGGACCACGACGCTTAGCGCTCCGTCCTCTCTGACTACCCCGTTAGAGATATAGCGCAAAGATGTGTTATGTTATTGTTGGATGACCTTTTTGTCTTAGATGTCTGTCTGTGCATTAGTGACTGGTTTTTTTTTCAGAGACAGCTGACGTAAGCAGCTGAGATTTGGATCAATTATAATATGTATTGACCTAAACACAGTCGTGAAC
Source organism: Zeuzera pyrina (assembly GCA_907165235.1). Lineage (NCBI taxonomy): Eukaryota > Metazoa > Arthropoda > Insecta > Lepidoptera > Cossidae > Zeuzera > Zeuzera pyrina. The sequence continues at coordinate 17,251,087 of OU015638.1, read as the reverse complement.
TTCAAAAGAATGAATTTGATGTGTAACATCTTTCCTCTCGCTTTCCCGCAATCTGTGGGAGTGATTTCGTGAAAAGGGACGGAAGTGTGTAACAGGAAGCCGGGGAAGCGCGCGCTATTTGATTTGACCATTGAGCGCGCGCGGTGGTAGACTTGGTCGTCAGATGGTACCAACTCATTTTTCGAGAGGTTGGTACTGTTAAAGGGAGATGTCAGGTGTTACACATCATTATGTGTCTCGCTCGTTTTTTTTAAATTATGACTTTAGCCTTATAGTTTAGGAACTTAAATAGAAAATTGATAATGTTTTTGAAGTCACCGTGTAGGGTGGCATGTAAAAGCTCTAAATAGAAAACTCAAAAATGTAACAAATTACTTCGTGTTACCTTTTCTTCAACATTATTTCGAAAAATCTCTTTAAAATTGCTCTACTTCTACTTTATCCCTAAGAACATCATTTAGAAAGATAAGAAAAAATCTTGAACATTGAGAGTAAGATATACATAGATTGAAGTGCCATCAGTGTTCACTGAAGGCCACTTTCCTGAGCATTTGAGTAATTTCTACGCGTACCTATCCACGATCTGCTTCGAAGGCTAAAATATAATTCGGTTTTTACAGAAAATATGAGCACTCTCGGAGCAGAAAATTCGTTTCCTCTATATTCTCGCTTGCATCAAATTATTGCAACGTAACAAACTTTCTTCGAAGCGTTACCTTGAGAAAAAACGCGCATCGATATTAATCAACGCGCGTTCAAATATGAATCAAATCAAGTCAAATGTGAAATTTTGGAGAAAAATATACTTAGCTTCAAGATATACAAATAATATATAAGACTGATTTCCGTGAAATAATGCTTGAGTCGATAGAATACAAAATGAGAATTACACTTAGAATAATAACAAATAAATTATTTGGAGCCATAAAAGATTCCGTTTGCCGATCAAAGAGTTATCAAATGCATTTCCCTTAAATAAAACAGAAAAAAATGGTTGTCTGTGCAGTGAGATGAAGTCATGACATAAAATAAAAACATAGAAAAGATTCTAATACTGTATTCATCAAGTAAGAATTTGACATTTTAATCTATACGGTGCTTACGCACATACAAAACTGTTTTCTTCATTTATTCGGTATCGATTGTTTGTACTCTTTCTCAGCGTTGTTATTTTAAGAAGTATATATATATTGAACGAAAGATAGCTAACAAAAACGCCCGTACATAATAAATTACATTGCGTATTTCAAGTCTGTATGTGTAGACTTTAACATAGTTGACTAAGTGATTGACGTTAGAGATACGTAGATACATAAGAGTTTCGTCGGTAATCTAATTTTCCAGCCGATAGGTTGTAAATTCAAGAGTTATTTTTGGAATTTCAAAGGTGTTTCAGTTGACGTTTAAACTGTCAAACATAATGTACTGAGAATTCCTAACTAGCAAAGATATATTAACTATGTATATTGTATATATTATACATGTATTAGAACATTTATACAACCTTGTTTCATGATAGTTTTATAGGTTTTTTGTAATCGCGACTATAACACCATCATTTTGCTTCTAAAACAATAACAGGAAATAGGATACCACAAATAAAATGTGTAATCGCGACTATAAAAAGACTTATGCAATTAAAATTTTATGTTTTAAGGCGACGCATTGGAATTTTTGACGGCAGGGATCTCAATTTTTTTAAGTGACTAGAAAATGTATGAAAGTGATATTTGGTAAACTGATTCTTAATTTCATTGATTTTATTTTGCCAGTTGCGATACAGGATTTATTAACTATTGCAACACAAAAAAAAATATCAAGGAAACTTTTAATACAGAGATTTACATTTTTCGGAGTAACGGGACTAACTTATGTTTCTAAATTTTTTGTATAGTTGAATCTAAACATATTCTTCAAAATGCCAGTTGGAATTTTCTAAATTAATTATAGTTTTTAAAATAAATTAAAATAACTGTTTTTTCGTATTTTTCGTAAGCTAACGCGCGCACGTTTACACAGACCAGGTCTATTTTGGATTAAATTATTGTTTATCAATGCGTCGCCTTAAACAGTTTTCCAATCACACAGCCACATATGTCTGTACACTACAAATGTAGTTCGAACTCAATTTTGCTTCTTCGGTCATAATTATTTTTTTCGAAACTTAATTATTACCTGTCACTTGCAAGTTAAAACTTCTATAATTATTATTCTATAAGTTAAAACTTCTATACACAATACTAGCTGTACCCGTGATTTCGTCTACGTGGAATTAAAAAAATTAACTTCAGTTGTTCTCCTGTGTTCAATCTATCTTCATACCAAATTTCATTAAAATCGGTCCAGTGGTGGTTCAGCGTAAGAAACAGAGGGGCAAAGACACTTTCAATTATAAAATTAGTATTGATATTTTGAGCCATTGGATCGCGGTCTAGATCAAAATTGGGAGAGAAAAAACTATGTAGACCTACCAACTGTTAATGTTCCCGCGCATGTGTAGTTGATGGACTATTGTTGATGGCCTGTCACTTTGTCGGACCCAAAACGACGTAAACGGACCAAAAAAGGTCACAGATAGTTTATTCCATCATCTTAACAGTTACTGAAGTGTTTGGCACATAGACCTAAATCGATAACCAGAAACCAAAAACGAGATTCAAAAAATCAACGAGTATTTCGGACTTGATTTTTTTTTATACTTCTATTATGTCCGAAATTCCTACGGAACCCTAAGTTAGTACACTCTTGGCCACTTTTAAATCGCAACGTAGATCGACGTAGATCGCGACGTAGAAAAGGTTTAATGAAGTTGAAAGTAAACATCATAGAATTTTTGCCAATAGTATTAAGAACAGTGAATATAATTAATTTTAGAAAAAATAATTAACACGTTGTGAACAGATGTTCCTTAAGAAGTATATTTAAACAAAATTAATAACATGAAGTCAGACTATAATTATTACTGGCAGTCATTAGTTATCTCACTTTGTTAAGGTTGTCATAAATTGTCTGAAAGAAATTGTTAATGATCTTGAACGATTACAGAAGGGATTTGGGGATTATAGCTCATTTGTTACAGGAAAAGAAAAATGTGGTTCTCATTTATTGCATCAATTTTAACATTTGACTGAGGAAAAGAGACAATTTGTTGCAAAAAAGAGGCAATTTTTGGCGCAACAGTATTTTATATCTACATCGAAAACTTTTTTGAGGTGTTTCATTTACCATTAATTTTCAAGTCTTACAACATAAAGAAATTAATACCTTAATAAGGTGTAACGGAAATATTTTCTAGGACTTTTTGGCGGGAACGGTAGAAGTGAGGTTGTCATTTTATTTAGATTTTCTATTTTTTACATTTTTGGGAGTTTTAAAGTACAAAAGTGATAGTACATTGTGTTTTAAAGTGCTGTGTAAATGAAAAGAATAGAGTAGGTCTAAATAAACACGAGTAGCTGAAGTTCTCGCGCTCTTCCAAGACGTCCTGTTAAACTTCAGTAAAGTCTACTATCACTTTACTGGAGGAGTTTTACGATAACGATTCTACATAAACTATTACAATACGTGACATTGGCAAATGCGCTGATCTGTGCGCCATGCCATGATGAAAGAAAACAATAAGATAAAAGAAAATATTTTCTATAAAGCTTCTGACAAGTTATGTCCAAGTGATATGAAGCTATTCAGGTAATTTTAAGATGACTAATAAACTAGGGGAAGGGAAGCTCATGTTACTATAGGTGAAAAATCGAAGTTTGTGTAAGATTTGACGTTAGATGCCGAAAAATCACGTGACTTACCGTCATATTGTACAAGGTGCAAGCTTAAGTTAGTTTAGATTCTCCTTTTTTTGTAACGCGGAAGAAATCTTCAAAAGGTATCTAGCTCCCAAAGTAAGAGTGGATTATACAGATTGTCCAGTAAAGACCTGCGGTGGTTGTAGTGCCGTGGTCGTCATCAGTAGATGTTGAGGCGGTTTGGGATCTTCTATGAACCAGAGCGGTGCTTTCTAGTGCTGATCACCTTTCCCACGTCACAATAATAGCACGGGTTGGGGAATATATATTTCGTCTGTGTCGGTAATCTCAATGTTTTAAGACTGTTAAACTATTGCATTTCACAGACAAGAACCAAACAAATCTTTGTTCGTTACTACTTTTAAGTTTAATAATTATTTTTGAACTTTACAAGTGTAAAATTAGTAGGTATACATTTTTTTGGAAATAGCCATTTATGTGAGATAGAAACTTTTTTGGGCGTGATGATAGAGTACAGTGTTTTAGGCAGCAAAGGCCGGTTTGTTGACAAATATAAGTTATCAAAGCGAGAAGACTAGTGGTCACATGGACACAATATCTGTTAGAAGTAAATCTGTGTTTGGTATTCTTCAGAGTTGCTTGAAGTATATGACCGAAGTCCCCGCTTTTTTTTTTGTTTCTTGGAGGGGAAAAAGCTCCGCACGAGCACCCAGCCCCGCTCCTGACGCCTCACGAGATAACGTCAGGACCGACCGGGTAGTGTCGGGCTTGAACAGACTAAAACGACCCTACAGGCTTGACCCTATAGGCCGTCATAGCTAACCGAACGCGTTGGAGAGGAGCAGCGGAAGGCGTTCCGCCCAAAGTCTCCGTTCCGATCGGTTGCGATTCTAAAGGCTCTCTTGCCCCCTATAATAAATGCAGGGTAATGTAGCCCTATTCTGCTACTCTTACGTTCTTAGGCTAAACTTAAAAATGCACTGTCCCTTACTTTACATAAAATTTCAAGTACAAAAAATAACACACGTTATTGTAAACAAAACGTGAAATTCATTTTTCTGGTTCACCTCAGAGTTCTTTCGTTTTGCTAATTGCCTGTAGTAAGAACCAATCCTTTGTTAGTCGTCAATGACATCATAAAGTTTAACCAAACAATTTTATGCTAAATATAGCCGTGTATGATTTGTGACGTAGGCGAGAATACTTGGAGTGCTAAAAATAGATAATGTGGTTAAACCATACCTATTGTTTTTGTATTTATGGCGGACTTAATATGTGCGCGAGTTGTGACTGTAATATCTAATATGTCATTGTCTCTTGACTATTCAATAACACAGTAAACAATTAAAATTTACGAGGTGTCGGTGCAGGTGTCAGGAACTGCGAGGACTATTCAAATAAAGTCAAATAAATTTGGAGTGTGCAATTACATAATTACACAGGACGGTCTAAGGTTAAAGATATAAACAAACCTTTTAAAGAAAAAATTAAGCACAAAAACTTTATAAATATGATGCAAATACCTATACAATTAAATTTGACAGTGACTGAAGTCGTTGCCAAAGCCTATACCGAGCTAGTAAATTTTCTGTTGTTATAAATTGATATGTTCTTAAGTTTTGATTAGCAAAGGATAGTTATTCAAAAGAGTTATCAATTGAAATAAAACTAGTAAGCAGTTAGCGTTATTTGGTGTACCTTCGAAGGCCAAGCTTAAATATCAGTGAAATTTAAATGGGACCGCCTTGGAACTATACTGAAACTAACGGACAGAGAATCCTTGAAATCGATACACAATTGACGAAATTATCGGTGAAAATATAAAAGAAATACATACACAGATGAACATAGAATCTCCTCCTTTTTTTAAGTTGGTTGATAAAAAAATTGAAGAGCGAAGCAGCCCAATAATTGACTTGGATCAGCTTATCACCTGTACATGAGGCATACATTTGAATAAGTTTTAACACCGCGTGATCAACTGCCATTTCTCTAGAAAATACGCCAAGCAACGATTTTATATATACATACATATATTAACGCTGTATCCCTAACGCCAAGGTCAGAGAGCACGGAGCGCCAAGCTTCACGGTAACTACTACTCTGTCAAGAAATTACCGGGAAAAGATCAATAATACACGTTAGTTATTCATCCAAATTTATTTGATCACCTTCAAAGTATGCTCCTTCAGAAACGATACACTTACGCCAACGAATAATCCAATCATCAAAACATTTTTTAAACGCTTTTTCCGGAATTGAGTTCAGTGCTCGCCGCGAATGCTCCTTTATGTCTTCTACCGAACGAAAACGGGTGCCACGAAGTGGTAATTCGAGTTTAGGAAAAGAAAGAAGTCGGCTGGAGCCATATCTGGTGAATAAGGTGGTTGCTCGATGATATTTGTTGAGTTTTTGGTCAAAAATTCGTTCACAATGACGGTCTAGTGCGAAAGCGCATTATCGTGGTGCAAAATCCATGAATTTTCTTTCCATAAATCTGGCCTTTTTCGTCGAACTTGCTGTCTTAAACGCCGCCGTCTAAATAATATTCTTTGTTTACCGTTTGACCTTCCGGCAAGAATTCCGAGTGCACAACACCGCGATAGTTAAAGAAAACAGTCAACATGACTTTGACTTTTAATCGACTTTGGCGTGGTTTTTCGGTTTCGGTTCAGTTGGAAGGCGGCACTCCGAAGCTTGTTGACTAGTTTGCATGTCAAACTCGTAAACCCACGTCTCGTCACCAGTAACAATGTGTTTCATGAATGTTGGGTCGGGAATTGACTCGTTCTACCATGTCCTCAGCGACTCTTATGCGATTGTGTTTTTGAAGAAAATTCAGGTCTTTTAGCCGAGCGGCAACATGTTTCATACCCCAGTGATTATTTAAAATGGTACGGATCGACTCGTGAGACACAGAAAGTTCGGCGGCTATCTCTCTCAAACTTGAATGAGCATTTTCAGTCACTATTTCCTTCACTTGTGCGATGTTAACTTCAGTTGCAGACGTTGATGGCCTACCAGAGCGAGGCAAATCTTCCATCTCATCTCGACCGCTTTTCAACGCTTTGTACCACTCATAAGCACGTGTTTTTGATAAAGTCGATTCACCGTAAGCCTTCTGTAACATTTTCAGTGACTCCGAACACGAAATTCCATTGGTGATGCAAAATTTAAGACAAACTCTTTGTTCGATGTTTTTGTCCATTATGAAATTCGCAATATACACTAGAATGATATAACTAAAAACAGCAATGTATTTAATCTAAATAACAGATGCAACTCAAACTCCGCGAAAAAATGGAAAACAGTTGTGCCAATCTAACAACAACAAAAAAAAAAAATTAATTTGGAACCATAAACAAATCATCCATTTCCGATACTTTCTTGACTGAATGTATATACTTCTTACGCTTCCTTAAATCTCATCATTCTCCTCACACATTTTCGCCTAGGTATGCGAGTGCTTTTGACATTTCCGTCTGCTAACACTGGCTATTTGATCTTCATAAGTCAGCCTTGGTCTTCCTTGGCTTCTTTTACCTCTCACTTTCGCTCTGTAGATTTTCTTCGTCAGTCTTTCATCACTCATTCTTTCCATGTGCCCGAACCATCTAAGCATTCCTTTCTTCATTTTTACAATAACACTGTTGTGCGACCCTGTCATACTGCGTATCTCATCATTGCTTATCCTGTCAGCAAGCGTGACACCGCACATATTTCTGAGAGACCGCATCTCCACAGCATTTAACATACTTTCACTCGATTTTGGGCATATCCAGGCCTCACTACCGTACAACAAAGTTGGCACCAACACCGCATTGTGGATGGCCATTTTAGCATTGTTAAATATATTCACACTGCCTACTAATGCGGACATCGAGGATTTTATACTACATACTATATAATAATTCATGTGTGTGTACGTGTGCGCGTGTTGAGTGATTTACATTCGCGTATACGTGTGTGGCGCTGTTTTAAAGCGAAGCATGCTTACTTTGTGTAAACGCGTCTTAAATTTGCAGGCCTTCAGCTTTTCTTACTTCACACTGTAACGTGACGCTGATTCTCTTTCTTTATTACGACAATGGCAAAAGCGTTTTTGTCGTCTCTTAGCAACGTTAACTACAAAACTGCTCTCATAAATTAGTTTTTATCAGTAGAAACAATGTAAATACTTGAACTTCGTGAAAATATCGAGCAAAGTTCATTTTTTAGTTTTTTTTAGTCTAATAGTCACGATTCTTCCACATTCTTATCAATATTATTTATTAAAATGGAAGGTGTACAAACACAAAACGTGAAAATAATGTAGGTATATGACAAAAAAGCTTTTGGAAGCGAACAAAATTGACAACTTGAAACAGATATTATTGCAACAAAATAATGTGGTGTAATGATTCTAATTAGAAAAAGTAAAGAGAATATTATTGAGAATGGCAACGAAACACTGTCATGTGCGCCTCCAGTACATTTTTTTTCTCTATAAATGACTAGACTTTTTTTTTTAAAGCGAGCAAATTGACAACCTCAAATGAATCACATTGCAACGAATATTACTTTCGTAATGTGGTGTAATTATTCTAATTACAAAGGCGAAAAAAAAAATTATGATAATGGTAACGAAATACTATCATAAATGTGCGTTCAATATGTTCTCTTTTTTTAAATGATTATTGATTAGACTTCACACTCTATCCTAACAAACATTTCCGTTCCAAAAATGTTTTTTAACAAGCTGTAGAGAAACATTTAATAATAATTGCAATCTTACATATGGGTATGTGTCGTAAGTCTCCATATTGTTTGAATTTATTAAGATGTTTAGTTTTTTGGAGTGAATCCGATTACAAAGATAAAATACAACAATTGCTAGACCGAGACGGACAAAAAATATTGAACACAGATGAAATAAAAATGTAATTCCAAAACACCTACATAATATTTTACAGCAAATTAAATATTTAATGCCGCGACACGAAATCAATTTTGAATTCTATATTATAGATACCTACACAATTTAATATAATATATAGTAGCTTCTATAAATGTTCTTAAAGGAATTTGTATTTTTCCCTTTTTTATTTTATTTTTTTCATGCTTTTTATATACTTCTTGGAAAGCAATAACGAGGCCGAATGTTAAAACCGCTTGTCAAGAAGGTACCTATTCAATCATGCTTTGAAAATTAAACTTTATGGGCTCTTCAACTGAAGTAGAAGTAAAGATAGAGGCAACTAAAGTACAGATCTTCAGGGTCGTGAGCGTTCGAAACAGGGTCCTCGGTCGCGCTTTACTTTAGGCGACCCCAAGGAGACTAGTGTAGCAATAAAAGGAAGAACGAGGTTCTGGAGATTGAACGACTTTTTAAAATTTTTGTTTCCTATACAAAAAATACTCAATGAATTTTAAGGTAACTTAAATGTATTATTTTTTTTATTTTTTTTTATTTTAACATTTTAGGAAGACTCACAGCTTAACAATAACACGATAGCAGAAATATTTAATTTACAGAAAGCCAATTAAGAGTCCTCACAGATAGAAATAGATTAGGGTTATGAAAGATGTCGTGGTACATGACACATCATAAAGAGTAGAGACATAACTTAAATTACCATTACACGTTGAAAAACATCTCACTTAGCATATGCCTCACAGCAGCTTGATTAGTATTGAACAAGTCGAGGTCCAGTTTACAAGATAATGCATTAAAGCTCTCACTCGCGTGCCAGCAATAAGTATCCTTCTTATAATTATTTTTTGTAAAAGGAAGCCTTAAAATTGCGGTTCTTCGTAGGGGTCTAACTGGTACATTTAAATTTATTTTAGACAGAAGATCTGGACAGTCTGCACAACCATTACATATCTTCAATAAGAATAGGATGTCAGCTATTTGGCGACGGAGCTCGAGTGGAAGAAGATGCTGATTTCGACATAGATCCAGGTAATGCGTGGGAGAGTACCTAATTTTTAATCTATAGCAGAGGAACTTGATAAATTTTTTCTGTATATTCTCAATGCGCGTTTTGTAGGTAATATAATGAGGATTCCAGACTTGCGACGCATATTCGAGATTACTGCGTACTAGTGTACAATATAGTATTTTAAGAGTCTTAGCTAGTTTAAAGTCTTTCGAATTACGCAATATGAATCCAAGGGCTCTAGAAGCTTTGGCAACTATACTATTGATGTGCGCATCAAAGATTAATTTCGAGTCATGCTGAACGCCGAGATCGCGTATAACGTGATACCTTGGCAGAACCATACTTTTTAATTTATAGTCGTACACAATATTGCACCGTTTGCGGCTAAATGTGACTATATTGCATTTAGAAGGATTCAAGTCTAAGTGATTTACACGGCAGTAATATTCTAGACGGATTATGTCATTTTGGAGACACTCCGCTTCAAACACTAAAGAGATAGGTGCGAATATTTTCATGTCATCGGCAAAGCAGAGTAGTTTGGACGATTTAAGACAGGTCCCGATATCATTGATGAAAATAACAAATAGAAGTGGACCCAACAGAGAGCCTTGTGGGACACCGCTGGAAATACTTACCCAACTAGATGTGTAACTGTTGACCACCACAGCCTGAGACCTATTTTCAATGTACGAAGCAAACCACCTTAATAAATCGCCACAAATACCAATTTTTTGTAGTTTTGATAGCATGATATCCTGCCGAATTCTGTCGAAGGCTTTGCTGTAGTCTGTGTACACGACGTCGACTTGCATCCCTTGGTCCATAGAGTCGGTCAAAGCAGAGTTAAATAAAACAAGATTTGATACCGTTGATCGCCCCTTCAAAAATCCATGCTGAGATAGACTAAAGGATTGTTTAAGAGCTGGATAGACCTGATTATAAACAATCCTTTCGAAAATTTTTGAAATTATGCATAGCTTTGATATAGGGTGAAAATTTGATACGTCAGTTTTAGAGCCTTTTTTGTAGACTGGCGTAATAAACACTCGCTTCCATATTCTTGGGACAATGCCTTCCCTAATAGACCTCCGAAAGAGTTTGGCTATTGGAATGGAAATAGAGTGAGAAACACTGACAAGAAGACAGGCTGGTAGGTAGTCAGGACCTGCTGATTTTGAGATATCTAAGGTTTTAAGCAACTGGGTGATTTGATGTTTGTCTATGTGAATATCTGCAATATATGATGAGGCATTGCAGTCAAGTCTGAAAGAGGATAGTGCAGTGTTATTACAAGGATTTAAAAAATTAGTTGTTATCGATCAAGTTTATTTAAATTTAAATCAATTAATTCCTTATGTAAGTAAAGGTGATACCAGGTGAAGGTTATAATTATATATTCACCAATGAATAATCCATTAGCTGCTCGAGTTGTTTGATCGTTGTTTATACAATAATTTATACAATAAAATGAAATGTAAGTAAAATTATAGGAAGTACGAATTCTCAATTCAGTTAACAATATTTTTATTCAAATTAAAGTAATCTGTTATGTACATACAAGCAGTGATCTATGACGTAATGCTGATTTGCTGTAGATTTGTAAATAGTATGATAAAAAACTTGATTAGCAGTATACAAACACACTAAACACTACGTATATTAACACACTATTACCAGAGGATAATATGTATAAAGAAGGCCGACTTCCGCCTCATGCGTAACAGAATTGCCTGCTCTCGGCCGGATACTTATCGTTGTTGCGTTGGGTGTGAGACACGGAGAGCATTTCATTTAGCTAAACATATAATATACATGTCGGATCTTGGAAAAGATAGTTCAAATACGGAACACAAGCGGCGTCTATCGTCTTGGATGAAGGCTGCCGCGGGAGGGTGAGGTTAAAAAGCACGGTTACAAGTAGTTACGAATGGAACTCACCGCGCGCAGACGCATCTGTTCCTTAATTATTTTATTCATTTGTATGTTAATTGTAATTTGATCGGACTAAAGTACTTTTGTGAAGTTAGTGTATAGTATTGTGATTAAATGAGTATCTATCCATTATCTCGAGGTGCCCACACGATGACAGAGCCCAAAGTAAATTCGCCCACTGAGATCATGCAGAGCCCTTCTGCGACATCCTACATAAAAAATAAAAAAGGGAAAAATACAAATTCCTTTAAGGACATTTATAGAAGCTACTATATATTATATTAAATTGCGTAGGTATCTATAATATAGAATTCAAAATTGATTTCGTGTCGCGGCATTAAATATTTAATTTGCTGTAAAATATTATGTAGGTGTTTTGGAATTACATTTTTATTTCATCTGTGTTCAATATTTTTTGTCCGTCTCGGTCTAGCAATTGTTGTATTTTATCTTTGTAATCGGATTCACTACAAAAAACTAAACATCTTAATAAATTCAAACAATATGGAGACTTACGACACATACCCATATGTAAGATTGCAATTATTATTAAATGTTTCTCTACAGCTTGTTAAAAAACATTTTTGGAACGGAAATGTTTGTTAGGATAGAGTGTGAAGTCTAATCAATAATCATTTAAAAAAAGAGAACATATTGAACGCATACATGTTAATATATATTATTTTGTTAAATATACAATATTACGATAATAAAAAAATAATGCATACCGATAAGTTTTTGAGTTTTGACGTTTGTTAAATTTAATCTCATGTCGTTATGTTGAAGAATGATAAATATGGATTAGAATAACTACAATTATTTTGGCATTTAAGGATGTTATAATACGTTCATTTATGCGATTTAGTCATTTTTGTATTTGTCACGATGTGACGAACGAAGTAAAGACAAACGGAATCATTTGAAATCACTATGGAACGACTGATAAAAAAATATCTTTCTATTTAAGCCATGAAAAAGTCTAAACTCAACTTTTGAGTATGTGTTTGGGTTCCAACTTAGAGTAACTGTTAGCTGAAACTGTAAGTCCAAACAGCCATTTACATTAAGTACTCTTTGAGAAAAGATTTGTAACACACAGACAGACATAAAGACCGAGACGATTACATAAGCGTTACATTTTTATTTATTGTATGGTAGTGAGGTCTGTATATGCCTAAAATCGAGTGGAAGTAAGATAAATGCAGTAGAAATGCGATCTCTTAGAAATATGTACGGTGTTATCCTCGGAGAAAAATAAATAATGAAGAGATACGTAGCATAACAGCGTTGAATGACAGTAGTATCTTTAAAATGTAGAAAGGAATGCTTAGTTGTTTCAAGCACATAGAATAATGAGTGATGACTGATGAGAGATTGACGAAGAAAATCTACAGAGCGAAAGTGAGTGGTGGCAGAAGCTGGGGAAGACCAAGGCTGACTTATGAAGACAAAATAGTCAGTGCTAGCTGACGGCACCGTCAAAAGCACTCTAAAACTTAGATGAAAGTGTATAAGAAGAATGATGAGGATCGAGAAGGTGACAGAAGTATATTATTAATAATAATAATAATAGTAATAATAATATAATAATATACTCAGACATTTCACACAGCGTCATCTCCCAAAGTAAGCAGCACAGCGCTTGTGTTATGGGTACTAGATAACTGATATACTACTTATATACTTTTCTTTTGTAAATAAATACATATTATACATAAACACCTAGACTCGGGGCAGGAATCGAACCCCGCAACCCCCGTTTACTATACGACGCGCCTAGCCGTTGCGCCACGGAGGTCGTCGACTGCGATACAGCGTGAGGATATGTATATATGTTAATTTTTTTCTTCACTAATTTCAGCGAGTGCGATTTCTTTAGAGACAAATGTTTTTGAATCTTTTGATTTTAATCTTAATGTAATGATATATTTTTGCTATCACAGTCGGCTTGTTGCCGACTGTGATAGCAAAAATATATCATAAAAATATAACTTCATTCTAAAATTGAAAAAATATGTAACAAACCTACTTAAATCTAACTTTCAACAAAAATTATTAATTGTAACGAATAATGCAGAAAATTTTAATTTTTTTGTTCAATTCAATGTGATAGCGTATCCTTCAAGGCTAACGCGAAGATCTAGCCTTTGAATTATACAGTAAAAGTCAAGTGGGAAAAGTCAAGTCTATACCTACATCTAACCACGGCCTCAGCGATACGTATTCGTGAAGTTATGTATTTATTATTCTGGACATCTCAAATACACAAAACAAATGTCCATTGGAAATAAGACTTTACCGTGTTGTTCATAGAGAAAAAAATGCAATTCGATAGTAGTAGAGTAAAGAAAACCTGTACGATTAATTCATAAACAAAGCGGGTGTTAACTACGATAATTATCATGTAATAGCGACGCGTCATTTTTATAAATAGATCGTGCCATTAAGCCATCCATCATGAACGGATGACATAAGAATAGTGAATTATTAGTGTTATTCATGCCAGGATGTAAGCATATAATTAGTCTCCTTTGCCGATGATGTAGCACGTAGCATTACAAGGATATCGGGGGCCATCCTCGAAATACTTCGCTTACTGTCTACTTGTAGTATGTGACAGAGCTAGGGATGTTTGTCCCGATAGATCGAGCCCATCAGTATAATTCCAGGCTGAACACTGTGGAGCTTTTGGGGTAAAGTCCTACTCAAACCAGCCTCTCTTTTGATAGGACTGTTAAAAGTTTCCCCGCACTTCAAAAAAGGAAATTTAAATAAATGTGTGCAGCCTGAGTTTGTTTGTAACGAGATTTTTTGTAGCTAAAACTGAATGACATGGCTGTTGAGTTATTGCATACATAAACATACACCTACAGAGTGGATCATTTCAAGGGTATTAATTTTGTTTCGATAAAAACACTGAACTTATAAATTACGTGATTTTTCAGTCGATTTACGTTCTAGGGGGTATAAGTCTCACGTTACCCAGTGTCTCATAAAAGTTAGATACCTTTTTAAGGTTTCTCTCAAGTCATAAAAAAAAGATTATTTCCAGCAGTAAAATAACATAAGACGTTGATGTGATAATGTACCGTTCATTAATGTTGCTTCGAATGTTGGGACCATTTCTTTTTTGCATCAACTAATCGAAGAGCGCCATTACAGTTTATAATAAGCAGCTAGTGTTGAGACTAGGAATATATGAATGAATATCCCTTTTGTTTTTTGTTGGCATAAAAACTGTAACTTTATGAAAGATAAATTTATGAGCTCAATATCCAACTGTGACCTTTTGGCTTTTTATTAACAAGCCATTTCCTGCGGGTCTTGTTTGAGTGGATTTATACGGGGTGACGAATTCTTGAAATATTGACCGTTAAATCTAACGAAATTTTTTCCCCAATATTTCTTTTAAGTATATATAAAATAGAAATGTACTTAAAGCGCCAGACACATATACATACACTAATCACCTGATCTCAAACTAGGTTATTCCCTGTGCTATGAAAACCTTACGACGACTAATGATGACGTCTCTCAGTACATCTAAACTGAATCTAGAATCTAGTAAGGTCTGTTTCCTAAATTACCCCGATCGGGGTTCGAACCCAGAACCTTCCACGCTTAGACACAACGCCTAAACCGCTACGCCATTGAGGTCGAGAGGTGTAAAGTGTAATGTTCTGCGGAAATGTGTAACATTGTACAATAATTAAATAAAATAATATTAGTAATGAACACGGATAAAGTTTGTATAAATGATGTTATTACATAGTAAGTATACTTAGTGACAGTAGTAACTGAATCGCAGTGTGAAAGATCCCATAAATCTCTCACCAAGCTAAATCTAATAACAGCTTTGTTCATGTCTCATGCTTTATTACAGCCATTCCCAAAGTGGGCGATAACGCCCCCTTGTGGGCGCTGCAGGCCTAAAGGGGGGCGGTAAGAGACCCAGAAAAAAAATGGGGGCGTTGTGTAGAGGCCTGGGGGGTGATTTGTAATTTCATTTAGCTAGGAGGCAGCTTAGACTAGACTAGGAGGCATCTTACTGCATGAGCTCTTGACTCAGTAGACAAAATAAGTTTGGGAACCAGTGCTCTATTATATCAAAAGATAATTTAAGCATAATTATCATAAATTCCCAGCCATCCGAAGTTTCATGAATTGTATTCTATCTTGAATCAGTTAAAGATTAAAAAAATATTAATATTACTTTGGGTTAGAAATTTCAAAAAGCATAGAAGAGCGTATAGCTAAAGCCTCTGAATATTTCACCGGGATTTTTTTTTAATATACCTATTACGGATAGATCATGAACAGAGCTATTAGCGAATTCGGTTTGGCGAAGAGTTTTGAAACAGCCTGCACTTACAATAATAATTCAACAAATAATGACATATTAATATCAAAATATGGCAATAATAATAACAAGCCCATAGTTCACCCTTAAACTACCATAAAAGTTTGCACAATAATACATAAGTGTAAATTGGGTCGTAGAAAAAAATTGAAAATGTTACGAATGTATATGAAAAATTTGCTGATGATTTCTTTAATATTTTTTTCGAAAGCTATACTTTCAAATTCAATTAGATAAGTTATCTTTCGTTTTTAGATTAATCTATTTTTTGTTATTTCTTATGCATAATACAGAGGACCCGTATTTAATAAATAGCCACCTAAAAGCTAGAAACCCCTGAAAATGGTCAGAAAGTATTCACTTTAATAATTGAGTTCTATCAACTTCGAGTCTTGCTACAGAACGCTAAACAGTATGTACAATTTTTTATGACCTTTGTTTATATTGAAAAAGGATTATTCTTTTTTATTTTGTGTTTATTCATATCGAAAAATGATTAATTCACGGATATGGTTTTTAATAATGATGTAGTTATTTTGGTGTAAGAGTGTTTTTGTTCAACCACAGTTCTATTTTTAACTTATAGATTAATCGTCGGTCCGTAACCATTTGTTCTCATGGTTATGGATTAATCTGGGAGTTCATCAGTAGCATAAAAATATGATAATTAATATTTTGTTAATCATTAAACAGTGACAACTTACTTGCGACATGCCTCCCACACTTCTGTTATCTGTTATTTATATTTATAAAGTATTGTTTAATCGACGTAAAAAAAAAAGACGACGTCTCAATTTGTCTCCATTATTTTTTACGTCTGTATGCTCAGCGACAGTTATTTTTCACGTAGACCGACTTCAAGGATTATTTTACTGTATGAAAGAGTATGGTATACATAGTACAAGGTGGTCCGATAGAAAGTTTATTAAGATTCGATGATAGAGTCTGCCTAAACAATATAATTTCTCATTCGATCTTCCGTTCCAAAAACCGGAAAAATATCAGATATAGCGGATATTGCCTAAAAAAAGTTCTACAACAAATTTCGTTTTGCGATTAATAACTAACCTAAGTTGGCCGGTTTTTACCACTTTCAATTTCAACTTCAATGTTTAAAACGTCTTCTAATGCGACGAGCACATTAATTTTGCCAATGGCACCTATCGTAAAAGACACTAGTGGAGGTCGATAAAAATTAAAAACATTGATTTGCTGTCAGAATTTATCTAAAACAAAAAGGGACACATCTCACATTACATGACACACACACTTTTACAACTATATACATATGTTAGATTACTCTTGAGTAAACAAACGGAAATAGACAGAGCACAACATTTAATAAAAGTGTAGAACTAAACATTATCTATCTATATCTATCTATACATAGTATAAAACAAAGTCGCTTACCGCCGTCTGTCCCTCTGTACGCTTAGATCTTTTAAATTACGCAACGCATTTTCATGTGGTTTCCACCAATAGATAGAGCGATTCAAGAGGAACGTTTATACGTATAGTTTAATATTGTTTTGTGTTAATTTGTTGAAATATGATGATAATAGTTCAAGATGTCAGAAAAAATCAAGCCGACTGAGAGAGCTTTCTTCGAAAATGCTGTATTATTCCAAAACAATGTATGACGGAATTGTTTCTCTTTATTAGGACTACAAAAAAGTCATCGATGGCATATGTCTATATTATACGGATAGCTTTCTATAATCATTTTAATGTTTAAAAAAATTAATACAAATTATGCGGAGTTTGGAAAGCAATTTATACGAGGAATTAGTCTATATTGCAGCCGGGGCGAGTCGCTAGAAACTTAATAAAATTATCACGTAGGAATTTATCCAACAATTTTACTATGTTCATCTAGAATCTTATTTTATTTTAATTGACTTCAACTTTGATTTCACTGGACAGTGGACAAAATCTAAGTTGCAGTGCTGTATTTAGTATATTTGTACTACAAACTTAGATTTTAATTTAAAGCAGTATGTTTAAGAAATTCTTCTGTGCATGCTTTTGTCACTGAACTCCTTCTAAACGGCAGGACCGATTTTGATTAAATTTTTTCGCCTGGATGGTTTAAATTCATAGTTGAACTCGGTAGGTGCCGCTGCATTCAGATTCTAGGATTTTTTTGTATTTCGATTATAAATATCTCAAGGAAGGTTTACGGTACTCTATGCTACACTTGTAATGCTCTCACGACTTTGCGGGACAATATTATACATTGACATCTTTCCTACCTTGAAGTCTAAGTCGTCGCCCGAAGATAGTCCAAGCTGTAAAAAACAATAATATCCAACTCGAGCTACTCTTTAACTTTTGTTTTGCAAGTTTTCTTCATAAGTTTTATACGAATGTGATCGGATAACATTTAAATAATAATATATTCAAAAGTTCAGATGATGCAATTTATAATACGGTTAAAATTTTTCACTTGACTCGTTTTATTCTTCCTGTTTGTGTTATACATGAGATCACAAAAAATCTATTCGAGATTACGAAGTCGATTTGGCTTTTATCCAAGAAATATGCATATTTTCATTGATTTTTTAGACTTGAGGTCATACTGAACAATTCAGATGTTAATTTTGTAGAAATTGAATTGTTATTTCTTATTTTACCATTAGTTATTTATAAAATGCAACCAGATGGAGTCATGGTTAACGGATGTATAATGTAAGAAAATAAACAAAGACGCATTAAAAACATAATATTTGCAAATGCTATTTGTATTTACATACTTCATTCAAACGAACGATTAAAAGAGAAACATATCGTTAATTTTTAACTGCTCGTTTATGTTAAGGTGCTTTCACACGTATTCGGGCCGACAATATTTGATACGCCCGGGTGGCATAAATGGTATATATGAGGACTAATAGCCGACTGAGTTGTCCGAGGCTGTCCCAATTATGTATTTTGTTACCTAATCTTTGATTAAATAAAAATTTGGAAATGGCTTGTTAGGACATTTCACACTCTATTTGACCAAATGCGCATAAAAACTACATTGTTACACTAACATGTGTATTATTATATCAGCGGAAAAAGAATCAATAATGCAATAGACAGAAGCGTGGTGCAAGCGGTCGTTATTCGTATAGTCTCAAAATGCTTCAACTCAAATTGGAGCATATGGGTGGTTTTCTCTTCAATTGAAAAGGCTTATTTGCCAGGCGATCCTGCCATAAATTATGGGCTCTCGTGAATGCGTCTACTTCAGGTTTTGACACACAATAAGTCAAGGCAAATCCGTTTGGCTTACTTTCGAACGAATGCAACCAGAACTGGCTTCGAACGCTACTGAACGAACGTGGATTCGAAGGACCAGAAGGGACACAACGTGCGGCTTGTAACTGTACGCGAGTCAGTGTTGACATAAATTGAACATTCATACAAGATTAGCGATTTCATTGAAGACAAAACAACATAGTCTGCGAATAATCCTCTCTGCACATGGAATTACTGGCTTTATGAATGTCATATTTTAAATAACTGTTGTAAAATTACGTTAAAAAATGATACCTGACAGTGTATTGGCGGTTCTTCTCAATGAGCAGGTTTTCTTTTCGAACCGAATTAAAGTAGATTTGACGTTCAAAAATACATTGCAAATGAGTTTACTTGAATAAATTGATTTGACCTTGACTTTGACTTTGAACATAATTATCCAGCAGATAGGTTGTGTGAAGGCATCCTAATACAAAATTTTCATAAATGAAAAAAAATGTCGAAATCAAAGTCAAATCTTATTATTCAAATTGACTCATTATATTTGAATTTACCATCGGTTCAGTAAAAGCCTGCACTGAGAAGAATCGATAAGAAACTCAGTCGAGTTTCGAGTATCATTTTTCCAACATCATTTCAAAATTCACAAAGCACTCATACCTAGGCGAAAATGTGTGAGGAGAATGATGAGATTTGAGGAAGCGAAAGAAGTATATAAAGACTGCGACGCTTGGCGCTCCGTCCTCTCTGACTACCCCGTTAGGGATGCAGCGTGAAGATATGTATGTATGTATTTCACAATATAATAATATCAAAATACAATATTTGGGAAGCTAGTAAATGTATACGCAGAAAAAAATACTTCCAGACTATAGTTTTATTTTTAATGAAATCGTTTATTTTACGGTACGGTTTTTCAATTGGTTCACAAGTGTAAATCTCTTTTCCGTTAATTGAGTGACTTCTTGAGGAACCACTAGACTTTTGTAATTATGTAATTCTACATCAGTTTTATTAATAAATTATAGTTAACCTTAACGCGATAGGTAGCTTTACCTGACATACAGATCCGAGTTAATTATTTCCTTGCATGTTCTGTGACTTTGAGCTACACTGTACTTCGTTTTATTGAATTATTTATTCGTCGTACTGCGTGAACGGGCGGAAATTTTGTTATGTACTGACACGTTACGTCTTATTGCTTTTTTATTACTTAATTTTGTTTATTCTTTAATAAACAGGGGAGTAAATTGTGTTATAGTCGATTGCGACGAAATCTAAAGATATGGGGAGATTACGAAGTTACGATCTAGGTGGCATGTTCAATATAAGACAGAACAGACATTATTACATAATAATAGACTGTATCAATGGCCTAACATCTTCTTTAGAAGACTCGTGACGCTTAACATAGATGTCAAAAAATCATCCAACCAATAGCTTACATATTATTTAACCTTAGAGATTGTATCGCAAACCGACGTACGCTGCAAGTCAATATGGTATTGAAGAATAAAAACCTGGTCAATGGCAAATTATACTTGTGCAAGTAGTGTTATTACCGACCACAATAAATTTGTCACAGAGCTATTTCTTTGTATAGAATACTACCAACGATAAAACAAAGTTTGTCGTGGAGCTTCCATAAATGTTCCTTTTTTTGAAATTTGTAATGGAACTCACATTTTTAAACTGCTCAAAATAGAAGTAAAGCTCTTTAAACTTTATGGCGACTTCATTCTTTTTTATAAATGTATCTGCTCGCTATTGTTGATTAAATCCAAATGAAATATTTGCTTAAGAAATAGTAATAATCTATTGTTTTACTTTTTTTAATTTCTTAAGCAATTTCTGGTCAAATAAAAAACTTTAGAATAATAGGTACGTCAAAAATGCAAACAGTACTACAGATTACATATAAATGTCTATTGCCTGTAATTGCTTACAGTTATTTTTAAAAGAGCTGCATTTGATATTCCATACAATTACCTCAAAAATACCTCTTTTTTAATTCAATATTTAAGCCCACAAAAGTGACCTCTGCACTAAATATTAACATAAAATAAATTTGAATAAACTAACAGCTGTTTTATCCGAATTTTGCATAATAATATAAAAATTAAAATCCTAAAGCGTAGAAAATGTGATGCGGTAAGAGGTAAGCCATTAGCATTAAGCGACTTAAAACTCACCTAAAAGTTCTACAGCTTCATCTAGAACAGCCATTCCCAAAGTGGGCGATAACGCCCCCTTGTGGGCGCTGCAGGCCTAAAGGGGGGCGGTAAGAGACCCAGAAATAAAATGGGGGCGTTGTGTAGAGGCCTGGGGGGTGATTTGTAATTTCATTTAGCTAGGAGGCATCTTAGACAACGACTACATGAGCTCTCGACTCAGTAGACAAAATAAGTTTGGGAACCAGTGATCTAGAAGTTCTATAGAATTCTTATAAAAAGTTTTCCTTAAACTCTATATATAAGGGTCCAAAGTAAACAAAAGTGTGTATAGAACGTCTTTGTCAGTTCCTTGCATGGTAAAGTCTGAACCTTTTATAATCTGTGTTTCGTGACTCCTGGGCATCTTCGGAGAGTTGTCCAAGAGGCAACACAGAATAATGGCGAATTACACTTACTCCGTGAATTAAGACTATGCACAGAAAATGGCATGTAATTCCACTTACATTTGTTATCATACAGTTGTGCTGTGTCCAATGCGTACTGACTAAATGTCGTGCTATTGATAAGTCTTCCACTTGACATAACTTACAGTAAAATATAAAATCGTTTTATCAGTTCCTCATCTACACCAGTGATTTGTGAAGCACAATGATAATCTTGAAATATTCTTCTAGCTGTGTTTCCAACATTTGTGTTGTCGCTAACTTGTTTAGGTTTATCTATATTTAAACCAATTTTTCTGAACCTTCCTTGAACGTAAGTCTTTTTTTTGTTTTTTCAATTCTTTGTTTTCTGTTGTTGTGGCAGATCATTTTTAAAAGCCTAGATTGTAAGATAGATGTAAAATAAGCTCCATAAATCCAATTCAACAATGCAAAGTCGAAAGTCCATATTGATAACTATTTTCATTAACACGTTTATTTTAAATTTTTTCCAAATTGAGCAATCAAATTTTTTTGCACACCTATAATTATTGTAATATTTGCATTAGAAGAATCAGCAAAGTTGTCTCGTAAATAGTATGTGATAGAATCAACGTAATCCCTATTATTATTAATTAATACAACACTTAAATCGCGTCTAGTACAGAAGAACAGAGTCATTGTAACGAGTTAATTAATGAAACCACAGTACAAGTAAGCATACAGTATTCTATCTCGGCAGTGTCCTAGAGATAATTACCTACGGTCGCTCGGTACGTAAACACGCAATAGGGCTACTGACTTGGACTGAATGTTTTTCTTTGGTTACGTATTTGATAACAGGTACTATATTAAATTGTCATACTATCTTTTCATTTTATATTATTGCAAATTTAATACATTTTTATTTATATAATTTTACTAGTATTTATATCTAGTTTCAAAAGTTTGTGAGTTAGTATGGCGGAAATGGACAAAAAAATGTATTTCGTGTGCAGTATAATTAAAAATCTGCAATAAATTAACTAGATCATTATGATTTTGATATTTCCTACAAATTAGCAACAGAGAAATATTTCCGGTTTTAATATAGATGTATTCAAACATCCATACACTGAACATTATTCTCGTAAACTTGATTGACATAATATTTAGTCAGTAAATGCGCGGGAGCGTCTCATACCGTACGACGACAACCACGGAGCATTCGCGACTGTCGTATGCCGAGAAATGTCGAGATTTCGAGCGCGTCGTTTGAGAGCGTTTGTATGAAGATAGAATACTGTATGCTTACTTGTACTGTGATGAAACTTAGTCACGACAATTTGATTCGTTATTTAACGAATGGAAAACTTATTGTTACTTCGAAAATATGAAATTTTATACTGAAATATTGTTTTGAGACGTGTGCAAAATGATTACACGAATACTATCAATCATTATGCGGTTACACGGTTTTTTTTTACTTTTCTGCCATATTTTGTGAATGTGAACTGAAATTTGGTGAGAAATATTCGATAGCTTATCAAAATAACAACCATAAAAAATTAAATATTACAATAAACAAAAACGTTTCATTTGCGTGCTAAAAAGAAAAAAAAATGCCTTCGTATTTTAGTAGATTAACCCATGTTACGCACAAGAACTGCAAACTTTTTTTTATCCTCTCTCTCTTACGTGCTTACCCATAGTGCGACGGCGCAGTGGTTTAGATATTGCCCCGAACGTTCCGGGCTCGTTTCCCGTTCGGGTCAATTTAGGAAACGAACTTTTCTAGATTGTCTCGGGTTTGGATGTAATGGGAGACGTCCCCAGTAGTCGTCGTCCGGTCTAATAATATTACTAATATACTAATAATATTGCGGCAGACAATTATTAAATAAATATTAATATATTATTATTTCTCCTCAAGAATATCTTTGTGTATTAGTGATGGTAATTGTATCAGATACTGAACAATGTTACTCAAAATAACCCCTTTTGATTTGAAATAGAAATGATAAATTATCTATGCCAAACTGAAACATCTTGCTTTTAGAAATAGACAGGTACAATGACCTGCTACTTAACTCTTGTTTTCGAGTGACTAATTATTCATTCGAGATACCATTATTATAATAAGAAGCTATTCATAAATTCCATATATTAACCGCGAGCTTCCAGACATTTATTACAGTCTAAAAGCTCTCGCTTTATTGTTATGAAGTACCTAATATATAATTCTTTTGTAGAAAAAGAAATTCTACATAACGACTATAATAATATAATCACTTTTCCGTAAATCCAAGAATTGGCAAACAAGATGATTTAAGTTTAATTTTAATTTTTTTGATCGCATACTTTCATTTTTTTTTTAATTTATTAAATGCACAGACACATGGTTTCTACCGCTTTACTACATGTACAAGTTTCCCCAAAAGTCGACATTAGTTTTGAAAAACTATGTAATTGGTTAACTTGGCTTTATTGCAATATGAGCGCTTCTCTATAATTTTCTCCTAACATCAAACTAACCTTGAAAATAACGTGACAAGATATTTCATGGTGGATATATATGACATCAAGGAGTTAGCTGAGAACACCACAATGAATGGGCTGTTATATCAGCAATTAAACCCCTGGTCAGGAATTGAACCCAGCTCACAGAGCTCGGAAAGTAGATGCACTAATCTCCGTACTGACGGTCTATTAAGGCGACGAATTGGAAATTTTGACGGCAAGGATCTCAATTTTTCTAAGTAATTACAAAACGTATGAAAATGATAGTTAGTAACCTGATTCTTCATATCAACTTATGTACCAGAAATAAAATATCAAAGAAACCTCTTTAAAAAAAGGGCTTTATATTTTTATTAACGAAACCGATATATGCTTCTAAATTTTCTCTGTAGATTAATCTAAAGACACATTTGAAAATATCAGTTGGATTTTTAAAATTAATTATAGTTTTTTTAATATACACGAAAACAATTGTTTTTTCGTATTTTTTGTGAGTTAGCGTGCCCACATTCGTATGGTGCAGAAGGTTTATTTTAGATTAAATTATTGTTTATCACTGCGTTACTTTAATGACAGAAAAAAACAAAATTAACAGAAAAATGAAGATTAATCCATTTTAATAGGTATAATTGGTTTTCTGACTGTTTTTTGAAGTAGTATGTTTTATTTAACGAAATAAAATAAATAATGATTGTTACTTCTATATTTTTCAGTCATTTAAAGGTTTCTTTTAAGTTGTACTGATGATTAATAAATCTAATTTTTAATGAGGTGTAAGAAAAGGTAAAGAATAGGCAAGATTCAATACAGTTTAAGAAATATTCAAACAGCTCATTGTAGAAACTGTAGCCACGCGAATCGACACTACTAAAACGTTTCCGAACAAAAACTTAATACAACAGGAAGTCAGCGCGCGTACTTTAGCCCCATCACTATTCTAAAAAGACGTAATTCTATGGTCTCTTTTACTTCAAAAAAGCCGTAAACACTTCCATAACGAAGTGCGTGTACACGAGCTAATAAAACCCAGAGTTTATTTCGTGGGCTATACGTGACGCTCATGAATTCGCTCATTATTATATTGTTATTTAGATGACAACGATATAACAATTTTTCACTTTGTTTTGTATCATAATAACAGCGCTGAAATTCACACTAGATTAATATATATATTGCTATTTTATACATACATACATATCTTCATAACTATCCCTAACCGGGTAGTTAGAGAGGTTGGAACTCCAAGCGTTGCGGTCCTTACATACTTTTTTGCTGCCTCAGATCTCATCATTCTATTCACATATTTTCGGATAGGTATGCGGGTGCTTCTGACATTTCCGTCAGCTAATACTCTATTTGATTTTCGGAGGTCAGTTTTGGTCTTTCTTGGCTTCTTTTACCACTCGATTTCGCGCTGTAGATTTTCTTCGTCAATCTTTCATCACTCATTCTTTCTGTGTGTCCGAACTATTATGATGTATACTATAATATTATAAAGAAGTAAACTTTGTTTGTATGTATTGGATAAACTCAAAAACCAATTTAAAAAATTCTTTCAATAATAGAAAGCTACATTTCAGCGAATAATATGGGTTGTATTTTATTTAAAAAAAAAAATTCGACCCGTCCAACTACGGAGCGAAATATAATAAAAATATTAAATATCTATTTAATTATTCTTATTTTTTTTAAATTTTTTAATTACAAAAACACGTGTCAATAGTATGTCATACTAGACCAGATAGTGTTCTATACTGTGAGTTGCTACCCAGAGCAAAAAAAGTCACTGTGATCTTATGTAAAAAAGTCGTTATGAAGACCCGATGAAATCCTTCAATGTACACTTTTATCTCAAAATTCATGATTTTTATCAGATTTTTCTGAGCTTTACTTTTGGCAGTATATTATGACCTGGAGACTGTATTTCCTTTACATTCACTTTTATTTAACTCGGCATGATACAGTCTTGGTCAAAATGTTATAACTGAATTTTAAACCAGTTTCACCTTAACGATTGAGCAGAAATTTTGCACTCGTTTTTGAAGCAGATGATAACGCAATCTAAATACTCGTATTTGTTTTTAACCTCCGACGCAAAAAGAGGGTTGTGACAAGTTTAACCTGTGGAGCTGTGTATGGGTGTATCTGTCTGTGGCATCTTAGCTCCCAAACGGATAGATCGAATTTGATGCGGTTTTTTTTGTTTGAAAGGTGATTTGATCGCGAGTGTTCTTAGCTATAATTTAAGAAAATCTGTTCAGCCGTTTGAAGATCATCAGCTCTTTTCTAGTTGTTGAAGGGATGCGCGCAACTTCTACTGGTCAGATTGATTCGATTTCTGTGACTTCAATGATATTACAATAACATGGTAACTTTGATCTGATGCTGTAGCATCATCTGGAAACAGGAGGATACCCAACTCCTCACCAACTTACAGCAGAGGTAAAGTGTTTGAGCTCATCGAAACGGCTCAATAGATGATAAGATAGATGGTGGATTAGGGTCTGAATTTTGTGTATTGCCCAGAAAATAGTTGTGTGAATATGGGGATAGTGTCTATAGTAGGGTGTTCAAAAAGGATGAAATAAAATTTAATTAAAAAACGTTTTTTGGTTAGTAACTCGACATAATAATATAATACATTTTTCAATTTTAAAGTGAGGTTATTATTTTTCAGATCGCTTTTTCACTTCTAAAATTTAATATTATTCAATGAATATTTATTTAAAAAAACTTTAGCACTGTGTACAGATTATATATAATAAATTCATGGCAAAAATTTTCCTTCACGACAGGTATTTGGCATGTCACACTTGTGTCAATATCAGTAACATCATTTTGTTTCTTCTTATTGTCTTCAAATTACACGTATATTATTATGGAAATGTTTTTAAATGATTTATTGGATTTGCATGTTTATTAATATCACATTTGTTTTTTCTTAAACGATCAGCAATGCAAAATAATCCAAAACGACTTAAGTTGAAATTAAATAACACAAGAACAACTAATCAATTTAACGACGCTTACCTAATATACATACATTTTATTAAATTTACCAAATGTATGTATATGTATAAATACACACACACATAACGGACGTTTATATATATATAATTTTTTTTAAATCGATTATCGACAATTTTGGAAATTTTAAAAAATTTGGAGCGACCTCTCAAACATTTTTTGAGCTGATCTTTGGAGCGGGCTCTTAAACATTGTAAACTAACATATTTTCATAGGAGACTCGAAATATTCGTTTTTTTTGGGCCACCCTAATATATATACAAATACACACATTATATATAATGTGTGTTATGTGTGTGTATATATATGACGGTCCTTTGTTTAGTTTGTTTATGATATACTTAAACTCTACCCGTCGCAACGAACCGATGATGTTAATTCCGAGCGGAATGAGCATCACAGCATTACAAACCGGCTAAGTTTGTGTCGGATACTAATTACGGGTTCTATAGTAATTTTAGAAATTAAATCAAAAAAGTTTAAATCTTTAAATTACTTTTTCTTGTTTCAAGCTTTCAATTTAAGACCATACTAATTTTCAACTCAATAGGTAGAGATATTGTAGTATATTGTAGGGTTAGCGAAGTTCAATAAATTCCGTGGAACACTCAATAGGTAGAGATATTGTAGTATATTGTAGGGTTGGCGAAGTTCAATAAATTCCGTGGAACACTCAATAGGTAGAGATATTGTAGTATATTGTAGGGTTAGCGAAGTTCAATAAATTCCGTGGAACACTCAATAGGTAGAGATATTGTAGTATATTGTAGGGTTAGCGAAGTTCAATAAATTCCGTGGAACATTTACAGTCAACACTAACTTATTGCACACTGATTTGATTTAATATTATTTCGCACTGTACAAATATCGTGGCAATCACATAAAAGAGAGAGATATATATATTAGAATGAGATAGATAGCACGTCTTACAAAGTTGCCTCATACCGTACATCAATAATTTTATAGTTATTTGTTGGAGATTTAAACAGGAGTAAAGTAAATAGGAGTGCAAACGGTACAATACTTTGACTATGTATTACCGATAGATAGGTGAAGAGACAGACGAACAGGCAGATGGAGAAACGGATGTGATGAGACTATAAGGCTTCCGTTGTTTTGTTATTTTTACTATAGTATCTTAATTAGACCTTGACACTATTTAATATAAAATAAAGTTCCTTTAATAAAACTTATTCCTTGGCTGATTCTTACGATCTGCATGGGAATAGAAACAGCTGATACATTTTAAAAGAAACCAGAGTTATCGGCCGTTTAAAGGCTACCTTCACCAATTTAGTCACCAATCGTAATAGCAAGGTTAGATTTAAAATTGTAAACAGAGATAAATAAAAAACTATTTAGTAAATTTATGAAGATATCTTTTTTAATTAATTTGAATGCATTACAAATATTTTTTATAATATTAAAATAAATTGAAGCAAAAAATAAAATTTAAAAATTGGAGTAATTGGCCGTTGTTACATTATTAAGCCTCTGCTTATGTTGATGCGTCTTATTTGTGGAGTTATTAGCTACGAACAAGACACTAGAAATAAACTTGAAGCGTCCGATAGAGGGGTCAATAGCTATAGTATTTCTCCAATATCATTTTTATTTCTCTCAAACCAGCAAAGAAATCAAAGGTATATTTACATAAACTAGCTATTTCGTATTTGAAAGGAAACAACAGTTTTTAAGATAACTGTAAACACATTATTTCGAGAACAACTCGGCTATTTTTAGTACGTAACTTGTCGTCCTCAATTCAATATGGAAAAGTCGAGCTCGGGGCTGCGTCGTTCGAAACTGTTGAAAAATACATGACGGTATGTGGACTCGGCGACTGAGAGCATTATAAAGTTTGTTTACAGTCTCCGACTTCTTGCTAGGCTGCGTAGATGTGTGATTAAATATGTGTGTGAATTGTGTGAGAATACAAATAATTACACACTCTTACATTCACATGTACTGCAACCATGTGCATGGGTGACAAGAAGGAATAATAAATTTTTATTCATTTATTTTCTTATGTATGTTCTTACTTAACGTTCATATTTACAAATTTAAAACTAAACTTAATGTATAGCTTTAAGTTTGTAAATATTAACGTATGTATGTACTTTTTGTTAATGTAAATAAATACTCTAAACTAAACATTATCTTAAATAATAGACTTCCTCAAAGCTGCAGCTTAAAAAACTGTCACTGTTTAGAGCTTAGCAGACTGGCATGTATGTATGTATATTTATCCATCTGGAATCATCGACCTACAAGACTGGCAATGTATAACTAAAAATTTGCCCACCTAAAGAGTAGTCAATTGGTTACAACTCATTTAGTTGTTCACATGCAACTATTGGAAGACGTTGTCTGATTTGTGAGCTATTTATTTGAACACATTAAATTGCTTATTGAAGTTATGTCGTGCAATATTTATGTGCTTTATTTCAAGTATGATAATTAACTTGTGATGTCTGATGTGAGACAAAGTTTTCGCTTGCAATTGCTTGTCTTGTAGGTCAATGTCTATAATAATTTTGTAACATATCAATTACAAGATACATACTTAATTTAGTTTAGTTGATGTAGTCGAATGGAGGTATCCATCTTTTGATGATTTTCCTACTGATTTTCCGATGTGCCAATTGTAATATGATGAGGGTAAATGGATGATTTTTGATGAATGATGCGATGATTTTCTTTGAGTCGTGGGATGAGACGGCGATTCTGAGCGATGAACGAATGAACAACAAACATTATACATATACATAACAATGATTTCAATTCAGTATAGTGCTATCTAATCTAGATGAAATGTTGAAAATATTGGCATTTGTTTAAATATACTCCAGTGATAGGTACAGATCCCTACTCAACGGGACCGTACCTTTCACGCGAGTCCGGTGCGCATTGATGAAGGTATGCTAATAAGTCTGAAGGATAACTTGCTGTCAGAATTTTCAAAGCGCATATATAAGGCTTTTTGTCTAGCACAAATACCTACTATCAGTTACCATCCCGCTTACGGCAATATTCGTATACAATTGTTATCACATGTTGTTTAAACTGTAATCTTGTCAAAAACGAAGCACCACTATCAGCCAGGTTTTTAATCCAGGTAGCTTATAGACTAACGTCGTTAACGAGAAACATTAAAACATAAGTATGAAGTTGAAGTAGTCAGAGGTTATATCACACGATAAATGTTCGACATATAATGTCTCATACATTCTAGTTCTAACATTCTCTAGTTGCATTAAAAAAATTAAACCGACTTCAAATTAAAAACACTAAAAAGCACAAAATAATTATTATCCTTTACTGATCAAAATTCAAACGATACAAATAACTACACAATTAAATTTAACAGTTACTGAAGTCAGTGCCAAGTCTACCGAGCTAGTGGACTTTCTGTTACTGTTTGTTGATTTGTTCGTTACGATGTGGCGAAGTAAATTACTTGAAATATTGACATAATGCTCTCATCGAGTGGCATAACTTTTAATTGGATATATCATGATATGGCCTGGATATGCCCAAAATCGAGTGAAAGTATGTTAAATGCTGTGGAGATGCGGTCTCTCAGAAATATGTGCGGTGTCACGCTTGCTGACAGGATAAGCAATGATGAGATATGCAGTATGACAGGGTTGCACAACAGTGTTATTGTAAAAATGAAGAAAGGAATGCTTAGATGGTTCGGGCCCATGGAAAGAATGAGTGATGAAAGACTGACGAAGAAAATATACAGAGCAAAAGTGAGTGGTAAAAGAAGCCAAGGAAGACCAAGGCTGACTTATGAAGATCAAATAGCCAGAGTGTTAGCAGACGGAAATGTCAAAAGCACTCGCATACCTAGGCGAAAATGTGTGAGGAGAATGATGAGATTTGAGGAAGCGAAAGAGGTGTGTAAACACCGCGACTCCTGGCGCTCCGTCCTCTCTGACTACCCCGTTGGGGATACAGCGTGAAGTTATGTTATGTTATGATATTACAGCCAGACGGTAGATCATTTCATGAAATATCGGTGTTTCACGAAATACCTAGGCACACGATTATCTGCCCAATCCTATGATCATAGGATAACATATGCAATCCCACGTCCGTCACCAACCGCCTATTTGAAA
This sequence comes from Zeuzera pyrina, assembly GCA_907165235.1. Lineage (NCBI taxonomy): Eukaryota > Metazoa > Arthropoda > Insecta > Lepidoptera > Cossidae > Zeuzera > Zeuzera pyrina. The sequence goes on along the minus strand of OU015638.1, from coordinate 17,219,618 downwards.
TATAATGTCGGGGTCCGTCAGTTTTGCAAGTAAAATGCACTTCATCGTGGATTTGTCATCGTCATTACGCATAAACTTTTGATATTTTCCTTCCACGTGTTACATTGTTACATTAACCTTGCCTATTTTTAGCTGCAAGTATTAATAAATATACATGATTCCAAATACTGATATTATGATCTATTTAGTGGTATCGATAACAAAATTTACTGAATTGTATTGTTATAATTAAAAATATTCTTTTATTTCCTTCCGTGAAGCGAAAAATGACATCTAGCATCTAAGTACTTACATACTTACATATATACATACATATCTTCACGTATCCCTAACGGGGTAGTCAGAGAGCCAAGAGTCGCGGTCCTTATATACTAAATCTAAAAATATAAATATCGTACATGCGTGAAAGATTTATATCTCTTTAATTTCATATGTTTTTAAATAATAAAGATGTCAATTCAGTTATCAAACGAACACTACATAGAAAAAAAACAGCGATTATATCAAAGTCAAAATTACACTATGGGAATAATACTTTCCGCAAATACATTGCAGTCAGTAAATGCTATTGTTGGTCATTAGGGGGGTACAGACCTTTTTTGTGGCTCGTATCCCCGCAACCATTTTAATTTACGGGATTTGTATAAAATTTTCTAAAGTTACAATACTCTGATGAGCCGGGTTTACGAGACATAACTTGATAATAAAAATGCGATTTGAGGTCCTATTCATTTTATTTTTGAATATCAACTTAAATCTAACTTTTATTGCCAAGTATTTCGTGAATTTTGTGACGGAAATGTGAAAAGCACTCGCATACTTAGGTGAAAATGTGTGAGGAGAATGATGAGATTTGAGGAAGCGAAAGAAGTATATACGGACCGCGAAGCTTGGCGCTCGGTGATCTCTGACCTTGGCGTTAGGGATACAGCGTGAAGATATGTATGTGTATGTATGTATTTCGTGAATTTATACTTTAGAATATTGTATCCTTATGGGATTAATTTTGACTCGCATAGGGTAAACAGTATTTATTCCCGTGGGGACGCTGTGCCAAAAGGTTCAAAGTACTTCGATCCATTACAATTAACGAACGCTGAAAATGAATGAATTTGTATTAATTTCCAGCACAATGTTATCGTCAATACCTTTGGTTCAGAGGCAGAAGTAGGGGAATCACCGCAGTTATTGGCTATTTAAGCTACCTTCACCGACTCTTTTCTTAGTAGTTAGGTTAGATTTATGTAAATGTCCCACCTATAATATCAACGTAATGGAACCACCTTGGAGCTATATTAAACCCAACGGAAAATGAATAATTGAAATCAATCCACAATGGTGAACATAACACTAGTCAACAAAAATCCATTTTTTGTATGTAACAAGAAAACTGTTAACTAATTACATTTAGAACAAGGTCGAGGAAGATAGAATTGACATTAGAATATTTCGTATACGAATAGATTTATTGTAATAAGGTTTTTTTTTTCATTTTTACAAAAATACGGTTTTCATGAACGAAATTAACATATGTATGCCATTGTAGTGTTACATGTACATGTGTCTTATGATTTTCTCGGTATTTTGTTTTAGGGACATCTCGTCGTAATGTCTAATAATAATTCGCTGGCATACTGGGCTATGTTTGGGAAATGTTCCGGTGGAATCTTTCACCATGCTCATCGCAGACGCCGCCCAAATTATTAGGAAAAAAGTCCAAACGAGAGTGCAGGAAGTGTATTTTTAAAGTTATGTGACAACTTAAAGCGTTATAGGAAGTTAAAAGATCCTCGACAATACTTTTATAGTCATTTAATCGATGATTTCCGAGAAAATTTGAAGTCATGAAAGATATCCAAGCAAATTTTTCCAGATCAGAGAGTTTTTCCTTAAAAAGTTCATTTTTCATTAATTTTCTAATTTGAGGACCTACAAATATGTACTCTTTCATTTTTGCTTCACTGATTTTGGGAAATTTTTCTTTTTTGTATAAGAATCCATCACCATCCCAATTCATTGCTTTCACGAAGTTTATACTCGTAATAAGGCCAAGTTATATGAAGAGGCAGAAAAAATAGATTATCAGGTGGTACTAACGGAGCATACTTTTTTTTTGTCCTGATGTAAAAGATTCTCATTTGGGCCAGTCTTTCTCAACGTAATGATTTTTTTCTGTCCCTGCTATCCCATTCACAAATAGAACAACAGAATTCAATATATCCAAGCTGTAATCCTAAAACAAGTGCAATAAGTTTTAGATCTCCACAAATTTTCCATTCATGTTCGTTATATTGAATTTTATCCAAAATAAATGTCATGGTTTCATACGTCTCTTTCATGTTAGCAGCGTGATCAATCGGTATGGACCACAAATGTAACAAAACTTTTCAGGATCATTTTTACACTTTCTTTCCATAATTTAAGAATCACTTAACTCGGCAAACACAAAATACAAGCACTTTATTAAAATACAATATATCCAGAATTGAAAAGTTAAGGTACAACGGTTAAAATTAAATTTTACCGGTAGTTAGCTGTAACACAAAAACTAGACCTGATCGAAACAAAATAAATACGGTGTTATAATGAGGGTAGGTAAGCATTGCAAAATTGGTAGTCACTTCTCTTCTTAAAAAAATTTGTTGACCAGTGAATTATTATGTAGAAAAAATACATACATACAGAGGAACATAGAACCTCCTTTTTTTTGAAGTCTGTTAAAAATTACAGTATAATTGGCCGTTTCGGTACATTATTTAGTCTCTACTTATCTGGTATAGTGTCTTATTTGTGCCATATAAATACCACAAACAAGAGACTAAAAATAATATTCCTCTTTGAGGTTTGAATGTACTGTTACACAACAATTAAATTTTGAATTAAATTTTCAAATTTTCAAAGCATAAAGATGAATTGTCCCATAACTATGTAGGGGCCAGTAACTGTGGTGTCTCCTTTAACATGCGACAGTACTGCCACCTATTGTTAATTAATTTCGATAGTTGGTGTTTTTGTAGAGAATTGTACTTGTAACCTATGACACTTATTTTTAGAGATCCGTAGCTAAAGCGAGTTATGGTTTACTCGTACTCGTCTCCTTACTCGTCTGTCAGTATGCCACAGTGAATATAATAGGTTATCTGTTATATGTACATTTAAGTTGAAATTTAATACAGAGACGTGAGTCGTAACCCAAACCCAGATAAGTATTAAATAATACGTTGTCATGTTGTTATTTCGGACCCATTTTTTTATATTTATTTTTTACAAACCGTCATCCGCCCGCTTCACTGAGCGTAAATGAAAGTTTTGTACTTGTAGTAGATTTTTGTTTGAAAAATGGTAAAGAGTCTATGGAATTTAAAAAATAAATTGCCGTAATCCATCTACAAATGATTCCGCGTCGAATGGTCATAGTCATATACCGATACCTTCAGGAGTTTTCACTTAATTATTACCGCGAAGCTTGGCGCTCTGTCCTCTCTGACCACCCCGTTAGGGATACAGCGTGAAGATATGTATGTATGTATGTATGTATGTATTATTACTCTGTCCGAAATTACTGCCGAGCTCTAACTTAATGCATGAGCACGTTGTTAGCCGGTTGTCTTTCTTATTTTTCTATCTAACTTCTATCCACATCATCTGATTCATCATCGAATGAATCATCTGAAATGAATTGTAAATCATCGGAAAAGAATTGTAAATCATATTAAAAAAGTATTGGGAATTATATCCTGTCTGTGCATTCTTTTAAATGAAAGCTTGTAACATTTGGTTACCCTCAATCCTTGTAAAAACTCATTTATAACAGCTATGTTTTTAATCTTATATTATTAAATATTCTTTTAAGGCAGATACACTTAAGTTTTTATAATCCTGTTAAATATAGCATACGTTTACGAAACTTTATGTTCGTCCCACGCAGTGAGTTGATTAAAATCTAAAATTACAAATAAAATACTGCAAAAGTCGTGTTGTAGACGCTAGATAAAAATACATTTAAAGAAGTTTTGTGTAAATATAGCAGTAATGGCAGAGAATATGTATAGAAGGCCGACTTCCGCCTCGCGTGTAATGGAATTGTCTACACTCGGCCAAATACGTGGGTATTTCGTACATAGGTATGAATGCGGACTGCATCTCATTTAGTTATACTTATACATGTAATATGTAAGTATATAATAGTAAAAAAACAATGCACGTTAATACGTTCTTCATATCTGTTAAATTAAATTTAACAGACATGAAAAAATTTCTTGTAGTTATATATTACCATACTGGACTGGCGGTTGTTAAATTATGTTCGTGCCTATTTCATTTACGCCACACGAGAGTACATGGAACTAAAATAACCATATGCAGTATACGTCAAAATTAGTTCATAGCCATATCAAAATTAGTTCTCTTCTTCTTCTTTATCAAGAACTTTACGTTTCGCAAGTGACACTTCAAATTGACACATTAAATTGGCTGTCATTTGTTTTGTAAAGCCTGTCCAGTGGTAATATAATATACATGTCAGTAGGTAGACATTTTTGTATTTGTGACGACGAAACTAACGAAATATAGACAAATGGAAGCGGTTGCGCATTTGACAGTGGCGTGCGACTTAGCGTCGATTATTACATGACTAATCGCGGATACAGTGCGACCCCGACCGGCGCTATTTAATTTAAGCGCATTTACACCTTCCGATTTGTTGGAACGACTTTCCTAGGGATGGCGATCTGAGATCGATTAATGGAAGAATCGATCATTCGATCTCATTATATTCAAAAAAGAATACTGAAAAGTATGAAATGACTATCCCTTACTAATAAAAACTTAAGCACAAAAATAACTTTATAAATACGATACAAATACCCATATAATTAAATTTGACAGTTACTGAAATCGGATCATATATGACGGAGTTATGAGGTAACAAACATAAAAAAAATACAACCGAAATGAGAACCTCCACCTTTTTTGGAAGTCGGTTGAAAATGAGGTTGAGGCATTACGAATTTTCTCTTTATTATTTTTTCATTTTGAAGTTTGGTTTGAGTAAGTATATTATTGGAAAGCAACATGAAAGGAACTAGTTTAAGAGTTATGACGTACCAACATACAACACAAACACAAATTGAAATTTTGCACAGAGCATTCTTTTATATCATAGACAAATTCTAAAAAGACATCTCCGGAAATTCAATTTAATTTCATTGCACAAAAATTGATAGAAATGAGCTAACAATGGCAATATTAATATATAAATAAAATGCATTTAATTGCACCAAAGTTGATACAAATTATTTAATAAATAGTTAAACACATATTTAGCGAATTTGACAAATGAACCGATAAAAGAGGATATAGAAATGTTTGAAATTACAAAGACAAAATTATGAAAATATTGATTAAAAACTGTGTTGAACTAGGTTCGACACACTAGGCTGAATGGCTTCATCCCGAAGGAGCCCATCTACGGTCTAATGGTCGTCTCCTTATGGAATCTACATACAATCTATATCTAATATGAAAAAACAAAATAAAATATCAGAAGTTGTGGGGGCCGGCTACTTTTATAAATTTAAAACTGTTTTGGTAAACTGAATAATCATTCTGAAAAGTCACTGACAACAATAATATGGCAACGGTGTCGTTGCACATACCTATATGCGAGTTCATCGACACTTTGGCCAATTGCCCAAAGCGTTTATCGAACATCCGAATATCCGAACATACAACCTTTTTCGGACGGTGATATTTATCTCTTATCCATTTATAGTTTAGACAAACATGTCTGTATTAGTTACATTTTTAGGCAAACGGAGCGGTATTCTTGTATTATTTATTTATTAAGAGTAAAAATAGGACTTTGGCTAACAATAACAGTGTTCGTTAATCAATAAAATAGTATCAACGACCTCTGTAACAAATAACATTTTAGTTAATCTTCAGTCAGATATTTCAATTTCAAGGCTTCAAGATAAGGTGCGTTTGTGCAAGCTGAAAAATCAATCTCTTTTAAAGATTGGCAGCCTTGAATAATGTATGCGAGGATTTGAATAAGAGACCGCCTATGCAGTCCAGCGCAACCGAATCCGTTCATTACCCCCGCGCACTACGGCGGTAACAATAAAGTTGATTTTCGCAGTTGAGCTTTAATCATATTTTAGCGCGGACAAATCTCAACATTTGTTTTTGCACATAATTGTAATTTGCAAGAAAACTACATTACCACTTCAAAACTGGTTTTTGAGATTTAAGATATTATAATTATCTATCCATTAGAGCGATTCTAATAAATTGCCACGCTCGGGTTAGAGACTGGAGGATGCCATTAGTATGAAGGAGATTGGAAAAGTGATAAAAAGTCCAAAATGTGCAAAAGCTACGGGAAATGATGAGATGACTGCTAAGATGATCAAGTATGGTGGTGCTAGAATCTAGGATACCTTCTGTGCACTGTGCAACCTTTGTTGGTAGAAGGAGGAGGTTTCAGAGAACTGGCGCACCGCAGTCACAGTACCTTTCATTAAAAGAAAAGGTTCTCATTTGGACTGTGGGTGCTACAGGGCCACCAGCTTGGTCAGTTTAGCAAATAAAGTCTATATCAAGGTATAGACTGAACGTATGAAAAGTGTTTCTAAAAGATATTTGTGGGAGGCGCAAAGTGGTTTTAGGAACGGTTGGGGTTGCATGGATCAGATTTACTCACTTCGCGTTATCGCGGAGAAGTTTCTAGCTATAGGTCAGAAAATTTTGTGCGCTTTCGTGGATCTTGAGAAAGCATTCGATAGAGTAGGGCGAAATAAACTGTGAAGCCTTCTGTGAGAAGGGCCCCTTATTGCAGGCTGTGAGGTCATTATATCGAGACCACAGAGCTTGTGTAAGGATAGATGGTGACATGTCGCCCTGGTTCCCTGGTACGAAGTCTGTTCAGGCGTCAGACAAGACTGCGTGGTGTCTGCCTGGCTTTTCGTGCTGTATTTGGACAGTTGCCTCCAGACATTGAAAGGTAGTATGAGTGGTATGATATGTAATGATATGGTAAGGATTCTAAAACAAACTTAACTTTGCAGTTGAGTTTGTAATGTCAATAAAGTGTGATATAATTACAAATTCGCAGTTTCTGAATGTTTCCTTTTATTGTGCTGCAAAATCTTGCATCTTCGCAATTTTCATGACTCTAAGTCAACGGGGAAATACCGTATAGACTTTTATTTGAGTACTTAAATGGCTATATCTTTCGATTGCGTCAATTTAGAAGTTTGCAAATTTTAGTATGCGTGTAGGATTGATAAATGATTTGTAACCACCTTTAGTATTAAGTATAATATACCGGACCACTCTTTGCAAAGGTTGGAAGCCGACTATAAGTAATTACATACAAATGATATTTGTAAGTCGTAAATAGTACAAATTAGGGAATAGTGCCGAGAGCGCAGTTACAATGTGTCACCATATCGTTTACACAATAAGTAAGTAGGCACAAAAGCTTGAAATTTTTACACCTCCAAGGGCACTATAGAACTCAGTTGATGTAAATTTCAACGTGATACTTCTACCGGACCTTGAGATAAATAGTCTTGTTTGTTGGACAGATAGCTATTTGTCCAACCAAACAAGATCCTTTATCTAAGAACACAGAAATACGAAGTGATTCCATTCTATTTCGTACCTCAGAAGAAAAAAAAACCTGAGGACTTTAAAAACGGGAAGTCGGTATAACGTCTTACGTAAAATTTACAGGACAATTATAATGTCTAATCTGTTAAAAGTCCTTAGACTTTACTTTTAGATCTCTAGAAATATATATTTGAAACTTACTTTATATAAACGTGATTCAGAACCTTTTTGGCGCAAGTCGAACTTGAGATTGACTAAATATTTTTAATGTATTCCATATTGACAGTTAAAAGTCCAGTGGACTTTTTGGCGGAAACGGGAGAAGTGAGGTTGTCATTTTATTTAGATTTTCCATTTTATACATTTTTGGGGGTTTTAAAGAACAAAAGCGATAGTATATATTGTGTTTTTAAGTTCTATGTAAGTGAAAAGAATAGAGTAGATCTAAATAAACATGTGTAGCAGAAGTTCTCAAACTCTTCCAAGAACTCCTATAAAACTTCACCAAAGTCTACTATCACCTTACTGGAGCAGTTTTACGATAACGACTCTATTTTTTTTTCTTTCTTCGTGGCATGGCACACAGATTAGCTCATTCGTCAATGTCACGTATTGTATTATTAAGTAGAATCGTCATCGTAAAACTCCTCCAGTAAAGTGATTAGACTTTACTGAAGTTTTAGCGTGAGCGAAGAGCGTGAGAACTTCAGCTACACATGTTTATTTAGACCTATTCCATTCTTTTCACTAACACAGAACTTTAAAACACAATCTCACTTCTCCCGTTCCCGCCAAAATTCCAACGATTCTACTTATTAAGCAATACGTGACATTGGTAAATGTGCTAATCTGTGTGCCATGCCATGTAGAAAGAAAAAAAAAAGTGCAGTAAGTACTTACTGTATATTGGCAACACACGCCCTTGACCGTCACAGATGCAAACCAACTCATAATATCACAGAGAACTTGTTATTTCGTATTTCTCGCTGCCTACCAACTTGCTTCGTCGTTTCGCATGTAATAAGTATCTGGATTATACTTTATTAAACACAACGGTATTGTAACTGGTTTTAATAAGTAATATTGTCCAATTCAGTAGAAATCAAAAAGGTAACGATACGGAGTTTCACTTGCCCATACAAATACAAAAATAATGGCATTTAATTTTGTAACATTAATTTTTAAACATATGTTAATATTTACAAACTTAAAACTACACATTATCTTAAATAATAAACTTCCTCAAAGTTGCCGCTTAGAAAGCTGTCATTGCTCAAGGTACCCAGCAGACTGGCAGCATTGCCTCTTTGAATAGCCAAACTGATTCGTTGGCGGAAGAAGCTGCCAGCCCGGCGGTCTCCCGAAGCCTCGACCAGTCTCTTACAAATATCAGAAACCAGTCGATGGGCTTCGGGGCCCCAGGGACCCAAAGTTTCGACTGCAAAGGGCGTAAATATGAAACTCTCAGAGAGAGTCGCATACTTACGCCGCTTCAAGTTCTCGGCAGTGCTGGCCGCGGCACCTGCTGACTTGGAAGTCGCCGGCACATGGGAAACAGCAAGTGTATCGACACAAGTGGCATCCCACACCAGCGATCTTCCAACTAAATTATTTCTTAGAAATTTTTGGCAGGAACGGGAAAACAAAGCTTACATTTTTGTTTGGATTATTCATGTTTAGGCTTCGACCTTCTTTTTTTAGAGACCTTACAATATTTACATCATGTCTGTATGAACGTCTGTCCGTGTGTAACAGCCAACTTATTCTGTCATCTTCACACCCGTGGTACAGAGTAGATTGATAGATAACCCAACTAGAAATGAAAATTAAACTAGAAACTCTCTCGCTGGGAAATAGCGCTGCAATTATTAAGGTCTACTCGCATTTATCGCCCCGATAGCGGATAACAACGCAACGCCCCTTGGCGCCCACATGTTGTCACAATGAGTGGTTGACTAGGCAATGGCGAGTGGACCAGGCGCGGCCAAGTGAATGCTGTGTGGTTATTTTAGTATCTGTTTCTGAGATGGGAAAAATACCCACGGACACTCAGCCGGACTCTACGCCGACTGAAAAGTGTTGGATTCGAACCGACAAAAAACTCTTCTCTTTGCTGTTAGCTCTAGTGGCTTTTACAGCGGGCTAAGGTCGCGTTAGAGCAAGCGCAAGAAGCGCCCTATTACATGGTGCGTGATCATCGAATTTTCGAGAATTATTTATATGAAACCTCAAGTGAATAATTCGCGGTCAGCGCGCGCGCAGATCGCGGTTCACGATCGTGGCGTTGCAGTTGAGTGGGTGGGGTGTTGTCATCGAGTGGTATACTCGCTGTCCGCAAATAGGCCGCTCGTGAGCGCGGCGTGAGTGACGATACGGAGTTGATTAATGAATTATTATGTTTGTAATGCCCAAGTAACAAATCCTAATCACGCGAAGGAAGGCGATGCTAATTATGAGTGGTCTATGATAATTTATTTCTAGAATCGTTGCTTGCCTTATTAGATGTAAAATATGTGTGTCGTATTCATAGACAAGCTGTTTTATTTTGTTTACTATGCTTTTGTAGTACACAACCTACAGTCTATTTTTCTTTATCTCTAACGTATTTTTATATCTTTTGCAACACATTATTTATAATCAAAGTATATTAAAACACATCAAAGTATACACCTTGTCGAGTTTAGCATCGACATCGTCAAACAAAAACTATTTTCAAGCACAGATAACATATAATTTGCAAAAAATATTCAACAACTACACGTGCTGACAAAATAATTGACTCATATAATATCTGCGCATAAAATATGAAATTCATTAGTTAGTACTTATTAGCATTTGAATTAATACATGAATCAGAACGTAAATATTACGATTTGATTTAGTACAAAGATACTTTGAATATATATCCATTTTACATTTGAAAAGTTTTCATTAAAATTCATATTTTCATTCTTTCTTAATATAAACAACATTTTAGCCTTTCTTTAGTAGTAAAAGTTCAATGGACAATATTTGATCAAGTGTGAGTTCAATTTGCTGTAGAAGGCTCATGTTTGAAGAGACTTTAAAATTGATTTTTAATGATCTGTAAGATCTACTGTTAGCTATTGCTAAAATTCATGGTTAAATTTAACAATCATTACCGTTAATAGATAGCAACACTTCCGTTTGCGAGTGTTGCTACTTAACGACAAATTATTCGTGATTTTGCCAGTTGATATTCTTAAATGAATAACTAACACTAAGACTCTCATCCTATTTTTCCATTAAACTTCAAGTAAGGTTTTTATTATAGGTATGAATTTTAAAGTTTTAAAAACTATAGTTTTGGAAATTAAAAGGAGGAATGATGGAGTTCAAATTGATTCGAGTGGATTGACGTGAAATTATAATTAGTAAAGTCTATCGCGCAAAGAATTTAAAAAATATTGCAATTTTACTATCTATCTGAGTATATTATTGCAATTCCACCACAATTTGTTTTAAAATAAAAAAAAGTAATACTCGTTTTGTTGGGTATACTTTTTCTTCAAATGTTGTAACAAAGTTTTAAACTGAATATAGAGTCATAATGTAATAACTAGTACACATTTATTTATAAAAGACATTAAATATCCCAATACAATAGCAATGTAAATGTTAAAGTAATAGTAATGACAAATAAATAATTGTTACGTGCCGTTACCATTGGCCGCAAGTGTAATATATTAAAGGCTGATATTAAAAACTTGTTACTAAAATAACCGTCAGACATGTCGAGCTATTTTTAGCCTCCGAGCCTCACAGTAAAGTCACGGTCATACCACCTGAGTCATGTGACGTGATCAAAATGATTACAGGAAAAAAACTAAATTTTTTGTTTGTGCATACAATACCTTCATTATTGGCGGTACTTATGAATATTAGGAATTTTTACTTTTACATTCAATGAAAATTGATATATTCAGTTAGCTTCCTGATATATTTATACAATTTTACAGTAGACAAGATAAATATAGATCTGTTTTAAAACTAAGGTATTCTTAATCGTTTGGAAGCCCGAGGTCATGATAAGATATTTCCAAATTTAAATTATCTAAGTGGGTCATTTTTTAATAACTGCGTACGTTTTGTAATAAGGCTCTTCAAAAAGTCATTCAATTCACTTAAGACAGATTTAACCTTGTTATTACCGAGGCTGACTTATGAGGAACAAACAGCCCGAGTATTAGCTGACGGAAATGGCAAAAACACTCTCATACCTCGGCGAAAGTTTGTGGGAAGAACGATGACATTAGAGGAGGCGAAAGAAATATGTATGGACCGCGATGCTTGGCGCTCCGTCTTCTCTGACCGCGATCTCTGACTACTTCATTAAGGATACAGCGTGAGGATATGTGTGTATTAAATGTATAACAATTAATTCAAATCATACATACATAAATAATTTCATCGAAGATAGTCTTGAGGTAAATATACCATGAATAATATGTATAATACTGTATTTCAACATGTCACCTGTAAAATTATTTTGAAAATTTAATGCCTGACTGCGTTTCTTTTTGGTTTTTCTCAGTGCAGGTTTTCTCTGACTCGATGGTAGATGACATGACCTTGTAACATAATGTACAGTAAAGTTTAACTCTGGTTGCACAACTAGAGTTACACGAGTCATATTATATATCAAATATCTAAGAAATAATGTGGTGCAAAGAAGTGAAATGGAGTCCATATAATATTAAGAAAATATATCATAAACTGTATGCATTTCTCTTAGTTTTTAATTAAGATTAAAACGCGTTGCTGTAGCTCATTAGCTATTTGTACATATTTAACATATTCGTAAATAAAATTTCTGTGTGTGTATGTTAGTCATTTTTTTCCTAAACGGCTTGACCGATTTTGATGATTTTTTTGTACTTATGGGGTGGCGTTGTTGTCGAGACCAAAAACTTTTTTCTGACCAAATTTTTCTTATATTCGTTTCACACACTTTCGCTTAGGTATGCAGGTGCTTTTGACATTTCCATTACCTAACACTATGGCTATTTGATCTTTGAAGCTTTGGTTTTCCTTGGCTTCTGCTACCACTCACTTTCGCTCTGTAGATTTTCTTCGTTAGTCGTTAACCGCTCATTCTTTCCATCTGCCTGAACCATCTAAGCATTCCTTTCTTTATTTTTACAATAACACTGTCGTGCAATTCCATCATACGTATCTCTTCATAGCTTATTTTGTTCACAAAGGTGAAACCCCACATATTTCTAATAGATCGCTTCATCAAAATAATAATCTCAGACAAAATAATCTCTGAGACAGATATACAGACAAAGATATAGAAGTGATTTTGAAAAGGATCAAGTCGTTTAAATGTCATGTAATATACTTCGACAATACAGAAAAAATTACACGTGTGTCAATAAAGGTCGTTAGCTTCATTTAAAGTAGTTAATTACTCGCCTTTGGCTACATTGTAAAGAATACACGAATTATCTCACAAACGAATGCAATGTACCTACAAATTCTAAATGGTTTACAAAAAAAAAACGAAAAAAGATCATCTAAGAGCATGTCCGACACGCATGACATAAGGAATGCGCATAGTTATTTCAGACAAAGAAATAGTAAAATACAAATAATAATTTAATAAAATTTGATGAACATGAAGAAAATGAATGAGAATAAATGGAGACATGAAGAAATCGTAAGAATGTCGCATTAGCCATTTTGGCCATGAAACTACGGAAATAAATAAATTATAGCATTAATCTATTGCAAATACAGAAAGGACGAAATAAGTAAGATCTCTTGCGGATAAAATAAGCTATTATTTTAAGGATGTAAGGTGACATTGTTATTGTAAAAATGCAGAGGGAATGCCTAGATGATTGGGACACAGAAAATATGCAAGGAAGATTTACCTTCGACTCAGAAGGGGGTCGTACAGTCGAGGTCCTACCAGGACAGGCTTCAAAATTACAATTACATAATCGGAAGCGCGATTACGCGCGAATGGGACAGCGCGACGCGCAAAATCAAACTTGAAATCGCACAAACATTGGTTTATTTACAACGGTCGAACGGCTACCTACGTCTTAATGTCACAGTCTTAATGTCACATGTAAAGAACTCTTCCTTAATAATATTATAAACTTCACGTAGTCGTATTGTGACTGCTGTATATGTCTTTGCGAGACTTGGCCGCCCATATCGTTCAAAGTAGTTTTATTTAATTAAAATAAATGAGATCAAAAATATTATCAGAGGTTGACCTAGGCCCAAACTAGGGGGGTCATAACGTACATGACCCCCCTGAATCGTTCTTGAAAGTATGAGTGATGAATTGACGAAGAAAACATATAGAGCGTACGTGCGTGATAGCGAAAACTAAGGAAGATCGAAGTTCGTATATGAAGATTAAACGATAAAAAGAAGAAGCTGGCGGAAAAAACGAAGAACTGACATCCTGAATGAAAGTGTATAAGAAAAATGATGATTATTATCCAATATAGTACAGCATTGAAAAAATTTAGGTTATCAGTCAATCGTTTTGTTTTTAATTTGTACTTAGTTTTGTCCTGTCCCGAATGAAAGTGTGTAAGAAGAATGATGAAGTTTGAAGAAGCAAAAGAACTAATTGCGATTCTTGGCGCTTCATTGTCCCTTTCTTGATTTTAGGGATACAGCGTGAGAATTTCTTGCGGACGGCGGTGATCACTTTCCATCAGGTGACTCTCTCGCTCGTTTACCCTCTCCGCTATAAAAAAAATGTATATTTACCATTTATATTATGTGTATACGTTTGTTCCTTTACAAAACTGAAATCACTTAATCGTTTTCAAATTATGAAGTATTTTTGATCTGTCTCAATAGTGCGCGTGACATAAGCTAGGTTGTTTTTTGAAAAATTCAACTGTCGTACAACATCAAGGGCTAAAAAATTTGTTATAGTCGGAGTAAAAATTAATAATTTAAAATCCGTCTACATGTATAATAAAAGCTTACAAACAAACATACTCATATATCTTTACGCTGTATCTCTAACGCGACGAAACATCACGGTCTTTACAAACTTTTTTCGCTTCCTCAAATCTCATCATTCCCCTCGCAACTTGCAAAGGAGACGAAAAACTATTTCTTGAATAAATTACCGCAGTCGAATGTCTAGATATACTTTCCCTTGCTTATGGCACAGAACACACAATAGTATGATATCTTCATAGAAAGTTACCTTCCGCGGTTTGTATTTACGCCTTGTCACGCACACTACAGCAATATATAGCAACATTAAGATAGCGCCTGTCAGGGTTGCACTGCAGTCGCGAATAAACGCGCCGCACGGCCACCGTCAAACGTCAATCGCTTGCTTTTATCTTTATTTCGTTAATCGCATCGTCGCAAATATGATACAAAAATGTCTACATCACACAAACGAACATAATATAATAATGTATTTAAATGCCTAAATAACAATCCTTCGAATCCATAGTTATCGATCTTCAACATAACTACAAAAAAATTAATTTAATAAATATGAAAAACGTATCCGTGTACTTTATTTATTGTCATATACTTACATATACATATATATGTATAACTAAATGAGATGCTGACCGCATTTCACAACCTATGTACGACAACCCTACGTATCCGTTCGAGAGCAGGCAAGTCCATTACGCATGAGGCGCGAGTCGGCATTCTTTTATTCATATCCTCTGCTTGTGGCCTCCTATTCCGGCTGAATTCAAGATATAGGTAGTTATTTAATCTTACTTGTAAGTTTATGTTACCTACGAAGTCAGGTCTTAGTTTTTAAACTGTTGTTTTACTGTAACTGTACTGTATTTGTTGAAACGTGAGTAATCTATTGACATACGAAATAGCAGAGCGCTAACACATTCTGTTAATTATAAACTCCGTTTGCAAATATTGAATTGAATTGATTAACTTACCTACATTATTAAACATTAAATTTCAAAAACAAGATTTGCTTGTAATTAGTTCATACATATTATTGTCTTAAAAGAATAATTAAATGTCAAATGCTTATGTATATTATTTATGGTAAAATAAATTTAATTACTTATATGCCGAATAAGACGCACTGACAATGACAAGCTCGGACCAAGTATTACAATAATAATAATAATAATACTCCAGACAATTACACAGATTGTGTGACCCCAAACTAAGCAGTAAGCTTGTACTATGAGTACTACGAACTCTGGGGGAGTTCCCAGTAACACCCAGACTCCAAGCCAATTTAGAAAAGTTCGTTTCCTAAATTGGCCTGACCGGGGATCGAACCCGGGACCCTAGCTTGGAAAACAGATGCATATGCCACTGCCCAACGGGCCAGTCTAGTGGCATTTAGTCTAAGAGCATGTCCTTACTGTGTCCTTTTTTGTTGTCCGAATTTCTCGATTTTTCCTAATGTGCGTAACTAGGGAAGGCCGCAGTACAACGATACAGCTGAACATGACATATATTTATTTTTTTGAATACTAGTAACCAAAACGCTCCAAGATTTATGAGTATTTGGCAAATAATGCATGACCGACTCATTGCTGACACGAGTTACACTGACAGTGCGAGGTTGCCATACTTGCTATAGCTGACTGTTTTACTCGTAGTTACGCTCAATGAGATAGAAAGAGACGAAAATTCGTTTAACACGTGGTGGTGTGCGGCGACTTATTATGGCTCCGTCCATTACATTTGTTGATCCGAGATGACGAGAGTTGTTTACCAACCACTTCCTTACATAAGAATGGCAGAAGTTTGCCAGTACATAAAATTTGAATGTTGTTGCCTAGTGAATAGAGTTTATATTCGCTATTAATAAATACACGAGAATATACACCGCGCGGCCGCCGCGCGGCAGCCGCAAGGAAATTTTCGCGTCGTCTAAATGCGCCGTAACGGGGTAGTGATAGAGGACATCTCTGCTAATGTTCTCGTACATATCTTTAGCCTTCATAAACAGGTTACTGTCTCGTTTCACGATCGTACAAATCTCATATACATATGTATTATAACACGGTAGTGTAAGCAGTTTATGTACAGATTAGATAATTATAAACAACATTTCATTGACAGTGTTTTATTACGACCACTGAAGCACCACTTCACTACGAGAGTCTCATGTTTCTACCTACCATCCATCCATTGTCAAGTTTTTGTGGAAAAAGTCGTGAACAATGGAAGACAAATCATCTGACAAGAAGGGGAGCGTTACCTTAACTGCTGTTTCGTTTCAGTCCACATGAATTACCTCGTGTCTTTAAACAAAACAAGTGTTATTCGTGAGTTGTAATATTGCAAGCTTTTGCGCGTGATTTCGAATGAGATAAAACTAACCTTCAAAAATCTAAAAACTGACACAATGAATAATGGACAGGTATACTGTATTTTTAAAGTATTTAGTTGCAGAGAATCCTTCACAGTCAATATACAAAGCAGAAGATTTTGAGAATTGTTGGATCGATATCAACCAAACAGCTGAAATCACCTCAGAAGTCA